>JBAWJQ010000001.1:11202500-11939181 GCA_037783105.1 Bactrocera zonata | reverse complement strand
AAATGTGTATATACAAAGAAAATCGACTTTATACCTAAATATAAGATTACGGAATTCTTCTAAATGCACTGCCGTTATACCGTTAAGGCTTTATGTGGACTTCAGTAAGATAAAGAAAGTTAATTAACTTAAATATGTTAATCTAATGATTTGAAGCATTTCGATATCGATTGCTAAATGTGTATATACAAGAAAATCGACTTTATATATAAGATTACGGAATTCTTCTAAATGCACTGCCGTTATACTGCCAAGGCATTATGTTAGACTTCAGTAAGTTAAAGAAAGTTTATTAACTTAAATATGTTAAACTAATGATTTGAAGCATTTCGGTATCGATTGCTAAATGTGTATATACAAGAAAATCGACTTTATACCTAAATATAAGATTACGGAATTCTTCCAAATGCACTGCCATTATACCGTTAAGGCTTTATGTAGACTTCAGTAAGATAAAGAAGGTTAATTAACTTCAAAATGTTAAACTATTGATTTGAAGCATTTCGATATCGATTGCTAAATGTGTATACAACAAAATCGACTCTAAAACTAAGTATAAGATTACGGAGTTCTTCCAAATGCACTGGCGTTATACCGTTAAGGCTTTATGTAGACTTCAGCAAGATAAAGAAAAGTTAATTAACTTGAATATGTTAATCTAATGACTTGAAGCATTTCGATATGGAAATGTGTATATACAGGAAAATCGAATTTATATATAAGATTACGGAATTCTTCTAAATGCACTGCCGTTATACCTCTAAGGCATAAGGTAGACTTCAGTAATATAAAGAAAGTTATTAGCTAAATATGTTAAACTAATGATTTGAAGCATTTCGATATCGATTGCTAAATGGGTGTATACAACAAAATCGACTTTAAAACTTAATATAATATTACGGAATTCTTCCAAATGCACTGCCGTTATGCCGCCGTTGTACCGTTAAGGGCTTTATGTAGACTTCAGTAAGATAAAGAGAAGTTAATTAACTTAAATATGTTAAACTAATGATTTGAAGCATTTCGATATGGAAATGTGTATATACAAGAAAATCGACTTTATACCTAAATATAAGATTGCGGAATTCTTCCAAAGGCACTGCCGTTATGGCTTTATGTAAACTTTAGTAAGGTAAAAAAGGATAATTAACTTAAATATGTTAAACTAATGATTTGAAGAATTTCGATATCGATTGCTAAATGTGTATGTACAAAAAAATCGACTTTGTACCTAAATATAATATTACGGAATTCTGCTAAATGCTCTGCCTTATGTAGACTTCAGAAAGGTAAAGAAGGTTAATTATTTTAAATATGTTAAACTATTGATTTGAAAAATTTCGATATCGATTGCTACATGTGTATATACAAGAAAATCGACTTTTTGCCTAAATATAAGATTATGGAATTCTTCCAACGGCACTGCCGTTATACCGCCATGGCTTTATGTCAACTTCAGTTCGCAAAAGAAGGTTTATTAACGTAAATATGTTAAACTATTGATTTGAAAAATTTCGATATCGATCGCTTAATGTTTATATACAAGAAAATCGACTTTATACCTAAATATAAGATTACGGAATTCTTCTATATGCACTGCCGTTATGCCGTTATGGCTTTATGTAGACTTCAGAACGATAAAGAAGGTTAATTAACTTAAATATGTTAAACTAATGATTTGAAGCATTTCGATATCGATTGCTAAATGTGTGTATTCACGAAAATCGACTTTATACCTAAATATAAGATTACGGAATTCTTCTATATGCACTGCCGTTATGCCGTTATGGCTTTTTGGTAGACTTCAGTACGTTAAAGAAGGTTAATTAACTTAAATATGTTAAAGTAATGATTTGAAGCATTTCGATATCGATTGCTAAATGTGTATATACAAGAAAATCGGCTTTATACCTAAATATTAGATTGCGGAATTCTTCCAAATGCACTGCCGTTATACTTAAGGCTTTACGTAAACTTCAGTTCGTTAAAGAAGGTTTATTAACTTAAATATGTTAAATTAATGATTTGAGGAATTCCGATATCGATTGCTTAGCCTTCCTCGGTTCCTCAAATACTACGCAAACTTAAGGTCTTCGGGTCATATTGACCCGATTTAAAAAAAAAAAAAATCGGTGTTATTTTTCTAAATTAAATACAGATGGAATTATTTATGTTATATATTTATTCAAATAAAAAAGAAATAATTTATGACATTTGGTGCTCTCGACAACATGAGAGGCACATAATTTCCGAATGTCTTGGACATATTGGTTTCTTACATTTTTTACAGATTTTCGAAATTTTGACATCTTTTGATGACGGACATACATTACACCTTTTTCTTTTATTGCAACTCTGTGCACTGGAGGTAGCTGTTGTCTCAGTAACACCTGTCTTAACTCGTTGTACTAATTCCAGCGATGCATTTGTCCGAGGAAGAGTTTTCCTACGCTCAATGTGATCATTGACCAATTCCATGCCCAGTTTTTCTAAAAACAGACGTCTTTGTACTGTCCTCTTCTGTTTCCAATCAGGATTTGTATCACAATATAATACGTAAGCATTGAAACATGAGATATCAATCATATTATGAAATATGCCTTCAGGCCACCTTCTTGTCATACGTTTGCAACTATAGGCCGAAACCATTTGGTCTAGAAAATCAATAGCTCCCTCAGTTGCATTAAAGTCCATGATCATTTTAGGCTTTTCTGCTCTGAATCATGTATTTCAATCTTATTGTGGTTTGTACTGTGTAAAATTACATTTTTGTTCTTTTTCGGAATATGTGAGACAAGAACCATTTTTGAATTGAATGCAAATATGGATGAAATCACTGGTTTCTTCGTATTCCAAGAACGGCAATCTTACGGTCTAAAAGTGCTTCGGCTAATTCATATGATGTAAAAAAATTATCACATGTCAGATTATAGCCCTGTAAGCCCTCTGTCAGATCTAAAATAACACGCATTCCTTGATTTTTTTCCGGAGCATTTTCTTGAAGTTTTCCTTTCAAGCATTGAATTGAACGAACATATCCTCTTTCACTGTCACACAAAATCCAAGATTTTGTGCCGTATTTACTTGATTTACTTGACATATATTGGCGAAAAGGACACCGACCTCTGAATGAAAGTAACTGTTCGTCAATTGTGATATTTGTATTTGGATTATAGTACATAGGCAATAGTGTCGCCCATTCATCCCATATATCTCTTATAGCTGCTAATTTATCACTCTGTCTCCTTGCTTCTCGATCCGAACGTCTATCAAGGCTTTGATCGTTAGACTTGAAAACGCCAGCAAATATAAAGACCTATATATGCATCTAACTCTATTTCTCCCATCGCTTCCCATTCATTTCCAAACCGTGAGGATCCTTCCATGTTTGTTTGTTTCAAAACTATAGATTTTATGCGTTTGTCTATAAATAAATCAAAAGCGCTTCTAAATGTATTGATGCGATTAGAAGCATATCTGGTAATTCCCGGTGTAAGTTTTATTAGGTTTGCGCTGCCAAAATGACCTCTTCCTTCTAATGGGATTTTCGACCACACAAATTCACCATTTTTAGATCGCATTTCATTTTCACTAACACTATTATTGGTCATATATCTTGAAAGAGGTAATTCATCGCTACTAGATTCGTCACCACCACTTCCAATGTTCCAATTAGGTTGAATATTGTCTGTAGGATTTCCAACGGAGTTATTCTTTGTTTCCTCTTTGAAGTTGGTCGCCTTGTCTTGGCGAAGGGGCTTAAGTAAGAGTAAAGTGTGCATCCCAAAGGAAACGCAATCTAATCTTACGAACTAAGAGGGACACTCCATAATTTCCCACAATAGTGATATGGATGAATAAACCCTAGGTTTTACGCCCATCTCCTATTGTGGAATTATGAGGATACCCGAACCAACACCACCCTAAGCCAAGGTGTCGAGGTACCCGTGCCAAGGGCTGAATGGTCAGCGGGGGGTAATAAATAGCTGATCGCGAACGGTCCCCTCCGATGCCCGGGCGAGGTCGGTGGTATAAATAGCCTTCTCTCCGTATACCGGCTCTGCGGACGAGTGACCAACCCTTTCCGGCTTACTCGTGGGACAAAAAAATGAACGAAACCAAAAACAACACAACAACAACAACCATGACGAAAACAGCGACGACTACGGACATGATTACAGGAATCCTATTACGGAATCCGAGGAAGACGAACTGCTTGCCTCCAGCCAGGAGACAAGTAAGAGTACTACCGGACGTACCAACCAAAGTACACCGGTAGATACAGCAGAGAAAACAGCGAATTTAAGGGAGGAGGCGTCCACCTCCAAGGCTGCCATGAGCACCAACCAAAGTGCACTGGCAGCTAAATCAGAGAGCAAAAAGAAACGCAAAAAATCCCAGAATCAGCTGAGGAAAAACCGGTACCAGAGGGCGGTCTTCATACTAGGGAAGATAGCCAAAGATCAGGCAGCCGGTACCCCAGTTGATGAGGCTGAAACAAAGCGCCTCAAATCTATTGTAGAGGAATATGAAAGCTACCTGAAAAGGAAGCAATCACAACCTCAAGAAGAGAGCGAACGAGAGAGCACTTCTCAGAAGAGAAATCGCTCCGCCACAGAAGTACCCGGAACTCAGCCCAAAAAACCGAGGAGGAGTGAGGGCGAACACAGCAGCACAACAACGGCAAGGCATTTCTGTGATGTAGCCAGAGATAGCCTGCAGGTGGCCATTATAGATGGGAAATCCTCCTCTCCGAGCACTATCCAGGAGAGATGGGTGGAGATCGACGTCAGATTGTCGAGTATGGTGCTAAGCTATGTACTCGACAATCCTGCGGGTCCTCACCCGGAGTTTGACTCCTCTGAGACCCTCAGGGGCTACAGGGTCATCAAGTGCGCGGACCAGGCCTCGCTAGATTTCCTGACGGGTAGTGTTGCTAAAATTAGCAACGCCTTTGTAGGCCTCCAATTGAGGCTTATACCCGCCAGGGATATTCCAAAGAGGCCTCGGGCTCGCATTTGGTTACCCCCACTAGAGGAGCCAGGCGAAAAACTCCTGAGGTGCATTAAGCTGCAGAACAAATCCATACCTGGTATAGATGAGTGGCAGCTTATAAAGGAGGAGAAACCGAACGAAGCAAGCAAGCCAATACTAGTGGCCATTTGTGATGAGTCCATTGAGGCTCTGAAGAAGACTGACAACAAAATCAGCTTCGGAATACGCAAGGCAAGACTAAAAATCTTCCAAGGCGACAAAGCGGCTGACGAAGACGACACGGAAGAGGTCGACGACGCCAGCCAGTTGCTAAGGAATGTGGGCATTGAAGAACCCCGAGATGCCCAATAACAACAACATAAGATGCGTACAGAATAACCTGCAGCACTCGAAGAGTGCTACAGCGAATCTGACAACCCTCGTGAATGAGGGGGGCATCGACATCAGCCTAATACAGGAGCCCTGGGTCAATGAAGACACCATAAAAGGGCTAAACAGCAGCAACTATAACCTGTTTTACACACGGAACAGAGGTAAACCTAGGGCATGCATTCTTATCAATAAAAGTATAAATGCATTTCTTTGTCCTAATTACAGCACAGCAGATATCACAGTGGTAAAGGTGGAACAGAAGGAAAAGCCCTTCTTCTTGGTCTCGGCCTACTTGGCCCATGACGAGGACATACCACCGGCGCCGCTCACCAGGCTAGTAGAGGAGAACAAGAAGGATGATGTCCTAATAGGGTGTGATGCAAATGCAAGGCACACCGTATGGGGTAGCTCCAGTATAAACACCAGAGGTGAGTCACTCTTGCAGTATATTTTAAATAGTAATTTAAGTATATGCAACAAGGGCGATAAGCCAACTTTTATCTTCCCAAGCTCGGATAGGTTTCCGGGGTGGGAGGAAGTTCTTGACCTCACGCTATCAACAGACACAGACAGTCTCGTTGTGGATAACTGGAGGGTATCCGATGAGCCTTCCATGTCGGATCACTCCTGGATACTCTTCAACATCCGCGAGAGGTACAGTGCGCCTGTCACATACCGAAACCCTAGAAGAACGGCATAGGGAAAATTTACCAGTATAGCAACAAAATGCCTCGAAAAAGGAGGCAACAAGAGTATCAGAAATCCCGAGGAACTAGATTCAGAAGTAGAGAAGTTGGAAAAAATCTTAATCACAACTTTTAACAAAACTACTCCGCTAACAGTTTTGAAAAAGAGAAAGTCTCTTCCTTGGTGGAACAGTGAACTCAAGAATCTGAGAACACAGCTAAGGAAAGCTTTCAACGAGAGTTTTAGAACCAAAATCTGGCAGCCATATAAAGACATTATGAAGGAATACAAAAAAGCAGTCAGGAAAGCTAAAAATGACTCATGGCGATCCTTCTGCACATCAATAGAAAGCTGCAGAGAAGCCGCTAGGCTGAGTAAAATGCTATCCAAAGACCATATTAATACTGCCTATATTAGGGCGGAGGGAAGTGATTGGACCTCCTCGGCAAAAGAGTCCCTGGAGGTACTAATCACAACACACTTCCCCGGGAGTCAGCAAACACCTTCAGCGAGGGTTCAACTAGAACCACCGGTGAACGCAGCTGACTATCGAAGCCAAATAGTAGACAAAATGAAAATCAAATATGCCATAAATA
The DNA here is from genome assembly GCA_037783105.1 of Bactrocera zonata. Taxonomy (NCBI): domain Eukaryota; kingdom Metazoa; phylum Arthropoda; class Insecta; order Diptera; family Tephritidae; genus Bactrocera; species Bactrocera zonata. The sequence continues at coordinate 11,932,531 of JBAWJQ010000001.1, read as the reverse complement.
GTTTTGCACCATTTAAAGCGGCAGGTCCTGACGGGATTATGCCCATAATGCTGCAAAAACTGGTAGAACCAATGGTTCTAAGGCTTGAAAATATATACAAAGCGAGCTTTCAACTATCTTACATCCCAAGAAGTTGGAAAAGGAGCAAAGTTGTGTTCCTTCCGAAACCAGGCAGAAGAACACACGAGAATGCCAAGGATTTTAGACCTATAAGCCTTACCTCATTTATGCTGAAGGTACTAGAAAGGCTAATAGATCTACACGTAAGAACAATAATGGCGGGGAAGTTATCGAAGTCCCAACATGCGTACATAAAGGGCCGATCAACCGAAACCGCCCTTCACGAGGTGATAAGTGTGATTGAAAAATCACTACACCACAAACAATACACCATGACTGCCTTTCTAGACATAGAGGGCACCTTCAATAACATAGAAGTAAATACGATAATGAATTCTCTGGCGCACGGGGGCATAGATGACACTGTGTGCAGATGGATACTATCGATGCTCGAGAATAGGAAGATTATAGCTTCAAACGGCGCTGCAACACAAACAAGTTATGTGAGTAGAGGGGCGCCTCAAGGGGGGGTCCTCTCTCCGCTTCTATGGGTTGTAGCGCTGAACGAAATACTCCTCCAACTAAACGGTGGAGGAGTGAAGGCAGTAGCGTATGCAGACGATATAGTGTTGATGGTATCAGGTCTGTTTCCTTCAACAGTCAGCGAGATTATGGAAAGAGCACTTCGTAGGTTAAACCTATGGGCTAAAAGCAATGGTCTAGGAGTTAACCCGAACAAAACAGAACTAATGCTATTCACAGGCAGAACCAAAATACCTCAGGTTCAACTTCCGGTACTAAACGGCACATCACTCACCCTATCCCCAACAGCTAAATACTTGGGGGTGGTGATTGACACCAAACTGTCCTGGAAAATAAACATAGAAAAAAGAATAAACAAAGCATACATGGCCTACTATACTTGTAAGAAAATCGTCAACAAGAATTGGGGCCTCAAACCAAGTATAATCATGTGGATGTACACGGCGGTCATAAGACCCATACTTACATATGGAGCTCTGGTATGGTGGCTAGCGCTAAACAAACAATACAACATTAGGAAATTAAATGAAGTACAAAGAGCAGCTTGTGCGGGTGTCACGGGCGCAATCAGGTCATGTCCGACTGATGCGCTTAATGTGATCCTGCATCAACTACCAATGGACATTTTTATTCAAAAAACAGCTGCTACTGCGGCGATAAGAATAAAAGAATTGGGAGGTTGGAATCAGCAGAACTACGGACATAGTGTAATTCTAAACAAGCTCACTATTAATAAATCAGACTACATTCTCCCAAAGCTGGATTTTAATAGACACTTCCAGGTGAAGATACCATCTAGACGGGAATGGAGAAGGGGTCCAATAGCAGAGGAGGATACCACCTCAGTCTATACCGACGGGTCCAAAATGGACTGCGGAGTGGGCACGGGGGTATTCTCCGCTGATCTGGGCATATCTCTCTCTATACGTCTACCGAACTCGGCTAGCATCTTCCAAGCAGAAGTACTAGGCATAGAAAAAGCCTGCGAAGTTCTATTAGAAAACCACGGGAATATACATAAAGCAACTATATTTACGGACAGCCAAGCAGTCCTCCTGGTACTGTCGTCACCCTTGACAAATTCCAGTATAGTTCATAACTGCAAGAGAGCACTAAGCTTAATAAAAGACAAGCTCCAACTAAACTTGATCTGGGTTCCCGGCCACAGGAACATTTTCGGTAACGAAAAAGCAGAAGAGTTGGCAAAGGCGGGAGCTTCCCTCAACGAATCCGAGGCGGTGCAAATACCAAGCCCGCTAGGATCGATCAAAGGAGAGATCAATAGACAATTTCAACAAGTTGCAAATAACAGATGGAAAAACATTACAAAATGCGTCATAACAAAACAATTATGGCCAACATATGACAGGAAAAGAACCAACGACTTATTAAATAGGTCAAGAAGAAGTATTTACAGAATAACAGCTACCACAACGGGGCACTGGCCATTTGGGGAACATGCGTCCAAAATGGGTATGCCCCACAACGACATCTGCCGTGGCTGCGGAGTAGCAGGGAACAAGGAAACAATCTTCCACTTTCTCTGCGAATGTCCAGCTCTAGCACAGATCCGACACAAAGCACTCGGAATCCACCAAGCACCAAATCTTGAATGGATTTCCACCAAAAGCATATCGGATATAAGTAGTTTCATTGAAATCTCAAAATGGTTTGAGAGAGTAGGTGAAACGTAATAGCAGACACAGGAGGTTTCTACGAAAAGTGTACCAAAATGGCATATCAGTGCTAATTGAGCCCGATAGGGCTGCACTCCTACCTACCTACCTATTCTTTGTTTCACTTATTATTTCATCTTATTTCTGACCCGAGGATTTTTCCATACTCGGGTCAAAATGACCCGAAGATCCTAAGAGCAAAAAATGCCTATTTCCTTAATTTAGCAGACATCACCATAAACTCAAAATACTAATTTGCAATAAAGGCATAATTAATAATTGTCACGAAGACGTTATGAAATCTATTAGATATTACTAATTTTATTATAAATTAAATTTTAGATTCGGGTCAATATGACCCGAAGAACCGAGGAAGGTTAATGTGTATATACAAGGAAATAGACTTTATAGCTAAATCTAGGATTACGGATTTCTTCTAAATGCACTGCCGTTATGGCTTTATGTAAACTTTAGTAAGGTAAAAAAGGATAATTAACTTAAATATGTTAAACTAATGATTTGAAGAATTTCGATATCGATTGCTAAATGTGTATGTACAAAAAAATCGACTTTGTACCTAAATATAATATTACGGAATTCTGCTAAATGCTCTGCCTTATGTAGACTTCAGAAAGGTAAAGAAGGTTAATTATTTTAAATATGTTAAACTATTGATTTGAAAAATTTCGATATCGATTGCTACATGTGTATATACAAGAAAATCGACTTTTTGCCTAAATATAAGATTATGGAATTCTTCCAACGGCACTGCCGTTATACCGCCATGGCTTTATGTCAACTTCAGTTCGCAAAAGAAGGTTTATTAACGTAAATATGTTAAACTATTGATTTGAAAAATTTCGATATCGATCGCTTAATGTGTATATACAAGAAAATCGACTTTATACCTAAATATAAGATTACGGAATTCTTCTATATGCACTGCCGTTATGCCGTTATGGCTTTATGTAGACTTCAGAACGATAAAGAAGGTTAATTAACTTAAATATGTTAAACTAATGATTTGAAGCATTTCGATATCGATTGCTAAATGTGTGTATTCACGAAAATCGACTTTATACCTAAATATAAGATTACGGAATTCTTCTATATGCACTGCCGTTATGCCGTTATGGCTTTTTGGTAGACTTCAGTACGTTAAAGAAGGTTAATTAACTTAAATATGTTAAAGTAATGATTTGAAGCATTTCGATATCGATTGCTAAATGTGTATATACAAGAAAATCGGCTTTATACCTAAATATTAGATTGCGGAATTCTTCCAAATGCACTGCCGTTATACTTAAGGCTTTACGTAAACTTCAGTTCGTTAAAGAAGGTTTATTAACTTAAATATGTTAAATTAATGATTTGAGGAATTCCGATATCGATTGCTTAGCCTTCCTCGGTTCCTCAAATACTACGCAAACTTAAGGTCTTCGGGTCATATTGACCCGATTAAAAAAAAAAAAAAAAATCGGTGTTATTTTTCTAAATTAAATACAGATGGAATTATTTATGTTATATATTTATTCAAATAAAAAAGAAATAATTTATGACATTTGGTGCTCTCGACAACATGAGAGGCACATAATTTCCGAATGTCTTGGACATATTGGTTTCTTACATTTTTTACAGATTTTCGAAATTTTGACATCTTTTGATGACGGACATACATTACACCTTTTTCTTTTATTGCAACTCTGTGCACTGGAGGTAGCTGTTGTCTCAGTAACACCTGTCTTAACTCGTTGTACTAATTCCAGCGATGCATTTGTCCGAGGAAGAGTTTTCCTACGCTCAATGTGATCATTGACCAATTCCATGCCCAGTTTTTCTAAAAACAGACGTCTTTGTACTGTCCTCTTCTGTTTCCAATCAGGATTTGTATCACAATATAATACGTAAGCATTGAAACATGAGATATCAATCATATTATGAAATATGCCTTCAGGCCACCTTCTTGTCATACGTTTGCAACTATAGGCCGAAACCATTTGGTCTAGAAAATCAATAGCTCCCTCAGTTGCATTAAAGTCCATGATCATTTTAGGCTTTTCTGCTCTGAATCATGTATTTCAATCTTATTGTGGTTTGTACTGTGTAAAATTACATTTTTGTTCTTTTTCGGAATATGTGAGACAAGAACCATTTTTGAATTGAATGCAAATATGGATGAAATCACTGGTTTCTTCGTATTCCAAGAACGGCAATCTTACGGTCTAAAAGTGCTTCGGCTAATTCATATGATGTAAAAAAATTATCACATGTCAGATTATAGCCCTGTAAGCCCTCTGTCAGATCTAAAATAACACGCATTCCTTGATTTTTTTCCGGAGCATTTTCTTGAAGTTTTCCTTTCAAGCATTGAATTGAACGAACATATCCTCTTTCACTGTCACACAAAATCCAAAATTTTGTGCCGTATTTACTTGATTTACTTGACATATATTGGCGAAAAGGACACCGACCTCTGAATGAAAGTAACTGTTCGTCAATTGTGATATTTGTATTTGGATTATAGTACATAGGCAATAGTGTCGCCCATTCATCCCATATATCTCTTATAGCTGCTAATTTATCACTCTGTCTCCTTGCTTCTCGATCCGAACGTCTATCAAGGCTTTGATCGTTAGACTTGAAAACGCCAGCAAATATAAAGACCTATATATGCATCTAACTCTATTTCTCCCATCGCTTCCCATTCATTTCCAAACCGTGAGGATCCTTCCATGTTTGTTTGTTTCAAAACTATAGATTTTATGCGTTTGTCTATAAATAAATCAAAAGCGCTTCTAAATGTATTGATGCGATTAGAAGCATATCTGGTAATTCCCGGTGTAAGTTTTATTAGGTTTGCGCTGCCAAAATGACCTCTTCCTTCTAATGGGATTTTCGACCACACAAATTCACCATTTTTAGATCGCATTTCATTTTCACTAACACTATTATTGGTCATATATCTTGAAAGAGGTAATTCATCGCTACTAGATTCGTCACCACCACTTCCAATGTTCCAATTAGGTTGAATATTGTCTGTAGGATTTCCAACGGAGTTATTCTTTGTTTCCTCTTTGAAGTTGGTCGCCTTGTCTTGGCGAAGGGGCTTAAGTAAGAGTAAAGTGTGCATCCCAAAGGAAACGCAATCTAATCTTACGAACTAAGAGGGACACTCCATAATTTCCCACAATAGTGATATGGATGAATAAACCCTAGGTTTTACGCCCATCTCCTATTGTGGAATTATGAGGATACCCGAACCAACACCACCCTAAGCCAAGGTGTCGAGGTACCCGTGCCAAGGGCTGAATGGTCAGCGGGGGGTAATAAATAGCTGATCGCGAACGGTCCCCTCCGATGCCCGGGCGAGGTCGGTGGTATAAATAGCCTTCTCTCCGTATACCGGCTCTGCGGACGAGTGACCAACCCTTTCCGGCTTACTCGTGGGACAAAAAAATGAACGAAACCAAAAACAACACAACAACAACAACCATGACGAAAACAGCGACGACTACGGACATGATTACAGGAATCCTATTACGGAATCCGAGGAAGACGAACTGCTTGCCTCCAGCCAGGAGACAAGTAAGAGTACTACCGGACGTACCAACCAAAGTACACCGGTAGATACAGCAGAGAAAACAGCGAATTTAAGGGAGGAGGCGTCCACCTCCAAGGCTGCCATGAGCACCAACCAAAGTGCACTGGCAGCTAAATCAGAGAGCAAAAAGAAACGCAAAAAATCCCAGAATCAGCTGAGGAAAAACCGGTACCAGAGGGCGGTCTTCATACTAGGGAAGATAGCCAAAGACCAGGCAGCCGGTACCCCAGTTGATGAGGCTGAAACAAAGCGCCTCAAATCTATTGTAGAGGAATATGAAAGCTACCTGAAAAGGAAGCAATCACAACCTCAAGAAGAGAGCGAACGAGAGAGCACTTCTCAGAAGAGAAATCGCTCCGCCACAGAAGTACCCGGAACTCAGCCCAAAAAACCGAGGAGGAGTGAGGGCGAACACAGCAGCACAACAACGGCAAGGCATTTCTGCGATGTAGCCAGAGATAGCCTGCAGGTGGCCATTATAGATGGGAAATCCTCCTCTCCGAGCACTATCCAGGAGAGATGGGTGGAGATCGACGTCAGATTGTCGAGTATGGTGCTAAGCTATGTACTCGACAATCCTGCGGGTCCTCACCCGGAGTTTGACTCCTCTGAGACCCTCAGGGGCTACAGGGTCATCAAGTGCGCGGACCAGGCCTCGCTAGATTTCCTGACGGGTAGTGTTGCTAAAATTAGCAACGCCTTTGTAGGCCTCCAATTGAGGCTTATACCCGCCAGGGATATTCCAAAGAGGCCTCGGGCTCGCATTTGGTTACCCCCACTAGAGGAGCCAGGCGAAAAACTCCTGAGGTGCATTAAGCTGCAGAACAAATCCATACCTGGTATAGATGAGTGGCAGCTTATAAAGGAGGAGAAACCGAACGAAGCAAGCAAGCCAATACTAGTGGCCATTTGTGATGAGTCCATTGAGGCTCTGAAGAAGACTGACAACAAAATCAGCTTCGGAATACGCAAGGCAAGACTAAAAATCTTCCAAGGCGACAAAGCGGCTGACGAAGACGACACGGAAGAGGTCGACGACGCCAGCCAGTTGCTAAGGAATGTGGGCATTGAAGAACCCCGAGATGCCCAATAACAACAACATAAGATGCGTACAGAATAACCTGCAGCACTCGAAGAGTGCTACAGCGAATCTGACAACCCTCGTGAATGAGGGGGCATCGACATCAGCCTAATACAGGAGCCCTGGGTCAATGAAGACACCATAAAAGGGCTAAACAGCAGCAACTATAACCTGTTTTACACACGGAACAGAGGTAAACCTAGGGCATGCATTCTTATCAATAAAAGTATAAATGCATTTCTTTGTCCTAATTACAGCACAGCAGATATCACAGTGGTAAAGGTGGAACAGAAGGAAAAGCCCTTCTTCTTGGTCTCGGCCTACTTGGCCCATGACGAGGACATACCACCGGCGCCGCTCACCAGGCTAGTAGAGGAGAACAAGAAGGATGATGTCCTAATAGGGTGTGATGCAAATGCAAGGCACACCGTATGGGGTAGCTCCAGTATAAACACCAGAGGTGAGTCACTCTTGCAGTATATTTTAAATAGTAATTTAAGTATATGCAACAAGGGCGATAAGCCAACTTTTATCTTCCCAAGCTCGGATAGGTTTCCGGGGTGGGAGGAAGTTCTTGACCTCACGCTATCAACAGACACAGACAGTCTCGTTGTGGATAACTGGAGGGTATCCGATGAGCCTTCCATGTCGGATCACTCCTGGATACTCTTCAACATCCGCGAGAGGTACAGTGCGCCTGTCACATACCGAAACCCTAGAAGAACGGCATAGGGAAAATTTACCAGTATAGCAACAAAATGCCTCGAAAAGGGAGGCAACAAGAGTATCAGAAATCCCGAGGAACTAGATTCAGAAGTAGAGAAGTTGGAAAAAATCTTAATCACAACTTTTAACAAAACTACTCCGCTAACAGTTTTGAAAAAGAGAAAGTCTCTTCCTTGGTGGAACAGTGAACTCAAGAATCTGAGAACACAGCTAAGGAAAGCTTTCAACGAGAGTTTTAGAACCAAAATCTGGCAGCCATATAAAGACATTATGAAGGAATACAAAAAAGCAGTCAGGAAAGCTAAAAATGACTCATGGCGATCCTTCTGCACATCAATAGAAAGCTGCAGAGAAGCCGCTAGGCTGAGTAAAATGCTATCCAAAGACCATATTAATACTGCCTACATTAGGGCGGAGGGAAGTGATTGGACCTCCTCGGCAAAAGAGTCCCTGGAGGTACTAATCACAACACACTTCCCCGGGAGTCAGCAAACACCTTCAGCGAGGGTTCAACTAGAACCACCGGTGAACGCAGCTGACTATCGAAGCCAAATAGTAGACAAAATGAAAATCAAATATGCCATAAATAGTTTTGCACCATTTAAAGCGGCAGGTCCTGACGGGATTATGCCCATAATGCTGCAAAAACTGGTAGAACCAATGGTTCTAAGGCTTGAAAATATATACAAAGCGAGCTTTCAACTATCTTACATCCCAAGAAGTTGGAAAAGGAGCAAAGTTGTGTTCCTTCCGAAACCAGGCAGAAGAACACACGAGAATGCCAAGGATTTTAGACCTATAAGCCTTACCTCATTTATGCTGAAGGTACTAGAAAGGCTAATAGATCTACACGTAAGAACAATAATGGCGGGGAAGTTATCGAAGTCCCAACATGCGTACATAAAGGGCCGATCAACCGAAACCGCCCTTCACGAGGTGATAAGTGTGATTGAAAAATCACTACACCACAAACAATACACCATGACTGCCTTTCTAGACATAGAGGGCACCTTCAATAACATAGAAGTAAATACGATAATGAATTCTCTGGCGCACGGGGGCATAGATGACACTGTGTGCAGATGGATACTATCGATGCTCGAGAATAGGAAGATTATAGCTTCAAACGGCGCTGCAACACAAACAAGTTATGTGAGTAGAGGGGCGCCTCAAGGGGGGGTCCTCTCTCCGCTTCTATGGGTTGTAGCGCTGAACGAAATACTCCTCCAACTAAACGGTGGAGGAGTGAAGGCAGTAGCGTATGCAGACGATATAGTGTTGATGGTATCAGGTCTGTTTCCTTCAACAGTCAGCGAGATTATGGAAAGAGCACTTCGTAGGTTAAACCTATGGGCTAAAAGCAATGGTCTAGGAGTTAACCCGAACAAAACAGAACTAATGCTATTCACAGGCAGAACCAAAATACCTCAGGTTCAACTTCCGGTACTAAACGGCACATCACTCACCCTATCCCCAACAGCTAAATACTTGGGGGTGGTGATTGACACCAAACTGTCCTGGAAAATAAACATAGAAAAAAGAATAAACAAAGCATACATGGCCTACTATACTTGTAAGAAAATCGTCAACAAGAATTGGGGCCTCAAACCAAGTATAATCATGTGGATGTACACGGCGGTCATAAGACCCATACTTACATATGGAGCTCTGGTATGGTGGCTAGCGCTAAACAAACAATACAACATTAGGAAATTAAATGAAGTACAAAGAGCAGCTTGTGCGGGTGTCACGGGCGCAATCAGGTCATGTCCGACTGATGCGCTTAATGTGATCCTGCATCAACTACCAATGGACATTTTTATTCAAAAAACAGCTGCTACTGCGGCGATAAGAATAAAAGAATTGGGAGGTTGGAATCAGCAGAACTACGGACATAGTGTAATTCTAAACAAGCTCACTATTAATAAATCAGACTACATTCTCCCAAAGCTGGATTTTAATAGACACTTCCAGGTGAAGATACCATCTAGACGGGAATGGAGAAGGGGTCCAATAGCAGAGGAGGATACCACCTCAGTCTATACCGACGGGTCCAAAATGGACTGCGGAGTGGGCACGGGGGTATTCTCCGCTGATCTGGGCATATCTCTCTCTATACGTCTACCGAACTCGGCTAGCATCTTCCAAGCAGAAGTACTAGGCATAGAAAAAGCCTGCGAAGTTCTATTAGAAAACCACGGGAATATACATAAAGCAACTATATTTACGGACAGCCAAGCAGTCCTCCTGGTACTGTCGTCACCCTTGACAAATTCCAGTATAGTTCATAACTGCAAGAGAGCACTAAGCTTAATAAAAGACAAGCTCCAACTAAACTTGATCTGGGCTCCCGGCCACAGGAACATTTTCGGTAACGAAAAAGCAGAAGAGTTGGCAAAGGCGGGAGCTTCCCTCAACGAATCCGAGGCGGTGCAAATACCAAGCCCGCTAGGATCGATCAAAGGAGAGATCAATAGACAATTTCAACAAGTTGCAAATAACAGATGGAAAAACATTACAAAATGCGTCATAACAAAACAATTATGGCCAACATATGACAGGAAAAGAACCAACGACTTATTAAATAGGTCAAGAAGAAGTATTTACAGAATAACAGCTACCACAACGGGGCACTGGCCATTTGGGGAACATGCGTCCAAAATGGGTATGCCCCACAACGACATCTGCCGTGGCTGCGGAGTAGCAGGGAACAAGGAAACAATCTTCCACTTTCTCTGCGAATGTCCAGCTCTAGCACAGATCCGACACAAAGCACTCGGAATCCACCAAGCACCAAATCTTGAATGGATTTCCACCAAAAGCATATCGGATATAAGTAGTTTCATTGAAATCTCAAAATGGTTTGAGAGAGTAGGTGAAACGTAATAGCAGACACAGGAGGTTTCTACGAAAAGTGTACCAAAATGGCATATCAGTGCTAATTGAGCCCGATAGGGCTGCACTCCTACCTACCTACCTATTCTTTGTTTCACTTATTATTTCATCTTATTTCTGACCCGAGGATTTTTCCATACTCGGGTCAAAATGACCCGAAGATCCTAAGAGCAAAAAATGCCTATTTCCTTAATTTAGCAGACATCACCATAAACTCAAAATACTAATTTGCAATAAAGGCATAATTAATAATTGTCACGAAGACGTTATGAAATCTATTAGATATTACTAATTTTATTATAAATTAAATTTTAGATTCGGGTCAATATGACCCGAAGAACCGAGGAAGGTTAATGTGTATATACAAGGAAATAGACTTTATAGCTAAATCTAGGATTACGGATTTCTTCTAAATGCACTGCCGTTATGGCTTTATGTAAACTTTAGTAAGGTAAAAAAGGATAATTAACTTAAATATGTTAAACTAATGATTTGAAGAATTTCGATATCGATTGCTAAATGTGTATGTACAAAAAAATCGACTTTGTACCTAAATATAATATTACGGAATTCTGCTAAATGCTCTGCCTTATGTAGACTTCAGAAAGGTAAAGAAGGTTAATTATTTTAAATATGTTAAACTATTGATTTGAAAAATTTCGATATCGATTGCTACATGTGTATATACAAGAAAATCGACTTTTTGCCTAAATATAAGATTATGGAATTCTTCCAACGGCACTGCCGTTATATCGCCATGGCTTTATGTCAACTTCAGTTCGCAAAAGAAGGTTTATTAACGTAAATATGTTAAACTATTGATTTGAAAAATTTCGATATCGATCGCTTAATGTGTATATACAAGAAAATCGACTTTATACCTAAATATAAGATTACGGAATTCTTCTATATGCACTGCCGTTATGCCGTTATGGCTTTATGTAGACTTCAGAACGATAAAGAAGGTTAATTAACTTAAATATGTTAAACTAATGATTTGAAGCATTTCGATATCGATTGCTAAATGTGTGTATTCACGAAAATCGACTTTATACCTAAATATAAGATTACGGAATTCTTCTATATGCACTGCCGTTATGCCGTTATGGCTTTTTGGTAGACTTCAGTACGTTAAAGAAGGTTAATTAACTTAAATATGTTAAAGTAATGATTTGAAGCATTTCGATATCGATTGCTAAATGTGTATATACAAGAAAATCGGCTTTATACCTAAATATTAGATTGCGGAATTATTCCAAATGCACTGCCGTTATACTTAAGGCTTTACGTAAACTTCAGTTCGTTAAAGAAGGTTTATTAACTTAAATATGTTAAATTAATGATTTGAGGAATTCCGATATCGATTGCTTAGCCTTCCTCGGTTCCTCAAATACTACGCAAACTTAAGGTCTTCGGGTCATATTGACCCGATTAAAAAAAAAAAAAAAAAAATCGGTGTTATTTTTCTAAATTAAATACAGATGGAATTATTTATGTTATATATTTATTCAAATAAAAAAGAAATAATTTATGACATTTGGTGCTCTCGACAACATGAGAGGCACATAATTTCCGAATGTCTTGGACATATTGGTTTCTTACATTTTTTACAGATTTTCGAAATTTTGACATCTTTTGATGACGGACATACATTACACCTTTTTCTTTTATTGCAACTCTGTGCACTGGAGGTAGCTGTTGTCTCAGTAACACCTGTCTTAACTCGTTGTACTAATTCCAGCGATGCATTTGTCCGAGGAAGAGTTTTCCTACGCTCAATGTGATCATTGACCAATTCCATGCCCAGTTTTTCTAAAAACAGACGTCTTTGTACTGTCCTCTTCTGTTTCCAATCAGGATTTGTATCACAATATAATACGTAAGCATTGAAACATGAGATATCAATCATATTATGAAATATGCCTTCAGGCCACCTTCTTGTCATACGTTTGCAACTATAGGCCGAAACCATTTGGTCTAGAAAATCAATAGCTCCCTCAGTTGCATTAAAGTCCATGATCATTTTAGGCTTTTCTGCTCTGAATCATGTATTTCAATCTTATTGTGGTTTGTACTGTGTAAAATTACATTTTTGTTCTTTTTCGGAATATGTGAGACAAGAACCATTTTTGAATTGAATGCAAATATGGATGAAATCACTGGTTTCTTCGTATTCCAAGAACGGCAATCTTACGGTCTAAAAGTGCTTCGGCTAATTCATATGATGTAAAAAAATTATCACATGTCAGATTATAGCCCTGTAAGCCCTCTGTCAGATCTAAAATAACACGCATTCCTTGATTTTTTTCCGGAGCATTTTCTTGAAGTTTTCCTTTCAAGCATTGAATTGAACGAACATATCCTCTTTCACTGTCACACAAAATCCAAAATTTTGTGCCGTATTTACTTGATTTACTTGACATATATTGGCGAAAAGGACACCGACCTCTGAATGAAAGTAACTGTTCGTCAATTGTGATATTTGTATTTGGATTATAGTACATAGGCAATAGTGTTGTCCATTCATCCCATATATCTCTTATAGCTGCTAATTTATCACTCTGTCTCCTTGCTTCTCGATCCGAACGTCTATCAAGGCTTTGATCGTTAGACTTGAAAACGCCAGCAAATATAAAGACCTATATATGCATCTAACTCTATTTCTCCCATCGCTTCCCATTCATTTCCAAACCGTGAGGATCCTTCCATGTTTGTTTGTTTCAAAACTATAGATTTTATGCGTTTGTCTATAAATAAATCAAAAGCGCTTCTAAATGTATTGATGCGATTAGAAGCATATCTGGTAATTCCCGGTGTAAGTTTTATTAGGTTTGCGCTGCCAAAATGACCTCTTCCTTCTAATGGGATTTTCGACCACACAAATTCACCATTTTTAGATCGCATTTCATTTTCACTAACACTATTATTGGTCATATATCTTGAAAGAGGTAATTCATCGCTACTAGATTCGTCACCACCACTTCCAATGTTCCAATTAGGTTGAATATTGTCTGTAGGATTTCCAACGGAGTTATTCTTTGTTTCCTCTTTGAAGTTGGTCGCCTTGTCTTGGCGAAGGGGCTTAAGTAAGAGTAAAGTGTGCATCCCAAAGGAAACGCAATCTAATCTTACGAACTAAGAGGGACACTCCATAATTTCCCACAATAGTGATATGGATGAATAAACCCTAGGTTTTACGCCCATATCCTATTGTGGAATTATGAGGATACCCGAACCAACACCACCCTAAGCCAAGGTGTCGAGGTACCCGTGCCAAGGGCTGAATGGTCAGCGGGGGTAATAAATAGCTGATCGCGAACGGTCCCCTCCGATGCCCGGGCGAGGTCGGTGGTATAAATAGCCTTCTCTCCGTATACCGGCTCTGCGGACGAGTGACCAACCCTTTCCGGCTTACTCGTGGGACAAAAAAATGAACGAAACCAAAAACAACACAACAACAACAACCATGACGAAAACAGCGACGACTACGGACATGATTACAGGAATCCTATTACGGAATCCGAGGAAGACGAACTGCTTGCCTCCAGCCAGGAGACAAGTAAGAGTACTACCGGACGTACCAACCAAAGTACACCGGTAGATACAGCAGAGAAAACAGCGAATTTAAGGGAGGAGGCGTCCACCTCCAAGGCTGCCATGAGCACCAACCAAAGTGCACTGGCAGCTAAATCAGAGAGCAAAAAGAAACGCAAAAAATCCCAGAATCAGCTGAGGAAAAACCGGTACCAGAGGGCGGTCTTCATACTAGGGAAGATAGCCAAAGACCAGGCAGCCGGTACCCCAGTTGATGAGGCTGAAACAAAGCGCCTCAAATCTATTGTAGAGGAATATGAAAGCTACCTGAAAAGGAAGCAATCACAACCTCAAGAAGAGAGCGAACGAGAGAGCACTTCTCAGAAGAGAAATCGCTCCGCCACAGAAGTACCCGGAACTCAGCCCAAAAAACCGAGGAGGAGTGAGGGCGAACACAGCAGCACAACAACGGCAAGGCATTTCTGCGATGTAGCCAGAGATAGCCTGCAGGTGGCCATTATAGATGGGAAATCCTCCTCTCCGAGCACTATCCAGGAGAGATGGGTGGAGATCGACGTCAGATTGTCGAGTATGGTGCTAAGCTATGTACTCGACAATTCTGCGGGTCCTCACCCGGAGTTTGACTCCTCTGAGACCCTCAGGGGCTACAGGGTCATCAAGTGCGCGGACCAGGCCTCGCTAGATTTCCTGACGGGTAGTGTTGCTAAAATTAGCAACGCCTTTGTAGGCCTCCAATTGAGGCTTATACCCGCCAGGGATATTCCAAAGAGGCCTCGGGCTCGCATTTGGTTACCCCCACTAGAGGAGCCAGGCGAAAAACTCCTGAGGTGCATTAAGCTGCAGAACAAATCCATACCTGGTATAGATGAGTGGCAGCTTATAAAGGAGGAGAAACCGAACGAAGCAAGCAAGCCAATACTAGTGGCCATTTGTGATGAGTCCATTGAGGCTCTGAAGAAGACTGACAACAAAATCAGCTTCGGAATACGCAAGGCAAGACTAAAAATCTTCCAAGGCGACAAAGCGGCTGACGAAGACGACACGGAAGAGGTCGACGACGCCAGCCAGTTGCTAAGGAATGTGGGCATTGAAGAACCCCGAGATGCCCAATAACAACAACATAAGATGCGTACAGAATAACCTGCAGCACTCGAAGAGTGCTACAGCGAATCTGACAACCCTCGTGAATGAGGGGGCATCGACATCAGCCTAATACAGGAGCCCTGGGTCAATGAAGACACCATAAAAGGGCTAAACAGCAGCAACTATAACCTGTTTTACACACGGAACAGAGGTAAACCTAGGGCATGCATTCTTATCAATAAAAGTATAAATGCATTTCTTTGTCCTAATTACAGCACAGCAGATATCACAGTGGTAAAGGTGGAACAGAAGGAAAAGCCCTTCTTCTTGGTCTCGGCCTACTTGGCCCATGACGAGGACATACCACCGGCGCCGCTCACCAGGCTAGTAGAGGAGAACAAGAAGGATGATATCCTAATAGGGTGTGATGCAAATGCAAGGCACACCGTATGGGGTAGCTCCAGTATAAACACCAGAGGTGAGTCACTCTTGCAGTATATTTTAAATAGTAATTTAAGTATATGCAACAAGGGCGATAAGCCAACTTTTATCTTCCCAAGCTCGGATAGGTTTCCGGGGTGGGAGGAAGTTCTTGACCTCACGCTATCAACAGACACAGACAGTCTCGTTGTGGATAACTGGAGGGTATCCGATGAGCCTTCCATGTCGGATCACTCCTGGATACTCTTCAACATCCGCGAGAGGTACAGTGCGCCTGTCACATACCGAAACCCTAGAAGAACGGCATAGGGAAAATTTACCAGTATAGCAACAAAATGCCTCGAAAAGGGAGGCAACAAGAGTATCAGAAATCCCGAGGAACCAGATTCAGAAGTAGAGAAGTTGGAAAAATCTTAATCACAACTTTTAACAAAACTACTCCGCTAACAGTTTTGAAAAAGAGAAAGTCTCTTCCTTGGTGGAACAGTGAACTCAAGAATCTGAGAACACAGCTAAGGAAAGCTTTCAACGAGAGTTTTAGAACCAAAATCTGGCAGCCATATAAAGACATTATGAAGGAATACAAAAAAGCAGTCAGGAAAGCTAAAAATGACTCATGGCGATCCTTCTGCACATCAATAGAAAGCTGCAGAGAAGCCGCTAGGCTGAGTAAAATGCTATCCAAAGACCATATTAATACTGCCTACATTAGGGCGGAGGGAAGTGATTGGACCTCCTCGGCAAAAGAGTCCCTGGAGGTACTAATCACAACACACTTCCCCGGGAGTCAGCAAACACCTTCAGCGAGGGTTCAACTAGAACCACCGGTGAACGCAGCTGACTATCGAAGCCAAACAGTAGACAAAATGAAAATCAAATATGCCATAAATAGTTTTGCACCATTTAAAGCGGCAGGTCCTGACGGGATTATGCCCATAATGCTGCAAAAACTGGTAGAACCAATGGTTCTAAGGCTTGAAAATATATACAAAGCGAGCTTTCAACTATCTTACATCCCAAGAAGTTGGAAAAGGAGCAAAGTTGTGTTCCTTCCGAAACCAGGCAGAAGAACACACGAGAATGCCAAGGATTTTAGACCTATAAGCCTTACCTCATTTATGCTGAAGGTACTAGAAAGGCTAATAGATCTACACGTAAGAACAATAATGGCGGGGAAGTTATCGAAGTCCCAACATGCGTACATAAAGGGCCGATCAACCGAAACCGCCCTTCACGAGGTGATAAGTGTGATTGAAAAATCACTACACCACAAACAATACACCATGACTGCCTTTCTAGACATAGAGGGCACCTTCAATAACATAGAAGTAAATACGATAATGAATTCTCTGGCGCACGGGGGCATAGATGACACTGTGTGCAGATGGATACTATCGATGCTCGAGAATAGGAAGATTATAGCTTCAAACGGCGCTGCAACACAAACAAGTTATGTGAGTAGAGGGGCGCCTCAAGGGGGGGGGGTCCTCTCTCCGCTTCTATGGGTTGTAGCGCTGAACGAAATACTCCTCCAACTAAACGGTGGAGGAGTGAAGGCAGTAGCGTATGCAGACGATATAGTGTTGATGGTATTAGGTCTGTTTCCTTCAACAGTCAGCGAGATTATGGAAAGAGCACTTCGTAGGTTAAACCTATGGGCTAAAAGCAATGGTCTAGGAGTTAACCCGAACAAAACAGAACTAATGCTATTCACAGGCAGAACCAAAATACCTCAGGTTCAACTTCCGGTACTAAACGGCACATCACTCACCCTATCCCCAACAGCTAAATACTTGGGGGTGGTGATTGACACTAAACTGTCCTGGAAAATAAACATAGAAAAAAGAATAAACAAAGCATACATGGCCTACTATACTTGTAAGAAAATCGTCAACAAGAATTGGGGCCTCAAACCAAGTATAATCATGTGGATGTACACGGCGGTCATAAGACCCATACTTACATATGGAGCTCTGGTATGGTGGCTAGCGCTAAACAAACAATACAACATTAGGAAATTAAATGAAATACAAAGAGCAGCTTGTGCGGGTGTCACGGGCGCAATCAGGTCATGTCCGACTGATGCGCTTAATGTGATCCTGCATCAACTACCAATGGACATTTTTATTCAAAAAACAGCTGCTACTGCGGCGATAAGAATAAAAGAATTGGGAGGTTGGAATCAGCAGAACTACGGACATAGTGTAATTCTAAACAAGCTCACTATTAATAAATCAGACTACATTCTCCCAAAGCTGGATTTTAATAGACACTTCCAGGTGAAGATACCATCTAGACGGGAATGGAGAAGGGGTCCAATAGCAGAGGAGGATACCACCTCAGTCTATACCGACGGGTCCAAAATGGACTGCGGAGTGGGCACGGGGGTATTCTCCGCTGATCTGGGCATATCTCTCTCTATACGTCTACCGAACTCGGCTAGCATCTTCCAAGCAGAAGTACTAGGCATAGAAAAAGCCTGCGAAGTTCTATTAGAAAACCACGGGAATATACATAAAGCAACTATATTTACGGACAGCCAAGCAGTCCTCCTGGTACTGTCGTCACCCTTGACAAATTCCAGTATAGTTCATAACTGCAAGAGAGCACTAAGCTTAATAAAAGACAAGCTCCAACTAAACTTGATCTGGGTTCCCGGCCACAGGAACATTTTCGGTAACGAAAAAGCAGAAGAGTTGGCAAAGGCGGGAGCTTCCCTCAACGAATCCGAGGCGGTGCAAATACCAAGTCCGCTAGGATCGATCAAAGGAGAGATCAATAGACAATTTCAACAAGTTGCAAATAACAGATGGAAAAACATTACAAAATGCGTCATAACAAAACAATTATGGCCAACATATGACAGGAAAAGAACCAACGACTTATTAAATAGGTCAAGAAGAAGTATTTACAGAATAACAGCTACCACAACGGGGCACTGGCCATTTGGGGAACATGCGTCCAAAATGGGTATGCCCCACAACGACATCTGCCGTGGCTGCGGAGTAGCAGGGAACAAGGAAACAATCTTCCACTTTCTCTGCGAATGTCCAGCTCTAGCACAGATCCGACACAAAGCACTCGGAATCCACCAAGCACCAAATCTTGAATGGATTTCCACCAAAAGCATATCGGATATAAGTAGTTTCATTGAAATCTCAAAATGGTTTGAGAGAGTAGGTGAAACGTAATAGCAGACACAGGAGGTTTCTACGAAAAGTGTACCAAAATGGCATATCAGTGCTAATTGAGCCCGATAGGGCTGCACTCCTACCTACCTACCTATTCTTTGTTTCACTTATTATTTCATCTTATTTCTGACCCGAGGATTTTTCCATACTCGGGTCAAAATGACCCGAAGATCCTAAGAGCAAAAAATGCCTATTTCCTTAATTTAGCAGACATCACCATAAACTCAAAATACTAATTTGCAATAAAGGCATAATTAATAATTGTCACGAAGACGTTATGAAATCTATTAGATATTACTAATTTTATTATAAATTAAATTTTAGATTCGGGTCAATATGACCCGAAGAACCGAGGAAGGTTAATGTGTATATACAAGGAAATAGACTTTATAGCTAAATCTAGGATTACGGATTTCTTCTAAATGCACTGCCGTTATGGCTTTATGTAAACTTTAGTAAGGTAAAAAAGGATAATTAACTTAAATATGTTAAACTAATGATTTGAAGAATTTCGATATCGATTGCTAAATGTGTATGTACAAAAAAATCGACTTTGTACCTAAATATAATATTACGGAATTCTGCTAAATGCTCTGCCTTATGTAGACTTCAGAAAGGTAAAGAAGGTTAATTATTTTAAATATGTTAAACTATTGATTTGAAAAATTTCGATATCGATTGCTACATGTGTATATACAAGAAAATCGACTTTTTGCCTAAATATAAGATTATGGAATTCTTCCAACGGCACTGCCGTTATATCGCCATGGCTTTATGTCAACTTCAGTTCGCAAAAGAAGGTTTATTAACGTAAATATGTTAAACTATTGATTTGAAAAATTTCGATATCGATCGCTTAATGTGTATATACAAGAAAATCGACTTTATACCTAAATATAAGATTACGGAATTCTTCTATATGCACTGCCGTTATGCCGTTATGGCTTTATGTAGACTTCAGAACGATAAAGAAGGTTAATTAACTTAAATATGTTAAACTAATGATTTGAAGCATTTCGATATCGATTGCTAAATGTGTGTATTCACGAAAATCGACTTTATACCTAAATATAAGATTACGGAATTCTTCTATATGCACTGCCGTTATGCCGTTATGGCTTTTTGGTAGACTTCAGTACGTTAAAGAAGGTTAATTAACTTAAATATGTTAAAGTAATGATTTGAAGCATTTCGATATCGATTGCTAAATGTGTATATACAAGAAAATCGGCTTTATACCTAAATATTAGATTGCGGAATTATTCCAAATGCACTGCCGTTATACTTAAGGCTTTACGTAAACTTCAGTTCGTTAAAGAAGGTTTATTAACTTAAATATGTTAAATTAATGATTTGAGGAATTCCGATATCGATTGCTTAGCCTTCCTCGGTTCCTCAAATACTACGCAAACTTAAGGTCTTCGGGTCATATTGACCCGATTAAAAAAAAAAAAAAATCGGTGTTATTTTTCTAAATTAAATACAGATGGAATTATTTATGTTATATATTTATTCAAATAAAAAAGAAATAATTTATGACATTTGGTGCTCTCGACAACATGAGAGGCACATAATTTCCGAATGTCTTGGACATATTGGTTTCTTACATTTTTTACAGATTTTCGAAATTTTGACATCTTTTGATGACGGACATACATTACACCTTTTTCTTTTATTGCAACTCTGTGCACTGGAGGTAGCTGTTGTCTCAGTAACACCTGTCTTAACTCGTTGTACTAATTCCAGCGATGCATTTGTCCGAGGAAGAGTTTTCCTACGCTCAATGTGATCATTGACCAATTCCATGCCCAGTTTTTCTAAAAACAGACGTCTTTGTACTGTCCTCTTCTGTTTCCAATCAGGATTTGTATCACAATATAATACGTAAGCATTGAAACATGAGATATCAATCATATTATGAAATATGCCTTCAGGCCACCTTCTTGTCATACGTTTGCAACTATAGGCCGAAACCATTTGGTCTAGAAAATCAATAGCTCCCTCAGTTGCATTAAAGTCCATGATCATTTTAGGCTTTTCTGCTCTGAATCATGTATTTCAATCTTATTGTGGTTTGTACTGTGTAAAATTACATTTTTGTTCTTTTTCGGAATATGTGAGACAAGAACCATTTTTGAATTGAATGCAAATATGGATGAAATCACTGGTTTCTTCGTATTCCAAGAACGGCAATCTTACGGTCTAAAAGTGCTTCGGCTAATTCATATGATGTAAAAAAATTATCACATGTCAGATTATAGCCCTGTAAGCCCTCTGTCAGATCTAAAATAACACGCATTCCTTGATTTTTTTCCGGAGCATTTTCTTGAAGTTTTCCTTTCAAGCATTGAATTGAACGAACATATCCTCTTTCACTGTCACACAAAATCCAAAATTTTGTGCCGTATTTACTTGATTTACTTGACATATATTGGCGAAAAGGACACCGACCTCTGAATGAAAGTAACTGTTCGTCAATTGTGATATTTGTATTTGGATTATAGTACATAGGCAATAGTGTCGCCCATTCATCCCATATATCTCTTATAGCTGCTAATTTATCACTCTGTCTCCTTGCTTCTCGATCCGAACGTCTATCAAGGCTTTGATCGTTAGACTTGAAAACGCCAGCAAATATAAAGACCTATATATGCATCTAACTCTATTTCTCCCATCGCTTCCCATTCATTTCCAAACCGTGAGGATCCTTCCATGTTTGTTTGTTTCAAAACTATAGATTTTATGCGTTTGTCTATAAATAAATCAAAAGCGCTTCTAAATGTATTGATGCGATTAGAAGCATATCTGGTAATTCCCGGTGTAAGTTTTATTAGGTTTGCGCTGCCAAAATGACCTCTTCCTTCTAATGGGATTTTCGACCACACAAATTCACCATTTTTAGATCGCATTTCATTTTCACTAACACTATTATTGGTCATATATCTTGAAAGAGGTAATTCATCGCTACTAGATTCGTCACCACCACTTCCAATGTTCCAATTAGGTTGAATATTGTCTGTAGGATTTCCAACGGAGTTATTCTTTGTTTCCTCTTTGAAGTTGGTCGCCTTGTCTTGGCGAAGGGGCTTAAGTAAGAGTAAAGTGTGCATCCCAAAGGAAACGCAATCTAATCTTACGAACTAAGAGGGACACTCCATAATTTCCCACAATAGTGATATGGATGAATAAACCCTAGGTTTTACGCCCATCTCCTATTGTGGAATTATGAGGATACCCGAACCAACACCACCCTAAGCCAAGGTGTCGAGGTACCCGTGCCAAGGGCTGAATGGTCAGCGGGGGGTAATAAATAGCTGATCGCGAACGGTCCCCTCCGATGCCCGGGCGAGGTCGGTGGTATAAATAGCCTTCTCTCCGTATACCGGCTCTGCGGACGAGTGACCAACCCTTTCCGGCTTACTCGTGGGACAAAAAAATGAACGAAACCAAAAACAACACAACAACAACAACCATGACGAAAACAGCGACGACTACGGACATGATTACAGGAATCCTATTACGGAATCCGAGGAAGACGAACTGCTTGCCTCCAGCCAGGAGACAAGTAAGAGTACTACCGGACGTACCAACCAAAGTACACCGGTAGATACAGCAGAGAAAACAGCGAATTTAAGGGAGGAGGCGTCCACCTCCAAGGCTGCCATGAGCACCAACCAAAGTGCACTGGCAGCTAAATCAGAGAGCAAAAAGAAACGCAAAAAATCCCAGAATCAGCTGAGGAAAAACCGGTACCAGAGGGCGGTCTTCATACTAGGGAAGATAGCCAAAGACCAGGCAGCCGGTACCCCAGTTGATGAGGCTGAAACAAAGCGCCTCAAATCTATTGTAGAGGAATATGAAAGCTACCTGAAAAGGAAGCAATCACAACCTCAAGAAGAGAGCGAACGAGAGAGCACTTCTCAGAAGAGAAATCGCTCCGCCACAGAAGTACCCGGAACTCAGCCCAAAAAACCGAGGAGGAGTGAGGGCGAACACAGCAGCACAACAACGGCAAGGCATTTCTGCGATGTAGCCAGAGATAGCCTGCAGGTGGCCATTATAGATGGGAAATCCTCCTCTCCGAGCACTATCCAGGAGAGATGGGTGGAGATCGACGTCAGATTGTCGAGTATGGTGCTAAGCTATGTACTCGACAATCCTGCGGGTCCTCACCCGGAGTTTGACTCCTCTGAGACCCTCAGGGGCTACAGGGTCATCAAGTGCGCGGACCAGGCCTCGCTAGATTTCCTGACGGGTAGTGTTGCTAAAATTAGCAACGCCTTTGTAGGCCTCCAATTGAGGCTTATACCCGCCAGGGATATTCCAAAGAGGCCTCGGGCTCGCATTTGGTTACCCCCACTAGAGGAGCCAGGCGAAAAACTCCTGAGGTGCATTAAGCTGCAGAACAAATCCATACCTGGTATAGATGAGTGGCAGCTTATAAAGGAGGAGAAACCGAACGAAGCAAGCAAGCCAATACTAGTGGCCATTTGTGATGAGTCCATTGAGGCTCTGAAGAAGACTGACAACAAAATCAGCTTCGGAATACGCAAGGCAAGACTAAAAATCTTCCAAGGCGACAAAGCGGCTGACGAAGACGACACGGAAGAGGTCGACGACGCCAGCCAGTTGCTAAGGAATGTGGGCATTGAAGAACCCCGAGATGCCCAATAACAACAACATAAGATGCGTACAGAATAACCTGCAGCACTCGAAGAGTGCTACAGCGAATCTGACAACCCTCGTGAATGAGGGGGCATCGACATCAGCCTAATACAGGAGCCCTGGGTCAATGAAGACACCATAAAAGGGCTAAACAGCAGCAACTATAACCTGTTTTACACACGGAACAGAGGTAAACCTAGGGCATGCATTCTTATCAATAAAAGTATAAATGCATTTCTTTGTCCTAATTACAGCACAGCAGATATCACAGTGGTAAAGGTGGAACAGAAGGAAAAGCCCTTCTTCTTGGTCTCGGCCTACTTGGCCCATGACGAGGACATACCACCGGCGCCGCTCACCAGGCTAGTAGAGGAGAACAAGAAGGATGATATCCTAATAGGGTGTGATGCAAATGCAAGGCACACCGTATGGGGTAGCTCCAGTATAAACACCAGAGGTGAGTCACTCTTGCAGTATATTTTAAATAGTAATTTAAGTATATGCAACAAGGGCGATAAGCCAACTTTTATCTTCCCAAGCTCGGATAGGTTTCCGGGGTGGGAGGAAGTTCTTGACCTCACGCTATCAACAGACACAGACAGTCTCGTTGTGGATAACTGGAGGGTATCCGATGAGCCTTCCATGTCGGATCACTCCTGGATACTCTTCAACATCCGCGAGAGGTACAGTGCGCCTGTCACATACCGAAACCCTAGAAGAACGGCATAGGGAAAATTTACCAGTATAGCAACAAAATGCCTCGAAAAGGGAGGCAACAAGAGTATCAGAAATCCCGAGGAACTAGATTCAGAAGTAGAGAAGTTGGAAAAATCTTAATCATAACTTTTAACAAAACTACTCCGCTAACAGTTTTGAAAAAGAGAAAGTCTCTTCCTTGGTGGAACAGTGAACTCAAGAATCTGAGAACACAGCTAAGGAAAGCTTTCAACGAGAGTTTTAGAACCAAAATCTGGCAGCCATATAAAGACATTATGAAGGAATACAAAAAAGCAGTCAGGAAAGCTAAAAATGACTCATGGCGATCCTTCTGCACATCAATAGAAAGCTGCAGAGAAGCCGCTAGGCTGAGTAAAATGCTATCCAAAGACCATATTAATACTGCCTACATTAGGGCGGAGGGAAGTGATTGGACCTCCTCGGCAAAAGAGTCCCTGGAGGTACTAATCACAACACACTTCCCCGGGAGTCAGCAAACACCTTCAGCGAGGGTTCAACTAGAACCACCGGTGAACGCAGCTGACTATCGAAGCCAAACAGTAGACAAAATGAAAATCAAATATGCCATAAATAGTTTTGCACCATTTAAAGCGGCAGGTCCTGACGGGATTATGCCCATAATGCTGCAAAAACTGGTAGAACCAATGGTTCTAAGGCTTGAAAATATATACAAAGCGAGCTTTCAACTATCTTACATCCCAAGAAGTTGGAAAAGGAGCAAAGTTGTGTTCCTTCCGAAACCAGGCAGAAGAACACACGAGAATGCCAAGGATTTTAGACCTATAAGCCTTACCTCATTTATGCTGAAGGTACTAGAAAGGCTAATAGATCTACACGTAAGAACAATAATGGCGGGGAAGTTATCGAAGTCCCAACATGCGTACATAAAGGGCCGATCAACCGAAACCGCCCTTCACGAGGTGATAAGTGTGATTGAAAAATCACTACACCACAAACAATACACCATGACTGCCTTTCTAGACATAGAGGGCACCTTCAATAACATAGAAGTAAATACGATAATGAATTCTCTGGCGCACGGGGGCATAGATGACACTGTGTGCAGATGGATACTATCGATGCTCGAGAATAGGAAGATTATAGCTTCAAACGGCGCTCCAACACAAACAAGTTATGTGAGTAGAGGGGCGCCTCAAGGGGGGGGTCCTCTCTCCGCTTCTATGGGTTGTAGCGCTGAACGAAATACTCCTCCAACTAAACGGTGGAGGAGTGAAGGCAGTAGCGTATGCAGACGATATAGTGTTGATGGTATTAGGTCTGTTTCCTTCAACAGTCAGCGAGATTATGGAAAGAGCACTTCGTAGGTTAAACCTATGGGCTAAAAGCAATGGTCTAGGAGTTAACCCGAACAAAACAGAACTAATGCTATTCACAGGCAGAACCAAAATACCTCAGGTTCAACTTCCGGTACTAAACGGCACATCACTCACCCTATCCCCAACAGCTAAATACTTGGGGGTGGTGATTGACACTAAACTGTCCTGGAAAATAAACATAGAAAAAAGAATAAACAAAGCATACATGGCCTACTATACTTGTAAGAAAATCGTCAACAAGAATTGGGGCCTCAAACCAAGTATAATCATGTGGATGTACACGGCGGTCATAAGACCCATACTTACATATGGAGCTCTGGTATGGTGGCTAGCGCTAAACAAACAATACAACATTAGGAAATTAAATGAAATACAAAGAGCAGCTTGTGCGGGTGTCACGGGCGCAATCAGGTCATGTCCGACTGATGCGCTTAATGTGATCCTGCATCAACTACCAATGGACATTTTTATTCAAAAAACAGCTGCTACTGCGGCGATAAGAATAAAAGAATTGGGAGGTTGGAATCAGCAGAACTACGGACATAGTGTAATTCTAAACAAGCTCACTATTAATAAATCAGACTACATTCTCCCAAAGCTGGATTTTAATAGACACTTCCAGGTGAAGATACCATCTAGACGGGAATGGAGAAGGGGTCCAATAGCAGAGGAGGATACCACCTCAGTCTATACCGACGGGTCCAAAATGACTGCGGAGTGGGCACGGGGGTATTCTCCGCTGATCTGGGCATATCTCTCTCTATACGTCTACCGAACTCGGCTAGCATCTTCCAAGCAGAAGTACTAGGCATAGAAAAAGCCTGCGAAGTTCTATTAGAAAACCACGGGAATATACATAAAGCAACTATATTTACGGACAGCCAAGCAGTCCTCCTGGCACTGTCGTCACCCTTGACAAATTCCAGTATAGTTCATAACTGCAAGAGAGCACTAAGCTTAATAAAAGACAAGCTCCAACTAAACTTGATCTGGGTTCCCGGCCACAGGAACATTTTCGGTAACGAAAAAGCAGATGAGTTGGCAAAGGCGGGAGCTTCCCTCAACGAATCCGAGGCGGTGCAAATACCAAGCCCGCTAGGATCGATCAAAGGAGAGATCAATAGACAATTTCAACAAGTTGCAAATAACAGATGGAAAAACATTACAAAATGCGTCATAACAAAACAATTATGGCCAACATATGACAGGAAAAGAACCAACGACTTATTAAATAGGTCAAGAAGAAGTATTTACAGAATAACAGCTACCACAACGGGGCACTGGCCATTTGGGGAACATGCGTCCAAAATGGGTATGCCCCACAACGACATCTGCCGTGGCTGCGGAGTAGCAGGGAACAAGGAAACAATCTTCCACTTTCTCTGCGAATGTCCAGCTCTAGCACAGATCCGACACAAAGCACTCGGAATCCACCAAGCACCAAATCTTGAATGGATTTCCACCAAAAGCATATCGGATATAAGTAGTTTCATTGAAATCTCAAAATGGTTTGAGAGAGTAGGTGAAACGTAATAGCAGACACAGGAGGTTTCTACGAAAAGTGTACCAAAATGGCATATCAGTGCTAATTGAGCCCGATAGGGCTGCACTCCTACCTACCTACCTATTCTTTGTTTCACTTATTATTTCATCTTATTTCTGACCCGAGGATTTTTCCATACTCGGGTCAAAATGACCCGAAGATCCTAAGAGCAAAAAATGCCTATTTCCTTAATTTAGCAGACATCACCATAAACTCAAAATACTAATTTGCAATAAAGGCATAATTAATAATTGTCACGAAGACGTTATGAAATCTATTAGATATTACTAATTTTATTATAAATTAAATTTTAGATTCGGGTCAATATGACCCGAAGAACCGAGGAAGGTTAATGTGTATATACAAGGAAATAGACTTTATAGCTAAATCTAGGATTACGGATTTCTTCTAAATGCACTGCCGTTATGGCTTTATGTAAACTTTAGTAAGATAAAGGAGGATAATTAACTTAAATATGTTAAACTAATGATTTGAAGAATTTCGATATCGATTGCTAAATGTGTATGTACAAAAAAATCGACTTTGTACCTAAATATAAGATTACGGAATTCATCGAAATAAACTGTCGTTATGCCGCCATGGCTTAATGTAAACTTCAGTTCATTAAAGAAGGTTTATGAACCTTAATATGTTAAACTAATGATTTTAAGAATTTCGATATCGATCGTTTAATGTGTTTATACAAGAAAATCGACTTTATACCTAAATATAAGATTACGGAATTCTTCCAAATGCACTGCCGTTATGCCGCCATGGCTTTATGTAGACTTCAGTAAGATAAAGAAAGATAATTAACTTAATATACAATATATACTGTATATACAAGAAAATCGACTTCATACCTAAACATAAGATTACGGAACTCTTCTAAATGCACTGCCGTTATACCGTTAAGGCTTTATGTAGACTTCAGTAAGATAAAGAAAGTAAATTAACTTAAATTTGTTAATCTAATGATTTGAAGCATTTCAATATCGATTGCTAAATGCACTGCCGTTATGCCGCCATGGCTTTATGTTGACTTCAGTAAGATAAAGAAGGTTATTTAACTTAAATATGTTAAACTGTTGATTTGAAGCATTTCGATATCGATTGCTAAATGTGCATATACAAGAAAATCGACTTTATACCTAAATATAAGATTACGGAATTCTTCTAAATGCACTGCCGTTTTGAAGCCAAGGCTTTATGTCAACTTCAGTTCGTTAAAGAAGGTTTATTAACTTAAATATGTTAATCTAAAGATTTGAAGCATTTCGATATCGATTGCTAAATGTGTTTATTAGGGCGAGTCGATTTAAAAATCGCCCATTGCTCTATGAAAATCATATTCTAGGGATAAAAATAAGATACTTTGCCGAAGGAACCATACCTCTAAAGCGATTTTTGATGTCCCCCAATTTGGGTCGAACTTTAGGGTAGGGGCAAATTTCGAAAAAACCCACTTTGACTCATTTAGATTGCTCCAATCGAGTCCAAATGTATAACCGACCCCCACTAACTTTGGACGGCCGATCCACCCATGCCAGTGGCACACCCTCTGGAACTCTTCTGGCGGGTTCTCCACACAATCATTTCAAAAAATCACCATTTTTGGTGATTTACATGAAAAAATCAGCTAAATTGCTATGTTTTTTCTTTATTTTTATTTATTTATTTATAATAATATCTATTTTTTCTCTTAAGAAATTTATTTAGTCAGAACATATGTAAATGAAAAAAATTAATTTAAGTGAGTTATAGAAAAGAAATTTAAAAAAATTATTGCTTGAAGTCTTTTTTACTTTCAAGTCTGGGCAATTTCGCACGGCTCTCTAATGTCGTCGCCATAACAGCCTCTACATTTTCCGGTATAACCCGTTTGGAAACGCTAGCTAGCAATTGAACATGTCGTTCCGTTCCTTGTATGTGTGATGGAATTTTTGGATCATTAAACGGTGGATCATCTTGATTTAAATATTCTTTCAATGCATCGTACGGAATGTTTCGAGTGAATGGTGGTTCAAATACGATATTTATATCATTCAAATTGATCATTTCCGTATAACTTGTGCAATTAAAGTTTATATCTGGTTTTTTATAAACTCTAAGTTCCATTGGCTCGTCAACATCCGTTCGATAGCGTAGAATTTTCTTGATGGCACAGTCGCGCTTTTCTTTCCTATCATCAAACAACAATGATAACAAGATATTTTCCGAATGGGCATAATATGAATTATCATTAATTACTTGATTGACAATTTTGCGTAAGCGAGGTTCTAGAAATCGTGACCAACCAATGAACTTGAAAAATAATGCACTGCCGTACACGACAGAGCTGTAATACTTGATATTGAAGTACATTGGCACATAACATTTAATTATAAATTCAACCAGAATTCTTAAATTTGCATCTGGATTTTCCGTTGTCACATATAATCGCAATGATCTAGCGGCCTTGGTTAGCCACCGAGAATTTACAATTTTCCCTGGTTTGATGTTAGCCAGATCCACCGGAACCACGCCGCTAGAAATGGCATGGGCCATGTCGTATAAGAACTTTGAATCGGTTGAAAATTCTTTTTTTTCTGGAGCAGGGGGCATATTTTGCAACTCAATTTTCTGAAAGCCGTCCACCACCTAAAATACTAAATAATAATATAATTAAAAATGGTTGACAATTATAATAAATGAGTGATAGCAATAACTCACCGGAAGAGTTTCACAAGTTTCGATTTGACGGCTCAGTTTTCCGGTTGCCGATCTTGGTCCAGTGCTGATTGATTTATCCAAAGCTTCAAACAAATGCCGAAACGGAAGTTCGTTGAAGTGTAGAAGGCAAACAAACCAATGCAATGGTCTTTTTAACAGCAATTCGAATCGTCGTATAATGCCACCGTGTGGGCCAGTGTTTGTTGGCTCACTGTCAGTGCATATTCCAATTAATGTATCCAGTGATATATTTTTATCGTTGAAAAAACCATTTAATTTGGTTGTTTTGTGTTCAGCGGTTTCATGTTTCAGTCTTACGTAACCAATCAATTCAGAATTGGGTTCTCTCAAAATAACAAGATGAGGTTTTTTTACCATCCTAGTATGATACTTCTCATCAATTTTATCTATCGTTAAAGTATCACCTTTTCTGCCATCGAATGAAAACGCTAACAAATTGGTATCATCTAACCGTTTGCGAAGCACTTCTTGTCTGCATTTCTCTTTTTCTCTGCGAACTTTCGATTTATCCATGATGAGAGGTTTCCCATGCTTATCTTTAATTTTAAACTCTTGCAAAAGAGCGGTTCCCAATGCTGATGCCACTCTGTCAGGCACACCAAATCTGTCACATACCAAGGCAAAGTTAAAACAATCATATCTCTCTGTGTATTGTGAACTTGTGCTTCTATCCATATCTTCTTGAACTTGTGGCGGTGCGTATGTTGAATCATCGGGATCTTGGTATGTTGGCATTGATGACATAGACGTTGCTCCTTACTCTTCAGTTTCCATCATAAATGCATTCATTGTTAGTCTTCTCTGATTAGGTTGATCGTGCAAGAACTCTTTGAGGCGTTCGGGAACCCAGCCGCATGCACATGGAGCTGCCTTCAAATCGCATTTACATGTTCCAATGTAAAAAATTGTTTCCAGAGATTTTACATACTCTGTAAATTGTTGGGTGTTGTTTCTTCTCTTGATTTGCTCTTGATACTTGTCAAGCAATTTATTCAATTTATTACATACACTTTTTTCAGCATTATTTCCATACCAAGTTTTTCCCAAATTCCTATCAACTTATCTTGTACTTGAATAGTGAATGATTTATGGGAACACTTTTTTTGTTCTGTTTTAGCACGTACGCTTAAGTAAAAATAATATCTCAAGATATCCAGATGGGTTGGTAAATTAAGATCAGTCAAATCAGTAGACACACCAAAAACAGTAACATCATGCTTGGGTATATGACTCATTGGGTTTTCGATAGTTGTTGATGTAGTTGCTTCATCTTGCGGTGTAGAGGATGGTGGATTCATTGTAAACTTTTTGAGGTAATAAGAATGAAATGGTAATTGTAAAGTAAGACGCGTTGGGTTT
Organism: Bactrocera zonata; assembly: GCA_037783105.1. Taxonomy (NCBI): domain Eukaryota; kingdom Metazoa; phylum Arthropoda; class Insecta; order Diptera; family Tephritidae; genus Bactrocera; species Bactrocera zonata. The sequence goes on along the minus strand of JBAWJQ010000001.1, from coordinate 11,901,304 downwards.
CGGTTGTTAAATAGAACTCAGCTCTGGTTGCCCAGAGCTCCTTTATTTATAGCATTCCTTACCCTAATTTATGTATGCACCACATGCTGAGTGCATACACACATCTTAACACTAATCTACTGTACATACCGACAGTATGTACAAATATCTTAAGCATAAGTGTTTTCAAGGGCAAACACAATTGTCTATTGTTAGTTTAAGATCATTTGCGATCTTCAGGGCAAACATAATTGTTTCTTGTCTATTGTTAGTTTAGGATCATTTGCGATCTCAAGGGCAGACAATCCTTTACATTGCATACATGATAGAAGTGGGTATTTGTAAATACATATCTACGTTTAAGACTAGATTCGTATGCGCTGGCGATAACGAACATAAATATTTGAACTATGATATTTGTATCCTTACAAAAATATCTTCTTTAAAATTAATTAATTTCTTTTCTATAACTCACTTAAATTAATTTTTTTCATTTACATATGTTCTGACTAAATAAATTTCTTAAGAGAAAAAATAGATATTATTATAAATAAATAAATAAAAATAAAGAAAAAACATAGCAATTTAGCTGATTTTTTCATGTAAATCACCAAAAATGGTGTTTTTTTGAAATGATTGTATGGGGAACCCCCCAGGAGAGTTCCAGAGGGTGTGCCAGTGGCATGGGTGGATCGGCCGTTCAAAGTTAGTGGAGGTCGGTCATACATTTGGACACGATTGGAGCACTCTAAATAGGTCAAAGTGGGATTTTTTTTACCCAAAAGTTCGACCCAAATTGGGAGACATCAGAATTCGTTTCAGAGGTATGGTTCCTTCGGCAAAGTATCTTATTTTGATCCCTAGAATATGATTTTCATAGAGCAATGGACGATTTTTAAATCGACCCGCTCTAATATATATACTTGTATATTGGTAATTATATGTGAGGTACCTCAATGAAACCCAGGGAAATTTGTTTAGTATGTGGCATGATAATAGTATAGATAAAATCAGGTCAATACTACCCTAATTCCCACATACTAAATACGATGTGTAGTGATTTTCTAAGAAATCTTATGTGTATGTCAGTGTATGAGTTAAACATAGTACATGTATTTATAGAATTGCCTTAAGGGGCTATACCAGTGTTTCGATAGCTTATATTTCCATAAATATCCTGTGAAATCGGGAAGGTCGTATCTTGAATAGTTTTTGGATGGCGGCGTTCTAAAGAGCGACCGTTCGGAGGTGCAAACATATGTAAGTGAAGCCTTAAACGCGTTTTTCTCGAAACGATATTTTTCAAAATTGCTAGCATCATTACGAGAATTAACCAATTGACTTCAAATTAAAACTGATTTTTTTTTAATACATTTGCTATACAATAGGCTACGATCCTTTTGATTGATTGAAAATTGTCAATTTGGCATTAAAAAATGACAAGTTTTTACCTAAAAAACTATTTTTTTTAATTACGCCATTTTGTTAATTTTTGATATTTTTCAAAGATCGTAAGTCATTGTATGGGAAATATATTTAATAAACTTTTCAAAATTTTTTGTTTCATCTTCTCATTCGGCCGGAATCATGCCAGCAGTTGAGGCACTTTTTTCTCGGCCCCTCCGAAGACAGCCCATAACTCTGTTATTTTTAAACATTTTTGTAAAAAAATCTTAAACTATAGCTGCAAATATACTTTATTACGTTCAAAGAAGTTCAAAATGTTCAATCGCGTACTTTCTCTTAAAAAAAAATGAGAAAAATCACCTAATTTTTCATGCGTCACACTGGTATCGCCTCTTAAGGTATTTCCTTAGCTTTGATGCTTTGCAAGAGCATAAAATGTTCGTTGCATCCGAAAGTCTAACCCTTCTTTACTTTTTATTTTTGGTTAACTATTTTAAAAAACTTTTTTTAGTTTCATTTCGTAAGTTTTATTACATTATTTTCAATTTACATTAAGTTTAATTTTAATGTATCTCACACTTGCAATATCCACCTGTAACGCTTTCATTTACACATTGTATACATTCTAAACTTTTTCTGCCCCGCTTTACATTGCATTACACAAGTTCCTTCATTCCAACCGCATACCAGATTGTGCAGCGTGACGTGAAGATGCACTGCGCCAGAAGCGCGAGTCACAATTAAACTCACAAAGTATTTTACGCCAAACTGGAGAAATGAGAAAATGCATCAATCAGCAATCGACAATGTGTGGCATGCACAATACTTTCTTGCACACTTGCATGCTAGTTACCGCATCCGAAGGTTGGCGGTGACGTGACTGTTACCTGTCGGTTGCGGCTTGTTGACCTTCGTCGCTCACTTTTTGTTGTTTTTAATGTTATCTCCTTCCCATTCGTTGTTGCCAACCAGTTGCGAACGTCATTTCGTTTTACAATGTTTGTTTTACTGTTTTGCGCAAGTAGTTTTACGTACGCGTTAATGTTTTTCTCTTCGCTAATTTTTATTATTGCTTTTGCTCTTAGCACTGTGTAAAATTTCGATCTTTCGCTATTCTTTGACATTTTCTCATTGGCAGTGACAAACAAATTTTTAACACAAAACATAGTATTGTCTACATTTGTCGCATGGCTTTGTTGTATGTTTTGAGTTTTTAATCAATATTTAAATTCAGTTGCTACTAAGTAAAGCAAAATAGAGACAGATGCAGAGAAAGTTATTTATGTTATGATTGTCTTCTAAAGGCGAGCTTAGAGTAGGTTTTCATACGTCTTTACTAGCTACAAGCTAACCGCTTTCTACAGAAATGTTCACTACAGTTCCACTTAAGAACCTATTTTCCACTTTTAAGCAGCCTTTCATAGACTTGAGGGCATTTGTATCCTATTACAGATAATTCTGTTTCAAAAAATTATTTATCCAGCTGACAGCACCATATGTCTTGACCGCAGAAAAGTTCCGAATGAAGCTTTCAACGGGCATACGTTTTACCAATCGCGTCTCTGACACCACAATTCTCGCTATTTACCTGAGTTCGGTTCTCTTCTGTCACTCTTCTCGCTCAATTCTGCTTGAGCATCCATTCCTGAACCATTTTGTTTAAAGTGCGTGTGATATTCATCATTTTAAGAGAGCTTGATTATCGCTTCATACGCTGATCTTTTGTAATCACCAACTTGCCTACATTATGATCTCAGCAGCTTTCATTAAATCGCTCATATTCCTTCATTTGTAGCTCTCATCCTTGGCATATATTAATTTTGATTTTTACGCGTTAAGGTAACAACACTTAGGTTAACATCTTAAGCAACATGTTGAAAGAGTATGAAAATACCTGCTTATAAGAAAGTCGACAGTTTGTAAAAGTTAATTTAAGTGTACACAACACCTTGAATAACGCTTAATCAGCGGAAAATGCATAATAGCTGTGAAATCACTTAATGGCTGCTTCACAACTGACAACTGACTTGCTGACACCAGTTAACTGCCGCAATTTTTCTGCTTGTCAGCATAAAGAGATTACCAGAAGGTGTCTTTGTGCAAATATATGCTCCTAGCAGGCTTTGTAAACGATTTAGACATCAACTGGTGCATATGCATGAGCGCTTAAGGACATCTAACCGAGAGTGACATATGAAGATGGTACAAAGAAGACACACTTACACTGACAATTTACTCAATGGCATATTATTCTATGACACAAGCAAGTACGAGCATTCTCGCACGCAACTAAACACATATGTATGTCTGTAAGCATTTGAGTGCAAATTTTTTAATGTACGCAATCATTTCGCATCGCTGCACGTCGCTTGATATTCCACAGAATAGCACTAATGTTGCCACTTAATGTTACAAATGGGAAAAAGTACAGAATATAAGCATATCTGTAAAGAAATGCAAAATGCGCACAAGCATTTGTGCTGATAAAGCGCTCTCACGTATCGAAGAAGCAATTGAGCAGCTGTTGTACGTGGCGTATGAGTGACATTGATTCGCATAAGTGATAACTCTATGCATACGTTTGTATGTGTGTGCACGTGGCTGCAGCTGTGTGAACTCTATAATAATTGCTACGTTTGCTGCAATCATATAAAGTGTTGTGTATGCTTTGTAGTCGCAGGCATTGATTTCATACGTCAGCAGTAGTTGCATATTGAATGTTGCGCATACGTCCCAGTGGTATGAAAAGCGAAGTTAAAGAGTCTTTATGTAAATAATTTGTAGCAGCACGTGAATTTACATAATTTAGTTATTTTAGTTCCTTTGACTCTAGATTAAACTTATACTTAAACTTAAACTTAAACTCACTAGTATATATCACTAGTATGCGCTGTTCACATCATAAATATTTCATAATAAAAACACTCTTACAGAAGTGCCAATGATTTGCATGAGCGGCTAAGCTTTTTAGTCATAAATTGTTTTATTTACAGGGAATTAAAAAATTCATCTCGGCCAAAAAATGGAATTAATTCGTGAACATTTTCGTGAGATCATTTTTCACAACTTTTGACGTGGATTATCACGACAAGAGTGCATCGATGAACTAAAATCTTTGTATGGCTATGAAGCACCATCCTATAGCACTGTGAAAAACTGGTACAACGAATTCAATCGTGGCCGACGCTCGCTCAAAGATGAATTTCGTGAAGGTCGTCCAAAAACAGCCGTTGTGCCAGAAATCATCGATGCCGTACGTGGACTGATAATGCAAGACCGTCATGTAACATACCTTCAGATAGAGGCATGCCTATGCATTTCTTCCATCAGCATACATTCGATATTGCATGAACACCTGCCCGTAAAAAAGGTTTGTTCTCGTTGAATCCCGCACAATTTGACAATCGCTTAAAAAAGGCTCGTGTGGATTGGTGTAAAAGAAATGCTGAAAAAATACGATGGCGGTACTTCAAAAGACGTTTATAAGATCGTCACAGGTGACGAATCATGGATCTATGCGTATGAGCCCGAAACAAAACAGCAATCGACCGTGTGGGTCTTCCAAGACGAGCCAAATCCAACGAAAAATAAAAAAAAAAGCCATTTTCGTTGATAAATATGCTTATTTTTATTATTAGGCCAGAAATATATATAGCAGCCCTCGTAATATGTATGTTGAAAGTGCCAGTTGCGCATGCATAAGAGCAAGTGTCTGTCTGCAATTAAAAAATTTGCATAAGTTATTGATTCTTTATATGCTTTTATATGCCAATGTGCTTATTTCTTCATACTCAATTTCTAAATCTATGTAGCTCAGCTTAATCACTTCTTACGGCAATTCATCTTCGTTGTTGTTGGTTATGAATAAAGTTTCTGCAAAGTAAAATGACTTCGATAATGAAAATGGTTTTACTTCACTTCATCAACTATATATCAGTTTATCAACTATAAGCCGTTAATCTTGTGAATAATACTAACCTATAGAATATCAACATTTATTTAGAAAGTTTTCAAAATGAATATTATATGTTATAAAGAAAAAAAAACAACTTTTTTCTTAACATAATAATATTGTGAATTAATTTCTTCTTCTTAAAACTTAAACTTAAACCATGGTATAGAGGAGTAGGGAAAGTCCCATTCACCATAGAAAAAGAGCCATTCACAGTCCTTAAGCTACCCCCCAAGTGTACGTCAAAATAAAAATGTCATGGCCACCTCTGGTGAATAAGGGTGACGAGAGGTCAAAACGGGTTGCAGAAAGCGAAAATGCTAAAATATTAAATTATAAATTTATAGTACTATATTTGTATAAGTATAAATACTACTTTCAATTTCTGTTATAAAATGAAGCTTAATGCTGTTATCAAAAGATTTAATTATATCTTCTTGATATAAATAAATATGCTATATATTTTAAAGCGTTGTAGTTAATTTATTCATGGACAAATTGAAAATTATATCTGATAATGAATGTACCAAAAGAGATAACTATTATGGAAAAATTTGGTATTACATATCATAATAATTCGTCTGAACAGTAAAACACAATTTCTTACTCTAAGATAAATCAAGAGATAATTATAATAGCCATGTTTTCTGAATTTTAAGTATAAATTTTTGTAATCACAAACTACATACACGTTTTATATGTCAGAATTTAACTATATGCCGGCGATCAGGAATCCTTCTTCTTCTTCTTTACTGGCGTAGACACCACTTATGCGATTATAGCCGAGTCAACAACAGCGCGCCAGTCGTTTCTTCTCTTCGCTACGTGGCGCCAATTGGATATTCCAAGCGAAGCCAGGTCCCTCTCCACTTGGTCTTTCCAACGGAGTGGAGGTCTTCCTCTTCCTCTGCTTCCCGCGGCGGGTACTGCGTCGAATACTTTCAGAGCTGGAGCGTTTTCATCCATCCGCACAACATGACCTAGCCAGCGTAGCCGCTGTCTTTTAATTCGCTGAACTATGTCAATGTCGTCATATATCTCGTACAGCTCATCGTTCCATCGAATGCGATATTCGCCGTGGCCAACGCGCAAAGGACCATAAATCTTTCGCAGAACTTTTCTCTCGAAAACTCTTAAGGTCGACTCATCGGTTGTTGTCATCGTCCAAGCCTCTGCACCATATAGCGGGACGGGTATAATGAGCGACCTATAGAGTTTGGTTTTTGTTCGTCGAGAGAGGACTTTACTTTTCAACTGCCTACTCAGTCCGAAGTAGCACCTGTTGGCAAGAGTAATCCTGCGTTGGATTTCCAGGCTGACATTGTTGGTGGTGTTAATGCTGGTTCCTAAATAGACGAAATTATCTACAACTTCAAAGTTATGACTGTCAACAGTGACGTGGGAGCCAAGTCGCGAGTGCAACGACTGTTTGTTTGATGACAGGAGATATTTCGTCTTGCCCTCGTTCACTGCCAGACCCATTTGAGTTGCTTCCTTGTTCAGTCTGGAGAAAGCATAACTAACGGCGCGGGTGTTGAGGCCGATGATATCAATATCATCGGCATACGCCAGCAGCTGTACACTCTTGTAAAAGATTGTACCTGCTCTATTAAGTTCTGCAGCTCGAATAATTTTCTCCAGCAGCAGATTGAAAAAGTCACACGATAGGGAGTCGCCTTGTCTGAAACCTCGTTTGGTATCGAACGGCTCGGAGAGGTCCTTCCCGATCCTGACGGAGCTTTGAGTGTTGCTCAGCGTCAGTTTACACAGCCGTATTAGTTTTGCGGGGATACCAAATTCAGACATCGCGGCATAAAGGCAGCTCCTTTTCGTGCTGTCGAAAGCAGCTTTGAAATCGACGAATAGGTGGTGAGTGTCGATTCTCCTTTCACGGGTCTTTTCCAAGATTTGGCGCATGGTGAATATCTGGTCGGTTGTTGATTTACCAGGTCTGAAGCCACACTGATAAGGTCCAATCAGTTTGTTGACGGTGGGCTTTAATCTTTCACACAATACGCTCGACAGAACCTTATATGCGATGTTGAGGAGGCTAATCCCACGGTAGTTGGCGCAGATTGTGGGGTCTCCTTTTTATGGATTGGGCATAGCACACTTAAATTCCAATCGTTGGGCATACTTTCGTCCGACCATATTTTACAAAGAAGCTGATGCATGCACCTTATCAGCTCTTCGCCGCCGTGTTTGAATAGCTCGGCCGGCAATCCATCGGCCCCTGCCGCTTTGTTGTTTTTCAGACGGGCAATTGCTATTCGAACTTCTTCATGGTCGGGCAATGGAACATCTGCTCCATCTTCATCGATTGGGGTATCGGGTTCGTTTTCTCCTGGTGTTGTGTGTTCACTGCCATTCAGCAGGCTGGAGAAGTGTTCCCTCCATAATTTAAGTATGCTCTGGGCATCGGTGGCTAGATCACCTTGGGGGGTTCTACAAGAGTATGCTCCGGTCTTGAAACCTTCTGTAAGCCGCCGCATCTTTTCGTAGAATTTTCGAGCATTACCCCTGTCGGCCAGCTTATCAAGCTCTTCGTACTCACGCATTTCGGCCTCTTTCTTTTTCTGTCTACAAATGCGTCTCGCTTCCCTCTTCAACTCTCGATATCTATCCCATCCCGCACGTGTTGTGGTCGATCGTAACGTTGCGTGGTAGGCAGCCTGTTTTCTCTCCGCTGCGACACGGCACTCCTCGTCGTACCAGCTGTTCCTTTGCACTTGCCGAAAACCAATGGTTTCGGTTGCAGCTGTACGTAAGGAGTTTGAAATGCCGTCCCACAGTTCCCTTATACCGAGTTGTTGACGAGTGCTCTCAGAGAGCAGGAGTGCAAGCCGAGTAGAAAATCGTTCGGCTGTCTGTTGTGATTGCAGCTTCTCGACGTCGAACCTTCCTTGTGTTTGTTGGCGTGCGTTTTTTGCTGCACAGAGGCGGGTGCGAATTTTGGCTGCAACAATATAGTGGTCCGAGTCGATGTTAGGACCTCGGAGCGCACGCACATCTAAAACACTGGAGACGTGTCTTCCGTCTATCACAACATGATCGATCTGGTTGGTGGTTTTTCGATCCGGAGACAGCCAGGTAGCTTGATGTATCTTCTTATGCTGGAATCTAGTACTACAGATAACCATATTTCGGGCCCCGGCGAAGTCGATCAGCCTCAACCCATTTGGGGATGTTTCCTCGTGGAGGCTGCATTTACCGACCGTAGTGCCAAAGATACCTTCTTTGCCCACCCTGGCGTTGAAGTCGCCAAGCACGATTTTGACGTCGTGGCGGGGGCATCTCTCATAAGTGCGCTCCAAGCACTCATAAAAGGCATCTTTGGTCACATCGTCCTTCTCTTCCGTCGGAGCGTGGGCGCAAATCAGCGATATGTTGAAGAACCTCGCTTTGATGCGGATTGTGGCTAGACGTTCATTCTCCGGAGTGAATGATAGTACTCGGCGACGGAGTCTCTCTCCCACCACGAATCCAACACCAAACTTGCGCTCCTTTATATGGCCACTGTAGTAAATGTCACAAGGACATAGTCGTCTCTGTCCTTATCCCGTCCATCGCATTTCTTGGACGGCGGTGATGTCAGCCTTTATCTTTACGAGGACATCTACCAGCTGGGCAGCGGCACCTTCCCAATTAAGGGACCGGACATTCCAGGTGCATGCCCTCAAATCATAGTCCTTATTTCGTTTGCCGTGGTCGTCATCAAAAGGGGGGTCTCTCATCCGAGGCTGTTTGCGATTTTTCATTGGGGATGGTTTTTTACGTGGCGGGTCCCAAACCCAGCGCACAACCCTATGCAGGGGGTGTTTCGCCTTCTCACTTTAGCTCGCCTTCAAACGGATGTTCTTAGGCTACCCAGAGGATACTTGGTCAGAGACCGGAAGTCGTGAGCTGCTTGAGTCATATGTAAAAGAATCGTTTCTGGCCACTCCCAAGTGAATGGCGATCAGAGAACTTTCCTCACTTGCGTGAACTTCTACACATGACTCCATCCTCTGATCAGGAATCCTACTCTTTCCCAAATGGAGTGTTTGATTATTCTCACAGATTTACCACATTATTTTTTAGTTTTAAGCTAAGTTTTTAAATAAACAGGATTTTTAAAGAAATTATTTTTTGAATTTGCAATATCTATACAGTAGTAAAAAGTAGTTTAAATTAGCTTACGCAACACTATTTTGACATGCTCAGTAGCAATACTGGCATAGTATTTAAAAAAATAAATGATTGTTCCAAATATATTCCGTTTGAAGTTATTCAAATCGATAATAATTTGCTTGGCCCAATTAAAAATACAACTCAAATTCCTTAATTTTTAATAACGGTTCATTATTAGCCAAATTACATTTATTTGTTTTTTAAAGTTTTAATATAAACTTCCACACCATTTATAATCGACCATAATTCACTAGATGTAAAGACGAATTGTAATTCGCGTAGATGCAAATGTTTATTTTTCAAATCGCTGCTTGGTCACCAACGCTGCCAACTTTCATTTGATGAGTGTTTTTATTATTTGCTTAGCTGTTGTTAGCGTTGTTGTCATTATAGTAGTTTTATGCAAACATACGTAGTTCTTCTATCGGTTTTCGTGGAGCTGGTTCCTCCCACTCTCCCAATTCGGCATCATAATATTGCGCAGCACGATATGGTCGCAATTTCCATGGTACATGCTCTTCCATGGAGGTCAATTGTACATCCAAACGACATCGGTAATATATTCGCGTTTAAGCTCAGTGAACTTGACTTTCAATAGGAAGGTAGGATTGTTGTTGTTGTTTTTTTAACGGCAGAAGGTAGGATCGCAACGCATGCCTTAACGACGGTATCCCCACCATTTTTCATCTTTGCGCATAACACGATGGAACCAGTCAATTAATTCGCTCAACTGGTAACGCTTTGATCTGAAAGATGGGTGTTGGGTGTTTAGCCTTATGTAAATTCAATTTTGCTCTAAACCTACCCAACAGCTTGATAAACCTGACTAATAACGTCATTGAGTTTAAAATTTTTTCTCGAATTCACGACCAACTAATTTGATGGCTGGGATTTAGAATAGCATCCCCGGATTGCGGGAATAACATAGGTATCACTGGAAAGGTGACGTTCTCCACCTATGCTATTCTAAATTTTACCCAATTCGATAACTACATTTGAGTACTTCACAGCATCGCGTATCGCTTTTTCATCTCTTAAATCATAAAATTGGAACAGCGCCTGCCCATTACGCAGCAATATTAACGAGGCCATGTTTAGTTATTTCGTACTTTTATTGGAATAAAATATCAGCCGATCTGTTGTTTATCGTCCCAAGGGAAATTTGTAAACACTTCTTCCAGATTCAAATAACTAAATAAGCCATCGTAAAGCATTTAATCATGAAATAAACTCAAACAAATTGTCTTGTAAAAACCTTCGTTACGATGACAAAAATGTAAATATGGCTGTGAATGAGCATAATCTAGACCCCACCATTCGGCACGGTTGCTTATTTGTTTGTAACATTTTTCTGTGGTGAACATTTATTGACTTACCACAGTTAAAAAGAGGCATAAATAAAAAACTAAATTTTTCATGTATTTGCTCATATTGTACTCATCTTTAAGAATATATATTACAATAAAAAAATTTTCTTTTGGAAATATATTAAAGTTTTATATATAACCAATATTTTTAGGACAACTTTTCCATAAATTTTAAGAAAATAACACAATGCAACTATTTTCCGCTTAAAAGTCGGCCATCTTGGTTTAAAGTCGGCCATCTTGGATTCCAATAGAAGCTCAACCCCGGAGTACACTTGACGTTTCTACAGTGGCACCTCTCAGCTGTGTCTTTGTTTACATAACATCAGCTGATACTTTCTCTACTCCTCCTCTACCGTGCTTAAACTGAACTAAAACTGAAACGAAACGGAACTGAAACTGAACTGAAACTGAACTGAAACGGAACTGAACTGAAACTGAAACGGAACTGAAACTGAACAGAAACTGAACTGAATCTGAAGCGGAACTGAAACTGAACAGAAACTGAAACTGAACAGAAACTGAAACTGAAACAGAACTGAAATTGAACAGAAACTGAAACTGAACTGAAACTGAACTAAAGCTGAAACTGAAACTGTAGTAATTCTAAAAGAAAATCATATGTGTAAATGACACCCTACAACCACAATTAGCAATTGATACTGTGACTTCCGAAGTGAGCAAGTGTCTGGTCTTTTAATTGGCGCCCAACGTGGGGTCTGTCGTAAATAAGCAATCATACTTCATTGTATGCAGATTCTCCAACAAGGATAATCTCGAATCGAAGGATAGCCCGGCAGGCTAAGGACCTCATCAACTGAAGGAATTATAAAATTTAAAGGGCTCAATGATCCTCGCTTCAATCATCAGATCTCAACATACCCAAGAATTTTCATAAAAAATACTTGTATTCAAGATTATTTCTTGTGGTGATTAAGTGTTATTACGAGTGAAAAATTTCAATATCAAATTGAAAGTTTAAAAAATAAATTTAATTTTGTATGGCATCTTAAATTTGATTTTTTCATTTTTTTATAAAAATTTCTGAAACCACAGTAATTTGTCCTGTAAAGAGTTTGAATTATTTTCACCCAAGTCCTTGCTTTAGGAGTGCCGTCTCAAAGGGCATACGGTTTCGGTTTGAAATAAGAAAATTGTGTTTTGTAAGTTACGTGATAAAAATGAGTGTTACGCGTGAACAAGTAATAGAAATAGTGAAAAAAAGCAATGAAGAAATTAAGCAGGGATTGGCAGAGCAAATTTGCCGTCTTTCTCAAGCTCTTGACCGGCTAATTCCACCTAGCGGGGAAACTTACTTACCGGTAAGCATTGATCCTACAGTTAGTTCAGATAATTTAAGTTTAGATTTAATAAAATCCCTCCCAGAATTTAAAGGGGAAGCCTCAGCGTGTCCCGCTTGGCGCACTGCAGCTCATTTTGCTATGAGCTATTATAAAGAACATTCAGAAAAATATTATGTCGCTATGGGAATTTTCATAAATAAAATTACAGATTTAGCTAATACATCCCTTTCTTCCTTTAACACGGTTCCTAATTTTAAGGCAATAATCGCAAGGTTGGATCAGACATACGCGGATAAGAGACCGTTGTATGTTTTAGAAAATGAATTAAGTATTTTGAGCCAAGGCAATCTATCGATTGCTGATTATTACGATACAGTTGATAAACAACTGACACTAATTATTAATAAGAAAATTATGTCCCATAATGGTAACTCTGAAGTTGTCGCTGCTCTCAATGAGAGAGCAAGGGAAAACGCACTTCGTGTATTCGTTTCGGGTCTTCGTAGACCATTATGTGACATACTCTTTTCCACCAGGCCAAAGGACCTTCCAGCTGCGCTTGCAGTTGCTCAGGAGCTCGAAACTAGCCACAAAAGGTACGATTTTGCGCGTATATTTGCCGTAGGAAATTCGCAGGCGCCGAATATTCCTGTTACATCTCAGGGCCGTCAGCCTTTTTTTAGGAATCAGCTAAATCATCGCACTTATTCAAATCACAACAATTGACCAACTCCTATGGAAGTCGATCGTAGTATCCATTCTACTCGGCAACATGCTAATGTTTACACCAACAATGCTCTTCAAAAGCGAGACAGCAATTATTTTCCCAACCCAAATCCTCCCATTAATACTTCTCGACCACAACAGAAACCAATCCTTTCCCAGCCCACAGTTTTTAAGCGCGGCCGCGATCAAACATACTCTAATAGATCACCATTCCCTAAGGTACAAAGGGTAAACTATATGCCACATGAAATAGAAGCCAATTATATCAATAATTACATAGAAGGAGATCAGGATAACCATGAGTACGATTATGGTTGCGAGTATCAGGAAAATGATTACAACACCAATGACTATCATAAAGATATTGAGAGTAACTTTGCAGACGAAATCAACCATTTAAACTAAGTTCGCTCCTACCATTTATTACGAAAAAAACGGCAAATGATCAGGAGCTACGCATTTTAATAGACACAGGTACTTCCAAAAATTATGTCAAAAACTATTCTTTCTTAAAAGGCGTGAAATCGATGGAAAAAACATTCGAGCTTAAATCAATCAATGGCGTAAATCTGATTGATAAACAATGTTTAATAAATGTCCTAGATTCTACCTCTACTTTTTATTTACTAAAAAATTTAAAAACGTTTGATGGTATCATTGGATACGACTTTTAAAAAAAAATTAACGCTATAATTGATATAGAGAGGGGATACTTATTTTACCGCAATGGCCAAGTAAAACTTCAGCATATTTCTTGCAGCCAAGTAAATTTGATAACCATAGAGGATTCGGTTCCAACTAGTATCCGAAACCAATTCAATGATATGATTAGTAGCAATATTAATGCCTTTGCCGATACAGATAGAGCACTGCCTTATAACACCAAAGTACAGGGTAGAATTCGTACGATTACGAATGAGCCAATTTATACCAAAAGCTATCCCTATCCTGTTTCCGCAGCAGAGTTCATAAACACAGAATTATTAGCTCTCCTTAAAGATGAAATAATTCGCAAATATTGCTCTCCATATAACTTGCCTGTTCATGTGGTTACAAAAAAGGGCTTAGACGAAAATGGTAGGCAAAAATTACGGATGGTGATAGACTTTAGGAAACTAAATGAGAAAACAATTTCAGATAGATATCCCATTTCTGACTCGTCAGTAATTTTGGCAAACTTAGGGAAATCTAAATATTATACCACCCTCGACTTAAAATCGGGATTTAACCAGATAATTTTATGCGATGAAGATCGGGGAAAACCGCTTTCAGTGTCAACAATGGAGAGTACGAGTTCTGTCGTCTGCCATTTGGCCTGAAAAATGCTCCCAGCATTTTCCAGCGAGCTATCGATGATGTCCTTCGTGAATACATAGGAAAATGTTGCCACGTTTATATGGATGACATCATTATTTTCTCTCCTGACGAACAATCCCATTTAGTTTACATAAACATAATTTTACAATGTTTAGAAAAAGCAGGAATGAGAATTTCGTCCGAAAAATCAAAGCTTTTTAAAATAGAAGTTGAATTTTTGGGATTTTTAGTTTCACGAAATGGTATCCAAACATGCCCAACTAAAGTGAATGATATACTCAATTATAAAATTCCAAACACTCTTCGAGCACTACGATCATTCCTTGGGCTATCAGGATATTATCGAAGATTTGTGAAGGATTACGCTAGAATTGTGAAGCCGCTCACAAAATATCTGAGAGGGGAAAACGGAAATGTAGGTGCGAATAAATCAAAAGCCGTTGTCATAGAACTTGACCACGAAGCTATAAGGGCATTCGAGAAAATAAAACGGGTATTGGCATCTGAAGATGTACTCCTGCAACACCCGGATTATAGCCAACCTTTCGAACTTACTACAAATGCCTCTTCAAGTGCGTTGGGAGCAGTTTTGTCAAAAAATAGTAGACCAATCACTATGATTTCTCGTACTTTGTCTGCCACAGAACAAAATTATGTTACAAATGAACGAGAGCTCATCGCAATAGTATGGACATTAAAAAATTTGCGCCATTACTTGTACGGTATTAGTAATATTAACATTTTTACCGATCACCAGCCCCTTATTTTCGCTGTATCTGATAAGAATCCTAACTCAAAATTGAAAAGATGGCGTGCTTTTATCGAAGAGTTTTCACCAAAATTTCACTACAAGCCAGGAAAAGAAAATAAAGTAGCCGACGCCTTATCTAGACAGTTCATCCACAACTTGAGTGAATCAGGAAAGATGGAAACAGTTCATAGCGAACAGTCTTCTAGTGATGCCATTAAAACTATTAAATATCCTGTAAACCAATTTAAAAATCAGTTAGTGTTATCTAAATCCGACCATTTTAGCAAAATAAGTAAAATTTTTTTCAAAAAGCTCCGACGTCATATTATTTGTTTTGACACCATCGAAAACCTAATGCGCTATCTAAAGGAAGCTATCAATCCAAATGTCACAAACGGCTTACAATGTGAACATAAAGTATTGGCAGAAATACAAAATGAATTAGTGAGGCAATTTCCTGGGGTTAAATTCGTACACACGGAAAAACTTGCAATTGATTTAACCAACAAGAGTGACCAACTAGAAACAATCGCTACGGAACATAATCGAGCTCATCGATATCTGAACGAGAATTTTCAACAAATCTCAAATGAATATTATGTTTGCAAAACAAATATCAAAGAAAACCATTTGATCCTGGTATTGGAAAAACACCCATACCGAAATACCCCGGAGAAATACTCCATACTGATATTTTTATCACAGCCAAACAGCATTTTTTAACTTGTATTGACAAATTTTCTAAATACGCCATTGTTAAGCCAATAGCTTCACGTCCCACAGTTGATATAAGAGATGCAATGCTAGAAATACTGTTAATTTATAAAATACCAAAACTATAGTATCTGATAATGAAAAAGCTTTCCATTTCATCTTTCTTAAAAGTCTTCGTAGGGATAATTTTTCAATCGAACAGTTTTTTATTCCTACACTTCATAGCGAGAGTAATGGACAGGTTGAGAGGTTCCACTCCACACTGCTGGAAATTGCCCGCTGCATCAAAGAATAACAACAAATAAGTGAGACTAATGACCTAATGTTATTAGCCACACACAAATATAATACTAGTATATATTCTGTCACAAACTTGAAGCCAATTCGACTTTATACCTAAAGATAACATTACGGAATTCTTCTAAATGCACTGCCGTTATACGGCCATGGCTTTATGTCAACTTCAGTTCGTTAAAGAAGAATTATTAATTTAAACTTGTTAAACTAATGATTTGAAGCATTTCGATATCAATTGCTAAATGTGTATATACAAGAAAATCGACTTTGTACCTAAATATAAGATTACAGAATTCATCGAAATACGCTGTCGTTATGCCGCCATGGCTTTATGTTAACTTCAGTGCGTTAAAGAAGGTTTATTAACTTAAAAATGTTAAACCAATGATTTGAAGCATTTCGACATCGAATGCTAAATGCAAATATACATGAAAATCGAATTTATACCTAAATATATAATAACGGAATTTTTCCAAATGTACTGCCGTTATGCCGTTAGGGCTTTATGTAAACTTCAGTGCGTTAAAGAAGGTTTATTAACTTAAATATGTTTAACTAATGATTAGAAGCATCTCAGTATCGATTGCTAAATGTGTATCTAAAAGAAAATCGATTTTATATCTAAATATAAGATTAAGGAATTCTTTCAACTGGACTGCCGTTATGCCGCCATGACTTTATGTTAATTTCAGTTCGTTAAAGAGGTTAATTAACTTAAACATTTAAAGCAATTATTTGAAGCATTTCGAGATCGATTGCTAAATGTGTATATAAAAGAAAATCGATTTTATACCTAAATAAAAGATAACGGAATTCTTCGAAATGCACTGCCGTTATGATGTTTTGGCTTTATATCAACTTCAGTTCGTTAAAGAAGGTTTATTAAATTAAATACGTTAAACTAATGATTTCAAGCATTTCGATATCGATTGCTAAATGTGTATATACAAGAAAATCGACTTTATACCTAAATATAAGATTACGGAATTCTTCGAAATGCACTGCCGTTATGCCGCCATGGCTTTATGTTAACATCATTTTGTTGAAAAAAGTTAATTAACTTAAATATTTAAACTAATGCTTAAAAGCATTTCGATATCGAATGCTCAATGTGTATATACCAGAAAATAGACTTTATACCTAAATATAAAATTACGGAATTCTTCCAAATGCACTGCCCTTATGCCGCCATGGCTTTATGTAAACTTCAGTTCATTAAAGAAAATTTATTAACTTAAATATGTTAAACCAATGATTTAAAGCATTTTGATATCGATTGCTAATTCTTGATTCTTGTATATAGAAAATCGACTTTATACCGAAATATAAGATTAAGGAATTCTTCTAAATGCGCTGCCGTTATGCCGCCATGGCTTTATGTAAACTTCAGTTCGTTAAAGAAAGTTTATTAACTTAAATATGTTAAACCAATGATTTGAAGCATTTTGATATCGATTGCTAAATGTGTATATACAAGAAAATCGACTTTATACCAAAATATAAGATTAAGGAATTCTACAAAATGCACTGCCGTTATGCCACCATGGCTTTATGTAAACTTCAGTTCGCCAGCATATTCCATCGAAACCCGAGAGATACGGTTTGAAATATTGGCTACTTGCTGATTCACGCACGTGCTATGTATGGAAAATACAACCATACTTTGGGAAAGGCGTAACCGGAAACACTGAGAGGAATCAAGGAGAACGAGTCGTTCTGGATTTAGTTGATGGGTTGAAAGGACATAATGTCACCATGGACAACTTTTTTTCATCTCACAGCCTTGGCCAAAAATTATTACAAAAGCAAATGACAATGGTTGGAACTATGCGCAAAAATAAAAGGTCTATTCCTCCAAAGCTACTGAATTGCAAGAAAGTTCCACGATATGAATCAACTCCACTCTCGTTTCGTATATCAGTCATAAGAACAAATGTACAGTTGTTATGAGCACATTGCATCACGCACCTAATATTGAGAATGAGTCGAAAAAGTTGCCCGAAATCATCTCTTTTTATAACTCAATGAAGGGAGGCGTGGACACGGTTGACAAAATGTTGAGTTGTTACTCTTGCAAACGTAAAAATAATCGTTGGACTATGGCGGTATTTTCCAACATAATCGACATTTCTGCTTTGAATTCGTATATTTTGTATAACGATATTTATCCGAATTGGAAGAAAACTCAAAAGCACACAAAACGTAAATGTTTCCTGCATGAGTTAGCAATTTCCATGGCAAAGCCCTATATGGAAAAACGAAAAAAAGGAGGAAGGAACGAATTATCTTTGGCGCTGCTTTCCAAACTGTCATCCCATAATATTCCTGACACTAGTGATAATGATGCTGACCCATCAAAAAAACAAAAGAATGATAAAACTCCGAAAAAAAATCGCGCAAGGTCAAAAATGCTATTATTCTGGAGAAAATAAAAATAAATGGAAATCGCCATTCTGCTTCTTATGTAAAAAGCCGTGCTGCAACGACAGACATGCCAAAAATATTATAAATATAGATTGAATTCATAACACATAATCATGTAATTATTTTAATTATATTTGCCTGAAATTTATCAATAAAAGTAAATGAATTAAAACTTTAAAGTAATAACTACTTTTTTTCCTATGATTTGTAGTATGTATAGAAATAGATACATAGCTGGAATTATGAAGTTTTTTTAAAGCTCGATCTACGGTTAAGATAATTAACCTTCCTTACCTTACTGAAGTTAACATAAAGCCTTAACGGTATAACGGCAGTGCATTTGGAAGAATTCCGTAATCTTATATACAAAGTCGATTTTCTTGTATATACACATTTAGCAATCGATATCGAAATGCTTCAAATCATTAGTTTAACAAATTTAAGTTAATAAACCTTCTTTAACGCACTCAAGCTAACATAAAGCCATGGCGGCATAACGGCAGTGCATTTGGAAGAATTCCATAATCTTATATTTAGGTATAAAGTCGATTTTCTTGTTTATACACATTTGCCAATCGATATCGAAATGCTTCAAATCATTAGTTTAGCATATTTAAGATAATAAACCTTCTTTAACGCACACAAGTTAACATAAAGCCATGGCGGCATAACGGCAGTGCATTTGGAAAAATTCTGTAATCTTGCATTTAGGTATAAAGTCGATTATCTTGTATATACACATTTAGCAATCGATATAGAAATGCTTTAAATCATTAGTTTAACGTATTTAAGATAACAAACCTTCTTTAACGAACTGAAGTTTACATAAAGCCATAGCGGCATAACGGCAGTGCATTTGGAAGAATTTTGTAACCTTATATTTAGGTATAAAGTCGATTTTCTTGTATATACAGACACATTTAGCAATCGATATCGAAATGCTTGAAATCATTAGTTTAACATATCTAAGTTAATTAACTTTCTTTATCTTACTGAAGTCTACACAAAGTTTCAACGGTATAACGGCAGTGAATTTAGAAGAATTTCGTAGTCTTATATTTAGGTATAAAGTCGATTTTCTTGTATAGACTCATTAAGCAACCGATATCGAAATGCTTCAAATCTTTAGTTTAACATATTTAAGTTAACTAACCTTCTTTAACGAACTGAAGTTTACATAAAGCCATGACGGCATAACGGCAGTGCATTTAGAAGAATTCCGTGATCATATATGTAGGTATAAAGTCGATTTTCTTGTATTTACACATTTAGCAATCGATATCGAAATTCTTCAAATCATAAGTATAACAAATTTAAGTTAATTAACCTTCTTTAGCTTACTGAAGTCTACATAAAACCTTAACGGTATGACGGCAGTGCATTTGGAAGAATTCCGTTATCTTATATATGAAGTCGATTTTCTTGTATATACACATTAAGCAATCGATATCGAAATGCTTCAAATCATTAGATTAACATATTTAAATTGATTAACTTTCTTTATCTTACTGAGGTCTACATAAAGCCTTAACGGTATAAAGGCAGTGCATTTAGGAGAATTCCTTAATCTTATATATCGGTATAAAGTCGATTTTCTTGAATATACACATTTAGCAATCGATATCGAAATGCTTCAAATCTTTAGTTTAACATATTTAAGTTAACTAACCTTCTTTAACGAACTGAAGTTTATACAAAGCCATGACGGCATAACGGCAGTGCATTTAGAAGAATTCCGTGATCATATATGTGGTATAGAGTCGATTTTCTTGTATTTACACATTTAGCAATCGATATCGAAATTCTTCAAATCATTAGATTAACATATTTAAGATAATTAAACCTCTTTATCTTACTGAAGTTTACATTAAGCCTTAACGGTATAACGGCAGTGCATTTGGAAAAATTCCGTGATCGTATATTTAGGTATAAAGTCAATTTTCTTGTATATACACATTAAGCAATCGATATCGAAATGCTTCAAATCATTAGTATAACATATTTAAGTTAATTAACCTTCTTTAGCTTACTGAAGTCTACATAAAACCTTAACGGTATGACGGCAGTGCATTTGGAAGAATTCCGTTATCTTATATATGAAGTCGATTTTCTTGTATATACACATTAAGTTATCGATATCGAAATGCTTCAAATCATTAGATTAACATATTTAAGTTAATTAACTTTCTTTATCTTACTGAAGTCTACGTAAAGCCTTAACGGTATAACGGCAGTGCATTTAGAAGAGTACTATCATTCACTCCTATGAATGAACGTCTAGCCACAATCCGCATCAAAGCGAGGTTCTTCAACATATCGCTGATTTGCGCCCACGCCCCGACGGAAGAGAAGGACGATGTGACAAAAGATGTCTTTTATGAGTGCTTGGAGCGCACTTATGAGAGATGCCCCCGCCACGATGTCAAAATCGTGCTTGGCGACTTCAACGCCAGGGTGGGCAAAGAAGGTATCTTTGGTACTACGGACGGTAAATGCAGCCTCCACGAGGAAACATCCCCAAATGGGTTGAGGCTGATTGACTTCGCCGGGGCCCGAAATATGGTTATCTGTAGTACTAGATTCCAGCATAAGAAGATACATCAAGCTACCTGGCTGTCTCCGGATCGAAAAACCACCAACCAGATCGATCATGTTGTGATAGACGGAAGACACGTCTCCAGTGTTTTAGATGTGCGTGCGCTCCGAGGTCCTAACATCGACTCGGACCACTATATTGTTGCAGCCGAAATTCGCACCCGCCTCTGTGCAGCAAAAAACGCACGCCAACAAACACAAGGAAGGTTCGACGTCGAGAAGCTGCAATCACAACAGACAGCGGAACGATTTTCTACTCGTCTTGCACTCCTGCTCTCTGAGAGCAGTCGTCAACAACTCGGTATAAGGGAACTGTGGGACGGCATTTCAAACTCCTTACGTACAGCTGCAACCGAAACCATTGGTTTTCGGAAAGTGCAAAGGAACAGCTGGTACGACGAGGAGTGCCGTGTCGCAGCGGAGAGAAAACAGGCTGCCTACCTCGCAACGTTACGATCGACCACAACACGTGCGGGATGGGATAGATATCGAGAGTTGAAAAGGGAAGCGAGACGCATTTGTAGACAGAAAAGGAAAGAGGCCGAAATGCGTGAGTACGAAGAGCTTGATAAGCTGGCCGACAGGGGTAATGCTCGAAAATTCTACGAAAAGATGCGGCGGCTTACAGAAGGTTTCAAGACCGGAGCATACTCTTGTAGACCCCCCAAGGTGATCTAGCCACCGATGCCCAGAGCATACTTAAATTATGGAGGGAACACTTCTCCAGCCTGCTGAATGGCAGTGAACACACAACACCAGGAGAAAACGAACCCGATACCCCAATCGATGAAGATGGAGCAGATGTTCCATTGCCCGACCATGAAGAAGTTCGAATAGCAATTGCCCGCAGCAGGCAACGACGGCAGGGGCCGACGGATTGCCGGCCGAGCTATTCAAACACGGCGGCGAAGAGCTGATAAGGTGCATGCATCAGCTTCTTTGAAAAATATGGTCGGACGAAAGTATGCCCAACGATTGGAATTTAAGTGTGCTGTGCCCAATCCATAAAAAAGGAGACCCCACAATCTGCGCCAACTACCGTGGGATTAGCCTCCTCAACATCGCATATAAGGTCCTGTCGAGCGTATTGTGTGAAAGATTAAAGCCCACCGTCAACAAACTGATTGGACCTTAGACCTGGTAAATCAACAACCGACAAGATATTCACGATGCGCCAAATCTTGGAAAAGACCCGTGAAAGGAGAATCGACACACACCAAATCTTCGTCGATTTCAAAGCTGCCTTTAGGCCGCGATGTCTGAATTTGGTATCCCCTCAAAACTAATACGGCTGTGTAAACTGACGTTGAGCAGCACCAAAAGCTCCGTCAGGATCGGGAAGGACCTCTCCGAGCCGTTCGATAAAAAACGAGGTTTCAGACAAGGCGACTCCTAATCGTGTGTCTTTTTCAATCTGCTGCTGGAGAAAATTATTCGAGCTGCAGAACTTAATCGAGCAGGTACAATTTTTTACAGGAGTGTACAGCTGCTGGCGTATGCCGATGATATTGATATCATCAGCCTCAACACCCGCGCCGTTAGTTCTGCTTTCTCCAGACTGAACAAAGAAGCAACTCAAATGGGTCTGGCAGTGAACGAGGGCAAGACGAAATATCTCCTGTCATCAAACAAACAGTCGTTGCACTCGCGACTTGGCTCCCACGTCACTGTTGACAGTCATAACTTTGAAGTTGTAGATAATTTCGTCTATTTAGGAACCAGCATTAAAACCACCAACAATGTCCGCCTGGAAATTCAACGCAGGATTACTCTTACAAACAAGTGCTACTTTGGACTGAGTAGACAATTGAAAAGTAAAGTCCTCTCTCGACGAACAAAAACCAAACTCTATAAGTCGCTCATTATTGCCGTCCTGCTATATGGTGCAGAGGCTTGGACGATGACAACAACCGATGAGTCGACGTTGCGAGTTTTCGAGAGAAAAGTTCTGCGAAAAATGTATGGTCCTTTGCGCGTTGGCCACGGCGAATATCGCATTCGATGGAACGATGAGCTGTACGAGATATACGACGACATTGACATAGTTCAGCGAATTAAAAGACAGCGTCTACGCTGGCTAGGTCATGTTGTCCGGATGGATGAAAACGCTCCAGCTCTGAAAGTATTCGACGCAGTACCCGCCGCGGGAAGCAGAGGAAGAGGAAGACCTCCACTCCGTTGGAAGGCCCAAGTGGAGAGGGATCTGGCTTCGCTAGGAATATCCAATTGGCGCCACGTAGCGAAGAGAAGAAACGACTGGCGCGCTGTTGTTGACTCGGCTATAATCGCACAAGCGGTGTCTACGCCAGTAAAGAAGAAAAAGATTAAGAAGAATTCCGTAATCTTATATTTCGGTATAAAGTCGATTTTCTTGAATATACACATTTAGCAATCGATATCGAAATGCTTCAAATCATAAGTTTAACATATTTAAGTTAATTAACCTTCTTTAACGAACGGCGGTTTACTTAAAGCCATGACGGTATAACGGCAGTGCATTTAGTAAAACTCCTTGATCGGATGTTTAGTATAAAGTCGATCTTCTTGTATTTACACATCTAGCAATCGATATCGAAATGCTTTAAATCATTTCTTTTACATATTTAGGTTAATAAAATTTCTTTAACTTATTAAAGTTACATAAAGCCATAACGGCATAACGGCAGTGCATTAAGAAGAATTCCGTAATTTTATATTTCGGTATAAAGTCGATTTTCTTGTATATACCCATTAAGCAATCGATATCGAAATGCCTCAAATCATTAGATTAACATATTTAAGTTAATTAACTATCCTTATCTTACTGAAGCCTACATAAATCATCAACGGTATAACGGCAATGCATTTGGATGAATTCCGTAATCTTATATTTAGGTATAAAGTTGATTTTCTTGTATATACACATTTAGCAATCGATATCGAAATGCTTCAAACCTTAAGTTTAACATATTTAAGTTAATTAACCTTCTTCAACGAACTGCGGTTTACCTAAAGCCATGACGGCATAACGGCAGTGCATTTAGAGAAATTCCTTGATCGGATATTAAGTATAAAGTGGATTTTCTTGTATTTACACATTTAGCAATCGATATCGAAATGCTTCAAATCATTTCTTTTAAATATTTAAGTTAATAAACTTTCTTTAACTTATTAAAGTTACATTAAGCCATAACGGCATAACGGCAGTGCATTTAGAAAAATTCCGTGATTTTATATTTCGGTATAAAGTTAGCAATCGATATCGAAATGCTTCGCTTCAAATCATTTCTTTTACATATTTAAGTTAATAAACTTTCTTTAACTTACTAAGGTTACATAAAGCCATAAAGCCATAACGGCAGTGCATTTAGAAGAATTCCTTTATCTTATATATCGGTATAAAGTCGATTTTCTTAAACATACACATTTAGCAATCGATATCGAAATGCGTCCAATCATTAGCTTAACATATTTAAGTTAATAAACCTTTTTTAACGCACTCAAGCTAACATAAAGCCGTGGCGGCATAACGGCAATGCATTTAGAAGAATTCCGTAATCTTATTTTTAGGTATAAAGTCGATTTTCTTGTATATACACATTTAGCAATCGATATCGAAATGCTTCAAATCAATAGTTTAACATATTTAAGTAAATAAACCTTCTTTAACGCACTCAAGCTAACATAAAGCCGTGGCGGCATAATGGCAGTGCATTTGTAAGAATTCCGTAATCTTATATTTTGGTATAAAAGCGATTTCCTTGTATATACACATTTAGCAATCGATATCGAAATGCTTCAAATCATTAGTTTAACATATTTAAGGTCATTAACCTTCTTTAACGTACTGAAGGTGACATAAAGCCAATGCGGCATAACGGCAGTGCATTTAGAAGAATTCCGTAATCTTATATTTAGGTATAAAGTCGATTTTTTTGTATATACACATTTAGCAATCGATATCGAAATGCTTCAAATCTTTGGTTTAACATATTTAAGTTAATAAACTTTCTTTAACTTACTAAGGTTACATAAAGCCATAACGGCATAACGGCAGTGCATTTAGAAGAATTCCTTAATCTTATATATCGGTATAAAGTCGATTTTCTTAAATATACACATTTTGCAATCGATATCGAAATGCGTCAAATCATTAGTTTAACATATTTAAGTTAATAATTCTTTTTTAACGCACTCAAGCTAACATAAAGCCGTGGCGGCATAACGGCAATGCATTTAGAAGAATTCCGTAATCTTATATTTAGGTATAAAGTCGATTTTCTTGTATATACACATTTAGCAATCGACATCGAAATGCTTCACATCATTAGTTTAACATATTTAAGTTAGTAAACCTTCTTTAACGAACTGAAGTTAACATAAAGCCATGGCGGCATAACGGCAGTGCATTTAGAAGAATTCCGTAATCTTATATTTAGGTATAAATTCGATTTTCTTGTATATACACATTTAGCAATCGATATCGAAATGCTTCAAATCATTAGTTTAACATATTTAAGGTCATTAACCTTCTTTAACGTACTGAAGGTGACATAAAGCCAATGCGGCATAACGGCAGTGCATTTAGAAGAATTCCGTAATCTTATATTTAGGTATAAAGTCGATTTTTTTTTATATACACATTTAGCAATCGATATCGAAATGCTTCAAACCATTAGTTTAACATATTTAAGTTAATTAAACTACTTTATCTTACTGAAGTTTACATAAAGCCTTAACGGAAGAATTCTGTAATCTTATATTTAGGTATAAAGTCTATTTTGTTGTATATAAGTTAGCACCCCATACATTCAAAAGTATCATATGATGCACTAATATCATATGATACAAAGTAAAAAAATATGACACCACTAAATCGCTGAGAGTGCGGCACGTGTAGTGGCAAGCTGTGGGAAGCACAACGTCAGCGAAGTGCCAACTTGTGGGAAGCGCAGCGTCAGCAATCTCCGTACCCGTCACAGCGGCAAACATAGGTCTAGAGTTAAGTATAATAAATTGTAAACTTTAGTTCTTAAGTGGAATTCAATAAAGGAGCATAGGTCCAAGATAATATTTTTTTAACTAAAACAACAAAACGTTTTTTAACTGGTGCCCGAGCAGGGACCAGCGTGTCGTAAAGTAAATAACCTGAAAACCAAGTAGTAAGGTTTCGCGAATGCCGTAACAAAAAATATAACAGCCCGAAAATCAAAAAGTACGGCTCCGCGAG
This sequence comes from Bactrocera zonata, assembly GCA_037783105.1. Classification (NCBI taxonomy): domain Eukaryota; kingdom Metazoa; phylum Arthropoda; class Insecta; order Diptera; family Tephritidae; genus Bactrocera; species Bactrocera zonata. The sequence goes on along the minus strand of JBAWJQ010000001.1, from coordinate 11,875,092 downwards.
TTTGTGAAAAGTGAAAAAGGTCTGAACAGCAAAAGTAAGACCCTACGCGGGATAAGGAAAAGGTGAGCGGATACTTAGCGACAAGGAGGACTGACCGATAATAACGTCTAAGGACCCCAGTACAGCAGGAAAAGGATCATCTGGAAACGTTAACAACTCAGAGCCCCAGCGCTGGGCATGATTAGTCTATTGTAAGCTTATCCTTAATATCTCTTTGTAATTGTGAATGATTGTGAAAAGCATAACGTAAAAAAATTATTTAAGCATTGTGAAATCAACACTGTATACTGTAACAACATAAAAATATAGTAAAATATTGATTAATGGAATAATTCCAAATTTTAAAATACTAATTATTTAAAAATTTATATTGTGCGAAGTTATTGAAACTAAAGAAATCGGAAATTTTCCGTCAGTGAGAATGTTGATTGTAAAATTCTATTGAAAAGAAAATAATTATTTTTTAAGAAATCGAAAAGAAAAAAAAAAGAGGGGGAAAAACAGTCCTCAATTAAATTAAGCTTTTACAAAAAATTCTAAAATTGTTAAGGAAAGTGCTAGTGCAAAGAAAGAAAATTTAATTATAATTTAATTGTTCGACATAGAAATAAAAAGATTACAATGCCAGACACATCGGAAGAACTAATTGAGCAGCTAAATCAAATGAGGCTAGATTATGGGCAAACCACCCATCCTCCAAATCCTTCCACCCATCCTTTAAAGCTTTCCACCCCTAACCCAACTCTTATAACAACAATAGTTTGAGAGTACACAAACCGTAACAGACTTTATAGAACCCGACCATAGCGTGACACTAAACGCGAACAACATAAATGAACTAGATAAGAATCCGGGCATGGGGAAATGCCTTAGGGAATTCTCAGGATGACCAGGACAATTTAACTCCTGGAGGAAGAGCGTAGACAGGATTTTTAAAACCTACGAGGGAGTCAAGAATACCCCTAAATATTTTGCAATACTTCATACGATCAGGCATAAAGTAATTGGTGATGCTGACACCGCATTAGATTCATATAATACTATACTTGATTGGAGCCAAATTAGAAAATGCCTTATAATGCATTATTCAGATAAAAGGGACATAGGTACCCTCGAATATCAGATGACCACTCTGGTCCAACGCTATGACGACATTCCGACCTTCTACCAAAAGGTCTACCAACACCTTTCACTGATATTGGACAAAATTTCATGTCTCGAACTAAGCGACGAGTCCATACGGGCTATGACTAACTCATATAGGGAAAAAGCTCTTGACACATTTATCAGAGGGTTAAACGGTGATTTACCTCGTCTTCTCAGCATGAGAGAACCGACAACCTTGCTTCAAGCATTGCATTTATGCCAAAAACTTGACAACATGACTTACGGAATAAATCATGCAAACAACACACACAAAACAAATATCCAACCCCCACCACGACCACCTCGAAATAACAATTTTAATAATTACAATAATAATAGAGTCTTTTATCCCGAATTGACATATTCTCACTCCCCTAGACGAAATTTCGACCAACATCCATTCGGTCGTCAATCAAATCGATATCCCCAACACTCTCCCAACTACATGCAAAATAAGCAAGAATTCATGCCGAGGTTCAACAATTACCCGAATAACCCCCATATTACCAGAGAAAATACCTCCTTTAATAACAGACCGAATTTACCACCTAAACCACCGACCCCAATGCAAGTAGACCAATCAATACGATCAAGACAAATTAATTATCAGAATAGGCTTAATACATTCCAGGACAATCGGCCACCGAAACGTCCGATTTCCGCATAACTAACTCACCCTCCAAGCAAAATGCAAAGAAAATTTTTTTACTAACGCAGTAGATTTAGACCCCAACGGGATATACGATGACAATTCCTACGATAGCAATTACGACAATGCAGGAAAAAATGAGCCTGATACGATTAATTTTTTAGATTAGCGCCGTCTTCGCTTGATACCGGATCCAATAAGAATTACATCCAATCCACTAGAATTAGGAATCCAATTCTGAATGAAAAGCCCTTTATAGTAAAATCAGTTGCCGGAACAATTGAAATTACTCACCATACCTTCGTCGACATTTTCGGACCAACAGTAGGGAAAATAAAATTTTTTATATTACCAACTCTAGGGTCGTTCCACGGCATAATAGGCAACGACACACTTAAAGAATTAAAAGCAATTATTCATACCGACAAAAATTTGATGACAATTTGTCAAAGTATAAATATAACGTTAAAGCAACGAATATCCCGCGAGGTGAATAATGTGGCAATCAATGCTCCACATCTCTCATTACAACAACAACACAAAATTAATAATATTATCGATAAATGTCCAAACCTTTTTTCCGATCCTGATGAAAAACTTACCTACACCACCCTCGTTAAAGATGAAATCCGAACAACAACCGAAACCCCCGTCTACTCCAAGCCATACCCGTATCCCATGGCATTAAAATACGAAATCGAACGACAAATTGAAGATCTCTTAGATAACGGAATAATAAGGGGATCGAAATCTCCGTATAACTCCCCAATTTGGATAGTTAAAAAAAAATCGGATGCCTCTGGCGAAAAAAAGTTTCGAATGGTCGTAGATTATCGTAAACTCAATTCAGTTACGATCCCCGATAAATATCTCATACCAGAAATTAAGGAAGTCCTTGCAAATCTGGGAAACAATAAACTATTTACGGTTATTGACTTAAAAAGTGGGTTCCAACAGATTCCACTTCGCGAGTCAGACATTGAAAAAACAGCATTTTCCGTAAACAACGGAAAATATGAATTCCTCCGCTTACCTTTCGGTTTAAAAAATGCACCAGCCACATTCCAAAGAGCACTAGACGATATCCTTCATCAACATATAGAAGTAAGATGCTATGTTTACATCGATGATGTAATAATCTTTGGCAAAAACGAAGAAGAACATTTTGAAAACATAGAATTAGTATTTCAAACCCTAGAAAATGCTAACATGAAAATCCAATTAGATAAATGTACATTTGCTAAAGAAGAGGTAGAATTTTTAGGATATGTAATCAGTTCCAATGGGATAAAAACCAACCCTGAAAAAGTAGAAGCAGTAGCCAAATTTCCAGTTCCACAAACTCTCAAAGAATTAAGATCCTTCCTAGGTATGTCAGGTTATTACCGACAATTTATCCAGGATTACGCAAAAATAGCTAAACCATTAACAGCACTGCTAAGAGGAGAAGCCGGTCATGTCTCCAAACGAAATTCGAAAAAAAGAAATAGAATTAGACAGCGAGGCCTTAGAAGCATTTAATAAAATAAAAAATACTTTAGTATCCAAGGATATAGTTTTAGCTCATCCAAATTTCGATAAAGATTTTGAACTAACGACGGATGCCTCAGATTTCGCATTGGGTGCCGTCCTATCGCAAGACGATAGACCAATTACTTTCATATCGAGAACTCTTAGTAAAGCCGAAGAACATTACGCCACCAATGAGAAGGAAATGCTTGGTATAATATGGTCACTTAATTCACTTAGAAATTACCTCTACGGTTCAAAAAAAGTTAAAATTATCTTATAATTATTACCTATGCCTTAAGCCATAAGAATACTAATAGTAAAATGAAGCGATGGAAAGCCATTTTAGAGGAATATAACTATGAACTAACTTACAAACCTGGTAAAACAAATGTAGTTGCAGACGCCCTTTCAAGGATACCAATACAAATAAATTCACTCACACCTACGATTCATAGCGATGAAAGCTCATGCCATAATTTAATCCCTTGTACAGAAGTTCCAATCAATGTTTTCAAAAATCAAATTTTTTTCAAGATTGACGAAATATCTTCATATCAATTTAAAATAATTTTTCCAACAGTGCATAGACATATAATTACAGAGCCAGAGTGCAACGAACAGTTACTGATTTCATACATGAAACGATACCTTAACCCATCCGTTATAAATGGAATTCAAACTGAATAAAGGATAATGGGTATGATGCAAAATATCTATCCTATTCATTTTAGTAGAATTAAAAGCCGATATACCCAAAAACTAGTTGAAGATAATAGTGACGAACAAGAGCAGGAGAACGTCATATTAAAAGAACATTTGAGAGCACATAGGAATGCCACAGAAAATAAAACACAAATTCTCGAAACAAAATATTTTCCCGGTATGTTAAATAAAATAAAACGAATAATAGCCAACTGCACCGTTTATAAAGAAAATAAGTACGAGAGACATCCCAATCAACCGAAAATTGCAGAAACTTCATTACCAACATATCCAGGACACACAGTTCATATCGATATATTTTTAACAGAAGGAAAAATAGTAATGACAGCTTTAGATAAATTTTCAAAATACGCAGTAACAAAAAGCCTAAATAGCAGAGCAATAGAAGACGTCAGGAAACTTTTGAGAGATATTATATTTTTCTTCGGAGTACCAAAATTAATAGTTATCGACAATGAGCCATCCCTAAATTCAGCATCTTTAAAATTTATGATGAAAGACGAGTTAGGAATAGAAATTTACACTACTCCTCCATACAAAAGCCAAGCTAACGGACAAGTGGAAAGGTTCCACTCTACATTAATTGTAATAATGCGCTGCATAAAAGAAAACGGTGGACACAGAAATTTTGAAGAATTTTTAGAAAGAGCAGTATCCGAGTATAATCATTCAGTCCATTCCACTACATTTAAAAGACCAGTAGACCTATTTTTTCACAGAAATGTTACATTTACCCCTGAAGACATAAAAAAAACTAGTCAAAGCAACTTAGAAAAATTAGCTGAGAAACAGAGAAAGGATATCGAATACCATAACAAAAATAAGAAGGAAATAAAATCATATCTACCAGGACAAATAATATTCGTTAAGAAAAATAGGAGATTAGGAACTAAGCTAAGTAAACCCTACAGTAAGGAAATTGTTAAGGACGATAGAAATAGTACCGTGCTAACTGAAAAAGGACAAATAATTTACGAAGGTAGAATACGCAACTAAATATGTACTGACATTTTTTTCCAGAATATTACTACCGCTATGCCTGGCGGAAGTACAAATCCTCGACTACTCAAACTCCCAATTAATAACAATAGAAAAGAACGGCCAGACTACAAACAGGAACATTTAGGATAATACACGAAATTGACATATATACGGATACACTAGACCACATAGAAGCGACTATTAAAACTGAAACTATCCGCAAAAACCCTAACTACCCCTTCATATCCCACATAATAACACAGATAAGAGCCCAACTTAACAATTTAAAAGTAGAGCAAAAAATAAAAAGATCATTAAATTTCCTGGGTAGCGCATGGAAATGGATTGCAGGAAGTCCAGACCATGAAGACTACGAAATAATTTCAAGTGAGATAAATAATGTTTTACAAAATAACAATAATCAGGTATTAATTAACAAGCTTACAATAGGCAAAATTAGCGAGATAACAAATATTACAAATAATATAATTAAAACCATGCAAAATGAAAAGAGTTTAGAAATTAGAAATAATTAAGGAAGAAATTTTAAATATTGCATACGCAATACATTGGGCAAAAGCCAATATAATAAATTCTTTTATCTTATGAAATGAAGAAATAAATATTGTGAAAGAAGTAATAGACAATGACAATATTCCGTACGTAAATTTAGACGAAGCACTTGAATTTTCCGAAGTAAAAATTGCAACTAATGGCAAAATTATAATTTATATTGTTAGCCTCCCAACCGTAGATAACCAAAATTGTAAAACTTTAGATATTAGAGCAGTAAAAAATAACGGGAGAATCAATAAAATCAATATCAACACAACTTTAAACTGTGAAAAGGGAATCTATGGAGTAGAAAATTATTGTAAAAAATACAATTCCCTACAAATATGCTTAAGCAATAATGTAATAGATTTAAGTAATGATACTTGTATAAATAATCTTTTAAAAAGTCGTTTGCCAAACTGCACGGAGGTCAACAACCAGCATATCCCAACAATAGAGGAAATGGGGCCTGAAATAATATTTCTAAATAAATACAACGCAGAAATTTCAATAAACAACGAGCTAACATTTTTAAACGGGACCTTCATCATTTTGTATACCAATGTAACAATCGTTATCAATGGAAAAAAGTTCTATAACGAAGAAAGAACAGCAAGTAAACCACTACCAGCCATCCTTCAACCGTCATCCGCACCACTCAATATAGAAGAATTCCTCTCACTGGAGATGCTAAAGCAGCTTAACTTCAACAATACAAAAGAAGTAAGTCTGTTAGAAGCAGCAAACAGAGTAAAACACGGAACCAGCATCACGCTAATCATCCTTTTAATATTCATCGCCCTAATTTTCGGGAAGAAACTTCTGATCAAACAAAAAGAAGATGAACTCAACAAACTCTCACAACCGGCAATAGAAGGACTTAACCAAATTTTTAATACACCTAAAGGTTCAAACGAAGACGTTTGAATTTCAAGGGGGGACTAGTTAGCACCCCATACATTCAAAAGTATCATATGATGCACTAATATCATACGATACAAAGTAAAATAATATGACACCACTAAATCGCTGAGAGTGCGGCACGTGTAGTGGCAAGCTGTGGGAAGCGCAACGTCAGCGAAGTGCCAACCTGTGGGAAGCGCAGCGTCAGCAATCTCCGTACCCGTCGCAACGGCAAACATAGGTCTAGAGTTAAGTATAATAAATTGTAAACTTTAGTTCTTAAGTGGAAATCAATAAAGGACCATAGCTCCAAGATAATGTTTTTTTAACTAAAACAACAAAACGTTTTTTAATTTATACACATTTAAGAATCGATATCGAAATGCTTCAAGTCATTAGTTTAACATATTTAAGTTAATTCAACTACTTTATCTTACTGAAGTCTACATAAAGCCACTAACGGTATAATGGCAGTGCATTTAGAAGAATTCCGTAATCTTATATTTAGGTATAAAGTCGATTTCCTTGTATATACACATTTAGAAATCGATATCGAAATGCCTCAAATCATTAGTTTAACATATTTAAGTTAATTAACCTTCTTTAACGCACTCAAGCTAGCATGAAGTCATGGCGGCATAACGGCAGTGCATTTAGAAGAATTCCGTAATCTCATATTTAGGTATAAGGTCGGTTTTCTTGTATATATACATTTAGCGATCGATATCGAAATGCTTCAAATAATTAGTTCAACATATTTAAGTTAATTAACCTTCTGTAACGAACTGATGTTTACATAAAGCCTTAACGGTATAACGGCAGTGCATTTAGAAGAATTCCGTAATCTTATATTTAGGTATAAAATCGATTTTCTTGTATATACCCATTTAGCAATCGATATCGAAATGCTTCAAATCATTAGTTTAACATATTTAAGTTAATAAACCTTCTTTAACGAACTGAAGGTTACATAAAGCCATGGCGGCATAACGGCAGTGCATTTAGAAGAATTCCGTAATCTTATATTTAGGTATAAGAACGATTTTCTTGTATATACACATTCAGCAATCGATATCGAAATGCTTCAAATCATTAGTTTAACACATTTAAGTTAAGACACTTTCTTGAACGAACTGAAGTTGACATAAAGCCATGACGGCATAACGGCAGTGCATTTGGAAGAAATCCGTAATCTTATATTTAGGTATAAAAACGATTTTCTTGTATATACACATTCAGCAATCGATATCGAAATGCTTCAAATCATTAGTTTAACACATTTAAGTTAAGACACTTTCTTGAACGAACTGAAGTTGACATAAAGCCATGACGGCATAACGGCAGTGCATTTGGAAGAAATCCGTAATCTTATATTTAGGTATTTAAACGATTTTCTTGTATATACACATTTGGCAATCGATGTCGAAATGCTTCACATCATTAGTTTGACATATTTAGTTAATAAACCTTGTTTATCTTACTGAATTCTGCATAAAGCCTTAATGGTATAACGGCAGTGCATTTAGAAGAATTCAGTTATCTTATATACAAAGTCGATTTTCTTGTACATACACATTAAGCAATCGATATCAAAATGCTTCAAATCATAAGTTTTACATATTTAAGTTAGTTAATTTTCTTAAACGTACTGAAGTTGACATAAAGCCTTAACGGTATAACGGCAGTGCATTTGGAAGAATTCCGTAATCTTATATACGAAGTCGATTTTCTTGTATATACACATTAAACAATCGATATCGAAATGCTTCAAATCATTAGTTTTACATACTTAAGTTAGTTAACTTTCTTAATCTTACTGAAGTTTACATAAAGCCTTAACGGTATAACGGCAATGCATTTAGAAGGATTCCGTAATCTTATATTTAGGTATAAAGTAGATTTTCTTGTATATACACATTTAGCAATCGATATCGAAATGCTTCAAATCATTTGATTTACATATTTAAGTTAATTTACCTTCCTTATCTTACTGAAGTTAACATAAAGCCTTAACGGTATAACGGCAGTGCGTTTGGAAGAATTCCGTAATCTTATATATAAAGTCAATTTTCTTTTATATACAATTTAAACAATCGATATCAAAATGCTTCAAATCATTAGTTTAACATATTTGAGTTATATAACTTTCTTTAACGAACTGAAGTTTACATAAAGCCATGACGGCATAACGGCGGTGCATTTAGAAGAATTCCGTGATCGTATATTTAGGTATAAAGTCGATTTTCTTGTATTTACACATTTAGCAATCGATATCGAAATGCTTCAAATCATTTTTTTTAATATTTAACCCATTTGCAAGCAAGGAGTAAAAAAATAAGTTTATTTAAAATTTTCAGTTTTTTATTGATTTATACCATCGCAGAGATGAACAAAAAAAAATTTTTTTTTTTTTTTCTTACATGTCCGAAAATTATGCTGTACCCACACGTGTACGATGGTCAAAAGTGTATAAAATATTTATGAGTGGGCTATTTTAAAACAGTCGCGTTCCACGCTCAAAGCAGTACCACATAGCTCGCAAATCCACCTGATTCGTTTATGGCAGACTCTGCATCTAAGAGGCTTGAGGATTCTCTTTGGAAAATGTGCTCCTCCAGCTGTAGAAACACTTAGAGCTAACGCGCGCTTAGAATATATTTTCAATGTGTAGTGTCGTAGGTAGTATCGCGTAATGTCACGTTGAAACTCAAGCAAATCTTTGGTACTATTATTCACGTCTTTGTACAGATTCCACGCGTTTACCATTGTGGAGCACATCATCGAAGTAAACAGCGGCCACCACCATTTTTTGCCTCGAATCCCAATTTTGTATACATTTACAGCCTGATCATGTAGATCAACACCGCCCATACCGTGGTTGTAATTTGAAAGTAAATTTGGCTGAAGTATACTTATCTTTTTTGTTCCAGTTTTGACCAACGCTTTACGTATTTCAACGGTTCCACCGTATCAAAATTAGTTCCCATAGTTACGACATTATTGTGATTCCACTTGACAAACAATATTTTATTATTGTGGTCGTATTTGATCTCGAAATATCCTCTTGCTTGTTCTTGGAAATATTTTTTTGGATTGAAAGGACATTTTTTAGTTCTATTTTCTCTCGTTGTTCTTACGGCTTTGAAGTTTTTCTCACGCAACATATGTAGAAGTTCATGACTTGTGGAAAAATTGTCAAAATAGATAATATGATCGCTTGAGTTATTTATGGTTTTTATTAGATCGAGCACAACTCGAGATCCAAGGGGAAGATGTCTTGTATCACTATCAACATTTTTAGCACCACAGTAAGTATAAAATTGGTACAAGTACCCACAGCTACTTGTGAGCATCCAATTTTTAAATCCGAATCTTACGGGCTTTCCTTTGATGAATTGTTTCGCTGAATGATGGCCAAAATATTTTACCATTGCCTCGTCAATTGAAAGCCTTTCGTGCATAAAACCCCACCTTTGAAACTTTTCGCATAATAGATTCGACAGTGGGCGAGTTTTTGCCATTTTATCAGACTTGTCAATTTCATTATTGTTTGTAAAATGAATGTGGTGTTTTATTTCCAAAAATCTATTTTTAGAAATGTTATTGCTTACAAGAGGTGATAACGTGTTTTCATCCAATTGCCAGTAAATAGATTCTCTTGGCATTGAATGGTAACCAGAGTAAAATAAAATGCCTAAAAAGACTTTCAGATCATCTTCGTTGAATATAAATTTATGCGAATTTTTTTGAGAAGTATACAAATGAGTTTGTTCTATGATCAGTTGTACAACATCTTTATCAAACAGTGTTTCAAATATCTCAACGGGACTTCTACCATCCAAATCCATTTTCATTTTCATCTTATTTTCTATATATATAGTAGTCGAATCCATTGTCAAGTTGCATGCTTCGTTGCTCCAAATAGGGCTTACAGAACGTATTTCAGCACCCATTCTTCGTAGCTGGGCAAGCAGTACTTCATCTTCGCTGTCAAAGTTTATGCTGTTATTGAACACTTCAACGCATCCAGCAACGCCGCCAGGCAAGTCTATTTCATTTATGTTATCTTCATCACCTTCCTCTTCGTCAGTATTGACATCGACATCAGGAAGAATCATAATGACATCGACGTCATCTGCCTCATCATCTTCCGCGATGTCAGCTAAAGCCTGTGAAAGTTGTTTGTATCTCTTTCTATAAAAACACGAAGTGTTATTATTTCACCTACACATTTTGCCATTGTACCTAAGCGGGTACACAACTTTTAAAAGGCACATACCTCAAATAAGAATAGGTTTTTCAAATGGATTTTTTTTGTAAAATTGATCTCTTTAGTCTTATCTCACACAACACACAATTTTAAAACTAACAACTGAGAGATAATAGCTCATCAACAGCAAAATAATGACTAAAGACACAAAATCACACAATATGAAAAAACCGCACAGAAGTTGACGCCACAAAAAGTGCCGTTATGAATTCGCGTGAAGCGAATGTATTTTTTTGTTGTTTCTAAGAATAAAACTACGCATATGATCAAAAATTTGTGTGCAAATACTTAGCATAGAGTTACGCCACATACCTAAACTTGACTGATTTTCTGTACACAAGCGAGTACAATAGTTGTAAATGGGTTAAGTTAATAAACTATCTTTAACTTACTGAAGTTTACATAAAGCCATAACGGCATAACGGCAGTGCATTTAGGAGAATTCCGTAGTCTTATATTTAGGTATAAATTCGATTTTCTTGCATTTACACATTTAGCAATCGATATTGAAATGCTTCAAACCATTTGTTTAACATATTTAAGTTGATTAACCCTCTTTACCGAAATGAAGTTGACATAAAGCCATAACGGCATAACGGCAGTGCATTTAGAAGAAATCCGTAGTCTTATATTTAGGTATAAATTCGATTTTCTTGCATTTACACATTTAGCAATCGATATTGAAATGCTTCAAATCATTTCTTTTACATATTTAAGCTAATAAACTTTCTTTAACTTACTGAAGTTTACATAAAGCCATAACGGCATAACGGCAGTGCATTTAGAAGAATTCCGTAATCTTATATTTAGGTATAAAATCGATTTTCTTGTATATACAAATTTAGCAATCGATATCGAAATGCTTCAAATCCTTAGTTTAACATATCTAAGTTTACAAACCTTCTTTAACGAACTGATGTTCACATAAAGCCATAACGGCATAACGGCAGTGCATTTAGAAGAATTCCGTAATCTTATATTTAAGTACAAAGTCGATTTTCTTGTATATACACATTTAACACTCGATATCGAAATTCTTTAAATCATTAGATTAACATATTTAAGTTAATTAACTTTCTTTATCTTACTGAAGTTTACATAAAGCCTTAACGGTATAACGGCAGTGCATTTGGAAAACTTCCGTAATTTTATATACAAAGTTGATTTTCTTGTACATACACATTAAGCAATCGATATCGAAATGTTTCAAATCATTAGTATAACATATTTATGTTAATTAACCTTGTTTATCTTACTGAAGTCTACACAAAGACTTAACGGTATAACGGCAGTGCATTTGGAAGAATTCCGTAATCTTATATACAAAGTCGATTTTCTTGTATAAACACATTTAGCAATCGATATCGAAATGCTTCAAATCATTAGTTTTACATATATAACCGTTAATCGACCTTTATATCAAAAATGATACATTTAGATGTTTGTAGTACCGTAACTTTTGGAAAGAAAAAAGTTAGATACCGCCTTCTTTGTGACTTTGTTTATTTTCACATTGTCGTTATTTTAAGCCATAATTTGAAAAAATTTTGCGAGTAGGCCATGAGAAATTCAAAAACTTCATATTTCGAGCTATGTATCAATTTTGATACGTATAGCATTTCAAACGTTTTTTGCTGCGGTGCACGTCATTTGCGACGCTATTTTTGATATTTGTGTTGTGTTTTATTAGGTGAAGTGCTTCTTTTTTGAATATTAAGTTATTTTGTTAAATACTTGTACGCGTTCGAAAAAATGGCTCGTCCACGGTTCTTGACGTTTGAAGAAATGGTGAATGAGGTACTGGATGAGAGTGAAGAAGATGAAGATGCTTCCGACATCGATACTGATATTGAAAGTAGTTCTTCTGAAAGCTGTTTATCTGAACCGGTGACATTATTGTCAGTAGTTCAGTTGATGATCCATTGTGTATTGCAAAACATGGTACTACTTGGCGTAGCGAGCCTTACGCCACTGGTCGGTTGGGGAGAGAAAATGTTATCAATTTGCGCCCAGGTTGGTAACAATTGTTTACCAAATTGTTGTTGAATTTTGATACTTGGTTTTTAGGTGTAACAAGATTTGCATCAAGTCGGGTAAATAACATTCGGGATTCATTTCTGCTACTTTTTCCATCTTCACTATCAAAAAAAATTTTTTTTTTTATTTATTAGGAGAAATATACAAAGCTATTAAAACCATCGACTCTGAACAAACAAATAACTTAGGTTACTAGCTAAATATAGAGTTATATTTTATTTTGTAAGAAACAATCAGTAATAAAGTTATAAATGCTTATAATATTTGCAAACGTAGGGAGTTTTAAAAATTCTTGATAGTTTGGAAAAAAATTGTGCTTTTGCCTAATACTCGCTAAAGCCGAACATTCGTTAAAGATGTGATGAAGTGATAGCGTGCTAGCGCAGAGAGGGCAAGATGGTTTTACTTTGCCAGTAAGGAGGTGCTGATGTGTAAGTTTTGTGTGGCCAATCCTTAGACGTGTGAAGATGGTAGCTTGTAGGCGAGATATATTCCTAGGATATACAACTTTTGTCTTTGTGGGATTGAAGGTAGAGTACCAATGGTCGAAACGTTTCCATTCCGTGTGTTTAATTTCGTTAACGTAGCGGTCCAGCATATTACAAAGGTCGTTTCTGTCATGTGGCTCATATTGTAGGGTTAGCGCTGATTCAAAAAACCGAGCTGCGTGGTCTGCATGTTCATTTCCCATAATACCAACCTGTCCTGGTACCCAGAGTAGTGCAACTTTATGACTGTATTTAACGCACATGTCACGAATATTCGAGATAAGTGAGGCAGTATTCCGAATGTTACAAACAGCAGATAGACAAGAAAAGCTGTCCGAGCAAATAACAAATTTGCCTTTGCTATGTATCGCATATTCTAAAGCTTTGAAAACAGAAAAAGTCTCGGCTGTAAATATCGACGAGTAACAAGGAAGAATCCCGCCTGTAATAACTTCACCATTTGGTTTGGTGAGAGCAAAAGCTGTGTTTGTCGCTTTGGACCCATCTGTGTAAATTGCAGTCCAATTGTTTTCTTCATAGGTATTCATTAACTCTAAGCAGAGTTTCTGAAATACTAAATTACTGGTGTTGCTTTTTTTGAAGGAGTGCAGGAACGTGTTAATAGTTTCTTTTTTTAACAACCACTCCGGCTGTTTGTTGATTCTCTTGTACTTTGGGGGCGGATATATGTTTAAGTCTTTTCCGTACTTGATACAACGGCGTAAAGTGGATTTTAGCCTAAAGTTCCGTTTATGTCGTGACGCGTAAATTACGGTTTTATGTAGGCTGGCATTTGGGGAGTACATCAGTTTTGGAATTAGTTGCATCGTCCGTTCGTATACCCTTTCTTTTATTGGTGGTAGGCCACATTCCGCCAAGATACACTTAATAGGTGATGTAGGGAAAGCGTTTATACTCCGACGGCTCGCAGCGTGATAGGGAGGTTCCAAAAGTTTCAAATTAGAGTTTGCGCACCATCCGGAAAAAGGTAAACCGTAGTCGATTTTAGCGAGTATTAAAGCTCTTGTAGCGTTTATTAGAGAGTTGGGATGAATAAAAGATCGTTTACTGGTTAAATATTTAAATATGTGTAGCCTTTTTGTTAGGTTATTTCTAAGGTTAAGGCATTGATACCGAAAATTTAATCTTTTATCAAAACACACTCCTAAAATATTTAAATTGCTTACGGATTCTATTACAATATTTTCAAAAACTAGCTGTGGATATATACATTTTGTCATTTTACAAATATGTAGTAATTTACATTTTGGAATCGAAATTGTTGCACCAGATCTCATGCCCCATTTCTTAAACTCTGTTAGTCTTTTCTTAAAAACATTATTAGCAATTTGGGGATCTTACAATAAATACAATAAATATTACAATAAATAATAGCATCATCCGCGTACATAGTGAGTTTAATGCCTTTAGTTTTAAGGCATATCTCAGTTATTTTATCAGAAGCTATAATAAAAAGCATCAGCGATAGAGGCGAGCCTTGCGGTATACCATTTTTGAGAGGATGCAAACAAGATGGAACATTGTTTATGCGAACCTGAAATTTCCTTAGGATCATAAAAGCTTTTGCTATACTAAAATTTTTTGGACCAGTCTTCCAAGCTGCTAATTGGCTTAGCACTGCCATGAAAGTCGCCTAGCAATAATTTTTTCGAAAATTTTACTTAAGCAGGATAGCAAAGAAATTGGTCTGTAAGAAGTAGTTAGGTTCGATGGTTTATTTGGTTTAGTAATTGGTATAATGGTGGCTATCCGCCAGTTTTGTGGGTATGAACCTTTGTGGAAAATTGTGTTGTACAGGCAGAGTAGTCTTTCTTTGGCTGCTGTAGGTAAGTTTGAAAGCATCGGGTAGGATACCCTATCAATGCCTGGTGTTTTGCCTTTAGCATTTTGTAAAGCAGATTCTAGTTCGCGGAAGGTAATATCGCACTCTGGGCTTCTTGCTGATGCAGAGAGATTCGTTTGTGTATAGGTGGCAGATATCCAATGTTGTTTATCTGCGATATATTCTGCAGAAAAATTACTATCTTGCGAATATGTAGACCAAATGTTGGCGAAGGCTGCCGCAATATCTGATGAATTCGTCAGAATACTTTGATTTGTTTTAATGAAATTAATACGGTTGTGAGGGATTCCAGTCAAAAGTTTAATGTCGGACCATATCTTTTTGGTAGTTGACGCAGGAGAGATTTTGGCAGTGAATACTTCAAAACTTTTCCTTTTAGCGGTCTTTACAGCTTTTTTAAAGAGAGCGTTTGCTTTTTTATAATTGTTCAGATTATAATCAGACATTGATATCTTGAAAGTATTCCAGTATTCATTTTTTTTGTCCCGCATATGGCCAAGATCTTTGTTCTAGCAAATCGGAAAAACTTTTGACTTTTGACTTGCGTTTGGTTTGAGGAATCGACTTATTTGCCGCAGAACGAATCAGTTTTGTGAAAGCCGATGAGGCTTGGTTGATGTTGTCGATTGGGGTGGTGGGTAAACTTTTTAAAATTTCACTTTGAAATATATTCCAGTTTGCGCGTGAAATAATAAATTTTGGGAGATGCTTATATTTTTCAAAGTGGAAGTTTGTTTGAAGTGAGATCGATATAGGGAAGTGGTCACTACCTCTGAGAATAGAGGAAGCTTCCCAACTGATTCTGGGGGAGAGCTGGGGAGAGGATAGGGAAAGGTCGACGCACGTTAGGGAAGAGTGGGTAGAAAAATGTGTGGGGGCACCATTGTTAAGAAGAATTAGGTTACTGTCCAATAAAAAATTCTCTATGATTGCACCCCTTGTGTTTGATTTTCGGGAACCCCAAAGTGTATTCCACGCGTTGAAGTCCCCAGTCCACAAAACCGGAGGGGATAGTTGGGAAAGTAAATCTTTCAAATCAGTTTCGTTAAAAACTTGCTGGGTTGGTATATACGTATTAATGGTAGTAAAGCTAAAATTTAAGTTGATTTTAAGAACTATTGTTGATAGTGTGGAATTTAAATCGATAATTTATTTAATATATATTTAATTTGGTATGATTTTTTTTATTAAAATGCAAACGCCTTGCTTATTGCTTTGGATGTTATGTAAATTCGAAAAATAACCGCTGTATTGCCTAGGACAGGACATGTTGTTACTAGGAGTAATTGGGATATGTGTTTCTTGAATACAAATAACGTCTAGGTTTTGCTCTTTTATTAATAATAAGAGTTCATCATAATTGTTGCTGTACCTGTTCATGTTCCACTGGATGATTTTAAGCGTCATTAATAAGACATAGAGAAAAAAAAATAATATTTTGTTTAACTGTATATAAGTAGTTCAAATATCGTGTGTATTAAATTTCATCTTCGGATGTAATTAATTCTTGAGTGTTGGAAAGTACTTGAGAAAGGGAAGGAAGGGGTTCGAAAGGTAAGGATTGGAATTGAAGAGACGGAGAGAATGGTGGGTTTGTTTGGTATGGTGAAGTAATTTGAGTGGATGGCTTGTATAGTGAAAGAGGTGGGCTTATTATTATGTTGTTATTGTTTGTGGTGGTGGAAGAGTCAACGTTAGCGTTTGTTGTTTCGATATTTTTGTTGAAATTAGACGCTATTGAAGCATATGTGTTATTGGATAGAAATGCTGGTGTTGTTTGTTCCTTATGCATTTTTTGCTTCCCGAATTGAACATTTGTTTATTGTTTTAATTTTTATTATCTCTTTTGCTTGTAAGAATTTGGTACAGTCTTTAAAGAAAGATGCGTGTTGTTGGTAGCAGTTGATGCAAAAAATGCGTTCGCAGTCAGATGGGGCATGGGGAGGAGTGAACAATTAACACAAAGAGGGAACGATTACAGCGCTTTGCTGTATGACCGAGAAGTTGGCAATTTTTGCAGCGCATTGGCGAAGGGATATATTGACGTACCAAAAGTTTACACCAGGCAACGTCAATTTTATTTGGTAGCTTGTAGAGGTTGAAAGTTAGTAACAAAACCCCCGAGGGGTGCGGTTTTCCTTCAATAAACTTATTGAATTTAAATACTGCTACGACGCCTTGAGGGCTGAGCTCGTTAACTATCTCCTCCTCTGAAACGTTGTTTAGAAAAGGAGCATATATCGTTCCTTTTACTTGGTTAAGAGACTCGTGTAGAGTGGCTGATATTGAACAAATGTTGGGTAGTTCTTTTACTTTCAGGAATTTTTTTGCAATATCGTTATTCTTGACAAGTAGAAGTAGTTTACCATCACGAAGGGTAGATATGGAGTGAACGTAATCACTAATTTGCTTAATGGAACGGTAAATGGCAAAGCAGGAATATTGGGAAAGGGGTTTGGCCGAGTCAGTGGCTTCCATCACCACGAATTTGGGCTCGTCAACTTTTGTTTCTGGGAGTTCTGGAAACTCCATAACTGAAACACTTTTACCAGCTTTACGTTTTTTTTATCAGGTCCTGTATCGAGTAAGGCGAAACGATTAGCTTCGATAATGTTAGGCCCAGGGGCCATTATGCACGAGAAACACTGATACGCACTTTCTAATACGATTCCGCGCGCGAAACAGTAAAAGAAAAAGTAAGAAAGAACGGATTAGGCGTAAATAAAAGTTCGGAAAAGAAGAAAAAGAAGATGTCAAAAAAAAACATTCGAAAAAACACTCGAATTGCAAAGACACGACTTGTCGGCGCGAGAGCTAGTCGATGACTGCTATCAAAAATTATAATTGAAAATTCGAACAACTACGGAAAGTATTTACATGGATCCAACCACCTAGAAATAGACGAGGAATTATTTCATGCCTACTTAGGCATATAATTACTGGCCGGTGTGTATAAGTAAGTATTGCAATAGAAGAGCTTTAAAAAATATTTAAATGCTTCTTACTATATATTTATCAGATCCAAAAATAAAACTTTGCATGATTTGTTTGAGAAATACTGTGGACGACCTATATTTCGGTCAATAATGTCTGAGAGAACATTTTTATATATCTACAAAATCATTCGTTTTGATATATTTATCAGATCCAAAAATAAAACTTTGCATGACTTGTTTGAGAAATACTGTGGACGCCCTATATTTCGGTCAATAATGTCTGAGAGAACATTTTTATATATCTACAAAATCATTCGTTTTGATGATGTGCTCACCCGACGTGGCCAAAGAAATGATGACAAATTCGTACCAATCAGAAACCTTTGGGAAAAGTGGTCTGAACAGCTTCCTATATTCTACAATCGTAATGATTGCGTTACTGTGGATGAACAATTATTGGGATTTCATGGTCGTTGTAAATTTCGCCAGTGTAAGAAAATCGACTTTATACCGAAATATAAGATAACGGAATTCTTCTAAATGCACTGCCGTTATGCCGCCAAGGCTGTATGTCAATTTCAGTTCGTTAAAGAAGGTTTATTAACTTAAATATGTTAAACTAATGACTTGAAGCATTTCGATATCGATCGCTAAATGTGTATATACAAGAAATTCGAATTTATACCTAAATACAAGATAACGGAATTCTTCTTAATGTACTGCCGTTATGCGGCCATGGCTTTATGTCACCTTCAGTACGTAAAAAAGGTTAATTATTGGGATTTCATGGTCGTTGTAAATTTTGCCAGTGTAAGAAATTCGACTTTGTATCGAAATATAAGATAACGGAAATCTTCTAAATGCACTGCCGTTATGCCGTTATGGCTTTATGTAAATTTTAGTAAGTTAAAGAAAGTTTATTAACTTAAGTATGTTAAACTAATGATTTGAAGCATTTCGATATCGATCGCTAAATGTGTATATACAAGAAAATCGACTTTATACCTAAATATAAGATTACGGAATTCTTCTAAATGCACTGCCGTTATGCGGCCATGGCTTTATGTCACCTTCAGTTCGTTAAAAAAGGTTTATTAACTTAAATATGTTAAACTTATGACTTGATGCATTTCGATATCGATTGCTAAATATGTATGTGCAAGAAAATCGACTTTATACCGAAATATAAGATTACGGAATTCTTCTAAATGCACTGCCGTTATGCCCCCATGGCTTTATGTAAACTTTAGTTCGTTAGCGAAGGTTTATTAACTTAAATGTGTTAAACTAATGATTTGGAGCATTTCGATATCGATTGCTAAATGTGTATATACAAGAAAATCGATTTATACCTAAATATAAAATAACGCAATTCTTCTAAATGCACTGCCGTTATGCCGCCAAGGCTGTATGTCAATTTCAGTTCGTTAAAGAAGTTTTATTAACTTAAATATGTTAAACTAATGACTTGAAGCATTTCGATATCGATCGCTAAATGTGTATGTACAAGAAAATCGAATTTATACCTAAATACAAGATAACGGAATACTTCTAAATGCACTGCCGTTATGCCGTTATGGCTTTTTGTAAACTTCAATAAGTTAAAGAAAGTTTATTAACTTAAATATGTAAATGAAATGATTTACAGCATTTCGATATCGATTGCTAAATGTATAAATACAAGAATATCGACTTTATACCTAAATACGAGATCACGAAATTTTTCTAAATGTACTGCCGTTATGCCTTTATGGCTTTATGTAAACTTAAGTTAGACGAAGAAGGTTTATTAACTTTTATATGTTAAACTAATAATTTGAAGCATTTCGATAATGATTGCTAAATGTGTATATACAACAAAATCGACTTTATACCTAATAATAAGATTATGGAATTCTTCCAAATGCACTGCCGTTATGCCGCCATGGCTTTATGTCAACTTCAGTTCGCTGAAGAAGGTTAATTAAATTAAATATGTTAAACTAATGATTTGAGTCATTTCGATATCGACTGCTTAATGTGTATATACAAAAAAATCGACTTTATACCTAATTATAAAAATACGGAATTCTTCTTAATGCACTGCCGTTATACCGGTAGGGCTTTATGTAGACTACAGTAAGATGAAGAAATTTAATTAACTTAAATATGTTAAACTAATGATTTGAGGCATTGCGACATCGATTGCTAAATGTGTATATACAAGAAAATCGACTTTATACCTAAATATAGGGTTACGGATTTCTTCTAAATGCACTGCCGTTATACTGTTAACGCTTAATTAGGTTTAAGAAGGTTTATTAACTGCCTTTATGCCGCCATGGCACTGCCTTGATGCCGCCATGGCTTTATGTCACCTTCAGTTTGTTAAAAAAAGTTAATTAACTTAAATATGTTAAACTTATGATTTTAAGCATTTCGATATCGATTGCTAAATGTGTATATACAAGAAAATCGACTTTATACCTAAATATAAGATATCGGAATTCTTCTAAATGCACTGCCGTTATACCGTTAAGGCTTTATGTAGACTTCAGTAAGATAAAGGAGGTTCTTCTTCTTCTTTACTGGCGTAGGCACCGCTTACGCGATTATAGCCGAGTCAACAACAGCGCGCCAGTCGTTTCTTCTCTTCGCTACTTGGCGGCAATTGGATATTCCAAGCGAAGCCAGGTCCTTCTCCACTTGGTCCTTCCAACGGAGTGGAGGTCTTCCTCTTCCTCTGCTTCCCGCGGCGGGTACTGCGTCGAATACTTTCAGAGCTGGAGTGTTTTCATCCATCCGGACAACATGACCTAGCCAGCGAAGCCGCTGTCTTTTAATTCGCTGAACTATGTCAATGTCGTCGTATATCTCGTACAGCTCATCGTTCCATCGAATGCGATATTCGCCGTGGCCAACGCGCAAAGGACCATAAATTTTTCGCAGAACTTTTCTCTCGAAAACTCTTAAGGTCGACTCATCGGTTGTTGTCATCGTCCAAGCCTCTGCACCGTATAGCAGGACGGGAATTATGAGCGACTTATAGAGTTTGTTTTTTGTTTGTCGAGAGAGGACTTTGCTTCTCAATTGCCTACTTCGTCCAAAGTAGCACCTGTTGGCAAGAGTTATCCTGCGTTGGATTTCTAGGCTGACATTGTTGGTGGTGTTTACGCTGGTTCCAAGATAGACGAAATTATCTACAACTTCAAAGTTATGACCATCAACAGTGACGTGAGTGCCAAGTCGCGAGTGCGACGACTGTTTGTTTGATGACAGGAGATATTTCGTCTTGCCCTCGTTCACTGCCAGGCCCATTTCTTTTGCTTCTTTATCCAGTCTGGAGAAAGCAGAACTAACGGCGCGGGTGTTGAGGCCGATGATATCAATATCATCGGCATACGCCAGCAGTTGTACACTCTTATAGAAGATGGTACCTTCTCTGTTGAGTTCTGTAGCTCGAACTATTTTCTCCAGAAGCAGGTTGAAAAAGTCGCACGATAGGTAGTCGCCTTGTCTGAAGCCTCGTTTGGTATCGAACGGCTCGGAGAGGTCCTTCCCGATCCTGACGGAGCTTTGAGTGTTGCTCAGCGTCAGTTTACACAGTCGTATTAGTTTTGAGGGGATACCAAATTCAGACATCGCGGCATAGAGGCAGCTCCTTTTCGTGCTGTCGAAAGCAGCTTTGAAATCGACGAAGAGGTGGTGTGTGTCGATTCTCCTTTCACGGGTCTTTTCCAAGATTTGGCGCATGGTGAATATCTGGTCGGTGGTTGATTTACCAGGTCTAAAGCCACACTGATAAGGTCCAATCAGTTTGTTAACGGTGGGCTTTAATCTTTCACACAATACGCTCGACAGAACCTTATATGCGATGTTGAGGATGCTAATCCCACGGTAGTTGGCGCAGATTGTGGGGTCTCCTTTTTTATGGATTGGGCATAGCACACTTAAATTCCAATCGTTGGGCATGCTTTCGTCTGACCATATTTTACAAAGAAGCTGATGCATGCTCCTTACCAGTTCTTCGCCGCCGTGTTTGAATAGCTCGGCTGGCAATCCGTCGGCCCCTGCCTCTTTGTTGTTCTTAAGGCGGGCAATTGCTATTCGAATCTCTTCATGGTCGGGCAATGGAACGTCTGCTCCATCATCATCGATTGGGGAATCTGGTTCGCCTTTTCCTGGCGTTGTACGTTCACTGCCATTCAGCAGGCTGGAGAAGTGTTCCCTCCATAATTTAAGTATGCTTTGGGCATCAGTGACTAGATCACCTTTGGGGGTTCTACAAGAGTATGCTCCGGTCTTGAAACCTTCTGTAAGCCGCCGCATCTTTTCGTAGAATTTTCGAGCATTACCCCTGTCGGCCAGCTTATCAAGCTCTCCGTACTCACGCATTTCGGCCTCTTTCTTTTTCTGTCTACAAATGCGTCTTGCTCTCTTCAACTCTCGGTATCTATCCCATCGCGCACGTGTTGTGGTCGATCGTAACGTTGCGAGGTAGGCAGCCTGTTTTCTCTCCGCTGCGACACGGCACTCCTCGTCGTACCAGCTGTTCTTTTGCGCTTTCCGAAAACCAATGGTTTCGGTTGCAGCTGTACGTAAGGAGTTTGAGATGCCGTGCCACAGTTCCCTTATACCGAGTTGTTGACGAGTGCTCTCAGAGAGCAGGAGTGCAAGCCGAGTAGAAAATCGTTCGGCTGTCTGTTGTGATTGCAGCTTCTCGACGTCGAACCTTCCTTGTGTTTGTTGGCGTGAGTTTTTGCTGCACAGAGGCGGGTGCGAATTTTGGCTGCAACAATATAGTGGTCCAAGTCGATGTTAGGACCTCGTCTACCACAACATGATCGATCTAGTTGGTGGTTTTTCGATCCGGAGACAGCCATGTAGCTTGATGTATCTTCTTATGCTGGAATCTAGTACTACAGATAACCATATTTCGGGCCCCGGCGAAGTCGATCAGCCTCAACCCATTTGGGGATGTTTCCTCGTGGAGGCTGCATTTACCGACCGTAGTGCCAAAGATACCTTCTTTGCCCACCCTGGCGTTGAAGTCGTGGCGGGGGCATCTCTCATAAGTGCGCTCCAAGCACTCATAAAAGGCATCTTTGGTCACATCGTCCTTCTCTTCCGTCGGGGCGTGGGCGCAAATCAGCGATATGTTGAAGAACCTCGCTTTGATGCGGATTGTGGCTAGACGTTCATTCTCCGGAGTGAATGATAGTACTCGGCGACGGAGTCTCTCTCCCACCACGAATCCAACACCAAACTTGCGCTCCTTTATATGGCCACTGTAGTAGATGTCACAAGGACCTACTCGTCTCTGTCCTTGTCCCGTCCATCGCATTTCTCGGACGGCGGTGATGTCAGCCTTTATTTTCACGAGGACATCAACCAGCTGGGCAGCGGCGCCTTCCCAATTAAGGGACCGGACATTCCAGGTGCATGCCCTCAATTCGTAGTCCTTATTTCGCTTGCCATGGTCGTCATCAAAAGGGGGTCTCTCATCCGAGGCTGTTTGGTTGTTTTCATTGGTGCGTTTTTTTACGTGGCGGGTCCCAAACCCAGCGCACAACCCTAAGTAGGGGATATTTCGCCTTCTCACTTTAGCTCGCCTTCAAACGGATGTTCTTAGGCTACCCAGAGGATACTTGGTCAGAGACCGGAAGTCGTGAGCTGCTTGAGTCATATGTAAAAGAATCGTTTCTGGCCACACCCAAGTGAATGGCGATCAGAGAACTTTCCTCACTTGCGTGAACTTCTACACATGACTCCATCCTCCATAAAGGAGGTTAATAAACTTAAATATATTAACTTAAATATACTAAACTAATGATTTGAGGCATTTCGATGTCGATTGCTTTATGTGCATATACAAAAAATCGACTTTATTCCTAAATATAAGATTAATTATTTCTTCTAAATGCTCTGCCGTTATGCCGCCATGGCTTTTTGTTAACTTCAGTACCATAAAGAAGGTTAATTAACTTAAATATGTTAAACTAATGGTTTGAAGCGTTTCGATATCGATTGCTAAATGTGTATGTACAAGAAAATTGATTTTATACCAAAATATAAGATAAAGGAATTCTTCTAAACACACTGCCGTTATGCCGCCATGGCTTTATGTAAACTTCAGTTCGTTAAAGAAAGTGAATTTACTTAAATATGTTAAACTTATGATTTTAAGCATTTCGATATCGATTGCTAAATGTGTATAAACAAGAAAATCGAGTTTATACTTAAATATAAGATTAGATACGAAATTTTACTAAATGCACTGCCGTTATACTGTTAAGGCTTAATGTAAACTTTAGTAAGTTTAAGAAAGTTAATTAATTAAACATGTTTAACTAATGGTTTGAAGCATTTCGATATCGATTGCTAAATGTGTATGTACAAGAAAATTTATTTTATACCTAAATATAAGGTTACGGAATTCTTTTAAATACACTGCCGTTATGCCTCCATGGCTTTATGTCACCTTCAGTTCGTTAAAGAAAGTTAATTAACTTAAATATGTTAAACTTATGATTTTAAGCATTTCGATATCGATTGCTAAATGTGTATAAACAAGAAAATCGAATTTATACTTAAATATAAGGTTAGATACGGAATTTTTCTAAATGCACTGCCGTTATACCGTTAAGGCTTAATGTAAACTTCAGTAAGTTTAAGAAAGTTAATTAATTAAACATGTTTACCTAATGATTTGAAGAATTTCGATATCGATTGCTAAATGTGTACATACAAGAAAATCGACTTTACACCTAAATATGAGATTACTGAATTTTTCTAAATGCACTGCCGTTATGCCGTTAAGGCTTTATGTAAACTTCAGTAAGGTGCAGAAGGTTAATTAACGAATTGAAGTTTACATAAAGCCATGGCGGCATAACGGCAGTGCATTTGGAAAAATTTCGTAATCTTATATTTAGGTATAAAGTCGATTTCCTTGTATATACACATTTAGCAACCGATAGCGAAATGCTTCAAATCTTTAGTTTAACATACTTAAGTTTATAAATCTTCTTTAACGAACTGAAGTTTACATAAAGAAATGACGAAAAATTCCGTGATCGTATATTTAGGTATAAAGTCGATTTTCTTTTATATACACATTTAGCAATCGATATCGAAATGCTTCACATCATTACTTTTACATATTTAAGTTAATAAACTTTCTATATCTTACAACAGCAGTGCATTTAGAAGAATTCCGTAATCTTATATTTCGGTATAAAGTCGATTTTCTTGCATATACACATTAAGCTATCGATATCTAAATGCTTCAGATCATTAGTTTAACATATTTAAGTTAATAAACCTTCTTTAAGCCACTGAAGTTAACATAAAGCCATGGCGGCATAACGGCAGTGCATTTAGAAGAATTCCGTAATCTTATATTTCGGTATAAAGTCGACTTTCTTGCATATACACATTTATCAATCGATATCAAAATGCTCCAAATCATTAGTTTAACTTATTTAAGTTAATAAACCTTCTTTAAGCCACTGAAGTTAACATAAAGCCATGGCGGCATAACGGCAGTGCATTTAGGAGAATTCCGTAATCTTATATTTAGGTATAAAGTCGATTTTCTTGTATATACACATTAAGCAATCGATATCAAAATGCCTCAAAACATTAATTTAACTTATTTACGTTAATACGCCTTCTTGAACGAACTCAAGTTGACATAAAGCCATGGCGGCATAACGGTAGTGCATTTAAAAGAAATTTGTTATCTTAAATTTAGGTATGTAAACGACTTTCTTGTATATACACATATAGCAATCGATATCGAAATGCTTCAAATCATTAGTTTAACATATTTAAGTTAATAAACCTTCTTCAACGAACTGAATTTTACATAAAGCCATGCCGGCATAACGGCAGTGCATTTGGAAGAATTTCGTTATCTTATATTTAGGTATAAAGTTCATTTTGTTGTATATACACATTTAGCAATCGATATCGAAATGCTTCAAATCATTAGTTTAACATATTTAAGTTAATTAGCTTTCTTTATCTTACTGAAGTCTACATAAAGCCTTAACGGTATAACGGCAGTGCATTTAGAAGAATTCCGTAATCTAATATTTAGGTATAAAGTCGATTTTCTTGTATAAACACATTTAGCAATCGATATCGAAATGCTTCAAATCATTTTTTTTTTAAATATTAAAGTTAATAAACTTTCTTTAACTTATTGAAGTTTTTATAAAGCCATAACGGCATAACAGCAGTGCATTTAGAAGAATTCCGTAGACTTATATTTAGGTATAATTTCGATTTTCTTGCATTTACACATTAAGAAATCGATATCAAAATGCTTCAAATCATTAGTTTTACATACATAAGTTAGTTAACTTTCTTAATCTTACTGAAGTCTACATAAAGCCTTAACGGTATAACGGTAGCGCATTTAGGAGAATTCCGTTATCTTATATTTAGGTATAAAGATGTATATACACATTAAGCAATCGATATCGAAATGCTTCAAATCATTTCTTTTACATATTTAAGTTAATTAACCTTCCTTGCCTTACTGAAGTTTACATAAAGCCTTAACGGTATAACGGCAGTGCATTTGAAAGAATTCCGCAATCTTTTATTTAGGTATGAAGTCGATTTTCTTGTATATACACATTTAGTAATCGATATCGAAATGCTTCAAATCATTAGTTCAATATATTTAAGTTAATACGCCTTCTTGAACGAACTGAAGTTGACATAAAGCCTTACGGTATAACGGCAGTGCATTTAGAAGAATTCCGTAATCTTATGTTTAGGTATAAAATCGATTTTCTTGTATATACACATTTAGCACTCGATATCGAAATTCTTCAAATCATTAGATTAACATATTTAAGTTAATTAACTTTCTTTATCTTACTGAAGTTTACATAAAGCCTTAACGGTATAACGGCAGTGCATTTGAAAGAATTCTGCAATCTTATATTTAGGTATAAAGTCGATTTTCTTGTATATACACATTTAGTAATCGATATCGAAATGCTTCAAATCATTTGTTTAACATATTTACATAAGTTGATTAACCTTCTTAAACGTACTGAAGTTGACATAAAGCTATGGCGGCACAACGGCAGTGCATTTGGAAGAAATTCGCTATCTTATATTCAGGTATATAAACGATTTTCTTGTATATACACATTTAGCAATCGATATCAAAATGCTTCAAATCATTAGTTTAACATATTTAAGTTAATAAACCTTCTACAACGAACTGAAGTTGACAAAAAGCCATGGCGACATAACGGCAGTGCATTTGGAAGAATTTCGTAATCTTATATTTAGGTATAAAGTCGATTTTGTTGTATATACACATTTAGCAACCGATATCGAAATGCTTCAAATGATTAGATTAACAAATTTAAGTTAATTAACTTTCTTCATCTTACTGAAGTCTGTATAAAGCCTTAACGGTATAACGGCAGTGCATTTAGAAGAATTCCGTAATCTTATGTTTAGGTATAAAGTCGATTTTCTTGCATATACACATTAAGCAGTCGATATCGAAATGCTTCAAATCCTTAGTTTTACATATTTAAGTTAGTTAACTTTCTTTATCTTACTGAAGTCTACTTAAAGCCTTAACGGTATAACGGCAGTGCATTTAGAAGAAATCCGTAACCCTATATTTAGGTATAAAGTCGATTTTCTTTTATATAAACATTTAGCAATCGATATCGAAATGCTTCAAATCATAAGTTTAACACATTTAAGTTAATTAACCTTATTTACCTTACTGAAGCTTACATAAAGACTTAACGGAATAACGGCAGTGCATTTGGAAGAATTCCATAATCTTATATTTAGGTATAAAATCGATATTCTTGTATATACACATTTAGCAATCGATATCGAAATGGCTCAAACCATTAGATTATCATATTTAAGTTAATAAACCTTCTTTAACGAACTGAAGTTTACATAAAGCCATAACGGCATAACGGCAGTGCATTTAGAAGAATTCCGTAATCTTATATTTCGGTATAAAGTCGACTTTCTTGCATATACACATTTATCAATCGATATCGAAATGCTCCAAATCATTAGTTTAACTTATTTAAGTTAATAAACCTTCTTTAACCCACTGAAGTTAACATAAAGCCATGGCGGCATAACGGCAGTGCATTTAGGAGAATTCCGTAATCTTATATTTAGGTATAAAGTCGATTTTCTTGTATATACACATTAAGCAATCGATATCAAAATGCCTCAAAACATTAATTTAACTTATTTACGTTAATACGCCTTCTTGAACGAACTCAAGTTGACTTAAAGCCATGGCGGCATAACGGTAGTGCATTTAGAAGAAATTTGTTATCTTAAATTTAGGTATGTA
Organism: Bactrocera zonata; assembly: GCA_037783105.1. Classification (NCBI taxonomy): domain Eukaryota; kingdom Metazoa; phylum Arthropoda; class Insecta; order Diptera; family Tephritidae; genus Bactrocera; species Bactrocera zonata. The sequence continues at coordinate 11,846,680 of JBAWJQ010000001.1, read as the reverse complement.
AACGACTTTCTTGTATATACACATATAGCAATCGATATCGAAATGCTTCAAATCATTAGTTTAACATATTTAAGTTAATAAACCTTCTTCAACGAACTGAATTTTACATAAAGCCATGCCGGCATAACGGCAGTGCATTTGGAAGAATTTCGTTATCTTATATTTAGGTATAAAGTTCATTTTGTTGTATATACACATTAAGCAATCGATATCGAAATGCTTCAAATCATTAGTTTAACATATTTAAGTTAATTAGCTTTCTTTATCTTACTGAAGTCTACATAAAGCCTTAACGGTATAACGGCAGTGCATTTAGAAGAATTCCGTAATCTAATATTTAGGTATAAAGTCGATTTTCTTGTATAAACACATTTAGCAATCGATATCGAAATGCTTCAAATCATTTTTTTTTTTTAATATTAAAGTTAATAAACTTTCTTTAACTTATTGAAGTTTTTATAAAGCCATAACGGCATAACAGCAGTGCATTTAGAAGAATTCCGTAGACTTATATTTAGGTATAATTTCGATTTTCTTGCATTTACACATTAAGAAATCGATATCAAAATGCTTCAAATCATTAGTTTTACATACATAAGTTAGTTAACTTTCTTAATCTTACTGAAGTCTACATAAAGCCTTAACGGTATAACGGTAGCGCATTTAGGAGAATTCCGTTATCTTATATTTAGGTATAAAGAGTATATACACATTAAGCAATCGATATCGAAATGCTTCAAATCATTTCTTTTACATATTTAAGTTAGTTAACTTTCTTTATCTTACTGAAGTCTACTTAAAGCCTTAACGGTATAACGGCAGTGCATTTGAAAGAATTCCGCAATCTTTTATTTAGGTATGAAGTCGATTTTCTTGTATATACACATTTAGTAATCGATATCGAAATGCTTCAAATCATTAGTTCAATATATTTAAGTTAATACGCCTTCTTGAACGAACTGAAGTTGACATAAAGCCTTACGGTATAACGGCAGTGCATTTAGAAGAATTCCGTAATCTTATGTTTAGGTATAAAATCGATTTTCTTGTATATACACATTTAGCACTCGATACCGAAATTCTTCAAATCATTAGATTAACATATTTAAGTTAATTAACTTTCTTTATCTTACTGAAGTTTACATAAAGCCTTAACGGTATAACGGCAGTGCATTTGAAAGAATTCCGCAATCTTTTATTTAGGTATAAAGTCGATTTTCTTGTATATACACATTTAGTAATCGATATCGAAATGCTTCAAATCATTTGTTTAACATATTTACATAAGTTAATTAACCTTCTTAAACGTACTGAAGTTGACATAAAGCTATGGCGGCACAACGGCAGTGCATTTGGAAGAAATTCGTTATCTTATATTCAGGTATATAAACGATTTTCTTGTATATACACATTTAGCAATCGATATCAAAATGCTTCAAATCATTAGTTTAACATATTTAAGTTAATAAACCTTCTACAACGAACTGAAGTTGACAAAAAGCCATGGCGACATAACGGCAGTGCATTTGGAAGAATTTCGTAATCTTATATTTAGGTATAAAGTCGATTTTGTTGTATATACACATTTAGCAACCGATATCGAAATGCTTCAAATGATTAGATTAACAAATTTAAGTTAATTAACTTTCTTCATCTTACTGAAGTCTGTATAAAGCCTTAACGGTATAACGGCAGTGCATTTAGAAGAATTCCGTAATCTTATGTTTAGGTATAAAGTCGATTTTCTTGCATATACACATTAAGCAGTCGATATCGAAATGCTTCAAATCCTTAGTTTTACATATTTAAGTTAGTTAACTTTCTTTATCTTACTGAAGTCTACTTAAAGCCTTAACGGTATAACGGCAGTGCATTTAGAAGAATTCCGTAATCTTATGTTTAGGTATAAAGTCGATTTTCTTTTATATACACATTAAGCAACCGATATCGAAATGCTTCAAATGATTAGATTAACAAATTAAAGTTAATTAACTTTCTTCATCTTACTGAAGTCTACATAAAGCCATGGCGGCATAACGGCAGTGCATTTAGAGGAATTCCGTAATCTTATATTTAGGTATAAAGTCGATTTTCTTGCATAAACACATTTAGCAATCGATATCGAAATGCTTCAAATCATTAGTTTTACATATTTAACCGTTAATCGACCTTTGTATCAAAAATGATACATTTCGATGTTTGTAGTACCGTAACTTGTGGAAAGAAAAAGTTAGATACCGCCTTCTTTGTGACTTTGTTTATTTTCGCATTGTCGTTATTTTAAGCCATAATTTGAAAAAATTTTGCAAGTAGGCCATGAGAAATTCAAAAACTTCATAATTCGAGCTATGAATCAATCTTGATACATATAGCATTTCAAACGTTTTTTGCTGAGGTGCACGTCATGTGCGACGCTATTTTTGATATTTGTGTTGTGCTTTATTAGGTGAAGTGCTTCTTTTTTGAATATTAAGTTATTTTGTTAAATACTTGTACGCGTTCGAAAAAATGGCTCGTCCACGGTTCTTGACGTTTGAAAAAATGGTGAATGAGGTACTGGATGAGAGTGAAGAAGATGAAGATGCTTCCGACCCTTATACTGATATTGAAAGTAGTTCGTCTGAAAGGTGTTTATCTAAACCGGACGACATTATTGTCAGTAGTTCAGTTGATGATCCATTGTATATTGCAAAAGATGGTACTACTTGGCGTAGCGAGCCTTACGCCACTAGTCGGTTGGGGAGAGAAAATGTTATCTATTTGCGCCCAGGTTGGTAACAATTGTTTACCAAATTGTTGTAGAATTATGATACTTGGTTTTTAGGTGTAACAAGATTTGCATCGTGCCGGGTAAATAATACTCGGGATTCATTTCTGCTACTTTTTCCATCTTCACTATCAAAAATTATAATTGAAAATTCGAACAACTACGGAAAGTATTTACATGGATCCAACCACCTAGAAATAGACGAGGAATTATTTCATGCCTACTTAGGCATATAATTACTGGCCGGTGTGTATAAGTAAGTATAGCAATAGAAGAGCTTTAAAAAAAATTTAAATGCTTCTTACTATATATTTATCAGATCCAAAAATAAAACTTTGCATGATTTGTTTGAGAAATACTGTGGACGCCCTATATCTCGGTCAATAATGTCTGAGAGAACATTTTTATATATCTACAAAATCATTCGTTTTGATATATTTATCAGATCCAAAAATAAAACTTTGCACGATTTGTTTGAGAAATACTGTGGACGCCCTATATTTCGGTCAATAATGTCTGAGAGAACATTTTTATATATCTACAAAATCATTCGTTTTGATGATGTGCTCACCCGACGTGGCCAAAGAAATGATCACAAATTCGCACCAATCAGAAACCTTTGGGAAAAGTGGTCTGAACAGCTTCCTATATTCTACAATCGTAATGATTGCGTTACTGTGGATGAACAATTATTGGGATTTCATGGTCGTTGTAAATTTCGCCAGTATATTCCATCGAAACCCGAGAGATACGGTTTGAAATTTTGGCTACTTGTTGATTCACGCACGTGCTATGTATGGAAAATACAACCATACTTGGGGAAAGGCGTAACCGGAAACACTGAGAGGACTCAAGGAGAACGAGTCGTTCTGGATTTAGTTGATGGGTTGAAAGGACATAATGTCACCATGGACAACTTTTTTCATCTCACAGCCTTGGCCAAAAATTATTACAAAAGCAAATGACAATGGTTGGAACTATGCGCAAAAATAAAAGGTCTATTCCTCCAAAGCTACTGAATTGCAAGAAAGTTCCACGATATGAATCAACTTTTGCTTTCACTCCTGATACCACTCTCGTTTCGTATATCAGTCATAAGAACAAATGTACAGTTGTTATGAGCACATTGCATCACGCACCTAATATTGAGAATGAGTCGAAAAAGTTGCCCGAAATCATCTCTTTTTATAACTCAACGAAGGGAAGCGTGGACACGGTTGACAAAATGTTGAGTTGTTACTCTTGCAAACGTAAAAATAATCGCTGGACTATGGCGGTATTTTCCAACATAATCGATATTTCTGCTTTGAATTCGTATATTTTGTATAACGATATTTATCCGAATTGGAAGCAAACTCAAAAGCACACAAAACGTAAATATTTCCTGCATGAGTTAGCAATTTCACTGTCAAAGCCCTATATGGAAAAACGAAAAAAAGGCCCAAGGAACGAATTATCTTTGGCGCTGCTTTCCAAACTGTCATCTCATAATAATCCTGACACTAGTGATAATGATGCTGGCCCATCAAAAAAACAAAAGAATGATCAGTCTCCGAAAAAAACCCCGCAAGGTGTCAAAAATGCTATCATTCTGGAGAAAATAAAAATAAGTGGACATCGTCATTCTGCTTCTTATGTAAAAAGCCGTGCTGAAACGATAGACATGCCAAAAATATTATAAATATAGATTGAATTCATAACACATAAACATGTAATAATTTAAATTATAGTTGCCTGAAATTTATCAATAAAAGTAAATGAATTAAAACTTTAAAGTAATAACTACTTTTTTCCTATGAACTGTAGTATGTACAGAAATAGATACATAGTTGGAATTATGAAGTTTTTTTAAAGCTCGATCTACGGTTAAGTTAATTAATCTTCCTTACATATACACATTAAGCAATTGATACCGAAATGCTTCAAGTCATTAGTTTAACACATTTAAGTTAATTAACTTTCTTTATCTTACTGAAGTCTACCTTATGCCTTAGCCGTAAAACGGCAGAGCATTTAGAAGAATTCTGTAATCTTATATATAAAGTCGATTTTCTTTTATATACACATTTTCATATCGAAATGTTTCATATTATCAGATTAACATATTTAACTTAATTAACTTTCTTTATCTTACTGAAGTCTATGTAAAGCTTTTACGGTATAACGGCAGTGCATTTGGAAGAACTCCGTAATCTTATATTTAGTTTTAAAGTCGAATTTGTTGTATACACACATTTAGCAATCGATATCGAAATGCTTCAAATCATTAGTTTAACATATTTAAGTTAATAACTTTCTTTATCTTACTGAAGTCTACCTTATGCCTTGGCGGTATAACGGCATTGCATTTAGAAGAATTCCGTAATCTTGTATATAAAGTCGATTTTCTTGTACATACACATTTCCATATCGAAATGCTTCAAATCATCAGATTGACATATTTAAGTTAATTAATTTTCTTTATCTTACTGAAGTTTACATAAAGCAATGAAGGCATAACGGCAGTGCATTTAGAAGAATTCCGTGATCTTATATTTAGGTATAAATTCGATTTTCTTGTATTTACACCTTAAGCAATCGATATCGAAATTTTTCAAATCATTTCTTTTACATATTTAAGTTAATAAACTTTCTTTAACTTACTGAAGTTTACATAAAGCCATAACGGCAAAACGAAAGTGCATTTAAAAGAATTCCGTTATCTTATATTTAAGTATAAAGCCGATTTTCTTGTATATAAACATTTAGCAATCGATATCGAAATGCTTCAAATCATTAGTTTAACATATTTAAGTTAACAAACCTACTTTAACGAACTGAAGTTTAGATAAAGCCATAACGGCATAACGGCAGTGCATTTGGAAGAATTCCGTAATCTTATATTTAGGTATAAAGTCGATTTTCTTGTATTTACACATTTAGCAATCGATATGGAAATGCTTTAAATCACTAGTATAACATATTGAGGTTAATTAGCCTTCTTCAACGTACTGAAGATGACATAAAGCCATGGCGGTATAACGGCAGTGCCTTTGGAAGAATTCCGCAATCTTATATTTAGGTATAAAGTCGATTTTCTTGTATATACACATTTCCATATCGAAATGCTTCAAATCATTAGATTAACATATTTAACTTAATAAACTTTCTTTATCTTACTGAAGTCTACATAAAGCCTTAACGGTATAACGGCAGTGCATTTGGAAGAACTCCGTAATCTTATATTTAGTTTCAGAGCCGATTTTGTTGTATACACACATTTAGCAATCGATATCGAAATGCTTCAAATCAATAGTTTAACATTTTGAAGTTAATTAACTTTCTTTACCTTACTGAAGTCTACATAAAGCCTGAACGGTATAACGGCAGTGCATTTGGAAGAATTCCGTAATCTTATATATAAAGTCGATTTTCTTGTACATACACATTGAGCAATTGATACCAAAATGCTTCAAATCATTAGTTTAACATATTTAAGTTAATTAACTTTCTTTATCTTACTGAAGTGTACCTTATGCCTTGGCGGTATAACGGCAGTGCATTTAGAAGAATTCCGTAATCTTATATATAAAGTCGATTTTCTTGTATATACACTTTTCCATATCGAAATGCTTCAAATCATTAGATTAACATATTTAAGTTAATTAGCTTTCTTTATCTTACTGAAGTCTACATTAAGCCTTAACGGTATAACGGCAGTGCATTTAGAAAAATTCCGTGATCGTATATTTAGGTATAAAGCCGATTTTCTTGTATTTACACATTTAGCAATCGATATGGAAATGCTTCAAATCACTAGTATAACATATTTAAGTTAATTAACTTTCGTCAACGTACAAAAGGTGACATAAAGCCATGGCGGTATAACGGCAGTGCCTTTAGAAGAATTCCGCAATCTTATATTTGGGTATAAAGACTATTTTCTTGTATATACACATTTCCATATCGAAATGCTTCAAATCATTAGATTAACATATTTAACTTAATAAACTTTCTTTATCTTACTGAAGTCTACACAAAGCCTTAACGGTATAACGGCAGTGCATTTGGAAGAACTCCGTAATCTTTTATTTAGTTTCAGAGTCGATTTTGTTCTATACACACATTTAGCAATCGATATCGAAATGCTTCAAATCAATAGTTTAACATTTTGAAGTTAATTGAGCTTCTTTATCTGACTGAAGTTTACATAAAGCCATAACGGCATAACGGCAGTCCATTTGGAAGAATTCCGTAATCTTATATATAAAGTCGATTTTCTTGTATATACACATTAAGCAATTGGTACCGAAATGCTTCAAATCATTAATTTAACATATTTAAGTTAATTAAGTTTCTTTATCTTACTGAAGTCTACCTTATGCCTTAGCCGTAAAAGGGCAGTGCATTTAGAAGAATTCTGTAATCTTAATTATAAAGTCTATTTTCTTTTATATACACATTTTCATATCGAAATGCTTCATATTATTAGATTAACATATTTAACTTAATTAACTTTCTTTATCTTACTGAAGTCTATATAAAGCTTTAACGGTATAACGGCAGTGCATTTGGAAGAACTTCGTAATCTTATATTTAGTTTTAAAGTCGAATTTGTTGTATACACACATTTAGCAATCGATATCGAAATGCTTCAAATCATTAGTTTAACATATTTAAGTTAATAACTTTCTTTACCTTACTGAAGTCTAGCTTATGCCTTGGCGGTATAACGTCATTGCATTTAGAAGAATTCCGTAATCTTGTATATAAAGTCGATTTTCTTGTACATACACATTTCCATATCGAAATGCTTCAAATCATCAGATTCACATGTTTAAGTTAATTAATTTTCTTTATCTTACTGAAGTCTACATAAAGCCATGGCAGTATAACGGCAGTGCATTTAGGAGAATTCCGTGATCGTATATTTAGGTATAAATTCGATTTTCTTGTATTTACACCTTTAGCAATCGATATCGGAATTTTTCAAATCATTTCTTTTACATATTTAAGTTAATAAACTTTCTTTAACTTACTGAAGTTTACATAAAGCCATAACGGCATAACGGCAGTGCATTTGGGAGAATTCCGTTATCTTATATTTAAGTATAAAGCCGATTTTCTTGTATATAAACATTTAGCAATCGATATCGAAATGCTTCAAATCATTAGTTTAACATATTTAAGTTAACAAACCTACTTTAACGAACTGAAGTTTACATAAAGCCATAACGGCATAACGGCAGTGCATTTGGAAGAATTCCGTAATCTTATATTTAGGTATAAAGTCGATTTTCTTGTATTTACACATTTAGCAATCGATATGGAAATGCTTTAAATCACTAGTATAACATATTTAAGTTAATTAGCCTTCTTCAACGTACTGAAGATGACATAAAGCCATGGCGGTATAACGGCAGTGCCTTTGGAAGAATTCCGCAATCTTATATTTAGGTATAAAGTCGATTTTCTTTTATATACAAATTTTCATATCGAAATGCTTCATATTATTAGATTAACATATTTAACTTAATTAACTTTCTTTATCTTACTGAAGTCTATGTAAGGCTTTTACGGTATAACGGCAGTGCATTTGGAAGAACTCTGTAATCTTATATTTAGTTTTAGAGTCGATTTTGTTGTATACACACATTTAGCAATCGATATCGAAATGCTTCAAATCATTAGTTTAACATATTTAAGTTAATTAACTTTCTTTATCTTACTGAAGTCTACATAAAGTCTTAACGGTATAACGGCAGTGCATTTGGAAGAATTCCGTTATCTTATATATAAAGTCAATTTTCTTGTATATACACATTAAGCAATTGATACCGAAATGCTTCAAGTCATTAGTTTAACACATTTAAGTTAATTAACTTTCTTTATCTTACTGAAGTCTACCTTATGCCTTAGCCGTAAAACGGCAGAGCATTTAGAAGAATTCTGTAATCTTATATATAAAGTCGATTTTCTTTTATATACACATTTCCATATCGAAATGCTTCAAATCATTAGATTAACATATTTAACTTAATAAACTTTCTTTATCTTACTGAAGTCTACATAAAGCCTTAACGGTATAACGGCAGTGCATTTGGAAGAACTCCGTAATCTTATATTTAGTTTTAAAGTCGATTTTGTTGTATACACACATTTAGCATTCGATATCGAAATGCTTCAAATCAATAGTTTAACATTTTGAAGTTAATTAACTTTCTTCAACGTACTGAAGGTGACATAAAGCCATGGCGGTATAACGGCAGTGCCTTTGGAAGAATTCCGTTATCTTATATATAGGTATAAAGCCGATTTTCTTGTATTTACACATTTAGCAATCGATATGGAAATGCTTTAAATCACTAGAATAACATATTTAAGTTAATTAGCCTTCTTCAACGTACTGAAGATGAGATAAAGCCATGGCGGTATAACGGCAGTGCCTTTGGAAGAATTCCGCAATCTTATATTTAGGTATAAAGTCGATTTTCTTTTATATACAAATTTTCATATCGAAATGCTTCAAATCATTAGATTAACATATTTAACTTAATAAACTTTCTTTATCTTACTGAAGTCTACATAAAGCCTTAACGGTATAACGGCAGTGCATTTGGAAGAACTCCGTAATCTTATATTTAGTTTTAAAGTCGATTTTGTTGTATACACACATTTAGCAATCGATATCGAAATGTTTCAAATCAATAGTTTAACATTTTGAAGTTAATTAACCTTCTTTACCTTACTGAAGTCTACATAAAGCCTGAACGGTATAACGGCAGTGCATTTGGAAGAATTCCGTAATCTTATATATAAAGTCGATTTTCTTGTATATACACATTAAGCAATTGATACCGAAATGCTTCAAGTCATTAGTTTAACACATTTTAGTTAATTAACTTTCTTTATCTTACTGAAGTCTACCTTATGCCTTAGCCGTAAAACGGCAGAGCATTTAGAAGAATTCTGTAATCTTATATATAAAGTCGATTTTCTTTTATATACACATTTTCATATCGAAATGCTTCATATTATTAGATTAACATATTTAACTTAATTAACTTTCTTTATCTTACTGAAGTCTATGTAAAGCTTTTACGGTATAACGGCAGTGCATTTGGAAGAACTCCGTAATCTTATATTTAGTTTTAAAGTCGAATTTGTTGTATACACACATTTAGCAATCGATTTCGAAATGTTTCAAATCAATAGTTTAACATATTTAAGTTAATAAACCTTCTTTAACGAACTGAAGTTTACATAAAGCCATAACGGCATAATGGCAGTGCATTTGGAAGAATTCCGTAATTTTATATTTAGGTATAAAGTCGATTTCCTTGTATATACACATTTAGCAATCGATATCAAAATCCTTCAAATCTTTAAATTAACATATTTAATTTAAATAATTTTCTTTATCTTACTGAAGTCTACAAAAGTACTTAACGGCATAAATGCAGTGCATTAAGAAGAATTCCGTAATCTTATATTTAGGTATAAAGTCGATTTTCTTTTATATACACATTTAGCATTCGAAATCTTATATATAAAGTCGATTTTCTTGTATATACACATTTAGCATTCGAAATCTTATATATAAAGTCGATTTTCTTTTATATACACATTTTTATATCGAAATGCTTCATATTATTAGATTAACATAGTTAACTTAATTAACTTTCTTTATCTTACTGAAGTCTATATAAAGCTTTAACGGTATAACGGCAGTGCATTTGGAAGAACTCCGTAATCTTATATTTAGTTTTAAAGTCGATTTTGTTGTATACACACATTTAGCAATCGATATCGAAATGCTTCAAATCATTAGTTTAACATATTTAAGTTAATTAACTTTCTTTATCTTACTGAAGTCTACATAAAGTCTTAACGGTATAACGGCAGTGCATTTGGAAGAATTCCGTAATCTTATATATAAAGTCAATTTTCTTGTATATACACATTAAGCAATTGATACCGAAATGCTTCAAGTCATAAGTTTAACACATTTAAGTTAATTAACTTTCTTTATCTTACTGAAGTCTACCTTATGCCTTAGCCGTAAAACGGCAGAGCATTTAGAAGAATTCTGTAATCTTATATATAAAGTCGATTTTCTTTTATATACACATTTTCATATCGAAATGCTTCATATTACTAGATTAACATATTTAACTTAATTAACTTTCTTTATCTTACTGAAGTCTATGTAAAGCTTTTACGGTATAACGGCAGTGCATTTGGAAGAACTCCGTAATCTTATATTTAGTTTTAAAGTCGAATTTGTTGTATACACACATTTAGCAATCGATATCGAAATGCTTCAAATAATTAGTTTAACATATTTAAGTTAATAACTTTCTTTATCTTACTGAAGTCTACCATATGCCTTGGCGGTATAACGGCATTGCATTTAGAAGAATTCCGTAATCTTGTATATAAAGTCGATTTTCTTGTACATACACATTTCCATATCGAAATGCTTCAAATCATCAGATTGACATATTTAAGTTAATTAATTTTCTTTATCTTACTGAAGTCTACATAAAGCCTTAACGGTATAACGGCAGTGCATTTAGAAGAATTTCGTAATCTCATATTTAGGTATAAAGTCGACTTTCTTGTATACACACATTTTGCAATCGATATCGAAATGCTTCAAATCTTTAGTTTAACATATTTAAGTTAATAAAACTTCTTTAACGAACTGAAGTTTACATAAAGCAATGACGTCATAACAGCAGTGCATTTAGAAGAATTCCGTGATCTTATATTTAGGTATAAAGTCGATTTTCTTGTATTTACACATTTAGCAATCGATATGGAAATGCTTTAAATCACTAGTATAACATATTTAAGTTAATTAGCCTTCTTCAACGTACTGAAGGTGACATAAAGCCATGGCGGTATAACGGCAGTGCCTTTGGAAGAATTCCGTAATCTTATATTTAGGAATAAAGTCGATTTTCTGTACATACACATTTAGCAATCGATATGGAAGTGCTTCAAATCACTAGTATAACATATTTAAGTTAATTAGCCTTCTTAAACGTACTGAAGATGACATAAAGCCATGGCGGTATAACGGCAGTGCCTTTGGAAGAATTCCGCAATCTTATATTTAGGTATAAAGTCGATTTTCTTGTACATACACATTTCCATATCGAAATGCTTCAAATCATCAGATTGACATATTTAAGTTAATTAATATTTTTTATCTTACTGAAGTCTACATAAAGCCTTAACGGTATAACGGCAGTGCATTTAGAAGAATTTCGTAATCTCATATTTAGGTATAAAGTCGACTTTCTTGTATACACACATTTTGCAATCGATATCGAAATGCTTCAAACCTTTAGTTTAACATATTTAAGTTAATAAAACTTCTTTAACGAACTAAAGTTTACATAAAGCAATGACGTCATAACAGCAGTGCATTTAGAAGAATTCCGTGATCTTATATTTAGGTATAAATTCGATTTTCTTGTATTTACACCTTAAGCAATCGATATCGAAATTTTTCAAATCATTTCTTTTACATATTTAAGTTAATAAACTTTCTTTAACTTACTGAAGTTTACATAAAGCCATAACGGCAAAACGAAAGTGCATTTAAAAGAATTCCGTTATCTTATATTTAAGTATAAAGCCGATTTTCTTGTATATAAACATTTAGCAATCGATATCGAAATGCTTCAAATCATTAGTTTAACATATTTAAGTTAACAAACCTACTTTAGCGAACTGAAGTTTACATAAAGCCATAACGGCATAACGGCAGTGCATTTGGAAGAATTCCGTAATCTTATATTTAGGTATAAAGTCGATTTTCTTGTATTTACACATTTAGCAATCGATATGGAAATGCTTTAAATCACTAGTATAACATATTTAAGTTAATTAGCCTTCTTCGACGTACTGAAGATGACATAAAGCCATGGCGGTATAACGGCAGTGCCTTTGGAAGAATTCCGTAATCTTATATTTAGGTATAAAGTCGATTTTCTTGTATATACACAATTCCATATCGAAATGCTTCAAATCATTAGATTAACATATTTAACTTAATAAACTTTCTTTATCTTACTGAAGTCTACATAAAGCCTTAACGGTATAACGGCAGTGCATTTGGAAGAACTCCGTAATCTTATATTTAGTTTCAGAGTCGATTTTGTTGTATACAAACATTTAGCAATCGATATCGAAATGCTTCAAATCAATAGTTTAACATTTTGAAGTTAATTAACCTTCTTTACCTTACTGAAGTCTACATAAAGCCTGAACGGTATAACGGCAGTGCATTTGGAAGAATTCCGTAATCTTATATATAAAGTCGATTTTCTTGTATATACACATTAAGCAATTGATACCGAAATGCTTCAAGTCATTAGTTTAACACATTTAAGTTAATTAACTTTCTTTATCTTACTGAAGTCTACCTTATGCCTTAGCCGTAAAACGGCAGAGCATTTAGAAGAATTCTGTAATCTTATATATAAAGTCGATTTTCTTTTATATACACATTTTCATATCGAAATGCTTCATATTATTAGATTAACATATTTAACTTAATTAACTTTCTTTATCTTTCTGAAGTCTATGTAAAGCTTTTACGGTATAACGGCAGTGCATTTGGAAGAACTCCGTAATCTTATATTTAGTTTTAAAGTCGAATTTGTTGTATACACACATTTAGCAATCGATATCGAAATGCTTCAAATCATTAGTTTAACATATTTAAGTTAACAAACCTACTTTAACGAACTGAAGTTTACATAAAGCCATAACGGCATAACGGCAGTGTATTTGGAAGAATTCCGTAATCTTATATTTAGGTATAAAGTCGATTTTCTTGTATTTACACATTTAGCAATCGATATGGAAATGCTTTAAATCACTAGTATAACATATTTAAGTTAATTAATTTTCTTCAACGTACTGATAGTGACATAAAGCCATGGCGGTATAACGGCAGTGCCTTTTGAAGAATTCCGCAATCTTATATTTAGGTATAAAGTCGATTTTCTTGTATATACACATTTCCATATCGAAATGCTTCAAATCATTAGATTAACATATTTAACTTAATAAACTTTCTTTATCTTACTGAAGTCTACATTAAGCCTTAACGGTATAACGGCAGTGCATTTAGAAAAATTCCGTGATCGTATATTTAGGTATAAAGCCGATTTTCTTGTATTTACACATTTAGCAATCGATATGGAAATGCTTTAAATCACTAGTATAACATAAATGCGTTAATTAGCCTTCTTCAACGTACTGAAGATGAGATAAAGCCATGGCGGTATAACGGCAGAGCCTTTGGAAGAATTCCGCAATCTTATATTTAGGTATAAAGTCGATTTTCTTGTATATACACATTTCCATATCGAAATGCTTCAAATCATTAGATTAACATATTTAACTTAATAAACTTTCTTTATCTTACTGAAGTCTACATAAAGCCTTAACGGTATAACGGCAGTGCATTTGGAAGAACTCCGTAATCTTATATTTAGTTTTAAAGTCGATTTTGTTGTATACACACATTTAGCAATCGATATCGAAATGCTTCAAATCAATAGTTTAACATTTTGAAGTTAATTAGCTTTCTTCAACATACTGAAGGTGACATAAAGCCATGGCGGTATAACGGCAGTGCCTTTGGAAGAATTCCGTTATCTTATATTTAGGTATAAAGCCGATTTTCTTGTATTTACACATTTAGCAATCGATATGGAAATGCTTTAAATCACTAGTATAACATAAATACGTTAATTAGCCTTCTTCAACGTACTGAAGATGTGATAAAGCCATGGCGGTATAACGGCAGTGCCTTTGGAAGAATTCCGTAATCTTATATTTAGGAATAAAGTCGATTTTCTGTACATACACATTTAGCAATCGATATGGAAGTGCTTCAAATCACTAGTATAACATATTTAAGTTAATTAGCCTTCTTAAACGTACTGAAGATGACATAAAGCCATAGCGGTATAACGGCAGTGCCTTTGGAAGAATTCCGCAATCTTATATTTAGGTATAAAGTCGATTTTCTTGTATATACACATTTCCATATCGAAATGCTTCAAGTCATTAGATTAACATATTTAAGTTAATTAACTTTCTTTATCTTACTGAAGTCTACATTAAGCCCTAACGGTATAACGGCAGTGCATTTAGAAAAATTCCGTGATCGTGTATTTAGGTATAAAGCCGATTTTCTTGTATTTACACATTTAGCAATCGATATGGAAATGCTTTAAATCACCAGTATAACATATTTAAGTTAATTAACTTTCTTCAACGTACTGAAGGTGACATAAAGCCATGGCGGTATAACGGCAGTGCCTTTGGAAGAATTCCGTTATCTTATATTTAGGTATAAAGCCGATTTTCTTGTATTTACACATCTAGCAATCGATATGGAAATGCTTTAAATCACTAGTATAACATATTTAAGTTAATAAGATTTCTTCAACGTACTGAAGATGAGATAACGCCATGGCGGTATAACGGCAGTGCCTTTGGAAGAATTCCGTAATCTTATATTTAGGAATAAGTCGATTTTCTGTATATACACATTTAGCAATCGATATGGAAGTGCTTCAAATCACTAGTATAACATATTTAAGTTAATTAGCCTTCTTCAACGTACTGAAGATGACATAAAGCCATGTCGGTATAACGGCAGTGCCTTTGGAAAAATTCCATAATTTTATATTTAGGTATAAAGTCGATTTTCTTGTACATACACATTTAGCAATCGATATCGAAATGTTTCAAATCAACAGTTTAACATATTTAAGTTAATAAACCTTCTTTAACGAACTGAAGTTTACATAAAGCCATAACGGCATAATGGCAGTGCATTTGGAAGAATTCCGTAATTTTATATTTAGGTATAAAGTCGATTTCCTTGTATATACACATTTAGCAATCGATATCAAAATCCTTCAAATCTTTAAATTAACATATTTAATTTAAATAATTTTCTTTATCTTACTGAAGTCTGCAAAAATACTTAACGGCATAAATGCAGTGCATTAAGAAGAATTCCGTAATCTTATATTTAGGTATAAAGTCGATTTTCTTTTATATACACATTTAGCATTCGAAATCTTATATATAAAGTCGATTTTCTTGTATATACACATTTAGCATTCGAAATCTTATATATAAAGTCGATTTTCTTTTATATACACATTTTCATATCGAAATGCTTCATATTATTAGATTAACACATTTAACTTAATTAACTTTCTTTATCTTACTGAAGTCTATATAAAGCTTTAACGGTATAACGGCAGTGCATTTGGAAGAACTCCGTAATCTTATATTTAGTTTTAGAGTCGATTTTGTTGTATACACACATTTAGCAATCGATATCGAAATGCTTCAAATCATTAGTTTAACATATTTAAGTTAATTAACTTTCTTTATCTTACTGAAGTTTACATAAAGTCTTAACGGTATAACGGCAGTGCATTTGGAAGAATTCCGTAATCTTATATATAAAGTCAATTTTCTTGTATATACACATTAAGCAATTGATACCGAAATGCTTCAAGTCATTAGTTTAACACATTTAAGTTAATTAACTTTCTTTATCTTACTGAAGTCTACCTTATGCCTTAGCCGTAAAACGGCAGAGCATTTAGAAGAATTCTGTAATCTTATATATAAAGTCGATTTTCTTTTATATACACATTTTCATATCGAAATGCTTCATATTATTAGATTAACATATTTAACTTAATTAACTTTCTTTATCTTACTGAAGTCTATGTAAAGCTTTTACGGTATAACGGCAGTGCATTTGGAAGAACTCCGTAATCTTATATTTAGTTTTAAAGTCGAATTTGTTGTATACACACATTTAGCAATCGATATCGAAATGCTTCAAAGCATTAGTTTTACATATTTAAGTTAATAACTTTCTTTATCTTACTGAAGTCTACCTTATGCCTTGGCGGTATAACGGCATTGCATTTAGAAGAATTCCGTAATCTTGTATATAAAGTCGATTTTCTTGTACATACACATTTCCATATCGAAATGCTTCAAATCATCAGATTGACATATTTAAGTTAATTAATTTTCTTTATCTTACTGAAGTCTACATAAAGCCTTAACGGTATAACGGCAGTGCATTTAGAAGAATTCCGTAATCTCATATTTAGGTATAAAGTCGACTTTCTTGTATATACACATTTTGCAATCGATATCGAAATTTTTCAAATCATTTCTTTTACATATTTAAGTTAATAAACTTTCTTTAACTTACTGAAGTTTACATAAAGCCATAACGGCAAAACGAAAGTGCATTTAAAAGAATTCCGTTATCTTATATTTAAGTATAAAGCCGATTTTCTTGTATATAAACATTTAGCAATCGATATCGAAATGCTTTAAATCATTAGTTTAACATATTTAAGTTAACAAACCTACTTTAACGAACTGAAGTTTACATAAAGCCATAACGGCATAACGGCAGTGCATTTGGAAGAATTCCGTAATCTTATATTTAGGTATAAAGTCGATTTTCTTGTATTTACACATTTAGCAATCGATATGGAAATGCTTTAAATCACTAGTATAACATATTTAAGTTAATTAGCCTTCTTCAACGTACTGAAGATGACATAAAGCCATGGCGGTATAACGGCAGTGCCTTTGGAAGAATTCCGCAATCTTATATTTAGGTATAAAGTCGATTTTCTTGTATATACACATTTCCATATCGAAATGCTTCAAATCATTAGATTAACATATTTAACTTAATAAACTTTCTTTATCTTACTGAAGTCTACATAAAGCCTTAACGGTATAACGGCAGTGCATTTGGAAGAACTCCGTTATCTTATATTTAGTTTCAGAGTCGATTTTGTTGTATACAAACATTTACCAATCGATATCGAAATGCTTCAAATCAATAGTTTAACATTTTGAAGTTAATAAACCTTCTTTACCTTACTGAAGTCTACATAAAGCCTGAACGGTATAACGGCAGTGCATTTGGAAGAATTCCGTAATCTTATATATAAAGTCGATTTTCTTGTATATACACATTAAGCAATTGATACCGAAATGCTTCAAGTCATTAGTTTAACACATTTAAGTTAATTAACTTTCTTTATCTTACTGAAGTCTACCTTATGCCTTAGCCGTAAAACGGCAGAGCATTTGGAAGAACTCCGTAATCTTATATTTAGTTTTAAAGTCGAATTTGTTGTATACACACATTTAGCAATCGATATCGAAATGCTTCAAATCATTAGTTTAACATATTTAAGTTAACAAACCTACTTTAACGAACTGAAGTTTACATAAAGCCATAGCGGCATAACGGCAGTGCATTTGGAAGAATTCCGTAATCTTATATTTAGGTATAAAGTCGATTTTCTTGTATTTACACATTTAGCAATCGATATGGAAATGCTTTAAATCACTAGTATAACATATTTAAGTTAATTAGCCTTCTTCAACGTACTGAAAATGACATAAAGCCATGGCGGTATAACGGCAGTGCCTTTGGAAGAATTCCGCAATCTTATATTTAGGTATAAAGTCGATTTTCTTGTATATACACATTTCCATATCGAAATGCTTCAAATCATTAGATTAACATATTTAACTTAATAAACTTTCTTTATCTTACTGAAGTCTACATAAAGCCTTAACGGTATAACGGCAGTGCATTTGGAAGAAATCCGTAATCTTATATTTAGTTTTAAAGTCGATTTTGTTGTATACACACATTTAGCAATCGATATCGAAATGCTTCAAATCAATAGTTTAACATTTTAAAGTTAATTAGCTTTCTTCAACGTACTGAAGGTGACATAAAGCCATGGCGGTATAACGGCAGTGCCTTTGGAAGAATTCCGTTATCTTATATTTAGGTATAAAGCCGATTTTCTTGTATTTACACATTTAGCAATCGATATGGAAATGCTTTAAATCACTAGTATAACATAAATACGTTAATTAGCCTTCTTCAACGTACTGAGGATGAGATAAAGCCATGGCGGTATAACGGCAGTGCCTTTGAAAGAATTCCGTAATCTTATATTTAGGAATAAAGTCGATTTTCTGTACATACACATTTAGCAATCGATATGGAAGTGCTTCAAATCACTAGTATAACATATTTAAGTTAATTAGCCTTCTTCAACGTACTGAAGATGACACAAAGCCATGGCGGTATAACGGCAGTGCCTTTGGAAGAATTCCGCAATCTTATATTTAGGTATAAAGTCGATTTTCTTGTATATACACATTTCCATATCGAAATGCTTCAAATCATTAAATTAACATATTTAAGTTAATTAACTTTCTTTATCTTACTGAAGTCTACATTAAGCCTTAACGGTATAACGGCAGTGCATTTAGAAAAATTCCGTGATCGTATATTTAGGTATAAAACCGATTTTCTTGTATTTACACATTTAGCAATCGATATGGAAATGCTTTAAATCACTAGTATAACATATTTAAGTTAATTAACTTTCTTCAACGTACTGAAGGTGACATAAAGCCATGGCGGTATAACGGCAGTGCCTTTGGAAGAATTCCGTTATCTTATATTTAGGTATAAAGCCGATTTTCTTGTATTTACACATTTTGCAATCGATATCGAAATTTTTCAAATCAATTCTTTTACATATTTAAGTTAATAAACTTTCTTTAACTTACTGAAGTTTACATAAAGCCATAACGGCAAAACGAAAGTGCATTTAAAAGAATTCCGTTATCTTATATTTAAGTATAAAGCCGATTTTCTTGTATATAAACATTTAGCAATCGATATCGAAATGCTTCAAATCATTAGTTTAACATATTTAAGTTAACAAACCTACTTTAACGAACTGAAGTTTACATAAAGCCATAACGGCATAACGGCAGTGCATTTGGAAGAATTCCGTAATCTTATATTTAGGTATAAAGTCGATTTTCTTGTATTTACACATTTAGCAATCGAAATGGAAATGCTTTAAATCACTAGTATAACATATTTAAGTTAATTAGCCTTCTTCAACGTACTGAAGATGACATAAAGCCATGGCGGTATAACGGCAGTGCCTTTGGAAGAATTCCGCAATCTTATATTTAGGTATAAAGTCGATTTTCTTGTATATAAACATTTCCATATTGAAATGCTTCAAATCATTAGATTAACATATTTAACTTAATAAACTTTCTTTATCTTACTGAAGTCTACATAAAGCCTTAACGGTATAACGGCAGTGCATTTGGAAGAACTCCGTAACCTTATATTTAGTTTCAGAGTCGATTTTGTTGTATACAAACATTTAGCAATCGATATCGAAATGCTTCAAATCAATAGTTTAACATTTTGAAGTTAATTAACCTTCTTTACCTTACTGAAGTCTACATAAAGCCTGAACGGTATAACGGCAGTGCATTTGGAAGAATTCCGTAATCTTATATATAAAGTCGATTTTCTTGTATATACACATTAAGCAATTGATACCGAAATGCTTCAAGTCATTAGTTTAACACATTTAAGTTAATTAACTTTCTTCAACGTACTGAAGGTGACATAAAGCCATGGCGGTATAACGGCAGTGCCTTTGGAAGAATTCCGTTATCTTATATTTAGGTATAAAGCCGATTTTCTTGTATTTACACATTTAGCAATCGATATGGAAATGCTTTAAATCACTAGTATAACATAAATACGTTAATTAGCCTTCTTCAACGTACTGAAGATGAGATAAAGCCTTGGCGGTATAACGGCAGTGCCTTTGGAAGAATTCCGTAATCTTATATTTAGGAATAAAGTCGATTTTCTGTACATACACATTTAGCAATCGATATGGAAGTGCTTCAAATCACTAGTATAACATATTGAAGTTAATTAACCTTCTTCAACGTACTGAAGATGACATAAAGCCATGGCGGTATAACGGCAGTGCCTTTGGAAGAATTCCGCAATCTTATATTTAGGTATAAAGTCGATTTTCTTGTAAAGGGTGATTTTTTAAGAGCTTGATAACTTTTAAAAAAAAAAAACGCATAAAATTTGCAAAATCTCATCGGTTCTTTATTTGAAACGTTAGATTGGTTCATGACATTTACTTTTTGAAGATAATTTCATTTAAATGTTGACCGCGGCTGCGTCTTAGGTGGTCCATTCGGAAAGTCCAATTTTGGGCAACTTTTTCGAGCATTTCGGCCGGAATAGCCCGAATTTCTTCGGAAATGTTGTCTTCCAAAGCTGGAATAGTTGCTGGCTTATTTCTGTAGACTTTAGACTTGACGTAGCCCCACAAAAAATAGTCTAAAGGCGTTAAATCGCATGATCTTGGTGGCCAACTTACGGGTCCATTTCTTGAGATGAATTGTTGTCCGAAGTTTTCCCTCAAAATGGCCATAGAATCGCGAGCTGTGTGGCATGTAGCGCCATCTTGTTGAAACCACATGTCAACCAAGTTCAGTTCTTCCATTTTTGGCAACAAAAAGTTTGTTAGCATCGAACGATAGCGATCGCCATTCACCGTAACGTTGCGTCCAACAGCATCTTTGAAAAAATACGGTCCAATGATTCCACCAGCGTACAAACCACACCAAACAGTGCATTTTTCGGGATGCATGGGCAGTTCTTGAACGGCTTCTGGTTGCTCTTCACCCCAAATGCGGCAATTTTGCTTATTTACGTAGCCATTCAACCAGAAATGAGCCTCATCGCTCATCGGACACGGACGCGAAACACATTTCGAACCGAACACTGATTTTGGTAATAAAATTCAATGATTTGCAAGCGTTGCTCGTTAGTAAGTCTATTCATGATGAAATGTCAAAGCATACTGAGCATCTTTCTCTTTGACACCATGTCTGACATCCCACGTGATCTGTCAAATACTACTGCATGAAAATCCTAACCTCAAAAAAATCACCCGTTATATACACATTTCCATATCGAAATGCTTCAAATCATTAGATTAACAAATTTAAGTTAATTAACTTTCTTTATCTTACTGAAGTCTACATTAAGCCTTAACGGTATAACGGCAGTGCATTTAGAAAAATTCCGTGATCGTATATTTAGGTATAAAGCCGATTTTCTTGTATTTACACATTTAGCAATCGATATGGAAATGCTTTAAATCACTAGTATAACATATTTAAGTTAATTAACTTTCTTCAACGTACTGAAGGTGACATAAAGCCATGGCGGTATAACGGCAGTGCCTTTGGAAGAATTCCGTTATCTTATATTTAGGTATAAAGCCGATTTTCTTGTATTTACACATTTAGCAATCGATATGGAAATGCTTTAAATCACTAGTATAACATATTTAAGTTAATAAGCCTTCTTCAACGTACTGAAGATGAGATAACGCCAAGGCGGTATAACGGCAGTGCCTTTGGAAGAATTCCGTAATCTTATATTTAGGAATAAGTCGATTTTCTTTATATACACATTTAGCAATCGATATGGAAGTGCTTCAAATCACTAGTATAACATATTTAAGTTAATTAGCCTTCTTCAACGTACTGAAGATGACATAAAGCCATGTCGGTATAACGGCAGTGCCTTTGGAAGAATTCCGTTATCTTATATTTAGGTATAAAGCCGATTTTCTTGCATATACACATTTAGCAATCGATATCGAAATGTTTCAAATCAATAGTTTAACATATTTAAGTTAATAAACCTTCTTTAACGAACTGAAGTTTACATAAAGCCATAACGGCATAATGGCAGTGCATTTGGAAGAATTCCGTAATTTTATATTTAGGTATAAAGTCGATTTCCTTGTATATACACATTTAGCAATCGATATCAAAATCCTTCAAATCTTTAGATTAACATATTTAATTTAAATAATTTTCTTTATCTTACTGAAGTCTACAAAAATACTTAACGGCATAAATGCAGTGCATTAAGAAGAATTCCGTACTCTTATATTTAGGTATAAAGTCGATTTTCTTTTATATACACATTTAGCATTCGAAATCTTATATATAAAGTCGATTTTCTTGTATATACACATTTAGCATTCGAAATCTTATATATAAAGTCGATTTTCTTTTATATACACATTTTCATATCGAAATGCTTCATATTATTAGATTAACATATTTAACTTAATTAACTTTCTTTATCTTACTGAAGTCTATGTAAAGCTTTTACGGTATAACGGCAGTGCATTTGGAAGAACTCCGTAATCTTATATTTAGTTTTAAAGTCGATTTTGTTGTATACACACATTTAGCAATCGATATCGAAATGCTTCAAATCATTAGTTTAACATATTTAAGTTAATTAACTTTCTTTACCTTACTGAAGTCTACATAAAGTCTTAACGGTATAACGGCAGTGCATTTGGAAGAATTCCGTAATCTTATATATAAAGTCGATTTTCTTGTATATACACATTAAGCAATTGATACCGAAATGCTTCAAATCATTAGTTTAACACATTTAAGTTAATTAACTTTCTTTATCTTACTGAAGTCTACCTTATGCCTTAGCCGTAAAACGGCAGAGCATTTAGAAGAATTCTGTAATCTTATATATAAAGTCGATTTTCTTTATATACACATTTTCATATCGAAATGCTTCATATTATTAGATTAACATATTTAACTTAATTAACTTTCTTTATCTTACTGAAGTCTATGTAAAGCTTTTACGGTATAACGGCAGTGCATTTGGAAGAACTCCGTAATCTTATATTTAGTTTTAAAGTCGACTTTCTTGTGTATGCACATTTTGCAATCGATATCGAAATGCTTCAAATCATTAGCTTAACATATTTAAGTTAATTAACTTTCTTTATCTTACTGAAGTCTACATAAAGCCTTAACGGTATAACGGCAGTGCATTTGGAAGAATTCCTTAATCTTATATTTAGGTATAAAGTCGACTTTCTTGTGTATGCACATTTTGCAATCGATATCGAAATGCTACAAATCTTTAGTTTAACATATTTAAGTTAATAAAACTTCTTTTACGAACTGAAGTTTACATAAAGCAATGACGGCATAACGGCAGTGCATTTAGAAGAATTCCGTGATCGTTTATTGTGGTAAAAATTCGATTTTCTTGTATTTACACCTTTAGCAATCGATATCGAAATGCTTCAAATCATTTCTTTTACATATTTAAGTTAATAAACTTTCTTTAACTTACTGAAGTTTACATAAAGCCATAACGGCATAACGGCAGTGCATTTAGAAGAATTCCGTTATCTTATATTTAAGTATAAAGCCGATTTTCTTGTATATAAACATTTAGCAATCGATATCGAAATGCTTCAAATCATTAGTTTAACATATTTAAATTAATAAACCTACTTTAACGAACTGAAGTTTACATAAAGCCATAGCGGCATAACGGCAGTGCATTTGGAAGAATTTCGTAATCTTATATTTAGGTAAAAAGTCGATTTTCTTGTATTTACACATTTAGCAATCGATATGGAAATGCTTCAAATCACTAGTATAACATATTTAAGTTAATTAGCCTTCTTCAACGTACTGAAGATGACATAAAGCCATGGCGGTATAACGGCTGTGCCTTTGGAAGCATTCCGCAATCTTATATTTAGGTATAAAGTCGATTTTCTTGTATATACACATTTCCATATCGAAATGCTTCAAATCACTAGATTAACATATTTAACTTAATAAACTTTCTTTATCTTACTGAAGTCTACATAAAGCCTTAACGGTATAAAGGCAGTGCATTTGGAAGAAATCCGTAATCTTATATTTAGTTTTGGAGTCGATTTTGTTGTATACACACATTTCCATATCGAAATGCTTCAAATCATTAGTTTAACATATTTAAGTTAATTAACTTTCTTTATCTTACTGAAGTCTACATAAAGTCTTAACGGTATAACGGCAGTGCATTTGGAAGAATTCCTTAATCTTATATATAAAGTCAATTTTCTTGTATATACACATTAAGCAATTGATATCGAAATGTTTCAAATCATTGGTTTAACATATTTAAGTTAATTACCTTTCTTTATCTTACTGAAGTCTACCTTATGCCTTGGCGGTATAACGGCAGTGCATTAAGAAGAATTCCGTAATCTTATATATAAAGTCAATTTTCTTGTATATACACATTTCCATATCGAAATGCTTCAAATCATTAGATTAACTTATTTAAGTTAATTAACTTTCTTTATCTTACTGAAGTCTACATTAAGCCTTAACGGTATAACGGCAGTGCATTTAGAAAAATTCCGTGATCGTATATTTAGGTATAAAGCCGATTTTCTTGTAATTACACATTTAGCAATCGATATAGAAATGCTTCAAATCACTAGTATAACATATTTAAGTTAATTAACTTTCTTCAACGTACTGAAGGTGACATAAAGCCTCGGCGGTATAACGGCAGTGCCTGTGGAAGAATTCCGTTATCTTATATTTAGGTACAAAGCCGATTTGCTTGTATTTACACATTTAGCAATCGATATGGAAATGCTTTAAATCACTAGTATAACATATTTAAGTTAATTAACTTTCTTCAACGTACTGAAGGTGACATAAAGCCATGGCGGTATAACGGCAGTGCCTTTGGAAGAATTCCGTTATCTTATATTTAGGTACAAAGCCGATTTGCTTGTATTTACACATTTAGCAATCGATATGGAAATGCTTTAAATCACTAGTATAACATATTTAAGTTAATTAGCCTTCTTCAACGTACTGAAGATGACATAAAGCCATGGCGGTATAACGGCAGTGCCTGTGGAAGAATTCCGTAATCTTATATTTAGGTATAAAGTCGATTTTCTTGTATATACACATTTAGCAATCGATATGGAAATGCTTCAAATCACTAGTATAACATATTTAAGTTAATCAGCCTTCTTCAACGTACTGAAGATGACATAAAGCCATGGCGGTATAACGGCAGTGCCTTTGGAAGAATTCCATAATCTTATATTTAGCTAAAAAGTCGATTTTCTTGTATTTACACCTTTAGCAATCGATATCGAAATGCTTCAAATCATTTCTTTTACATATTTAAGTTAATAAACTTTCTTTAACTTACTGAAGTTTACATAAAGCCATAACGGCATAACGGCAGTGCATTTAGAAGAATTCCGTTATCTTATATTTAAGTATAAAGCCGATCTTCTTGTATATAAACATTTAGCAATCGATATCGAAATGTTTCAAATCAATAGTTTAACATATTTAAGTTAATAAACCTTCTTTAACGAACTGAAGTTTACATAAAGCCATAACGGCATAAAGTCGATTTCCTTGTATATACACATTTAGCAATCGATATCAAAATCCTTCAAATCAATAGTTTAACATTTTGAAGTTAATTAACCTTCTTTATCTTACTGAAGTCTACATAAAGCCTTAACGGTATAACGGCAGTGCATTTGGAAGAACTCCGTAATTTTATAATTAGGTATAAAGTCGATTTCCTTGTATATACACATTTAGCATTCGATATCGAAATTCTTCAAATCATTAGTTTAACATTTTGAAGTTAATTAAACTTCTTTATCTTACTGAAGTCTACATAAATACTTAACGGCATAAATGCAGTGCATTAAGAAGAATTCCGTAATCTTATATTTAGGTATAAAGTCGATTTTCTTGTTTATACACATTTAGCATTCGAAATCAAAATTCTTCAAATCATTAGTTTAACATATTTAATTTAATTAACCTTCTTTATCTTACTGAAGTTTACATAAAGCCATAACGGCATAACGGCAGTGCATATGGAAGAACTCCGTAATCTTATATTTAGTTTTAAAGTCGAATTTGTTGTATACACACATTTAGCAACCGATATCGAAATGCTTCAAATCATTAGTTTAACATATTTAAGTTAATAACTTTCTTTATCTTACTGAAGTCTTGCTTATGCCTTGGCGGTATAACGGCATTGCATTTAGAAGAATTCCGTAATCTTGTATATAAAGTCGATTTTCTTGTACATACACATTTCCACATCGAAATGCTTCAAATCATCAGATTGACATATTTAAGTTAATTAATTTTCTTTATTTTACTGAAGTCTACATAAAGCCTTAACGGTATAAATGCAGTGCATTTAGAAGAATTCCGTAAGCTTACATTTAGGTATAAAGTCGACTTTCTTGTATACACACATTTTGCAATCGATATCGAAATGCTTAAAATTTTTAGTTTAACATATTTAAGTTAATAAAACTTCTTTAACGAACTGAAGTTTACATAAAGCAATGACGGCATAACGGCAGTGCATTTAGAAGAATTCCGTGATCGTATATTTTGGTATAAATTCGATTTTCTTGTATTTACACATTTAGCAATCGATATGGAAATGCTTTAAATCACTAGTATAACATATTTAAGTAAATCAGCCTTCTTCAACGTACTGAAGATGACATAAAGCCATGGCGGTATATCGGCAGTGCCTTTGGAAGAATTCCGCAATCTTATGTTTAGGTATAAAGTCGATTTTCTTGTATATACACATTTCCATATCGAAATGCTTCAAATCATTAGATTAACATATTTAACTTAATAAACTTTCTTTATCCTACTGAAGTCTACATAAAGCCTTAACGGTATAACGGCAGTGCATTTGGAAGAACTCCGTAATCTTATATTTAGTTTTAAAGTCGAATTTGTTGTATACACACATTTAGCAATCGATATCGAAATGCTTCAAATCATTAGTTTAACATATTTAAGTTAATAACTTTCTTTATCTTACTGAAGTCTACCTTATGCCTTGGCGGTATAACGGCATTGCATTTAGAAGAATTCCGTAATCTTGTATATAAAGTCGATTTTCTTGTACATACACATTTCCATATCGAAATGCTTCAAATCATCAGATTGACATATTTAAGTTAATTAATTTTCTTTATCATACTGAAGTCTACATAAAGCCTTAACGGTATAACGGCAGTGCATTTAGAAGAATTTCGTAATCTTATATTTAGGTATAAAGTCGACTTTCTTGTATACACACATTTAGCAATCGATATCGAAATGCTTCAAATTTTTAGTTTAACATATTTAAGTTAATAAAACTTCTTTAACGAACTGAAGTTTACATAAAGCAATGACGGCATAACGGCAGTGCATTTAGAAGAATTCTTCTTTACTGGCGTAGGCACCGCTTACGCGATTATAGCCGAGTCAACAACAGCGCGCCAGTCGCTTCTTCTCTTCGCTACTTGGCGCCATTTGGATATTCCAAGCGAAGCCAGGTCCTTCTCCACTTGGTCCTTCCAACGGAGTGGAGGTCTTCCTCTTATTCTGCTTCCCGCGGCGGGTACTGCGTCGAATACTTTCAAAGCTGGAGTGTTTTCATCCAGCCGGACAACATGACCTAGCCAGCGTAGCCGCTGTCTTTTAATTCGCTGAACTATGTCAATGTCGTCGTATATCTCGTACAGCTCATCGTTCCATCGAATGCGATATTCGCCGTGGCCAACGCGCAAAGGACCATAAATCTTTCGCAGAACCTTTCTCTCGAAAACTCTTAAGGTCGACTCATCGGTTGTTGTCATCGTCCAAGCCTCTGCACCGTATAGTAGGACGGGAATTATGAGCGACTTATAGAGTTTGGCTTTTGTTCGTCGAGAGAGGACTTTTCTTTTCAATTGCCTACTCAGTCCAAAGTAGCACCTGTTGGCAAGAGTAATCCTGCGTTGGATTTCCAGGCTGACATTGTTGGTGGTGTTTACGCTGGTTCCAAGATAGACGAAATTATCTACAACTTCAAAGTTATGACTGTCAACAGTGACGTGAGTGCCCAGTCGCGATTGCGACGACGGTTTGTTTGATGACAGGAGATATTTCGTCTTGCCCTCGTTCACTGCCAGACCCATTTCTTTTGCTTCCTTATCTAGTCTGGAGAAAGCAGAACTAACGGCGCGGGTGTTGAGGCCGATGATATCAATATCATCGGCATACGCCAGCAGTTGTACACTCTTATAGAAGATGGTACCTTCTCTGTTGAGTTCTGCAGCTCGAACTATTTTCTCCAGAAGCAGGTTGAAAAAGTCGCACGATAGGGAGTCGCCTTGTCTGAAACCTCGTTTGGTATCGAACGGCTCGGAGAGGTCCTTCCCGATCCTGACGGAGCTTTGAGTGTTGCTCAGCGTCAGTTTACACAGCCGTATTAGTTTTGCGGGGATACCAAATTCAGACATCGCGGCATAGAGGCAGCTCCTTTTCGTGCTGTCGAAAGCAGCTTTGAAATCGACGAAGAGGTGGTGTGTGTCGATTCTCCTTTCACGGGTCTTTTCCAAGATTTGGCGCATGGTGAATATCTGGTCGGTGGTTGATTTACCAGGTCTAAAGCCACACTGATGAGGTCCAATCAGTTTGTTGACGGTGGGCTTTAATCTTTCACACAATACGCTCGACAGAACCTTATATGCGATGTTGAGGAGACTAATTCCACGGTAGTTGGCGCAGATTGTGGGGTCTCCTTTTTTATGGATTGGGCATAGCACACTTAAATTCCAATCGTTGGGCATGCTTTCGTCCGACCATAATTTACAAAGAAGCTGATGCATGCTCCTTACCAGTTCTTCGCCGCCGTGTTTGAATAGCTCGGCCGGCAATCCATCGGCCCCTGCCGCTTTGTTGTTTTTCAGGCGGGCAATTGCTATTCGAACTTCTTCATGGTTGGGCAATGGAACGTCTGCTCCATCGTCATCGATTGGGGAATCGGGTTCGCCTTCTCCTGGTGTTATGTGTTCACTGCCATTCAGCAGGCTGGAGAAGTATTCCCTCCATAATTTAAGTATGCTTTGGGCATCAGTGACTAGATCACCTTCGGGGGTTCTACAAGAGTATGCTCCGGTCTTGAAACCTTCTGTAAGCCGCCGCATCTTTTCGTAGAATTTTCGAGCATTACCCCTGTCGGCCAGCTTATCAAGCTCTTCGTACTCACGCATTTCGGCCTCTTTATTTTTCTGTCTACAAATGCGTCTTGCTTCCCTCTTCAACTCTCGGTATCTATCCCATCCCGCACGTGTTGTGGTCGATCGTAACGTTGCGAGGTAGGCAGCCTGTTTTCTCTCCGCTGCGGCACGGCACTCCTCGTCGTACCAGCTGTTCTTTTGCGCTTTCCGAAAACCAATGGTTTCGGTTGCAGCTGTACGTAAGGAGTTTGAAATGCCGTCCCACAGTTCCCTTATACCGAGTTGTTGACGAGTGCTCTCAGAGAGCAGGAGTGCAAGCCGAGTAGAAAAACGTTCGGCTGTCTGTTGTGATTGCAGCTTCTCGACGTCGAACCTTCCTTGTGTTTGTTGGCGTGCGTTTTTTGCTGCACAGAGGCGGGTGCGAATTTTGGCTGCAACAATATAGTGGTCCGAGTCGATGTTAGGACCTCGGAGCGCACACACATCTAAAACACTGGAGACGTGTCTTCCGTCTATCACATCATGATCGATCTGGTTGGTGGTTTTTCGATCCGGAGACAGCCAGGTAGCTTGATGTATCTTCTTATGCTGGAATCTAGTACTACAGATAACCATATTTCGGGCCCCGGCGAAGTCGATCAGCCTCAACCCATTTGGGGATGTTTCCTCGTGGAGGCTAAATTTACCGACCGTAGTGCCAAAGATACCTTCTTTGCCCACCCTGGCGTTGAAGTCGCCAAGCACGACTTTGACATCGTGGCGGGGGCATCTCTCATAAGTGCGCTCCAAGCACTCATAAAAGGCATCTTTGGTCACATCGTCCTTCTCTTCCGTCGGGGCGTGGGCGCAAATCAGCGATATGTTGAAGAACCTCGCTTTGATGCGGATTGTGGCTAGACGTTCATTCTCCGGAGTGAATGGTTAATTAACCTTCTTTACCTTACTGAAGTCTACATAAAGCCTGAACGTTATAACGGCAGTGCATTTGGAAGAATTCCGTAATCTTATATATAAAGTCGATTTTCTTGTATATACACATTAAGCAATTGATACCGAAATGCTTCAAGTCATTAGTTTAACACATTTAAGTTAATTAACTTTCTTTATCTTACTGAAGTCTACCTTATGCCCTAGCCGTAAAACGGCAGAGCATTTAAAAGAATTCTGTAATCTTATATATAAAGTCGATTTTCTTTTATATACACATTTTCATATCGAAATGCTTCATATTATTAGATTAACATATTTAACTTAATTAATTTTCTTTATTTTACTGAAGTCTACATAAAGCTTTTACGGTATAACGGCAGTGCATTTGGAAGAACTCCGTAATCTTATATTTAGTTTTAAAGTCGAATTTGTTGTATACACACATTTAGCAATCGATATCGAAATGCTTCAAATCATTAGTTTAACATATTTAAGTTAATAACTTTCTTTATCTTACTGAAGTCTAGCTTATGCCTTGGCGGTATAACGTCATTGCATTTAGAAGAATTCCGTAATCTTGTACATAAAGTCGATTTTCTTGTACATACACATTTCCATATCGAAATGCTTCAAATCATCAGATTGACATATTTAAGTTAATTAATTTTCTTTATCTTACTGAAGTCTACATAAAGCCATGGCGGTATAACGGCAGTGCAATTAGAAGAATTCCGTAAGCTTATATTTAGATATAAAGTCGACTTTCTTGTATACACACCTTTTGCAATCGATATCGAAATGCTTCAAATCTTTAGTTTAACATATTTAAGTTAATAAAACTTCTTTAACGAACTGAAGTTTACATAAAGCAATGACGGCATAACGGCAGTGCATTTAGGAGAATTCCGTAATCTTATATTTAGGTATAAAGCCGATTTTCTTGTATATAAACATTTAGCAATCGATATCGAAATGCTTCAAATCATTAGTTTAACATATTTAAGTTAACAAACCTACTTTAACGAACTGAAGTTTACATAAAGCCATAACGGCATAACGGCAGTGCATTTGGAAGAATTCCGTAATCTTATATTTAGGTATAAAGTCGATTTTCTTGTATTTACACATTTAGCAATCGATATGGAAATGCTTTAAATCACTAGTATAACATATTTAAGTTAATTAGCCTTCTTCAACGTACTGAAGATGACATAAAGCCATGGCGGTATAACGGCAGTGCCTTTGGAAGAATTCCGCAATCTTATATTTAGGTATAAAGTCGATTTTCTTGTATATACACATTTCCATATCGAAATGCTTCAAATCATTACATTAACATATTTAACTTAATAAACTTTCTTTATCTTACTGAAGTCTACATAAAGCCTTAACGGTATAACGGCAGTGCATATAGAAGAACTCCGTAATCTTATATTTAGTTTTAAAGTCGATTTTGTTGTATACACACATTTAGCAATCGATATCGAAATGCTTCAAATCAATAGTTTAACATTTTGAAGTTAATTAGCTTTCTTCAACGTACTGAAGGTGACATAAAGCCATGGCGGTATAACGGCAGTGCCTTTGGAAGAATTCCGTTATCTTATATTTAGGTATAAAGCCGATTTTCTTGTATTTACACATTTAGCAATCGATATGGAAATGCTTTAAATCACTAGTATAACATAAATACGTTAATTAGCCTTCTTCAACCTACTGAAGATGAGATAAAGCCATGGCGGTATAACGGCAGTGCCTTTGGAAGAATTCCGTAATCTTATATTTAGGAATAAAGTCGATTTTCTGTACATACACATTTAGCAATCGATATGGAAGTGCTCCAAATCACTAGTATAACATATTTAAGTTAATTAGCCTTCTTCAACGTACTGAAGATGACATAAAGCCATGGCGGTATAACGGCAGTGCCTTTGGAAGAATTCCGCAATCTTATATTTAGGTATAAAGTCGATTTTCTTGTATATACACATTTCCATATCGAAATGCTTCAAATCATTAGATTAACATATTTAAGTTAATTAACTTTCTTTATCTTACTGAATTCTACATTAAGCCTTAACGGTATAACGGCAGTGCATTTAGAAAAATTCCGTGATCGTATATTTAGGTATAAAGCCGATTTTCTTGTATTTACAAATTTAGCAATAGATATGGAAATGCTTTAAATCACTAGTATAACATATTTAAGTTAATTAACTTTCTTCAACGTACTGAAGGTGATATAAAGCCATGGCGGTATAACGGCAGTGCCTTTGGAAGAATTCCGTTATCTTATATTTAGGTATAAAGCCGATTTTCTTGTATTTACACATTTAGCAATCGATATGGAAATGCTTTAAATCACTAGTATAACATATTTAAGTTAATAAGCCTTCTTCAACGTACTGAAGATGAGATAACGCCATGGCGGTATAACGGCAGTGCCTTTGGAAGAATTCCGTAATCTTATATTTAGGAATAAGTCGATTTTCTGTATATACACATTTAGCAATCGATATGGAAGTGCTTCAAATCACTAGTATAACATATTTAAGTTAATTAGCCTTCTTCAACGTACTGAAGATGACATAAAGCCATGTCGGTATAACGGCAGTGCCTTTGGAAGAATTCCATAATCTTATATTTAGGTATAAAGTCGATTTTCTTGTATATACACATTTAGCAATCGATATCGAAATGTTTCAAATCAATAGTTTAACATATTTAAGTTAATAAACCTTCTTTAACGAACTGAAGTTTACATAAAGCCATAACGGCATAATGGCAGTGCATTTGGAAGAATTCCGTAATTTTATATTTAGGTATAAAGTCGATTTCCTTGTATATACACATTTAGCAATCGATATCAAAATCCTTCAAATCTTTAGATTAACATATTTAATTTAAATAATTTTCTTTATCTTACTGAAGTCTACAAAAATACTTAACGACATAAATGCAGTGCATTAAGAAGAATTCCGTAATCTTATATTTAGGTATAAAGTCGATTTTCTTTTATATACACATTTAGCATTCGAAATCTTATATATAAAGTCGATTTTCTTGTATATACACATTTAGCATTCGAAATCTAATATCAAAAGTCGATTTTCTTTTATATAAACATTTTCATATCGAAATGCTTCATATTATTAGATTAACATATTTAACTTAATTAACTTTCTTTATTTTACTGAAGTCTATATAAAGCTTTAACGGTATAACGGCAGTGCATTTGGAAGAACTCCGTAATCTTATATTTAGTTTTAAAGTCGAATTTGTTGTATACACACATTTAGCAATCGATATCGAAATGCTTCAAATCATTAGTTTAACATATTTAAGTTAATTAACTTTCTTTATCTTACTGAAGTCTACATAAAGTCTTAACGGTATAACGGCAGTGCATTTGGAAGAATTCCATAATCTTATATATAAAGTCGATTTTCTTGTATATACACATTAAGCAATTGATACCGAAAAGCTTCAAATCATTAGTTTAACACATTTAAGTTAATTAACTTTCTTTATCTTACTGAAGTCTACCTTATGTCTTAGCCGTAAAACGGCAGAGCATTTAGAAGAATTCTGTAATCTTATATATAAAGTCGATTTTCTTTTATATACACATTTTCATATCGAAATGCTTCATATTATTAGATTAACATATTTAACTTAATTAACTTTCTTTATCTTACTGAAGTCTATGTAAAGCTTTTACGGTATAACGGCAGTGCATTTGGAAGAACTCCGTAATCTTATATTTAGTTTTAAAGTCGAATTTGTTGTATACACACATTTAGCAATCGATATCGAAATGCTCCAAATCATTAGTTTAACATATTTAAGTTAATAACTTTCTTTATCTTACTGAAGTCTACCTTATGCCTTGGCGGTATAACGGCATTGCATTTAGAAGAATTCCGTAATCTTGTATATAAAGTCGATTTTCTTGTACATACACATTTCCATATCGAAATGCTTCAAATCATCAGATTGACATATTTAAGTTAATTCATTTTCTTTATCTTACTGAAGTCTACATAAAGCCTTAACGGTATAACGGCAGTGCATTTAGAAGAATTTCGTAATCTCATATTTAGGTATAAAGCAGACTTTCTTGTATACACACATTTTGCAATCGATATAGAAATGCTTCAAATTTTTAGTTTAACATATTTAAGTTAATAAAACTTCTTTAACGAACTGAAGTTTACATAAAGCAATGACGGCATAGCGGCAGTGCATTTAGAAGAATTCCGTGATCTTATATTTAGGTATAAATTCGATTTTCTTGTATTTACACCTTAAGCAATTGATATCGAAATTTTTCAAATCATTTCTTTTACATATTTAAGTTAATAAACTTTCTTTAACTTACTGAAGTTTACATAAAGCCATAACGGCAAAACGAAAGTGCATTTAAAAGAATTCCGTTATCTAATATTTAAGTATAAAGCCGATTTTCTTGTATATAAACATTTAGCAATCGATATCGAAATGCTTCAAATCATTAGTTTAACATATTTAAGTTAACAAACCTACTTGAATGAACTGAAGTTTACATAAAGCCATAACGGCATAACGGCAGTGCATTTGGAAGAATTCCGTAATCTTATATTTAGGTATAAAGTCGATTTTCTTGTATTAACACATTTAGCAATCGATATGGAAATGCTTTAAATCACTAGTATAACATATTTAAGTTAATTAGCCTTCTTCAACGTACTGAAGATGACATAAAGCCATGGCGGTATAACGGCAGTGCCTTTGGAAGAATTCCGCAATCTTTTATTTAGGTATAAAGTCGATTTTCTTGTATATACACATTTCCATATCGAAATGCTTCAAATCATTAGATTAACATATTTAACTTAATAAACTTTCTTTATCTTACTGAAGTCTACATAAAGCCTTAACGGTATAACGGCAGTGCATTTGGAAGAACTCCGTAATCTTATATTTAGTTTCAGAGTCGATTTTGTTGTATACACACATTTAGCAATCGATATCAAAATGCTTTAAATCAATAGTTTAACATTTTGAAGTTAATTAACCTTCTTTACCTTACTGAAGTCTACATAAAGCCTGAACGGTATAACGGCAGTGCATTTGGAAGAATTCCGTAATCTTATATATAAAGTCGATTTTCTTGTATATACACATGAAGCAATTGATACCGAAATGCTTCAAGTCATTAGTTTAACACATTTAAGTTAATTAACTTTCTTTATCTTACTGAAGTCTACCTTATGCCCTAGCCGTAAAACGGCAGAGCATTTAAAAGAATTCTGTAATCTTATGTATAAAGTCGATTTTCTTTTATATACACATTTTCATATCGAAATGCTTCATATCATTAGATTAACATATTTAACTTAATTAACTTTTTTTATCTTACTGAAGTCTATGTAAAGCTTTTACGGTATAACGGCAGTGCATTTGGAAGAACTCCGTAATCTTATATTTAGTTTTAAAGTCGAATTTGTTGTATACACACATTTAGCAATCGATATCGAAATGCTTCAAATCATTAGTTTAACATATTTAAGTTAATAACTTTCTTTATCTTACTGAAGTCTACCTTATGCCTTGGCGGTATAACGGCATTGCATTTAGAAGAATTCCGTAATCTTGTATATAAAGTCGATTTTCTTGTACATACACATTTCCATATCGAAATGCTTCAAATCATCAGATTGACATATTTAAGTTAATTAATTTTCTTTATCTTACTGAAGTCTATATAAAGCCTTAACGGTATAACGGCAGTGCATTTAGAAGAATTCCGTAATCTCATATTTAGGTATAAAGTCGATTTTCTTGTATACGCACATTTTGCAATCGATATCGAAATGCTTCAAATCTTTAGTTTAACATATTTAAGTTAATAAAACTTCTTTAACGAACTGAAGTTTACATAAAGCAATGACGGCATAACGGCAGTGCATTTGGAAGAATTCCGTAATCTTATATATAAAGTCGATTTTCTTGTATATACACAATGAGCAATTGATACCAAATTGCTTCGAATCATTAGTTTAACATATTTAAGTTAATTAACTTTCTTTATCTTACTGAAGTGTACCTTATGCCTTGGCGGTATAACGGCAGTGCATTTAGAAAAATTCCGTGATCGTATATTTAGGTATAAAGCCGATTTTCTTGTATTTACACATTTATCAATCGATATGGAAATGCTTCAAATCACTAGTATAACATATTTAAGTTAATTAACTTTCGTCAACGTACAAAAGGTGACATAAAGCCATGGCGGTATAACGGCAGTGCCTTTGGAAGAATTCCGTTATCTTATATTTAGGTATAAAGCCGATTTTCTTGTATTTACACATTAAGCAATCGATATGGAAATGCTTCAAATCACTAGTATAACATATTTAAGTTAATTAGCCTTCTTCAACGTACTGAAGATGACATAAAGCCATGGCGGTATAACGGCAGTGCCTTTAGAAGAATTCCGTAATCTTATATTTAGGTATAAAGTCGATTTTCTTGTATACACACATTTCCATATCGAAATGCTTCAAATCATTAGATTAACATATTTAACTTAATAAACTTTCTTTATCTTACTGAAGTCTACATAAAGCCTTAACGGTATAACGGCAGTGCATTTGGAAGAACTCCGTAATCTTATATTTAGTTTCAGAGTCGATTTTGTTCTATACACACATTTAGAAATCGATATCGAAATGCTTCAAATCAATAGTTTAACATTTTGAAGTTAATTGAGCTTCTTTATCTGACTGAAGTTTATATAAAGCCATAACGGCGTAACGGCAGTCCATTTGGAAGAATTCCGTAATCTTATATATAAAGTCGATTTTCTTGTATATACACATTA
The DNA here is from genome assembly GCA_037783105.1 of Bactrocera zonata. NCBI lineage: Eukaryota > Metazoa > Arthropoda > Insecta > Diptera > Tephritidae > Bactrocera > Bactrocera zonata. The sequence continues at coordinate 11,809,245 of JBAWJQ010000001.1, read as the reverse complement.
AGCAATTGGTACCGAAATGCTTCAAATCATTAGTTTAACATATTTAAGTTAATTAACTTTCTTTATCTTATTGAAGTCTACCTTATGCCTTTGCCGTAAAAGGGCAGTGCATTTAGAAGAATTCTGTAATCTTAATTATAAAGTCTATTTTCTTTTATATACACATTTTCATATCGAAATGCTTCATATTATTAGATTAACATATTTAACTTAATTAACTTTCTTTATCTTACTGAAGTCTATATAAAGCTTTAACGAGATAACGGCAGTGCATTTGGAAGAACTCCGTAATCTAATATTTAGTTTTAAAGTCGAATTTGTTGTATACACACATTTAGCAATCGATATCGAAATGCTTCAAATCATTAGTTTAACATATTTAAGTTAATAACTTTCTTTATCTTATTGAAGTCTAGCTTATGCCTTGGCGGTATAACGTCATTGCATTTAGAAGAATTCCGTAATCTTGTATATAAAGTCGATTTTCTTGTACATACACATTTCCATATCGAAATGCTTCAAATCATCAGATTGACATATTTAAGTTAATTAATTTTCTTTATCTTACTGAAGTCTACATAAAGCCATGGCGGTATAACGGCAGTGCATTTAGAAGAATTCCGTAAGCTTATATTTAGATATAAAGTCGACTTTCTTGTATACACACCTTTTGCAATCGATATCGAAATGCTTCAAATCTTTAGTTTAACATATTTAAGTTAATAAAACTTCTTTAACGAACTGAAGTTTACATAAAGCAATGACGGCATAACGGCAGTGCATTTAGGAGAATTCCGTAATCTTATATTTAGGTATAAAGCCGATTTTCTTGTATATAAACATTTAGCAATCGATATCGAAATGCTTCAAATCATTAGTTTAACATATTTAAGTTAACAAACCTACTTGAATGAACTGAAGTTTACATAAAGCCATAACGGCATAACGGCAGTGCATTTGGAAGAATTCCGTAATCTTATATTTAGGTATAAAGTCGATTTTCTTGTATTAACACATTTAGCAATCGATATGGAAATGCTTTAAATCACTAGTATAACATATTTAAGTTAATTAGCCTTCTTCAACGTACTGAAGATGACATAAAGCCATGGCGGTATAACGGCAGTGCCTTTGGAAGAATTCCGCAATCTTATATTTAGGTATAAAGTCGATTTTCTTGTATATACACATTTCCATATCGAAATGCTTCAAATCATTAGATTAACATATTTAACTTAATAAACTTTCTTTATCTTACTGAATTCTACATAAAGCCTTAACGGTATAACGGCAGTGCATTTGGAAGAACTCCGTAATCTTATATTTAGTTTCAGAGTCGATTTTGTTGTATACACACATTTAGCAATCGATATCGAAATGTTTTAAATCAATAGTTTAACATTTTGAAGTTAATTAACCTTCTTTACTTTACTGAAGTCTATATAAAGCTTTAACGGTATAACGGCAGTGCATTTGGAAGAATTCCGTAATCTTATATATAAAGTCGATTTTCTTGTATATACACATTAAGCAATTGATACCGAAATGCTTCAAGTCATTAGTTTAACACATTTAAGTTAATTAACCTTCTTTATCTTACTGAAGTCTACCTTATGCCCTAGCCGTAAAACGGCAGAGCATTTAAAAGAATTCTGTAATCTTATATATAAAGTCGATTTTCTTTTATATACACATTTTCATATCGAAATGCTTCATATTATTAGATTAACATATTTAACTTAATTAACTTTCTTTATCTTACTGAAGTCTATGTAAAGCTTTTACGGTATAACGGCAGTGCATTTGGAAGAACTCCGTAATCTTATATTTAGTTTTAAAGTCGAATTTGTTGTATACACACATTTAGCAATCGATATCGAAATGCTTCAAATCATTAGTTTAACATATTTAAGTTAATAACTTTCTTTATCTTACTGAAGTCTACCTTATGCCTTGGCGGTATAACGGCATTGCATTTAGAAGAATTCCGTAATCTTATATATAAAGTCGATTTTCTTGTACATACACATTTCCATATCGAAATGCTTCAAATCATCAGATTGACATATTTAAGTTAATTAATTTTCTTTATCTTACTGAAGTCTACATAAAGCCTTAACGGTATAACGGCAGTGCATTTAGAAGAATTCCGTAATCTCATATTTAGGTATAAAGTCGACTTTCTTGTATACACACATTTTGCAATCGATATCGAAATGCTTCAAATCTTTAGTTTAACATATTTAAGTTAATAAAACTTCTTTAACGAACTGAAGTTTACATAAAGCAATGACGGCATAACGGAAGTGCATTTGGAAGAATTCCGTAATCTTATATATAAAGTCGATTTTCTTGTATATACACAATGAGCAATTGATACCAAATTGCTTCAAATCATTAGTTTAACATATTTAAGTTAATTAACTTTCTTTATCTTACTGAAGTGTACCTTATGCCTTGGCGGTAAAACGGCAGTGCATTTAGAAAAATTCCGTGATCGTATATTTAGGTATAAAGCCGATTTTCTTGTATTTACACATTTATCAATCGATATGGAAATGCTTCAAATCACTAGTATAACATATTTAAGTTAATTAACTTTCGTCAACGTACAAAAGGTGACATAAAGCCATGGCGGTATAACGGCAGTGCCTTTGGAAGAATTCCGTTATCTTATATTTAGGTATAAAGTCGATTTTCTTGTATTTACACATTAAGCAATCGATATGGAAATGCTTCAAATCACTAGTATAACATATTTAAGTTAATTAGCCTTCTTCAACGTACTGAAGATGACATAAAGCCATGGCGATATAACGGCAGTGCCTTTAGAAGAATTCCGTAATCTTATATTTAGGTATAAAGTCGATTTTCTTTTATATACACATTTTCATATCGAAATGCTTCATATTATTAGATTAACATATTTAACTTAATTAAATTTCTTTATCTTACTGAAGTCTATGTAAAGCTTTTACGGTATAACGGCAGTGCATTTGGAAGAACTCCGTAATCTTATATTTAGTTTTAAAGTCGATTTTGTTGTATACACACATTTAGCAATCGATATCGAAATGCTTCAAATCAATAGTTTAACATTTTGAAGTTAATTAGCTTTCTTCAACGTACTGAAGGTGACATAAAGCCATGGCGGTATAACGGCAGTGCCTTTGGAAGAATTCCGTTATCTTATATTTAGGTATAAAGCCGATTTTCTTGTATTTACACTTTTAGCAATCGATATGGAAATGCTTTAAATCACTATTATAACATAAATACGTTAATTAGCCTTCTTCAACGTACTGAAGATGAGATAAAGCCATGGCGGTATAACGGCAGTGCCTTTGGAAGAATTCCGTAATCTTATATTTAGGAATAAAGTCGATTTTCTGTACATACACATTTAGCAATCGATATGGAAGTGCTTCAAATCACTAGTATAACATATTTAAGTTAATTAGCCTTCTTCAACGTACTGAAGATGACATAAAGCCATGGCGGTATAACGGCAGTGCCTTTGGAAGAATTCCGCAATCTTATATTTAGGTATAAAGTCGATTTTCTTGTATATACACATTTCCATATCGAAATGCTTCAAATCATTAGATTAACATATTTAAGTTAATTAACTTTCTTTATCTTACTGAATTCTACATTAAGCCTTAACGGTATAACGGCAGTGCATTTAGAAAAATTCCGTGATCGTATATTTAGGTATAAAGCCGATTTTCTTGTATTTACACATTTAGCAATCGATATGGAAATGCTTTAAATCACTAGTATAACATATTTAAGTTAGTTAACTTTCTTCAACGTACTGAAGGTGACATAAAGCCATGGCGGTATAACGGCAGTGCCTTTGGAAGAATTCCGTTATCTTATATTTAGGTATAAAGCCGATTTTCTTGTATTTACACATTTAGCAATCGATATGGAAATGCTTTAAATCACTAGTATAACATATTTAAGTTAATAAGCCTTCTTCAACGTACTGAAGATGAGATAACGCCATGGCGGTATAACGGCAGTGCCTTTGGAAGAATTCCGTAATCTTATATTTAGGAATAAGTCGATTTTCTGTATATACACATTTAGCAATCGATATGGAAGTGCCTCAAATCACTAGTATAACATATTTAAGTTAATTAGCCTTCTTCAACGTACTCAAGATGACATAAAGCCATGTCGGTATAACGGCAGTGCCTTTGGAAGAATTCCATAATCTTATATTTAGGTATAAAGTCGATTTTCTTGTATATACACATTTAGCAATCGATATCGAAATGTTTCAAATCAATAGTTTAACATATTTAAGTTAATAAACCTTCTTTAACGAACTGAAGTTTACATAAAGCCATAACGGCATAATGGCAGTGCATTTGGAAGAATTCCGTAATTTTATATTTGGGTATAAAGTCGATTTCCTTGTATATACACATTTAGCAATCGATATCAAAATCCTTCAAATCTTTAGATTAACATATTTAATTTAAATAATTTTCTTTATCTTACTGAAGTCTACAAAAATACTTAACGGCATAAATGCAGTGCATTAAGAAGAATTCCGTAATCTTATATTTAGGTATAAAGTCGATTTTCTTTTATATACACATTTAGCATTCGAAATCTTATATATAAAGTCGATTTTCTTGTATATACACATTTAGCATTCGAAATCTTATATCAAAAGTCGATTTTCTTTTATATACACATTTTCATATCGAAATGCTTCATATTATTAGATTAACATATTTAACTTAATTAACTTTCTTTATCTTACTGAAGTCTATATAAAGCTTTAACGGTATAACGGCAGTGCATTTGGAAGAACTCCGTAATCTTATATTTAGTTTTAAAGTCGAATTTGTTGTATACACACATTTAGCAATCGATTTCGAAATGCTTCAAATCATTAGTTTAACATATTTAAGTTAATTAACTTTCTTTATCTTACTGAAGTCTACATAAAGTCTTAACGGTATAACGGCAGTGCATTTGGAAGAATTCCGTAATCTTATATATAAAGTCGATTTTCTTGTATATACACATTAAGCAATTGATACCGAAATGCTTCAAATCATTAGTTTAACACATTTAAGTTAATTAACTTTCTTTATCTTACTGAAGTCTACCTTATGTCTTAGCCGTAAAACGGTAGAGCATTTAGAAGAATTCTGTAATCTTATATATAAAGTCGATTTCCTTTATATACACATTTTCATATTGAAATGCTTCATATTATTAGATTAACATATTTAACTTAATTAACTTTCTTTATCTTACTGAAGTCTATGTAAAGCTTTTATGGTATAACGGCAGTGCATTTGGAAGAACTCCGTAATCTTATATTTAGTTTTAAAGTCGAATTTGTTGTATACACACATTTAGCAATCGATATCGAAATGCTTCAAATCATTAGTTTAACATATTTAAGTTAATAACTTTCTTTATCTTACTGAAGTCTAGCTTATGCCTTGGCGGTATAACGTCATTGCATTTAGAAGAATTCCGTAATCTTGTATATAAAGTCGATTTTCTTGTACATACACATTTCCATATCGAAATGCTTCAAATCATCAGATTGACATATTTAAGTTTATTAATTTTTCTTATCTTACTGAAGTCTACATAAAGCCATGGCGGTATAACGGCAGTGCATTTAGAAGAATTCCGTAAGCTTATATTTAGATATAAAGTCGACTTTCTTGTTTACACACCTTTTGCAATCGATATCGAAATGCTTCAAATCTTTAGTTTAACATATTTAAGTTAATAAAACTTCTTTAACGAACTGAAGTTTACATAAAGCAATGACGGCATAACGGCAGTGCATTTAGGAGAATTCCGTAATCTTATATTTAGGTATAAAGCCGATTTTCTTGTATATAAACATTTAGCAATCGATATCGAAATGCTTCAAATCATTAGTTTAACATATTTAAGTTAACAAACCTACTTTAACGAACTGAAGTTTACATAAAGCCATAACGGCATAACGGCAGTGCATTTGGAAGAATTCCGTAATCTTATATTTAGGTATAAAGTCGATTTTCTTGTATTTACACATTTACCAATCGATATGGAAATGCTTTAAATCACTAGTATAACATATTTAAGTTAATTAGCCTTCTTCAACGTACTGAAGATGACATAAAGCCATGGCGGTATAACAGCAGTGCCTTTGGAAGAATTCCGCAATCTTATATTTAGGTATAAAGTCGACTTTCTTGTATATACACATTTCCATATCGAAATGCTTCAAATAATTAGATTAACATATTTAACTTAATAAACTTTCTTTATCTTACTGAAGTCTACATAAGCCTTAACGGTATAACGGCAGTGCATTTGGAAGAACTCCGTAATCTTATATTTAGTTTTAAAGTCGATTTTGTTGTATACACACATTTAGCAATCGATATCGAAATGCTTCAAATCAATAGTTTAACATTTTGAAGTTAATTAGCTTTCTTCAACGTACTGAAGGTGACATAAAGCCATGGCGGTATAACGGCAGTGCATTTGGAAGAATTCCTTAATCTTATATTTAGGTATAAAGTCGACTTTCTTGTGTATGCACATTTTGCAATCGATATCGAAATGCTTCAAATCTTTAGTTTAACATATTTAAGTTAATAAAACTTCTTTTACGAACTGAAGTTTACATAAAGCAATGACGGCATAACGGCAGTGCATTTAGAAGAATTCCGTGATCGTTTATTTAGGTAAAAATTCGATTTTCTTGTATTTACACCTTAAGCAATCGATATCGAAATGCTTCAAATCATTTCTTTTACATATTTAAGTTAATAAACTTTCTTTAACTTACTGAAGTTTACATAAAGCCATAACGGCATAACGGCAGTGCATTTAGAAGAATTCCGTTATCTTATATTTAAGTATAAAGCCGATTTTCTTGTATATAAACATTTAGCAATCGATATCGAAATGCTTCAAATCATTAGTTTAACATATTTAAATTAATAAACCTACTTTAACGAACTGAAGTTTACATAAAGCCATAACGGCATAACGGCAGTGCATTTGGAAGAATTCCGTTATCTTATATTTAGGTATAAAGCCGATTTTCTTGTATTTACACATTTAGCAATCGATATGGAAATGCTTTAAATCACTAGTATAACATATTTAAGTTAATTAGCTTTCTTCAACGTACTGAAGATGACATAAAGCCATGGCGGTATAACGGCTGTGCCTTTGGAAGCATTCCGCAATCTTATATCTAGGTATAAAGTCGATTTTCTTGTATATACACATTTCCATATCGAAATGCTTCAAATCACTAGATTAACATATTTAACTTAATAAACTTTCTTTATCTTACTGAAGTCTACATAAAGCCTTAACGGTATAACGGCAGTGCATTTGGAAGAAATCCGTAATCTTATATTTAGTTTTAGAGTCGATTTTGTTGTATACACACATTTAGCAATCGATATCGAAATGCTTCAAATCAATAGTTTAACATTTTAAAGTTAATTAACCTTCTTTATCTTACTGAAGTCTACATAAAGCCTTAACGGTATAACGGCAGTGCATATGGAAGAATTCCTTAATCTTATATATAAAGTCAATTTTCTTGTATATACACATTAAGCAATTGATACCGAAATGCTTCAAATCATTAGTTTAACATATTTAAGTTAATTACCTTTCTTTATCTTACTGAAGTCTACCTTATGCCTTGGCGGTATAACGGCAGTGTATTTAGAAGAATTCCGTAATCTCATATTTAGGTATAAAGTCGACTTTCTTGTATACACACATTTTGCAATCGATATCGAAATGCTTTAAATCTTTAGTTTAACATATTTAAGTTAATAAAACTTCTTTAACGAACTGAAGTTTACATAAAGCAATGACGGCATAACGGCAGTGCATTTGGAAGAATTCCGTAATCTTATATATAAAGTCGATTTTCTTGTATATACACAATGAGCAATTGATACCAAAATGCTTCAAATCATTAGTTTAACATATTTAAGTTAATTAACTTTCTTTATCTTACTGAAGTGTACCTTATGCCTTGGCGGTATAACGGCAGTGCATTTAGAAGAATTCCATAAGCTTATATATAAAGTCGATTTTCTTGTATATACACATTTCCATATCGAAATGCTTCAAATCATTAGATTAACATATTTAAGTTAATTAACTTTCTTTATCTTACTGAAGTCTACATTAAGCCTTAACGGTATAACGGCAGTGCATTTAGAAAAATTCCGTGATCGTATATTTAGGTATAAAGCCGATTTTCTTGTATTTACACATTTAGCAATCGATATGGAAATGCTTCAAATCACTAGTATAACATATTTAAGTTAATTAACTTTCGTCAACGTACAAAAGGTGACATAAAGCCGTGGCGGTATAACGGCAGTGCCTTTGGAAGAATTCCGTTATCTTATATTTAGGTATAAAGCCGATTTTCTTGTATTTACACATTAAGCAATCGATATGGAAATGCTTCAAATCACTAGTATAACATATTTAAGTTAATTAGCCTTCTTCAACGTACTGAAGATGACATAAAGCCATGGCGGTATAACGGCAGTGCCTTTAGAAGAATTCCGCAATCTTATATAGGGTGATTTTTTAAGAGCTTGATAACTTTTTAAAAAAAAAAAACGCATAAAATTTGCAAAATCTCATCGGTTCTTTATTTGAAACGTTAGATTGGTTCATGACATTTACTTTTTGAAGATAATTTCATTTAAATGTTGACCGCGGCTGCGTCTTAGGTGGTCCATTCGGAAAGTCCAATTTTGGGCAACTTTTTCGAGCATTTCGGCCGGAATAGCCCGAATTTCTTCGGAAATGTTGTCTTCCAAAGCTGGAATAGTTGCTGGCTTATTTCTGTAGACTTTAGACTTGACGTAGCCCCACAAAAAATAGTCTAAAGGCGTTAAATCGCATGATCTTGGTGGCCAACTTACGGGTCCATTTCTTGAGATGAATTGTTGTCCGAAGTTTTCCCTCAAAATGGCCATAGAATCGCGAGCTGTGTGGCATGTAGCGCCATCTTGTTGAAACCACATGTCAACCAAGTTCAGTTCTTCCATTTTTGGCAACAAAAAGTTTGTTAGCATCGAACGATAGCGATCGCCATTCACCGTAACGTTGCGTCCAACAGCATCTTTGAAAAAATACGGTCCAATGATTCCACCAGCGTACAAACCACACCAAACAGTGCATTTTTCGGGATGCATGGGCAGTTCTTGAACGGCTTCTGGTTGCTCTTCACCCCAAATGCGGCAATTTTGCTTATTTACGTAGCCATTCAACCAGAAATGAGCCTCATCGCTCATCGGACACGGACGCGAAACACATTTCGAACCGAACACTGATTTTGGTAATAAAATTCAATGATTTGCAAGCGTTGCTCGTTAGTAAGTCTATTCATGATGAAATGTCAAAGCATACTGAGCATCTTTCTCTTTGACACCATGTCTGACATCCCACGTGATCTGTCAAATACTACTGCATGAAAATCCTAACCTCAAAAAAATCACCCGTTATTTAGGTATAAAGTCGATTTTCTTGTATATACACATTTCCATATCGAAATGCTTCAAATCATTAGATTAACATAAATAACTTAATAAACTTTCTTTATCTTACATAAGTCTACACAAAGCCTTACCGGTATAACGGCAGTGCATTTGGAAGAACTCCGTAATCTTATATTTAGTTTCAGAGTCGATTTTGTTCTATACACACATTTAGCAATCGATATCGAAATGCTTCAAATCAATAGTTTAACATTTTGAAGTTAATTGAGCTTCTTTATCTGACTGAAGTTTACATAAAGCCATAACGGCGTAACGGCAGTCCATTTGGAAGAATTCCGTAATCTTATATATAAAGTCGATTTTCTTGTATATACACATTAAGCAATTGGTACCGAAATGCTTCAAATCATTAGTTTAACATATTTAAGTTAATTAACTTTCTTTATCTTACTGAAGTCTACCTTATGCCTTAGCCGTAAAAGGGCAGTGCATTTAGAGGAATTCTGTAATCTTAATTATAAAGTCTATTTTCTTTTATATACACATTTTCATATCGAAATGCTTCATACTATTAGATTAACATATTTAACTTAATTAACTTTCTTTATCTTACTGAAGTCTATATAAAGCTTTAACGATATAACGGCAGTGCATTTGGAAGAACTCCGTAATCTTATATTTAGTTTTAAAGTCGAATTTGTTGTATACACACATTTAGCAATCGATATCGAAATGCTTCAAATCATTAGTTTAACATATTTAAGTTAATAACTTTCTTTATCTTACTGAAGTCTAGCTTATGCCTTGGCGGTATAACGTCATTGCATTTAGAAGAATTCCGTAATCTTGTATATAAAGTCGATTTTCTTGTACATACACATTTCCATATCGAAATGCTTCAAATCATCAGATTGACATATTTAAGTTAATTAATTTTCTTTATCTTACTGAAGTCTACATAAAGCCATGGCGGTATAACGGCAGTGCATTGAGAAGAATTCCGTAAGCTTATATTTAGATATAAAGTCGACTTTCTTGTATACTCACCTTTTGCAATCGATATCGAAATGCTTCAAATCTTTAGTTTAACATATTTAAGTTAATAAAACTTCTTTAACGAACTGAAGTTTACATAAAGCAATGACGGCATAACGGCAGTGCATTTAGGAGAATTCCGTAATCTTATATTTAGGTATAAAGCCGATTTTCTTGTATATAAACATTTAGCAATCGATATCGAAATGCTTCAAATCATTAGTTTAACATATTTAAGTTAACAAACCTACTTTAACGAACTGAAGTTTACATAAAGCCATAACGGCATAACGGCAGTGCATTTGGAAGAATTCCGTAATCTTATATTTAGGTATAAAGTCGATTTTCTTGTATTTACACATTTAGCAATCGATATGGAAATGCTTTAAATCACTAGTATAACATATTTAAGTTAATTAGCCTTCTTCAACGTACTGAAGATGACATAAAGCCATGGCGGTATAACGGCAGTGCCTTTGGAAGAATTCCGCAATCTTATATTTAGGTATAAAGTCGATTTTCTTGTATATACACATTTCCATATCGAAATGCTTCAAATCATTAGATTAACATATTTAAGTTAATTAACTTTCTTTATCTTACTGAAGTCTACATTAAGCCTTAACGGTATAACGGCAGTGCATTTAGAAAAATTCCGTGATCGTATATTTAGGTATAAAGCCGAATTTCTTGTATTTACACATTTAGCAATCGATATGGAAATGCTTTAAATCACTAGTATAAAATATTTAAGTTAATTAACTTTCTTCAACGTACTTAAGGTGACATAAAGCCATGGCGGTATAACGGCAGTGCCTTTGGAAGAATCTTGTTATCTTGTATTTAGGTATAAAGCCGATTTTCTTGTATTTACACATTTAGCAATCGATATGGAAATGCTTTAAATCACTAGTATAACATATTTAAGTTAATAAGCCTTCTTCAACGTACTGAAGATGAGATAACGCCATGGCGGTATAACGGCAGTGCCTTTGGAAGAATTCCGTAATCTTATATTTAGGAATAAGTCGATTTTCTGTATATACACATTTAGCAATCGATATGGAAGTGCTTCAAATCACTAGTATAACATATTTAAGTTAATTAGCCTTCTTCAACGTACTGAAGATGACATAAAGCCATATCGGTATAACGGCAGTGCCTTTGGAAGAATTCCATAATCTTATATTTAGGTATAAAGTCGATTTTCTTGTATATACACATTTAGCAATCGATATCGAAATGTTTCAAATCAATAGTTTAACATATTTAAGTTAATAAACCTTCTTTAACGAACTGAAGTTTACATAAAGCCATAACGGCATAATGGCAGTGCATTTGGAAGAATTCCGTAATTTTATATTTAGGTATAAAGTCGATTTCCTTGTATATACACATTTAGCAATCGATATCAAAATCCTTCAAATCTTTAGATTAACATATTTAATTTAAATAATTTTCTTTATCTTACTGAAGTCTACAAAAATACTTAACGGCATAAATGCAGTGCATTAAGAAGAATTCCGTAATCTTATATTTAGGTATAAAGTCGATTTTCTTTTATATACAAATTTAGCATTCGAAATCTTATATATAAAGTCGATTTTCTTGTATATACACATTTAGCATTCGAAATCTTATATCAAAAGTCGATTTTCTTTTATATACACATTTTCATATCGAAATGCTTCATATTATTAGATTAACATATTTAACTTAATTAACTTTCTTTATCTTACTGAAGTCTATATAAAGCTTTAACGGTATAACGGCAGTGCATTTGGAAGAACTCCGTAATCTTATATTTAGTTTTAAAGTCGAATTTGTTGTATACACACACTTAGCAATCGATATCGAAATGCTTCAAATCATTAGTTCAACATATTTAAGTTAATTAACTTTCTTTATCTTACTGAAGTCTACATAAAGTCTTAACGGTATAACGGCAGTGCATTTGGAAGAATTCCGTAATCTTATATATAAAGTCGATTTTCTTGTATATACACATTAAGCAATTGATACCGAAATGCTTCAAATCATTAGTTTAACACATTTAAGTTAATTAACTTTCTTTATCTTACTGAAGTCTACCTTATGCCTTAGCCGTAAAACGGCAGAGCATTTAGAAGAATTCTGTAATCTTATGTATAAAGTCGATTTCCTTTATATACACATTTTCATATCGAAGTGCTTCATATTATTAGATTAACATATTTAACTTAATTAACTTTCTTTATCTTACTGAAGTCTATGTAAAGCTTTTACGGTATAACGGCAGTGCATTTGGAAGAACTCCGTAATCTTATATTTAGTTTTAAAGTCGAATTTGTTGTATACACACATTTAGCAATCGATATCGAAATGCTTCAAATCATTAGTTTAACATATTTAAGTTAATAACTTTCTTTATCTTACTGAAGTCTACCTTATGCCTTGGCGGTATAACGGCATTGCATTTAGAAGAATTCCTTAATCTTATATTTAGGTATAAAGTCGACTTTCTTGTGTATGCACATTTTGCAATCGATATCGAAATGCTTCAAATCTTTAGTTTAACATATTTAAGTTAATAAAACTTCTTTTACGAACTGAAGTTTACATAAAGCAATGACGGCATAACGGCAGTGCATTTAGAAGAATTCCGTGATCGTTTATTTAGGTAAAAATTCGATTTTCTTGTATTTACACCTTTAGCAATCGATATCGAAATGCTTCAAATCATTTCTTTTACATATTTAAGTTAATAAACTTTCTTTAACTTACTGAAGTTTACATAAAGCCATAACGGCATAACGGCAGTGCATTTAGAAGAATTCCGTTATCTTATATTTAAGTATAAAGCCGATTTTCTTGTATATAAACATTTAGCAATCGATATCGAAATGCTTCAAATCATTAGCTTAACATATTTAAATTAATAAACCTACTTTAACGAACTGAAGTTTACATAAAGCCATGGCGGTATAACGGCTGTGCCTTTGGAAGCATTCCGCAATCTTTTATTTAGGTATAAAGTCGATTTTCTTGTATATACACATTTCCATATCGAAATGCTTCAAATCATTAGATTAACATATTTAACTTAATAAACTTTCTTTATCTTACTGAAGTCTACATAAAGCCTTAACGGTATAACGGCAGTGCATTTGGAAGAACTCCGGAATCTTATATTTAGTTTTAAAGTCCAATTTGTTGTATACACACATTTAGCAATCGATATCGAAATGCTTCAAATCATTAGTTTAACATATTTAAGTTAATAAACCTACTTTATCTTACTGAAGTCTACATAAAGCCTTAACGGTATGACGGCAGTGCATTTGGAAGAATTCCTTAATCTTATATATAAAGTCAATTTTCTTGTATATACACATTAAGCAATTGATACCGAAATGCTTCAAATCATTAGTTTAACATATTTAAATTAATAAACCTACTTTAACGAACTGAAGTTTACATAAAGCCATGGCGGTATAACGGCAGAGCATTTGGAAAAAATCCGTAATCTTATATTTAGTTTTAGAGTCGATTTTGTTGTATACACACATTTAGCAATCGATATCGAAATGCTTCAAATCAATAGTTTAACATTTTAAAGTTAATTAACCTTCTTTATCTTACTGAAGTCTACCTTATGCCTTGGCGTTGTAAGGGCAGTGCATTTAGAAGAATTCCATAATCTTATATATAAAGTCGATTTTCTTGTATATACACATTTGCATATCGAAATGCTTCAAATCATTAGATTAACTTATTTAAGTTAATTAACTTTCTTTATCTTACTGAAGTCTACATTAAGCCTTAACGGTATAACGGCAGTGCATTTAGAAAAATTCCGTGATCGTATATTTAGGTATAAAGCCGATTTTCTTGTAATTACACATTTAGCAATCGATATCGAAATGCTTCAAATCATTTCTTTTACATATTTAAGTTAATAAACTTTCTTTAACTTACTGAAGTTTACATAAAGCCATGGCGGTATAACGGCAGTGCCTTTGGAAGAATTCCGTTATCTTATATTTAGGTACAAAGCCGAATTTCTTGTATTTACACATTTAGCAATCGATATGGAAATGCTTTAAATCACTAGTATAACATATTTAAGTTAATTAGCCTTCTTCAACGTACTGAAGATGACATAAAGCCATGGCGGTATAACGGCAGTGCCTTTGGAAGAATTCCATAATCTTATATTTAGCTAAAAAGTCGATTTTCTTGTATTTACACCTTTAGCAATCGATATCGAAATGCTTCAAATCATTTCTTTTACATATTTAAGTTAATAAACTTTCTTTAACTTACTGAAGTTTACATAAAGCCATAACGGCATAACGGCAGTGCATTTAGAAGAATTCCGTTATCTTATATTTAAGTATAAAGCCGATTTTCTTGTATATAAACATTTAGCAATCGATATCGAAATGCTTCAAATCATTAGCTTAACATATTTAAATTAATAAACCTACTTTAACGAACTGAAGTTTACATAAAGCCATGGCGGTATAACGGCAGTGCATTTGGAAAAAATCCGTAATCTTATATTTAGTTTTAGAGTCGATTTTGTTGTATTCACACATTTAGCAATCGATATCGAAATGCTTCAAATCAATAGTTTAACATTTTAAAGTTAATTAACCTTCTTTATCTTACTGAAGTCTACATAAAGCCTTAACGGTATGACGGCAGTGCATTTGGAAGAATTCCTTAATCTTATATATAAAGTCAATTTTCTTGTATATACACATTAAGCAATTGATACCGAAATGCTTCAAATCATTAGTTTAACATATTTAAGTTAATTACCTTTCTTTATCTTACTGAAGTCTACCTTATGCCTTGGCGTTATAAGGGCAGTGCATTTAGAAGAATTCCATAATCTTATATATAAAGTCGATTTTCTTGTATATACACATTTCCATATCGAAATGCTTCAAATCATTAGATTAACTTATTTAAGTTAATTAACTTTCTTTATCTTACTGAAGTCTACATTAAGCCTTAACGGTATAACGGCAGTGCATTTAGAAAAATTCCGTGATCGTATATTTAGGTATAAAGCCGATTTTCTTGTAATTACACATTTAGCAATCGATATGGAAATGCTTCAAATCACTAGTATAACATATTTAAGTTAATTAACTTTCTTCAACGTACTGAAGGTGACATAATGCCATGGCGGTATAACGGCAGTGCCTTTGGAAGAATTCCGTTATCTTATATTTAGGTACAAAGCCGATTTTCTTGTATTTACACATTTAGCAATCGATATGGAAATGCTTTAAATCACTAGTATAACATATTTAAGTTAATTAGCCTTCTTCAACGTACTGAAGATGACATAAAGCCATGGCGGTATAACGGCAGTGCCTTTGGAAGAATTCCATAATCTTATATTTAGCTAAAAAGTCGATTTTCTTGTATTTACACCTTTAGCAATCGATATCGAAATGCTTCAAATCATTTCTTATACATATTTAAGTTAATAAACTTTCTTTAACTTACCGCAGTTTACATAAAGCCATAACGGCATAACGGCAGTGCATTTAGAAGAATTCCGTTATCTTATATTTAAGTATAACGCCGATCTTCTTGTATATAAACATTTAGCAATCGATATCGAAATGTTTCAAATCAATAGTTTAACATATTTAAGTTAATAAACCTTCTTTAACGAACTGAAGTTTACATAAAGCCATAACGGCATAAAGTCGATTTCCTTGTATATCAAAATCCTTCAAATCAATAGTTTAACATTTCGAAGTTAATTAACCTTCTTTATCTTACTGAAGTCTACATAAAGCCTTAACGGTATAACGGCAGTGCATTTGGAAGAACTCCGTAATCTTATATTTAGTTTTAAAGTCGAATTTCTTGTATATACACATTTAGCATTCGATATCGAAATTCTTCAAATCATTAGTTTAACATTTTGAAGCTAATTAACCTTCTTTATCTTACTGAAGTCTACATAAATATTTAACGGCATAAATGCAGTGCATTAAGAAGAATTCCGTAATCTTATATTTAGGTATAAAGTCGATTTTCTTGTTTATACACATTTAGCATTCGATATCAAAATTCTTCAAATCATTAGTTTAACATATTTAATTTAATTAACCTTCTTTATCTGACTCAAGTTTACATAAAGCCATATCGGCATAACGGCAGTGCATATGGAAGAACTCCGTAATCTTATATTTAGTTTTAAAGTCGAATTTGTTGTATACACACATTCAGCAATCGATATCGAAATGCTTCAAATCATTAGTTTAACATATTTAAGTTAATTAACTTTCTTTATCTTACTGAAGTCTACATAAAGTTTTAACGGTATAACGGCAGTGCATTTGGAAGAATTCCGTAATCTTATATATAAAGTCGATTTTCTGGTATATACACATTAAGCAGTTGATACCGAAATGCTTCAAATCATTAGTTTAACACATTTAAGTTAATAAACTTTCTTTATCTTACATAAGTCTACACAAAGCCTTACCGGTATAACGGCAGTGCATTTGGAAGAACTCCGTAATCTTATATTTAGTTTCAGAGTCGATTTTGTTCTATACACACATTTAGCAATCGATATCGAAATGCTTCAAATCAATAGTTTAACATTTTGAAGTTAATTGAGCTTCTTTATCTGACTGAAGTTTACATAAAGCCATAACGGCGTAACGGCAGTCCATTTGGAAGAATTCCGTAATCTTATATATAAAGTCGATTTTCTTGTATATACACATTAAGCAATTGGTACCGAAATGCTTCAAATCATTAGTTTAACATATTTAAGTTAATTAACTTTCTTTATCTTACTGAAGTCTACCTTATGCCTTAGCCGTAAAAGGGCAGTGCATTTAGAGGAATTCTGTAATCTTAATTATAAAGTCTATTTTCTTTTATATACACATTTTCATATCGAAATGCTTCATACTATTAGATTAACATATTTAACTTAATTAACTTTCTTTATCTTACTGAAGTCTATATAAAGCTTTAACGATATAACGGCAGTGCATTTGGAAGAACTCCGTAATCTTATAAAAGGTGATTTTTTAAGAGCTTGATAACTTTTTTAAAAAAAAAAACGCATAAAATTTGCAAAATCTCATCGGTTCTTTATTTGAAACGTTAGATTGGTTCATGACATTTACTTTTTGAAGATAATTTCATTTAAATGTTGACCGCGGCTGCGTCTTAGGTGGTCCATTCGGAAAGTCCAATTTTGGGCAACTTTTTCGAGCATTTCGGCCGGAATAGCCCGAATTTCTTCGGAAATGTTGTCTTCCAAAGCTGGAATAGTTGCTGGCTTATTTCTGTAGACTTTAGACTTGACGTAGCCCCACAAAAAATAGTCTAAAGGCGTTAAATCGCATGATCTTGGTGGCCAACTTACGGGTCCATTTCTTGAGATGAATTGTTGTCCGAAGTTTTCCCTCAAAATGGCCATAGAATCGCGAGCTGTGTGGCATGTAGCGCCATCTTGTTGAAACCACATGTCAACCAAGTTCAGTTCTTCCATTTTTGGCAACAAAAAGTTTGTTAGCATCGAACGATAGCGATCGCCATTCACCGTAACGTTGCGTCCAACAGCATCTTTGAAAAAATACGGTCCAATGATTCCACCAGCGTACAAACCACACCAAACAGTGCATTTTTCGGGATGCATGGGCAGTTCTTGAACGGCTTCTGGTTGCTCTTCACCCCAAATGCGGCAATTTTGCTTATTTACGTAGCCATTCAACCAGAAATGAGCCTCATCGCTCATCGGACACGGACGCGAAACACATTTCGAACCGAACACTGATTTTGGTAATAAAATTCAATGATTTGCAAGCGTTGCTCGTTAGTAAGTCTATTCATGATGAAATGTCAAAGCATACTGAGCATCTTTCTCTTTGACACCATGTCTGACATCCCACGTGATCTGTCAAATACTACTGCATGAAAATCCTAACCTCAAAAAAATCACCCGTTATTTAGTTTTAAAGTCGAATTTGTTGTATACACACATTTAGCAATCGATATCGAAATGCTTCAAATCATTAGTTTAACATATTTAAGTTAATAACTTTCTTTATCTTACTGAAGTCTAGCTTATGCCTTGGCGGTATAACGTCATTGCATTTAGAAGAATTCCGTAATCTTGTATATAAAGTCGATTTTCTTGTACATACACATTTCCATATCGAAATGCTTCAAATCATCAGATTGACATATTTAAGTTAATTAATTTTCTTTATCTTACTGAAGTCTACATAAAGCCATGGCGGTATAACGGCAGTGCATTGAGAAGAATTCCGTAAGCTTATATTTAGATATAAAGTCGACTTTTTTGTATACTCACCTTTTGCAATCGATATCGAAATGCTTCAAATCTTTAGTTTAACATATTTAAGTTAATAAAACTTCTTTAACGAACTGAAGTTTACATAAAGCAATGACGGCATAACGGCAGTGCATTTAGGAGAATTCCGTAATCTTATATTTAGGTATAAAGCCGATTTTCTTGTATATAAACATTTAGCAATCGATATCGAAATGCTTCAAATCTTTAGTTTAACATATTTAAGTTAATAAAACTTCTTTAACGAACTGAAGTTTACATAAAGCAATGACGGCATAACGGCAGTGCATTTAGGAGAATTCCGTAATCTTACATTTAGGTATAAAGTCGATTTTCTTGTATTTACACATTTAGCAATCGATATGGAAATGCTTTAAATCACTAGTATAACATATTTAAGTTAATTAGCCTTCTTCAACGTACTGAAGATGACATAAAGCCATGGCGGTATAACGGCAGTGCCTTTGGAAGAATTCCGCAATCTTATATTTAGGTATAAAGTCGATTTTCTTGTATATACACATTTCCATATCGAAATGCTTCAAATCATTAGATTAACATATTTAACTTAATAAACTTTCTTTATCTTACTGAAGTCTACATAAAGCCTTAACGGTATAACGGCAGTGCATTTGGAAGAACTCCGTAATCTTATATTTAGTTTTAAAGTCGATTTTGTTGTATACACACATTTAGCAATCGATATCGAAGTGCTTCAAATCACTAGTATAACATATTTAAGTTAATTAGCCTTCTTCAACGTACTGAAGATGACATAAAGCCATGGCGGTATAACGGCAGTGCCTTTGGAAGAATTCCGCAATCTTATATTTAGGTATAAAGTCGATTTTCTTGTATATACACATTTCCATATCGAAATGCTTCAAATCATTAGATTAACATATTTAAGTTAATTAACTTTCTTTATCTTACTGAAGTCTACATTAAGCCTTAACGGTATAACGGCAGTGCATTTAGAAAAATTCCGTGATCGTATATTTAGGTATAAAGCCGAATTTCTTGTATTTACACATTTAGCAATCGATATGGAAATGCTTTAAATCACTAGTATAAAATATTTAAGTTAATTAACTTTCTTCAACGTACTTAAGGTGACATAAAGCCATGGCGGTATAACGGCAGTGCCTTTGGAAGAATCTTGTTATCTTGTATTTAGGTATAAAGCCAATTTTCTTGTATTTACACATTTAGCAATCGATATGGAAATGCTTTAAATCACTAGTATAACATATTTAAGTTAATAAGCCTTCTTCAACGTACTGAAGATGAGATAACGCCATGGCGGTATAACGGCAGTGCCTTTGGAAGAATTCCGTAATCTTATATTTAGGAATAAGTCGATTTTCTGTATATACACATTTAGCAATCGATATGGAAGTGCTTCAAATCACTAGTATAACATATTTAAGTTAATTAGCCTTCTTCAACGTACTGAAGATGACATAAAGCCATATCGGTATAACGGCAGTGCCTTTGGAAGAATTCCATAATCTTATATTTAGGTATAAAGTCGATTTTCTTGTATATACACATTTAGCAATCGATATCGAAATGTTTCAAATCAATAGTTTAACATATTTAAGTTAATAAACCTTCTTTAACGAACTGAAGTTTACATAAAGCCATAACGGCATAATGGCAGTGCATTTGGAAGAATTCCGTAATTTTATATTTAGGTATAAAGTCGATTTCCTTGTATATACACATTTAGCAATCGATATCAAAATCCTTCAAATCTTTAGATTAACATATTTAATTTAAATAATTTTCTTTATCTTACTGAAGTCTACAAAAATACTTAACGGCATAAATGCAGTGCATTAAGAAGAATTCCGTAATCTTATATTTAGGTATAAAGTCGATTTTCTTTTATATACAAATTTAGCATTCGAAATCTTATATATAAAGTCGATTTTCTTGTATATACACATTTAGCATTCGAAATCTTATATCAAAAGTCGATTTTCTTTTATATACACATTTTCATATCGAAATGCTTCATATTATTAGATTAACATATTTAACTTAATTAACTTTCTTTATCTTACTGAAGTCTATATAAAGCTTTAACGGTATAACGGCAGTGCATTTGGAAGAACTCCGTAATCTTATATTTAGTTTTAAAGTCGAATTTGTTGTATACACACACTTAGCAATCGATATCGAAATGCTTCAAATCATTAGTTCAACATATTTAAGTTAATTAACTTTCTTTATCTTACTGAAGTCTACATAAAGTCTTAACGGTATAACGGCAGTGCATTTGGAAGAATTCCGTAATCTTATATATAAAGTCGATTTTCTTGTATATACACATTAAGCAATTGATACCGAAATGCTTCAAATCATTAGTTTAACACATTTAAGTTAATTAACTTTCTTTATCTTACTGAAGTCTACCTTATGCCTTAGCCGTAAAATGGCAGAGCATTTAGAAGAATTCTGTAATCTTATGTATAAAGTCGATTTCCTTTATATACACATTTTCATATCGAAGTGCTTCATATTATTAGATTAACATATTTAACTTAATTAACTTTCTTTATCTTACTGAAGTCTATGTAAAGCTTTTACGGTATAACGGCAGTGCATTTGGAAGAACTCCGTAATCTTATATTTAGTTTTAAAGTCGAATTTGTTGTATACACACATTTAGCAATCGATATCGAAATGCTTCAAATCATTAGTTTAACATATTTAAGTTAATAACTTTCTTTATCTTACTGAAGTCTACCTTATGCCTTGGCGGTATAACGGCATTGCATTTAGAAGAATTCCTTAATCTTATATTTAGGTATAAAGTCGACTTTCTTGTGTATGCACATTTTGCAATCGATATCGAAATGCTTCAAATCTTTAGTTTAACATATTTAAGTTAATAAAACTTCTTTTACGAACTGAAGTTTACATAAAGCAATGACGGCATAACGGCAGTGCATTTAGAAGAATTCCGTGATCGTTTATTTAGGTAAAAATTCGATTTTCTTGTATTTACACCTTTAGCAATCGATATCGAAATGCTTCAAATCATTTCTTTTACATATTTAAGTTAATAAACTTTCTTTAACTTACTGAAGTTTACATAAAGCCATAACGGCATAACGGCAGTGCATTTAGAAGAATTCCGTTATCTTATATTTAAGTATAAAGCCGATTTTCTTGTATATAAACATTTAGCAATCGATATCGAAATGCTTCAAATCATTAGCTTAACATATTTAAATTAATAAACCTACTTTAACGAACTGAAGTTTACATAAAGCCATGGCGGTATAACGGCTGTGCCTTTGGAAGCATTCCGCAATCTTTTATTTAGGTATAAAGTCGATTTTCTTGTATATACACATTTCCATATCGAAATGCTTCAAATCATTAGATTAACATATTTAACTTAATAAACTTTCTTTATCTTACTGAAGTCTACATAAAGCCTTAACGGTATAACGGCAGTGCATTTGGAAGAACTCCGGAATCTTATATTTAGTTTTAAAGTCCAATTTGTTGTATACACACATTTAGCAATCGATATCGAAATGCTTCAAATCATTAGTTTAACATATTTAAGTTAATAAACCTACTTTATCTTACTGAAGTCTACATAAAGCCTTAACGGTATGACGGCAGTGCATTTGGAAGAATTCCTTAATCTTATATATAAAGTCAATTTTCTTGTATATACACATTAAGCAATTGATACCGAAATGCTTCAAATCATTAGTTTAACATATTTAAATTAATAAACCTACTTTAACGAACTGAAGTTTACATAAAGCCATGGCGGTATAACGGCAGAGCATTTGGAAAAAATCCGTAATCTTATATTTAGTTTTAGAGTCGATTTTGTTGTATACACACATTTAACAATCGATATCGAAATGCTTCAAATCAATAGTTTAACATTTTAAAGTTAATTAACCTTCTTTATCTTACTGAAGTCTACATAAAGCCTTAACGGTATGACGCCAGTGCATTTGGAAGAATTCCTTAATCTTATATATAAAGTCAATTTTCTTGTATATACACATTAAGCAATTGATACCGAAATGCTTCAAATCATTAGTTTAACATATTTAAGTTAATTACCTTTCTTTATCTTACTGAAGTCTACCTTATGCCTTGGCGTTATAAGGGCAGTGCATTTAGAAGAATTCCATAATCTTATATATAAAGTCGATTTTCTTGTATATACACATTTGCATATCGAAATGCTTCAAATCATTAGATTAACTTATTTAAGTTAATTAACTTTCTTTATCTTACTGAAGTCTACATTAAGCCTTAACGGTATAACGGCAGTGCATTTAGAAAAATTCCGTGATCGTATATTTAGGTATAAAGCCGATTTTCTTGTAATTACACATTTAGCAATCGATATCGAAATGCTTCAAATCATTTCTTTTACATATTTAAGTTAATAAACTTTCTTTAACTTACTGAAGTTTACATAAAGCCATGGCGGTATAACGGCAGTGCCTTTGGAAGAATTCCGTTATCTTATATTTAGGTACAAAGCCGATTTTCTTGTATTTACACAATTAGCAATCGATATGGAAATGCTTTAAATCACTAGTATAACATATTTAAGTTAATTAGCCTTCTTCAACGTACTGAAGATGACATAAAGCCATGGCGGTATAACGGCAGTGCCTTTGGAAGAATTCCATAATCTTATATTTAGCTAAAAAGTCGATTTTCTTGTATTTACACCTTTAGCAATCGATATCGAAATGCTTCAAATCATTTCTTTTACATATTTAAGTTAATAAACTTTCTTTAACTTACTGAAGTTTACATAAAGCCATAACGGCATAACGGCAGTGCATTTAGAAGAATTCCGTTATCTTATATTTAAGTATAAAGCCGATTTTCTTGTATATAAACATTTAGCAATCGATATCGAAATGCTTCAAATCATTAGCTTAACATATTTAAATTAATAAACCTACTTTAACGAACTGAAGTTTACATAAAGCCATGGCGGTATAACGGCAGTGCATTTGGAAAAATCCGTAATCTTATATTTAGTTTTAGAGTCGATTTTGTTGTATTCACACATTTAGCAATCGATATCGAAATGCTTCAAATCAATAGTTTAACATTTTAAAGTTAATTAACCTTCTTTATCTTACTGAAGTCTACATAAAGCCTTAACGGTATGACGGCAGTGCATTTGGAAGAATTCCTTAATCTTATATATAAAGTCAATTTTCTTGTATATACACATTAAGCAATTGATACCGAAATGCTTCAAATCATTAGTTTAACATATTTAAGTTAATTACCTTTCTTTATCTTACTGAAGTCTACCTTATGCCTTGGCGTTATAAGGGCAGTGCATTTAGAAGAATTCCATAATCTTATATATAAAGTCGATTTTCTTGTATATACACATTTCCATATCGAAATGCTTCAAATCATTAGATTAACTTATTTAAGTTAATTAACTTTCTTTATCTTACTGAAGTCTACATTAAGCCTTAACGGTATAACGGCAGTGCATTTAGAAAAATTCCGTGATCGTATATTTAGGTACAAAGCCGATTTTCTTGTATTTACACATTTAGCAATCGATATGGAAATGCTTTAAATCACTAGTATAACATATTTAAGTTAATTAGCCTTCTTCAACGTACTGAAGATGACATAAAGCCATGGCGGTATAACGGCAGTGCCTTTGGAAGAATTCCATAATCTTATATTTAGCTAAAAAGTCGATTTTCTTGTATTTACACCTTTAGCAATCGATATCGAAATGCTTCAAATCATTTCTTATACATATTTAAGTTAATAAACTTTCTTTAACTTACCGCAGTTTACATAAAGCCATAACGGCATAACGGCAGTGCATTTAGAAGAATTCCGTTATCTTATATTTAAGTATAACGCCGATCTTCTTGTATATAAACATTTAGCAATCGATATCGAAATGTTTCAAATCAATAGTTTAACATATTTAAGTTAATAAACCTTCTTTAACGAACTGAAGTTTACATAAAGCCATAACGGCATAAAGTCGATTTCCTTGTATATCAAAATCCTTCAAATCAATAGTTTAACATTTCGAAGTTAATTAACCTTCTTTATCTTACTGAAGTCTACATAAAGCCTTAACGGTATAACGGCAGTGCATTTGGAAGAACTCCGTAATCTTATATTTAGTTTTAAAGTCGAATTTCTTGTATATACACATTTAGCATTCGATATCGAAATTCTTCAAATCATTAGTTTAACATTTTGAAGCTAATTAACCTTCTTTATCTTACTGAAGTCTACATAAATATTTAACGGCATAAATGCAGTGCATTAAGAAGAATTCCGTAATCTTATATTTAGGTATAAAGTCGATTTTCTTGTTTATACACATTTAGCATTCGATATCAAAATTCTTCAAATCATTAGTTTAACATATTTAATTTAATTAACCTTCTTTATCTGACTCAAGTTTACATAAAGCCATATCGGCATAACGGCAGTGCATATGGAAGAACTCCGTAATCTTATATTTAGTTTTAAAGTCGAATTTGTTGTATACACACATTCAGCAATCGATATCGAAATGCTTCAAATCATTAGTTTAACATATTTAAGTTAATTAACTTTCTTTATCTTACTGAAGTCTACATAAAGTTTTAACGGTATAACGGCAGTGCATTTGGAAGAATTCCGTAATCTTATATATAAAGTCGATTTTCTGGTATATACACATTAAGCAGTTGATACCGAAATGCTTCAAATCATTAGTTTAACACATTTAAGTTAATTAACTTTCTTTATCTTACTGAAGTCTACCTTATGCCTTAGCCGTAAAACGGCAGAGCATTTAGAAGAATTCTGTAATCTTATATATAAAGTCGATTTTCTTTTATATACACATTTTCATATCGAAATGCTTCATATTATTAGATTAACATATTTAACTTAATTAACTTTCTTTATCTTACTGAAGTCTATATAAAGCTTTAACGGTATAACGGCAGTGCATTTGGAAGAACTCCGGAATCTTATATTTAGTTTTAAAGTCGAATTTGTTGTATACACACATTTAGCAATCGATATCGAAATGCTTCAAATCATTAGTTTAACATATTTAAGTTAATAACTTTCTTTATCTTACTGAAGTCTTGCTTATGCCTTGGCGGTATAACGGCACTGCATTTAGAAGAATTCCGTAATCTTGTATATAAAGTCGATTTTCTTGTACATACACATTTCCATATCGAAATGCTTCAAATCATCAGATTGACATATTTAAGTTAATTAATTTTCTTTATTTTACTGAAGTCTACATAAAGCCTTAACGGTATAACGGCAGTGCATTTAGAAGAATTCCTTAATCTTATATTTAGGTATAAAGTCGACTTTCTTGTGTATGCACATTTTGCAATCGATATCGAAATGCTTCAAATCTTTAGTTTAACATATTTAAGTTAATAAAACTTCTTTAACGAACTGAAGTTTACATAAAGCAATGACGGCATAACGGCAGTGCATTTAGAAGAATTCCGTGATCGTATATTTAGGTATAAATTCGATTTTCTTGTATTTACACATTTAGCAATCGATATGGAAATGCTTTAAATCACTAGTATAACATATTTAAGTAGATCAGCCTTCTTCAACGTACTGAAGTTGAGATAAAGCCATGGCGGTATAACGGCAGTACCTTTGGAAGAATTCCGTAATCTTATATTTAGGTATAAAGCCGATTTTCTTGTATATAAACATTTAGCAATCGATATCGAAATGCTTCAAATCATTAGTTTAACATATTTAAGTTAACAAACCTACTTTAACGAACTGAAGTTTACATAAAGCAATGACGGCATAACGGCAGTGCATTTAGAAGAATTTCGTGATCGTATATTTAGGTATAAATTCGATTTTCTTGTATTTACACATTTAGCAATCGATATGGAAATGCTTTAAATCACTAGTATAACATATTTATGTAAATCAGCCTTCTTCAACGTACTGAAGATGAGATAAAGCCATGGCGGTATATCGGCAGTGCCTTTGGAAGAATTCCGCAATCTTATATTTAGGTATAAAGTCGATTTTCTTGTATATACACATTTCCATATCGAAATGCTTCAAATCATTAGATTAACATATTTAACTTAATAAACTTTCTTTATCTTACTGAAGTCTACATAAAGCCTTAACGGTATAACGGCAGTGCATTTGGAAGTACTCCGTAATCTTATATTTAGTTTTAAAGTCGATTTTGTTGTATACACACATTTAGCAATCGATATCGAAATGCTTCAAATCAATAGTTTAACATTTTGAAGTTAATTAACTTTCTTCAACGTACTGAAGGTGACATAAAGCCATGGCGGTATAACGGCAGTGCCTTTGGAAGAATTCCGTTATCTTATATTTAGGTATAAAGCCGATTTTCTTGTATTTACATAGCCTTCTTCATCGTACTGAAGATGAGATAAAGCCATGGCGGTATAACGGCAGTGCCTTTGGAAGAATTCCGTAATCTTATATTTAGGTATAAAGCCAATTTTCTTGTATTTACACATTTAGCAATCGATATGGAAATGCTTTGAATCACTAGTATAACATATTTAAGTTAATAAGCCTTCTTCAACTTACTGAAGATGAGATAAAGCCATGGCGGTATAACGGCAGTACCTTTGGAAGAATTCCGTAATCTTATATTTAGGTACTAGCAAATATCCGGCGTACTTTGTTACGCCGCAAAAACTAAAACGATGAGGGTATTGGAAAGAATTTAATGTAGTTTAAAATGCAAATGAAAGAATACCTTTATTCGTACATGTAAACACACATACATGAGTATAATGTGTAACTTATGTTAGACTTACAAATATTTACTACCCATATTTGAATTAATTGCAAACACTTTTAAATTCATTAACGTTATAAATAATTTGTTTATTAAATTCTTTTTTACAGAAAAATTAAAAATAGATAACAAAAATGTAACATTCAAAACTCTTACATAAAATAAATAGGATTGTATAGAGTAAATATTAATTCAAGATATGAAATAAGGTATACTATAATTGATGTATTTTGGAACAATAACCAAAAAGGATATATTTTATTTATTAAAAACTTCAGTGAATACAACATTTTTTGTTTTATTTCCATTGCCAGAAATGAGAACAGTTTGGTTTTGCGGGGAACCAATTCGTGACAGAGCCACATATAATTGACCGTGAGAAAATACTTCGTTTCGAAGATCTATGCCAACAGTATTAAATGTTTGCCCTTGGGACTTATTAATGGTAATCGCGAAACACGTCTTAACGGGGAACTGTACTCTTTTGAAACTAAATGGAAGATCTGTAGGTATCATTGGTATCCGAGGGATCATTGTGCTTTCGCCTGCTGCAGGTCCGGTTAAAATGTTTGTTTGAATGATATTAGCCATCAATTGCGTTATCTTCAGTCGAGTGCCATTACATAAATTGGGAGGCTTAAGATATCGTAGAAGGATTATTGGCGTACCAATTTTAAGTTCTAGTTGAAATGGAGGTAGTCCCGAGGGATTAAGAGAGTTAAGAAACTCCGTTGGATAGTGAACAACGTCTCCTTCATCTGTCACTGTGTCAAAAGAATTGTAAATTTTATATTCCGATAATATTCTTTGACAAACGGCTTTGTTAATTTCGTCTGCAGCGGAATTCGTCGAAGTAATTATAGCTCGCTCATATAACCACTTAGAGTCCTTGTGGTGCAAATTAATAATATCTGGATACACGTTATCAATAAGTTGGTCAACTGTTCTAACACAGGTTCCTGCAATATCTGGCATTATTACATAACCATCTTTGGTGACAGATTTGCAACCGTTACCTATTTTAAGTAGGAACTTTGCAAACCGATTGGATGGTCCAGCTCCACAAAGCTTTATTCGCATATTGGCAGTCAATTTTAATTTTTGTACATGAGACCACAATTCCGATTTCTTTATGCACGCGTTAACAATATCTGCTCTTGTACCCTTAGGAACCACCGGTAGAGTTTGTCTAAAGTCTCCTGTGAATACGAATGTAACTCCACCCATTGCCGCATGCGAAGATCTTAAATCTTTAAGAGTTATATCGACCGCATCGATATGACACTTATGAGACATTGTGCACTCGTCCCATATTATTAGCGATGCTTTCTGAAGTATTTCGGCCATAGGGCTATTTTTCTTGATCGAACAAGTACACCTTTGTTCCGGTAAAAAACTAAGTGGTAGCTTAAACGTAGAATGAGCAGTTCTTCCTCCACACAGAAGAGTAGCAGCAATACCTAAAGAAGCAACTGCAACAGCAATTTTGCCTTCACCACGAACTTTAGCTAAAATTAGTGAAGTTACGAAGGTTTTGCCTGTCCCTCCTGGCGCGTCGATAAAAAAAACATTTCCCATATTATTATCCACACTTGAAATGATCTTATCGTATATTATTCGTTGCTCTGACGTTAGCTTTGGTTCATTTGCTAGTAAAAATTGCTGAAGCTCATGGGTATTATACGTTGTTTCCCGCGTGTAACAAATGGGGTCTAAGTTTGAGTTACTTCGATTTGGTTCAGGCAAACCAAAATCCTTTAGGTGTTTTTCTCCGTAAGAGAAAACTAAATTCTCTAGTAAAATTAGTCCTGTATTAAAAATGTCACCAGTAAACTCCATCTCAGGATCATTACTACTCTCGCGCATATTATGTAAAATATCTGCACATAAATCTTTGCGGAATAAATTCCATAATCCTTCCGGATCAGAAATTTCACAATAAATAAGCATTATCGCAAAAAGCTCTCGCATTTTGCATGCGCTATCAGAAATGGTGGCATCAAACAATGTATTCTTCCAGTGGCTATCGTCCTGTAGCAATTGTCGTGCTCGGCAAGCCGCCTGATATGTTGAATATAGTTGACCATCTACTCGCCGTAAATCAGTGAAAGATGTCGGTCCTCGAACATGATGCAGCAATAGTCTAAGGTAGAAGCATTCTGAGTAATTGGGATGTATTGTGTATACCCTTC
Organism: Bactrocera zonata; assembly: GCA_037783105.1. NCBI lineage: Eukaryota > Metazoa > Arthropoda > Insecta > Diptera > Tephritidae > Bactrocera > Bactrocera zonata. The sequence goes on along the minus strand of JBAWJQ010000001.1, from coordinate 11,779,296 downwards.
CTAACGCAGTATCTCGCTTAATACCGGGATGATTAGGGACATTCTGTCCACGTTTTCTACGTTGCCATTTTTTATTAGTCCAGGTGTAGAATGTGGGTACTTCAGAATACAACAAAGTTTTTGCAAAATTATCAACGGAACAAAGGGAAAAAAATGCTGTCAAAGTTGTTTGTGGTGGTTGCTGTAGCACGTGTTCAACATTATTCGGTGTGAAGTACACTCTTTGTCCATTTTCTAAGTGAACAGATAAATGTACAACTGTTGGGAAACGCTCATGAACCGAAAATCCCAATAACCTCCAAATACTCTCCGATGTACTATGATATATCCATTCAAAAAATTTTGCACCTCGTCTTTATTGTTCTGAACAGAAAAGGTCGCTGCGTCGCTGCCTTTGTTGACATATTTACAAATGTATTTAATTGCTTGCACAGAATGGCAGTACTCTACATTGATGTGGGCGGAGAAACACCTGGAAAGAACGGGGCAATATGGAACAATCCATCCATTGTCGACTTTGTACCCAGAGGCAAGTAAATGGGTATGTCCGCCATCCGCTGGAGACTTTCGCCTATATTTTGGATATCCATCTTCTCCGGTCTGAGTATGCTGCAGAAACTCGCGCGGGTATCTTTTTGAGCATCGTCTATTCGACATGCAGGGTGCTGATGGGTTATTAGACCCACATGGACCGTGGATCATATTTTTAGTAACAATATCATACAGCAAAGGATCTACTTCTTTATTTGGAATTTCCGCTGATATAATCCGATCCATTTCATCGGGTAGAACTTTGTCTGCTAGCCAAATTAAAATATGCGCGTGAGGCAAACCCCGTTTTTGCCATTCAACTGTAAACATATGGCACCTAACTTTCCCAAAAATTTCTTTTTTCGTAATTATACTCATGAGTTGATGTAGTTTGATATGGAATATTCTTGAAACAATGTCATGACGCTCACATGGTCGTTGATTTGGAAACAATTCGTTTTTGATATCACTCCATTCTGGATTACATGTAAAAGTTACAAATAAGTCAGGTCTACCATAATGACGGACATATAAGAGTGCATCTTGTGTCCGTTCATGCAAATATCGAGGTGAGCCAGTAAACGAAGAAGGCAAAATTACCAACTGGCCAATATTTTCGGGGTTGCGATCTTCGTTAAGCGCATCTCTTAGGTGTTTATAATTTTCTGCACGTAACGTCTTTTGATGTCCTCGTATAAAATTCAGCCTTTCCGTAATCATTTTAGCAGCCATGTCCACACAGTATTGGTTGAAGAGATATCCATACCTATGAATCGCATTAAAGCTATCTTCCCTTACCATAATTCTATATGCGTAAAATTGCATACAGGAAATTTTTTTTGTGGAATAGGCGCCCCACTGTTTGGACAAGTTTGCGGTATATTAATACAATAACCGTCCTCACCATTCAAAAATATAAGAGGGTATTGCAAGGGATCATATGAACGATGAAGTTCTGATACCCTATGGAGAGTGTTGTCACGTGAATGTAAAATAATATCACGGGGGCCAGAATTTTCGTTAACCATCAATACTGCGACCTCATCTGCGACGGGGGCATTATAGCGGCCATAATGTTCATTAGCGGGGCGCTTGTCCGCATGGATTACAACCTTATAATTATTCGAATTAGTGGGCATACGGTATATAGATGTCTTGAAACTTCTAACATACACATTATTTACTCGAAGAATTTCTTGAATTGATTTCAAAATGTCTCGTTGAAGAGTTGGTGTAGCACTTTGACGTAAAGAAAGTTGTTCCTCTTCGGACGAAAAATATATTTGCAAAAATTTTGGTATTGTGTTCGGCGCTGGCAATAAACTCCCAATAGCGTGGTAAATTTGCCCATGTATTTTAAACGTTGGCATGAAATTACCCTCCCTAACTTCATTACCACCAAACAAAGTCATAGCGAAACAACCATTGTATTTTCTTATATTTTTTTTTAAAGTGATTGGACGCCTGATGCTCGCCTGTAAGCAGCGTTTTGATTGGCTGCGGAGGCTCACCTATATCTAATAGTTTTACATGGCCCTTGCTACAACACATACCTGGTGCCTCTTTCACCCACTTTTTAGCCTTACAAAAATTGCAAATGACATTCATTCGACCAATGAATAAAAGGGAATGGTCCAAATAATTACAATCCGGTTTATAGTTAAACGCTGATTTGAAAGCAATCGCCCCTTGTCTATTCTGCATCATTCGCAACCTTACATTCTTTACGCGATTTGCACTCTCATCGACCGTCTCATTTCGTCTTAGCTGAATTTGCCGTCTATTTGATGAAGATCTAAATAATTGAGATTTTGCTTTTGGCATCTCTGAAAGCTTTTATTAAAACCATATATTTATTATTAACCAAATTAGTTTCGCTTAAATCTAATCTTTACCTTTTGATTTAAAGACAATAAATTTTCAATTTTACTCTACCCTTTGCAGAATACGATCATAAATACAATAAAGTTAGAAGAAACCAGCAAGTATTTCGCAGACACACATGAAAACCACACATGAAAAACCCACCTTGCGAGCCTAGAGCAAATGCTTTATTTTAAAAAAAATTTATAAAAATCGCTTCAGAACTTTAGGAGATTAGCCGTTACAAACATTTTTCATATAAGCGATTTTATATAATTAGTATAGAGTATAGATAATTAGTATAGATGTACATGCATACATACGGCAATTTATGCGAGCATTTGATTGTGCTGTTTCACTTGTTCAGCGATCATTTATATGTATATGCAAACTTTTTTGCTTTGTACTTTACTTCAATAAGTTATGTAGTAAAAGATGCGAGAGATGGAAGAGAGAGAGTGCATAGATATGTATGTACTTTACTTCAATAAGTTATGTAGTAAAAGATGCGAGAGATGGAAGAGAGAGAGTGCATACATATGTATGTACTTTACTTCATTACGTTAAGCTGGAAAAGATGCGCAGAGATGGAAGAGAGAGAGAGTGCGTGCCGCAAACGATAAAGGGCACACGCACACACACAAAGCGCGCTTCGCTGTAGACTGCGTTTGGTGAACGAAAAACCTTATGCTTGCAATATTTTTGGTTTTTCAAAAACTTCAACCCCAAAGAAAAAGAATTTGATTTCGGAAAATTAAAAAAATAAGTATGCCACTCGCGAGCCTAGAGCAAATGCTTTATTTAAAAAAAAAATTATAAAAATCGCTTCAGAACTTTAGGAGATTAGCCGTTACAAACATTTTTCATATAAGCGATTTTATATAATTAGTATAGAGTTTAGATAATTAGTATAGATGTACATGCATACATACGACAATTTATGCGAGCATTTGATTGTGCTGTTTCACTTGTTCAGCGATCATTTATATATGCAAACTTTTTTGCTTTGTACTTTACTTCAATAAGTTATGTAGTAAAAGATGCGAGAGATGGAAGAGAGAGAGTGCATAGATATGTATGTACTTAACTTCAATAAGTTATGTAGTAAAAGATGCGAGAGATGGAAGAGAGAGAGTGCATACATATGTATGTACTTTACTTCATTACGTTAAGCTGGAAAAGATGCGCAGAGATGGAAGAGAGAGAGAGTGCGTGCCGCAAACGATAAAGGGCACACGCACACACACTAAGCGCGCTTCGCTGTAGACTGCGTTTGGTGAACGAAAAACCTTATGCTTGCAATATTTTTGGTTTTTCAAAAACTTCAACCCGAAAGAAAAAGGATTTGATTTCGGAAAATTAAAAAAATAAGTATGCCACTCGCGAGCCTAGAGCAAATGCTTTATTTAAAAAAAAAAATTATAAAAATCGCTTCAGAACTTTAGGAGATTAGCCGTTACAAACATTTTTCATATAAGCGATTTTATATAATTAGTATAGATAAAGCCGATTTTCTTGTATATAAACATTTAGCAATCGATATCGAAATGCTTCAAATCATTAGTTTAACATATTTAAGTTAACAAACCTACTTTAACGAACTGAAGTTTACATAAAGCCATAACGGCATAACGGCAGTGCATTTGGAAGAATTCCGTAATCTTATATTTATGTATAAAGTCGATTTTCTTGTATTTACACATTTAGCAATCGATATCGAAATGCTTCAAATCATTAGTATAACATATTTAAGTTAACAAACCTACTTTAACGAACTGAAGTTTACATAAAGCCATAACGGCATAACGGCAGTGCATTTGGAAGAATTCCGTAATCTTATATTTATGTATAAAGTCGATTTTCTTGTATTTACACATTTAGCAATCGATATGGAAATGCTTTAAATCACTAGTATAACATATTTAAGTTAATTAGCCTTCTTCAACGTACTGAAGATGAGATAAAGCCATGGCGGTATAACGGCAGTGCCTTTGGAAGAATTCCGTAATCTTATATTTAGGAATAAAGTCGATTTTCTGTATATACACATTTAGCAATCGATATGGAAGTGCTTCAAATCACTAGTATAACATATTTAAGTTAATTTGCCTTCTTCAACGTACTGAAGATGACATAAAGCCATGGCGGTATAACGGCAGTGCCTTTGGAAGAATTCCGTTATCTTATATTTAGGTACTAGCAAATACCCGGCTTACTTTGTTACGCCGCAAAAACTAAAACGAAGAGGGTATTGGAAAGAATTTAATGTAGTTTAAAATGCAAATGAAAGAATACCTTTATTCGTACATGTAAACACACATACATGAGTATAATGTGTAACTTATGTTAGACTTACAAATATTTACTACCCATATTTGAATTAATTGCAAACACTTTTAAATTCATTAACGTTATAAATAATTTGTTTATTATATTCTTTTTTACAGAAAAATTAAAAATAGATAACAAAAAGGTAACAATTCAAAACTCTTACATAAAATAAATAGGTTTGTATAGAGTAAATATTAATTCAAGATATGAAATAAAGTATACTATAATTGATGTATTTTGGAACAATAACCAAAAAGGATATATTTTAATTATTAAAAACTTCAGTGAATACAACATTTTTTGTTTTATTTCCATTGCCAGAAATGAGAACAGTTTGGTTTTGCGGGGAACCAATTCGTGACAGAGCCACATATAATTGACCGTGAGAAAATACTTCGTTTCGAAGATCTATGCCAACAGTATTAAATGTTTGCCCTTGGGACTTATTAATGGTAATCGCGAAACACGTCTTAACGGGGAACTGTACTCTTTTGAAACTAAATGGAAGATCTGTAGGTATCATTGGTATCCGAGGGATCATTGTGCTTTCGCCTGCTGCAGGTCCGGTTAAAATGTTTGCTTGAATGATATTAGCCATCAATTGCGTTATCTTCAGTCGAGTGCCATTACATAAATTGGGAGGCTTAAGATATCGTAGAAGGATTATTGGCGTACCAATTTTAAGTTCTAGTTGAAATGGAGGTAGTCCCGAGGGATTAAGAGAGTTAAGAAACTCCGTTGGATAGTGAACAACGTCTCCTTCATCTGTCACTGTGTCAAAAGAATTGTAAATTTTATATTCCGATAATATTCTTTGACAAACGGCTTTGTTAATTTCGTCTGCAGCGGAATTCGTCGAAGTAATTATAGCTCGCTCATATAACCACTTAGAGTCCTTGTGGTGCAAATTAATAATATCTGGATACACGTTATCAATAAGTTGGTCAACTGTTCTAACACAGGTTCCTGCAATATCTGGCATTATTACATAACCATCTTTGGTGACAGATTTGCAACCGTTACCTATTTTAAGTAGGAACTTTGCAAACCGATTGGATGGTCCAGCTCCACAAAGCTTTACTCGCATATTGGCAGTCAATTTTAATTTTTGTACATGAGACCACAATTCCGATTTCTTTATGCACGCGTTAACAATATCTGCTCTTGTACCCTTAGGAACCACCGGTAGAGTTTGTCTAAAGTTTCCTGTGAATACGAATGTAACTCCACCCATTGCCGCATGCGAAGATCTTAAATCCTTAAGAGTTATATCGACTGCATCGATATGACACTTATGAGACATTGTGCACTCGTCCCATATTATTAGCGATGCTTTCTGAAGTATTTCGGCCATAGGGCTATTTTTCTTGATCGAACAAGTACACCTTTGTTCCGGTAAAAAACTAAGTGGTAGCTTAAACGTAGAATGAGCAGTTCTTCCTCCACACAGAAGAGTAGCAGCAATACCTGAAGAAGCAACTGCAACAGCAATTTTACCTTCACCACGAACTTTAGCTAAAATTAGTGAAGTTACGAAGGTTTTGCCTGTCCCTCCTGGCGCGTCTATAAAAAAAACATTTCCCATATTATTATCCACACTTGAAATGATCTTATCGTATATTATTCGTTGCTCTGACGTTAGCTTTGGTTCATTTGCTAGTAAAAATTGCTGTAGCTCATGGGTATTATACGTTGTTTCCCGCGTGTAACAAATGGGGTCTAAGTTTGAGTTACTTCGATTTGGTTCAGGCAAACCGAAATCCTTTAGGTGTTTTTCTCCGTAAGAGAAAACTAAATTCTCAAGTAAAATTAGTCCTGCATTAAAAATGTCACCAGTAAACTCCATCTCAGGATCATTACTACTCTCGCGCATATTATGTAAAATATCTGCACATAAATCTTTGCGGAATAAATTCCATAATCCTTCCGGATCAGAAATTTCACAATAAATAAGCATTATCGCAAAAAGCTCTCGCATTTTGCATGCGCTATCAGAAATGGTGGCATCAAACAATGTATTCTTCCAGTGGCTATCGTCCTGTAGCAATTGTCGTGCTCGGCAAGCCGCCTGATATGTTGAATATAGTTGACCATCTACTCGCCGTAAATCAGTGAAAGATGTCGGTCCTCGAACATGATGCAGCAATAGTCTAAGGTAGAAGCATTCTGAGTAATTGGGATGTATTGTGTATACCCTTCCTAACGCAGTATCTCGCTTAATACCGGGATGATTAGGGACATTCTGTCCACGTTTTCTACGTTGCCATTTTTTATTAGTCCAGGTGTAGAATGTGGGTACTTCAGAATACAACAAAGTTTTTGCAAAATTATCAACGGAACAAAGGGAAAAAAATGCTGTCAAAGTTGTTTGTGGTGGTTGCTGTAGCACGTGTTCAACATTATTCGGTGTGAAGTACACTCTTTGTCCCTTTTCTAAGTGAACAGATAAATGTACAACTGTTGGGATGTACTTAGATATTGTCCATTCAAAAAATTTTGCACCTCGTCTTTATTGTTCTGAACAGAAAAGGTCGCTGCGTCGCTGCCTTTGTTAACATATTTACAAATGTATTTAATTGCTTGCACAGAATGGCAGTACATTGATGTGGGCGGAGAAACACCTGGAAAGAACGGGGCAATATGGAACAATCCATCCATTGTCGACTTTGTACCCAGAGGCAAGTAAATGGGTATGTCCGCCATGCGCTGGAGACTTTCGCCTATATTTTGGATATCCATCTTCTCCGGTCTGAGTATGCTGCAGAAACTCGCGCGGGTATCTTTTTGAGCATCGTCCATTCGACATGCAGGGTGCTGATGGGTTATTAGACCCACATGGACCGTGGATCATATTTTTAGTAACAATATCATACAGCAAAGGATCTACTTCTTTATTTGGAATTTCCGCTGATATAATCCGATCCATTTTATCGGGTAGAACTTTGTCTGCTAGCCAAATTAAAATATGCGCGTGAGGCAAACCCCGTTTTTGCCATTCAACTGTAAACATATGGCACCTAACTTTCCCAAAAATTTCTTTTTTCGTAATTATACTCATGAGTTGATGTAGTTTGATATGGAATATTCTTGAAACAATGTCATGACGCTCACATGGTCGTTGATTTGGAAACAATTCGTTTTTGATATCACTCCATTCTGCATTACATGTAAAAGTTACAAATAAGTCAGGTCTACCATAATGACGGACATATAAGAGTGCATCTTGTGTCCGTTCATGCAAATATCGAGGTGAGCCAGTAAACGAAGAAGGCAAAATTACCAACTGGCCAATATTTTCGGGGTTGCGATCTTCGTTAAGCGCATCTCTTAGGTGTTTATAATTTTCTGCACGTAACGTCTTTTGATGTCCTCGTATAAAATTCAGCCTTTCCGTAATCATTTTAGCAGCCATGTCCACACAGTATTGGTTGAAGAGATATCCATACCTATGAATCGCATTAAAGCTATCTTCCCTTACCATAATTCTATATGCGTAAAATTGCATACAGGAAATTTTTTTTTGTGGAATAGGCGCCCCACTGTTTGGACAAGTTTGCGGTATATTAATACAATAACCGTCCTCACCATTCAAAAATATAAGAGGGTATTGCAAGGGATCATATGAACGATGAAGTTCTGATACCCTATGGAGAGTGTTGTCACGTGAATGTAAAATAATATCACGGGGGCCAGAATTTTCGTTAACCATCAATACTGCGACCTCATCTGCGACGGGGGCATTATAGCGGCCATAATGTTCATTAGCGGGGCGCTTGTCCGCATGGATTACAACCTTATAATTATTCGAATTAGTGGGCATACGGTATATAGATGTCTTGAAACTTCTAACATACACATTATTTACTCGAAGAATTTCTTGAATTGATTTCAAAATGTCTCGTTGAAGAGTTGGTGTAGCACTTTGACGTAAAGAAAGTTGTTCCTCTTCGGACGAAAAATATATTTGCAAAAATTTTGGTATTGTGTTCGGCGCTGGCAATAAACTCCCAATAGCGTGGTAAATTTGCCCATGTATTTTAAACGTTGGCATGAAATTACCCTCCCTAACTTCATTACCACCAAACGAAGTCATAGCGAAACAACCATTGTATTTTCTTATATTTTTTTTTAAAGTGACTGGACGCCTGATGCTCGCCTGTAAGCAGCGCTTTGATTGGCTGCGGAGGCTCACCTATATCTAATAGTTTTACATGGCCCTTGCTACAACACATACCTGGTGCCTCTTTCACCCACTTTTTAGCCTTACAAAAATTGCAAATGACATTCATTCGACCAATGAATAAAAGGGAATGGTCCAAATAATTACAATCCGGTTTATAGTTAAACGCTGATTTGAAAGCAATCGCCCCTTGTCTATTCTGCATCATTCGCAACCTTACATTCTCTACGCGATTTGCACTCTCATCGACCGTCTCATTTCGTCTTAGCTGAATTTGCCGTCTATTTGATGAAGATCTAAATAATTGAGATTTTGCTTTTGGCATCCCTGAAAGCTTTTATTAAAACCATATATTTATTATTAACCAAATTAGTTTCGCTTGAATCTAATCTTTACCTTTTGATTTAAAGACAATAAATTTTCAATTTTACTCTACCCTTTGCAGAATACGATCATAAATACAATAAAGTTAGAAGAAACCAGCAAGTATTTCGCAGACACACATGAAAACCACACATGAAAAACCCACCTCGGGAGCCTAGAGCAAATGCTTTATTTTAAAAAAAAATTTATAAAAATCGCTTCAGAACTTTAGGAGATTAGCCGTTACAAACATTTTTCATATAAGCGATTTTATATAATTATTATAGAGTATAGATAATTAGTATAGATGTACATGCATACATACGGCAATTTATGCGAGCATTTGATTGTGCTGTTTCACTTGTTCAGCGATCATTTATATGTATATGCAAACTTTTTTGCTTTGTACTTTACTTCAATAAGTTATGTAGTAAAAGATGCGAGAGATGGAAGAGAGAGAGTGCATAGATATGTATGTACTTTACTTCAATAAGTTATGTAGTAAAAGATGCGAGAGATGGAAGAGAGAGAGTGCATACATATGTATGTATTTTACTTCATTACGTTAAGCTGGAAAAGATGCGCAGAGATGGAAGAGAGAGAGAGTGCGTGCCGCAAACGATAAAGGGCACACGCACACACACAAAGCGCGCTTCGCTGTAGACTGCGTTTGGTGAACGAAAACCCTTATGCTTGCAATATTTTTGGTTTTTCAAAAACTTCAACCCGAAAGAAAAAGGATTTGATTTCGGAAAATTAAAAAAATAAGTATGCCACTCGCGAGCCTAGAGCAAATGCTTTATTTAAAAAAAAAATTATAAAAATCGCTTCAGAACTTTAGGAGATTAGCCGTTACAAACATTTTTCATATAAGCGATTTTATATAATTAGTATAGATAAAGCCGATTTTCTTGTATTTACACATTTAGCAATCGATATGGAAATGCTTTAAATCACTAGTATAACATATTTAAGTTAATAAGCCTTCTTCAACTTACTGAAGATGAGATAAAGCCATGGCGGTATAACGGCAGTACCTTTGGAAGAATTCCGTAATCTTATATTTAGGAATAAAGTCGATTTTCTGTATATACACATTTAGCAATCGATATGGAAGTGCTTCAAATCACTAGTATAACATATTTAACTTAATTAGCCTTCTTCAACGTACTGAAGATGACATAAAGCCATGGCGGTATAACGGCAGTGCCTTTGGAAGAATTCCATAATCTTATATTTAGGTATAAAGTCGATTTTCTTGTATATACACATTTAGCAATCGATATCGAAATGTTTCAAATCAATAGTTATTTAAGTTAATAAATTTTCTTTAACGAACTGAAGTTTACATAAAGCCATAACGGCATAACGGCAGTGCATTTGGAAGAATTCCATAATTTTATATTTAGGTATAAAGTCGATTTCCTTGTATATACACATTTAGCAATAGATATCAAAATCCTTCAAATTTTTAGATTAACATATTTAATTTATATAATTTTCTTTATCTTACTGAAGTCTACAAAAATACTTAACGGCATAAATGCAGTGCATTAAGAAGAATTCCGTAATCTTATATTTAGGTATAAAGTCGATTTTCATGTATATACACATTTAGCATTCGAAATCTTATATATAAAGTCGATTTTCTTGTATATACACATTTAGCATTCGAAATCTTATATATAAAGTCGATTTTCTTTTATATACACATTTTCATATCGAAATGCTTCATATTATTAGATTAACATATTTAACTTAATTAACTTTCTTTATCTTACTGAAGTCTATATAAAGCTTTAACGGTTTAACGGCAGTGCATTTGGAAGAACTCCGTAATCTTATGTTTAGTTTTAAAGTCGAATTTGTTGTATACACACATTTAGCAATCGATATCGAAATGCTTCAAATCATTAGTTTAACATATTTAAGTTAATTAACTTTCTTTATCTTACTGAAGTCTACATAAAGTCTTAACGGTATAACGGCAGTGCATTTGGAAGAATTCCGTAATCTTATATATAAAGTCGATTTTCTTGTATATACACATTAAGCAATTGATACCGAAATGCTTAAAATCATTAGTTTAACACATTTAAGTTAATTAACTTTCTTTATCTTACTGAAGTCTACCTTATGTCTTAGCCGTAAAACGGCAGAGCATTTAGAAGAATTCTGTAATCTTATATATAAAGTCGATTTTCTTTTATATACACATTTTCATATCGAAATGCTTCATATTATTAGATTAACATATTTAACTTAATTAACTTTCTTTATCTTACTGAAGTCTATGTAAAGCTTTTACGGTATAACGGCAGTGCATTTAGAAGAACTCCGTAATCTTATATTTAGTTTCAAAGTCGAATTTGTTGTATACACACATTTAGCAATCGATATCGAAATGCTTCAAATCATTAGTTTAACATATTTAAGTTAATAACTTTCTTTTTCTTACTGAAGTCTACCTTATGCCTTGGCGGTATAACGGCATTGCATTTAGAAGAATTCCGTAATCTTGTATATAAAGTCGATTTTCTTGTACATACACATTTCCATATCGAAATGCTTCAAATCATCAGATTGGCATATTTAAGTTAATTAATTTTCTTTATCTTACTGAAGTCTACATAAAGCCTTAACGGTATAACGGCAGTGCATTTAGAAGAATTCCGTAATCTCATATTTAGGTATAAAGTCGACTTTCTTGTATACACACATTTTGCAATCGATATCGAAATGCTTGAAATCTTTAGTTTAATATATTTAAGTTAATAAAACTTCTTTAACGAACTGAAGTTTACATAAAGCAATGACGGCATAACGGCAGTGCATTTAGAAAAATTCCGTGATCTTACATTTAGGTATAAATTCGAGTTTCTTGTATTTACACCTTTAGCAATCGATATCGAAATTTTTCAAATCATTTCTTTTACATATTTAAGTTAATAAACTTTACATAAAGCCATAACGGCAAAACGAAAGTGCATTTAAAAGAATTCCGTTATCTTATATTTAAGTATAAAGCCGATTTTCTTGTATATAAACATTTAGCAATCGATATCGAAATGCTTCAAATCATTAGTTTAACATATTTAAGTTAACAAACCTACTTTAACGAACTGAAGTTTACATAAAGCCATAACGGCATAACGGCAGTGCATTTGGAAGAATTCCGTAATCTTATATTTATGTATAAAGTCGATTTTCTTGTATTGACACATTTAGCAATCGATATGGAAATGCTTTAAATCACTAGTATAACATATTTAAGTTAATTAGCCTTCTTCAACGTACTGAAGATGACATAAAGCCATGGCGGTATAACGGCAGTGCCTTTGGAAGAATTCCGCAATCTTATATTTAGGTATAAAGTCGATTTTCTTGTATATACACATTTCCATATCGAAATGCTTCAAATCATTAGATTAACATATTTAACTTAATAAACTTTCTTTATCTTACTGAAGTCTACATAAAGCCTTAACGGTATAACGGCAGTGCATTTGGAAGAACTCCGTAATCTTATATTTAGTTTCAGAGTCGATTTTGTTGTATACAGACATTTAGCAATCGATATCGAAATGCTTCAAATCAATAGTTTAACGTTTTGAAGTTAATTAATCTTCTTTACCTTACTGAAGTCTACATAAAGCCTGAACGGTATAACGGCAGTGCATTTGGAAGAATTCCGTAATCTTATATATAAAGTCGATTTTCTTGTATATACACATTTCCATATCGAAATGCTTCAAATCATTAGATTAACATATTTAAGTTAATTAACTTTCTTTATCTTACTGAAGTCTACATTAAGCCTTAACGGTATAACGGCAGTGCATTTAGAAAAATTCCGTGATCGTATATTTAGGTATAAAGCCGATTTTCTTATATTTACACATTTAGCAATCGATATGGAAATGCTTCAAATCACTAGTATAACATATTTAAGTTAATTAACTTTCGTTAACGTACAAAAGGTGACATAAAGCCATGGCGGTATAACGGCAGTGCCTTTGGAAGAATTCCGTTATCTTATATTTAGGTATAAAGCCGATTTTCTTGTATTTACACATTAAGCAATCGATATGGAAATGCTTCAAATCACTAGTATAACATATTTAAGTTAATTAGCCTTCTTCAACGTACTGAAGATGACATAAAGCCATGGCGGTATAACGGCAGTGCCTTTGGAAGAATTCCGCAATCTTATATTTAGGTATAAAGTCGATTTTCTCGTATATACACATTTCCATATCGAAATGCTTCAAATCATTAGATTAACATATTTAACTTAATTAACTTTCTTTATCTTACTGAAGTCTATATAAAGCTTTAACGGTATAACTTCAGTGCATTTGGAAGAACTCCGTAAACTTATATTTAGTTTTAAAGTCGAATTTGTTGTATACACACATTTAGCAATTGATATCGAAATGCTTCAAATCATTAGTTTAACATATTTAAGTTAATAACTTTCTTTATCTTACTGAAGTCTAGCTTATGCCTTGGCGGTATAACGTCATTGCATTTAGAAGAATTCCGTAATCTTGTATATAAAGTCGATTTTCTTGTACATACACATTTCCATATCGAAATGCTTCAAATCATCAGATTGACATATTTAAGTTAATTAATTTTCTTTATCTTACTGAAGTCTACATAAAGCCATGGCGGTATAACGGCAGTGCATTTAGAAGAATTCCGTAAGCTTATATTTATATATAAAGTCGACTTTCTTGTATACACACCTTTTGCAATCGATATCGAAATGCTTCAAATGTTTAGTTTAACATATTTAAGTTAATAAAACTTCTTTAACGAACTGAAGTTTACATAAAGCAATGACGGCATAACGGCAGTGCATTTAGGAGAATTCCGTGATCGTATATTTAGGTATAAATTCGATTTTCTTGTATTTACACTTTTAGCAATCGATGTCGGAATTTTTCAAATCATTTCTTTTACATATTTAAGTTAATAAACTTTCTTTAACTTACTGAAGTTTACATAAAGCCATAACGGCATAACGGCAGTGCATTTAGAAGAATTCCGTTATCTTATATTTAAGTATATAGCCGATTTTCTTGTATATAAACATTTAGCAATCGATATCGAAATGCTTCAAATCATTAGTTTAACATATTTAAGTTAACAAACCTACTTTAACGAACTGAAGTTTACATAAAGCCATAACGGCATAACGGCAGTGCATTTGGAAGAATTCCGTAATCTTATATTTAGTTTTAAAGTCGAATTTGTTGTATTTACACATTTAGCAATCGATATGGAAATGCTTTAAATCACTAGTATAACATATTTAAGTTAATTAGCCTTCTTCAACGTACTGAAGATGACATAAAGCCATGGCGGTATAACGGCAGTGCCTTTGGAAGAATTCCGCAATCTTATATTTAGGTATAAAGTCGATTTTCTTGTATATACACATTTCCATATCGAAATGCTTCAAATCATTAGATTAACATATTTAAGTTAATTAACTTTCTTTATCTTACTGAAGTCTACATTAAGCCTTAACGGTATAACGGCAATGCATTTAGAAAAATTCCGTGATGGTATATTTATTTATTTATTTAGTTAAGTCTAGGAACATTAATTCTTACAGACTAATGAAAGCTAGGATACAAATTAGAAATCTAATGTGTATGAATAATTAAATTACAATAACATGAATAAATAACTTAAACTAAAAAACAGAATTGAGGGTATTAATGAAGGATACCCTAGAGTGAGAAAAGTCTAGAAGAACTTTCTCGGAAATCGAATTAAACTCCCGCATAACACGCTTGAGAGGAGCATATCCAGCAAAATTAGTACTTTCCTTTTTATAATAAAATGGGGAAACATATCTGAGACAACGCTGAGGAGTATTGAAGTTAATTTTCCCTAGTAAATAGGGACAGTCAATATCTCCATTAATTACATTGTAAACAAATGAGAGGCAGAGAATGGACCGTCGATTTTCCAGCAATTTGAGATGTAGAAGCAATAAGCGAGATGTATACGATGGTAATGGGTCAACGAACTTCAAGGAGCGGAGAGCAAATTTAAGAAAAATCTTTTGAACACGCTCAATCCTATTAATTGACGAAAGGCAATATGGTCTCCAAATGAACACTGCGTAATCCAAAATGGACCGAACAAAACAAGTATACAGTAATTTTAACGTGTAGGGGTCGGAAAAATTTAAAGCATTTCGACGGACAAAGCCGAGTACAGAAAATGATATTGAAGTGATATAGTTGATATGATTACTGAAAGAAAATCTGTTGTCAAAGATTACCCCAAGATCTTTGATTTCAGTAACACATCTCAGGAGATAATTAGAAATATTGTAACTTAAAGATAAGATGTTACGTCCTCCACCATAAAAGATCTGTGAGCATTTATCTAGATTCAGAAAAAGCTTCGAATTCAGGCACCAATTATGAAAAGTATCAATATCACATTGAAGTTTGTCTACATCTTGTGTGTTTTTGATTAAAGCGAAAATTTTTAAGTCATCTGCATATAAAAAAGTTGGCGAAAGAGAAGCAGCAGGAAATGTGATTGATAAACAGCACAAAGAGAAGTGGATCCAAGACGCTTCCTTGTGGGACTCCCGAAGACGCAATGAATGAATCAGATGACACTCCATCGACACTGACAACGCATCGTCTATTGTGTAAATATGATTTAATCCACTGCAAGAAGACCGAGTGAAACCCTAAAGATGATAATTTTTTGATTAGAATATTGTGTGAAACTTTATCAAAGGCCTTAGAGAAATCTGTGTAGACACAATCTACCTGAAATCCAGCGGAGAATGCAGATATACAATAATCACTAAAAACCGCTAAGTTTGATACAGTTGAGCGTCCCGAGACAAACCCATGCTGATTGACATTAATTATTGATTTTACTGCAAAAAACAATTTATTTTTAACAGAACACTCAAAAATTTTCGAAATAGTAGAAAGTTTAGAAATAGGTCTGTAATTGGAGACTATGTCCTTTCTACCACCTTTGAGAATAGGGGTAATGCATGTTGATTTCCAGTCAGAGATAAAATTCCCAGAGGAAAGAGATTTGTTAAAGATAAGCATGAGAGGATAAACCAAGGCAGTACAATTTTTTATAAGTACAGGCGGAAGCCCATCCAAATCCAATTTGGAAGAAGATTTAATATCACCAATAGCCTTGGCAATATCATCCTGTGAAAGACACAGTGAGCCAAAATTTATGGATGGGAAATTATTATACGAAAAAGTGGAATTAGTAACGGGATCATCGTGAACATAATTTGATTTGAAAAATTCAGCAAACAGGTTGGAGATTTCGCAAGGAGTACAAGCTGACTTATCACCCCAGCATAGAGCAGAGGGAATGGCCGAACACGCTCTTCTAGATTTTACAAAGTTCCAAAAGAACTTGGGGTTCGACTTAATTGCAGACTCCGTACTAAAAATAAACCTTTTATAGAGAGACTTATCCAAATCATTAAACAGCTTTGTGTAGTGCTGATATTGAACAAAGAAAAACCGATTTTTACACATTTAGCAATCGATATGGAAATGCTTCAAATCACTAGTATAACATATTTAAGTTAATTAACTTTCTTCAACGTACTGAAGGTGACATAAAGCCATGGCGGTATAACGGCAGTGCCTTTGGAAGAATTCCGTTATCTTATATTTAGGTATAAAGCCGATTTTCTTGTATTTACACATTTAGCAATCGATATGGAAATGCTTTAAATCACTAGTATAACATATTTAAGTTAATTAGCCTTCTTCAACGTTCTGAAGATGACATAAAGCCATGGCGGTATAACGGCAGTGCCTTTGGAAGAATTCCGTAATCCTATATTTAGGAATAAAGTCGATTTTCTTGTATATACACATTTAGCAATCGATATGGAAATGCTTCAAATCACTAGTATAACATATTTAAGTTAATTAGCCTTCTTCAACGTACTGAAGATGACATAAAGCCATGGCGGCATAACGGCAGTGCCTTTGGAAGAATTCCATAATCTTATATTTAGGTATAAAGTCGATTTTCTTGTATATACACATTTAGCATTCGACATCGAAATTCTTCAAATCATTAGTTTAACATATTTAAGTTAATTAACCTTCTTTATCTGACTGAAGTTTACATAAAGCCTTAACGGCATAACGGCAGTGCATTTGGAAGAATTCCGTAATCTTATATATAAAGTCGATTTTCTTGTATATACACATTAAGCAATTGGTAACGAAATGCTTCAAATCATTAGTTTAACATATTTAAGTTAATTAACTTTCTTTATCTTACTGAAGTCTACCTTATGCCTTAGCCGTAAAACGGCAGTGCATTTAGAAGAATTCTGTAAACTTATATTTAAAGTCGATTTTCTTTTATATACATATTTTCATATCGAAATGCTTCATATTATTAGATTAACATATTTAACTTAATTAACTTTCTTTATCTTACTGAAGTCTATATAAAGCTTTAACGGTATAACGGCAGTGCATTTGGAAGAACTCCGTAATCTTATATTTAGTTTTAAAGTCGAATTTGTTGTATACACACATTTAGCAATCGATATCGAAATGCTTCAAATCATTAGTTTAACATATTTAAGTTAATAACTTTCTTTATATTACTGAAGTCTAGCTTATGCCTTGGCGGTATAACGGCATTGCATTTAAAAGAATTCCGTAATCTTGTATATAAAGTCGATTTTCTTGTACATACACATTTCCATATCGAAATGCTTCAAATCATCAGATTGACATATTTAAGTTAATTAATTTTCTTTATCTTACTGAAGTCTACATAAAGCCTTAACGGTATAACGGCAGTGCATTTAGAAGAATTCCGTAATCTCATATTTAGGTATAAAGTCGACTTTCTTGTATACACACATTTTGCAATCGATATCGAAATGCTTCAAATCTTTAGTTTAACATATTTAAGTTAATAAAACTTCTTTAACGAACTGAAGTTTACATAAAGCAATGACGGCATAACGGCAGTGCATTTAGAAGAATTCCGTGATCGTATATTTAGGTATAAATTCGATTTTCTTGTATTTACACCTTTAGCAATCGATATCGAAATTTTTCAAATCATTTCTTTTACATATTTAAGTTAATAAACTTTCTTTAACTTACTGAAGTTTACATAAAGCCATAACGGCATAACGGCAGTGCATTTAGAAGAATTCCGTTATCTTATATTTAAGTATAAAGCCGATTTTCTTGTATATAAACATTTAGCAATCGATATCGAAATGCTTCAAATCATTAGTTTAACATATTTAAGTTAATAAACCTACTTTAACGAACTGAAGTTTACATAAAGCCATAACGGCATAACGGCAGTGCATTTGGAAGAATTCCGTAATCTTATATTTAGGTATAAAGTCGATTTTCTTGTATTTACACATTTAGCAATCGATATGGAAATGCTTTAAATCACTAGTATAACATATTTAAGTTAATTAGCCTTCTTCACCGTACTGAAGATGACATAAAGCCATGGCGGTATAACGGCAGTGCCTTTGGAAGAATTCCGCAATCTTATATTTAGGTATAAAGTCGATTTTCTTGTATATACACATTTCCATATCGAAATGCTTCAAATCATTAGATTAACATATTTAACTTAATAAACTTTCTTTATCTTACTGAAGTCTACATAAAGCCTTAACGGTATAACGGCGGTGCTTTGGAAGAACTCCGTAATCTTATATTTAGTTTTAAAGTCGATTTTGTTGTATACACACATTTAGCAATCGATATCGAAATGCTTCAAATCAATAGTTTAACATTTTGAAGTTAATTAACTTTCTTTATCTTACTGAAGTCTACATAAAGCCTTAACGGTAAAACGGCAGTGCATTTGGAAGAATTCCGTAATCTTATATATAAAGTCGATTTTCTTGTATATACACATTAAGCAATTGATACCGAAATGCTTCAAATCATTAGTTTAACATATTTAAGTTAATAACTTTCTTTATCTTACTGAAGTCTACCTTATGCCTTGGCGGTATAACGGCAGTGCATTTAGAAGAATTCCGTAATCTTATATATAAAGTCGATTTTCTTGTATATACACATTTCCATATCGAAATGCTTCAAATCATTAGATTAACATATTTAAGTTAATTAACGTTCTTTATCTTACTCAAGTCTACATTAAGCCTTAACGGTATAACGGCAGTGCATTTAGAAAAATTCCGTGATCGTATATTTAGGTATAAAGCCGATATGGAAATGCTTCAAATCACTAGTATAACATATTTAAGTTAATAAACCTTCTTTAACGAACTGAAGTTTACATAAAGCCATAACGGCATAACGGCAGTGCATTTGGAAGAATTCCGTAATTTTATATTTAGGTATAAAGTCGATTTCCTTGTATATACACATTTAGCAGTCGATATCAAAATCCTTCAAATCTTTAGATTAACATATTTAATTTAAATAATTTTCTTTATCTTACTGAAGTCTACAAAAATACTTAACGGCATAAATGCAGTGCATTAAGAAGAATTCCGTAATCTTATATTTAGGTATAAAGTCGATTTTCTTGTATATACACATTTAGCATTCGAAATCTTATATATAAAGTCGATTTTCTTTTATATACACATTTTCATATCGAAATGCTTCATATTATTAGATTAACATATTTAACTTAATTAACTTTCTTTATCTTACTGAAGTCTGCATAAAGCCTTAACGGTATAACGGCAGTGCATTTAGAAGAATTCCGTAATCTCATATTTAGGTATAAAGTCGACTTTCTTGTATACACACATTTTGCAATCGAAATCGAAATGCTTCAATCAATCAATCAAAATCTTTAGTTTAACATATTTAAGTTAACAAAACTTTTTAACGAACTGAAGTTTACATAAAGCAATGACGGCATAACGGCAGTGCATTGAGAAGAATTCCGTGATCGTATATTTAGGTGTAAATTCGATTTTCTTGTATTTACACCTTTAGCAATCGATATCGAAATTTTTCAAATCATTTCTTTTACATATTTAAGTTAATAAACTTTCTTTAACTTACTGAAGTTTACATAAAGCCATAACGGCATAACGGCAGTGCATTTAAAAGAATTCCGTTATCTTATATTTAAGTATAAAGCCGATTTTCTTGTATATAAACATTTCCATATCGAAATGCTTTAAGTCTTTAGTTTAACATATTTAAGTTAATTCTTTAACGAACTGAAGTTTACATAAAGCAATGACGGCATAACGGCAGTGCATTTAGGAGAATTCCGTGATCGTATATTTAGGTATAAATTCGATTTTCTTGTATTTACACTTTTAGCAATCGATATCGGAATTTTTCAAATCATTTCTTTTACATATTTAAGTTAATAAACTTTCTTTAACTTACTGAAGTTTACATAAAGCCATAACGGCATAACGGCAGTACATTTAGAAGAATTCCGTTATCTTATATTTAAGTATAAAGCCGATTTTCTTGTATATAAACATTTAGCAATCGATATCGAAATGCTTCAAATCATTAGTTTAACATATTTAAGTTAACAAACCTTCTTTAACGAACTGAAGTTTACATAAAGCCATAACGGCATAACGGCAGTGCATTTGGAAGAATTCCGTAATCTTATACAGGGTAGGCCATTTAAAGTTGACCCATTTGTTTCTAAAAGAAAAGATCAAAAGAAAACAATGTTTTTTGTTCATTTCAAAAATAATTTATTTTGGTCCAAGGGGATTTGTTTCAGCTAATATTTAAAAATTAGATCGCGTAAATGGGCACCTTTAGCTTTGACAGCTAAATGCACTCTTTTTTCGACATTTTCCATGACTTTGGCCAATGTTTCGGATGATATGGCGGCTGTTTCACGTCGAATGTTGGCTTTCAGTTGAGCTAAGGTCTTTGGCTTATTAGCGTATACCTTGGATTTCAAATAACCCCACAAATAAAAGTCTGGTGGCGTCAAATCTGGTGATCTCGGTGGCCAGTCAACATCACCATTTTTCGATATCAATCGCCCGGGGAAAAATGGTCGCAATAAATTGATTGTTGGTCGAGCTGTATGGCATGTAGCCCCGTCCTGTTGAAACCAGAAGTTATCCATGTCATTTTCGCGAATAATGGGTATCACAAAATCCGTTATCATGGCTCGATAACGCTCACCATTGACTGTTGTCGTGGCTCCATCATCGTCTTCGAAAAAATACGGTCCGATGATCATATTCGCGCAAACACCGCACCAAACTGTTACTTTTTGGTCGTAAAGAGGCTGTTCTTCAATTAATTGAGGATTTTCGGTGGCATAAAATCGGCAATTTTGCTTGTTTACGCCTCCATTCAACGAAAAATGTGCCTCGTCTGACATGATGAGTTTTCGCCAAAAGTCAAGTTCGTTTTCAGCCATTTCGATGGCCCATTTGCCAAAATTAAGGCGTCGCGGATAATCAGCTGGGTTTAGTTTTTGTGCCATTTGAATTTTATATGGAAACATCTTCAAATCTTTATGAATTATGCGTCGGAGAGTGGTGCGAGAGATGTCTAATTCCTGAGAGCGGCGATAACTCGATGTCGATGGAGTCTCCTCAATACTGGCTCGTACAGCTTCGATATTTTCATCAGAACGTCTTGTGCGTTGTCTGGATGCATGACTGGCATTACTGAGATTACCGGTGTTCACAAATTTTGCGTATAAAGACTTAATTGTGTTCTTAACTGGAGCACTTTTCACTTTATTTTTTTTGCGAAACGCACGTTGAGTTAACACAATTGAAAAGTTATTTTGAATATAAAGCTGAACAATTTCACCGCGTTCTTTTGGAGTGTACTGTTCCATGGTATAAATTGTCTTCGAATGACGCTTCTAACGCGGCATGACATTAGCCGATTTGTCAGCGCTGTTAAAAGTTACAGCGTTGCCAGATGGGTCAACTTTAAATGGCCTACCCTGTATTTAGGTATAAAGTCGATTTTCTTGTATTTTCACATTTAGCAATCGATATGGAAATGCTTTAAATCACTAGTATAACATATTTAAGTTAATAAGCCTTCTTCAACGAGTTGAAGATGACATAAAGCCATGGCGGTATAACGGCAGTGCCTTTGGAAGAATTCCGTTATCTTATATTTAGGTATAAAGCCGATTTTCTTGTATTTGCACATTTAGCAATCGATATGGAAATGCTTTAAATCACTAGCATAACATATTTAAGTTAATTAGCCTTCTTCAACGTACTGAAGATGACATAAAGCCATGGCGGTATAACGGCAGTGCCTTTGGAAGAATTCCGCAATCTTATATTTAGGTATAAAGTCGATTTTCTTGTATATACACATTTCCATATCGAAATGCTTCAAATCATTAGGTTAACATATTTAATTTAATAAACTTTCTTTATCTTACTGAAGTCTACATAAAGCCTTAACGGTATAACGGCAGTGCATTTGGAAGAACTCCGTAATCTTATATATAAAGTCGATTTTCTTGTACATACACATTTCCATATCGAAATGCTTCAAATCATCAGATTGACATATTTAAGTTAGTTAATTTTCTTTATCTTACTGAAGTCTACATAAAGCCTTAACGGTATAACGGCAGTGCATTTAGAAGAATTCCGTAAGCTTATATTTAGGTATAAAGTCGACTTTCTTGTATACACACATTTTGCAATCGATATCGAAATGCTTCAAATCTTTAGTTTAACATATTTAAGTTAATAAAACTTATTTAACGAACTGAAGTTTACATATAGCAATGACGGCATAAAGGCAGTGCATTTAGGAGAATTCCGTGATAGTATATTTAGGTATAAATTCGATTTTCTTGTATTTACACCTTTAGCAATCGATATCGGAATTTTTCAAATCATTTCTTTTACATATTTAAGTTAATAAACTTTCTTTAACTTACTGAAGTTTACATAAAGCCATAACGGCATAACGGCAGTGCATTTAGAAGAACTCCGTTATCTTATATTTAAGTATAAAGCCGATTTTCTTGTATATAAACATTTAGCAATCGATATGGAAATGCTTTAAATCACTAGTATAACATATTTAAGTTAATTAACTTTCTTCAACGTACTGAAGATGACATAAAGCCATGGCGGTATAACGGCAGTGCCTTTGGAAGAATTCCGCAATCTTATATTTAGGTATAAAGTCGATTTTCTTGTATATACACATTTCCATATCGAAATGCTTCAAATCATTAGATTAACATATTTAACTTAATAAACTTTCTTTATCTTACTGAAGTCTACATAAAGCCTTAACGGTATAACGGCAGTGCATTTGGAAGAACTCCGTAATCTTATATTTAGTTTTAAAATCGATTTTGTTGTATACACACATTTAGCAATCGATATCGAAATGCTTCAAATCAATAGTTTAACATTTTGAAGTTAATTAACCTTCTTTATCTTACTGAAGTCTACATAAAGCCTTAACGGTATAACGGCAGTGCATTTGGAAGAATTCCGTAATCTTATATATAAAATCGATTTTCTTGTATATACACATTAAGCAATTGATACCGAAATGCTTCAAATCATTAGTTTAACATATTTAAGTTAATTAACTTTCTTTATCTTACTGAAGTCTACCTTATGCCTTGGCGGTATAACGGCAGTGCATTTAGAAGAATTCCGTAATCTTATATATAAAGTCGATTTTCTTGTATATACACATTTCCATATCGAAATGCTTCAAATCATTAGATTAACGTATTTAAGTTTATTAACTTTCTTTATCTTACTGAAGTCTACATTAAGCCTTAACGGTATAACGGCAATGCATTTAGAAAAATTCCGTGATTGTATATTTAGGTATAAAGCCGATTTTTACACATTTAGCAATCGATATGGAAATGCTTCAAATCACTAGTATAACATATTTAAGTTAATTAACTTTCTTCAACGTACTGAAGGTGACATAAAGCCATGGCGGTATAACGGCAGTGCCTGTGGAAGAATTCCGTTATCTTTTATTTAGGTATAAAGCCGATTTTCTTGTATTTACACATTTAGCAATAGATATGGAAATGCTTTAAATCACTAGTATAACATATTTAAGTTAATTAGCCTTCTTCAACGTACTGAAGATGACATAAAGCCATGGCGGTATTACGGCAGTGCCTTTGGAAGAATTCCGTAATCTTATATTTAGGAATAAAGTCGATTTTCTTGTATATACACATTTAGCAATCGATATGGAAATGCTTCAAATCACTAGTATAACATATTTAAGTTAATTAGCCTTCTTCAACGTACTGAAGATGACATAAAGCCATGGCGGTATAACGGCAGTGCCTTTGGAAGAACTCCATAATCTTATATTTAGGTATAAAGTCGATTTTCTTGTATATACACATTTAGCAATCGATATCAAAATCCTTCAAATCTTTAGATTAACATATTTAATTTAAATAATTTTCTTTATCTTACTGAAGTCTACAAAAATACTTAACGGCATAAATGCAGTGCATTAAGAAAAATTCCGTAATCTTATATTTACGTATAAAGTCGATTTACTTGTATATACACATTTAGCATTCGATATCGAAATTCTTCAAATCATTAGTTTAACATATTTAAGTTAATTAACCTTCTTTATCCGACTGAAGTTTACATAAAGCCATAACGGCATAACGGCAGTGCATTTGGAAGAATTCCGTAATCTTATATATAAAGTCGATTTTCTTGTATATACACATTAAGCAATTGGTACCGAAATGCTTCAAATCATTAGTTTAACATATTTAAGTTAATTAACTTTCTTTATCTTACTGAAGTCTACCTTATGCCTTAGCCGTAAAACGGCAGTGCATTTAGAAGAATTCTGTAATCTTATATATAAAGTCGATTTTCTTTTATATACATATTTTCATATCGAAATGCTTCATATTATTAGATTAACATATTTAACTTAATTAACTTTCTTTACCTTACTGAAGTCTATATAAAGCTTTAACGGCATTTGGAAGAACTCCGTAATCTTATATTTAGTTTTAAAGTCGAATTTGTTGTATACACACATTTAGCAATCGATATCGAAATGCTTCAAATCATTAGTTTATCATATTTAAGTTAATTAACTTTCTTTATCTTACTGAAGTCTACATAAAGTCTTAACGGTATAACGGCAGTGCATTTGGAAGAATTCCGTAATCTTATATATAAAGTCGATTTTCTTGTATATACACATTAAGCAATTGTTACCGAAATGCTTCAAATCATTAGTTTAACACATTTAAGTTAATTAACTTTCTTTATCTTACTGAAGTCTACCTTATGCCTTAGCCGTAAAACGGCAGAGCATTTAGATGAATTCTGTAATCTTATATATAAAGTCGATTTTCTTTTATATACACATTTTCATATCGAAATGCTTCATATTATTAGATTAACATATTTAACTTAATTAACTTTCTTTATCTTACTGAAGTCTATATAAAGCTTTAACGGTATAACGGCAGTGAATTTGGAAGAACTCCGTAATCTTATATTTAGTTTTAAAGTCGAATTTGTTGTATACACACATTTAGCAATCGATATCGAAATGCTTCAAATCTTTTCTTTTACATATTTAAGTTAATAACTTTCCTTGTCTTACTGAAGTGTAGCTTATGCCTTGGCGCTATAACGGCATTGCATTTAGAAGAATTCCGTAATCTTGTATATAAAGTCGATTTTCTTGTACATACACATTTCCATATCGAAATGCTTCAAATCATCAGATTGACATATTTAAGTTAATTAATTTTCTTTATCTTACTGAAGTCTACATAAAGCCTTAACGGTATAACGGCAGTGCATTTAGAAGAATTCCGTAATCTCATATTTAGGTATAAAGTCGACTTTCTTGTATACACACATTTTGCAATCGATATCGAAATGCTTCAAATCTTTAGTTTAACATATATAAGTTAATAAAACTTCTTTAACGAACTGAAGTTTACATAAAGCAATGACGGCATAACGGCAGTGCCTTTGGAAGAATTCCGTAATCTTATATTTAGGTATAAAGTCGATTTTCTTGTATTTACACATTTAGCAATCGATATGGAAATGCTTTAAATCACTAGTATAACATATTTAAGTTAATTAGCCTTCTTCAACGTACTGAAGATGACATAAAGCCATGGCGGTATAACGGCAGTGCCTTTGGAAGAATTCCGCAATCTTATATTTAGGTATTAAGTCGATTTTCTTGTATATACACATTTCCATATCGAAATGCTTCAAATCATTAGATTAACATATTTAACTTAATAAACTTTCTTTATCTTACTGAAGTCTACATAATGCCTTAACGGTATAACGGCAGTGCATTTGGAAGAATTCCGTAATCTTATATATAATGTCGATTTTCTTGTACATACACATTAAGCAATTGATACCGAAATGCTTCAAATCATTAGTTTAACATATTTAAGTTAATTAACTTTCTTTATCTTACTGAAGTCTACCTTATGCCTTAGCCGTAAAACGGCAGAGCATTTAGATGAATTCTGTAATCTTATATATAAAGTCGATTTTCTTGTATATACACATTTCCATATCGAAATGCTTCAAATCATTAGATTAACATATTTAACTTAATAAACTTTCTTTATCTTACTGAAGTCTACATAAAGCCTTAACGGTATAACGGCAGAGCATTTGGAAAAACTCCGTAATCTTATATTTAGTTTCAGAGTCGATTTTCTTGTATATACACATTAAGCAATTGATACCGAAATGCTTCAAATCATTAGTTTAACATATTTAAGTTAATTAACTTTCTTTATCTTACTGAAGTCTACCTTATGCCTTGGCGGTATAACGGCAGTGCATTTGGAAGAATTCCGTAATATTATACATAAAGTCGATTCTCTTGTATATACACATTTCCATATCGAAATGCTTCAAATCATTAGATTAACATATTTAAGTTAATTAACTTTCTTTATCTTACTGAAGTCTACATTAAGCCTTAACGGTATAACGGCAGTGCATTTAGAAAAATTCCGTGATCGTATATTTAGGTATAAAGCCGATTTTCTTGTATTTACACATTTAGCAATCGATATGGAAATGCTTCAAATCACTAGTATAACATATTTAAGTTAATTAACTTTCTTCAACGTACTGAAGGTGACATAAAGCCATGGCGGTATAACGGCAGTGCCTTTGGAAGAATTCCGTTATCTTATATTTAGGTATAAAGCCGATTTTCTTGTATTTACACATTTAGCAATCGATATGGAAATGCTTTAAATCACTAGTATAACATATTTAAGTTAATTAGCCTTCTTCAACGTACTGAAGATGACATAAAGCCATGGCGGTATAACGGCAGTGCCTTTGGAAGAATTCCGCAATCTTATATTTAGGTATTAAGTCGATTTTCTTGTATATACACATTTCCATATCGAAATGCTTCAAATCATTAGATTAACATATTTAACTTAATAAACTTTCTTTATCTTACTGAAGTCTACATAATGCCTTAACGGTATAACGGCAGTGCATTTGGAAGAATTCCGTAATCTTATATATAATGTCGATTTTCTTGTACATACACATTAAGCAATTGATACCGAAATGCTTCAAATCATTAGTTTAACATATTTAAGTTAATTTACTTTCTTTATCTTACTGAAGTCTACCTTATGTCTTGGCGGTATAACGGCAGTGCATTTAGAAGAATTCCATAATCTTATACATAAAGTCGATTTTCTTGTATATACACATTTCCATATCGAAATGCTTCAAATCATTAGATTAACATATTTAAGTTAATTAACTTTCTTTATCTTACTGAAGTCTACATTAAGCCTTAACGGTATAACGGCAGTGCATTTAGAACAAGAAATGCGCTGTCGTGGGACACCAGGCAGGAACGAAGTTCCTTCGGATAATGTAGAATCGATACAATTTGCAAAAAAAAATTGTGCTTAATTTTATTTTATGTAGGTTGTCCTGATTTTTGGAACGAAGTTCCTTACGGCAGGCTTGCAGAAGATAGGATTTTTCTGCGGGAGCTAACTTAAAAAAAGTGATAGTAAAAACCCTAAGAAATAACCCATAAGAAATATCCGTAAGAAATAACCCGTAAGAAATAACCCCTAAGATCGCTAGTTATAGCCTACTTTTAGGTCTTGCTCTATTATAGCTATATTATGTCATTTGTAATAACAATTGATAATTTAAAACAAAAAAATATATACCAATTTTTACTTATTTTTTGCATAAAAAAAATTTCACTTTGAACAAAATATTAAAATTTCATTGAAGTGAAAGGTATTAGTATGGCCACAACGATATTGTGTACATGCAAAATGTACATGCTTTTATTTGTACAATAACGTCAAGTTTGTTAGACCTGTGAATAATTTTACATTTTACATATTAGTGACATCACCACTCTACCAGAGAAACTAAAAACATAGAGAAGGTGCAAATCGAAATCTGTATGATGGTTCGATTGCGCGGCTAACAGAGCTGATAGATTTTTATTAGGGAATTCGCCGTGCTCGCTGCTATTTAACATAATTGAGCACGTGGAGTGTCAGAAAAATATGTAAATGACTGAAAATATATAAAGAGAATTTGCTTCGTCGAAAAATATAGAAAATATACAAAGGCACACAGAGAATGTAAAAAAGCATTCTCTGAGTGACATATGTATGCATATATTGTATTATATGACCATTGTCACATATGCGTGATTTTCACATATGCATGCTTATATTGAATTAAT
Source organism: Bactrocera zonata (assembly GCA_037783105.1). Taxonomy (NCBI): domain Eukaryota; kingdom Metazoa; phylum Arthropoda; class Insecta; order Diptera; family Tephritidae; genus Bactrocera; species Bactrocera zonata. Next base: position 11,750,262 of record JBAWJQ010000001.1, on the reverse strand, counting down.
GAACCATTGATTGATTACTTTGTGTTATAAGAACCATTGTTTTCCGAAAAATGGTAAAAATTTTATGTGATGAAATTAAATAAAAAATAATTTTAAATAAATTATTATCACAAAAATTATATTAATTTCGTCTATTATAAAATGAACTTAAATGTGCTCATATAAACACTTCCATTCATTCCTTTAATTTCTTCAAAAAAATTAATGACCTTTAGAAATATCCATATTTCGTTGTCATTTCCATATTTCTATGGCATATACATTCATATATTATTTCTTTGGCACATTTGCCTGTATGTTTACAACATCCAATAATGGCCGTCTTTTGGCGTCTATGTTGCCACGGGCAACCAAGGTCAAGGTGCTGGTAGAAAATCGGAGTTTTGCCGAAAAAAATAAAGTAATGGCCGCCGATTGTCACCCCTTGCCGCTGTAGCAGTTTCGCCAACAAACTAGCGTAAATATGTATGTATGTATACGTATGAGCATGAATACATATCGACGCAGATTTTTGTCACGGAAAAATATTTTAGACAAATATTATAAATCGACAACTCCTATGTTGCCACTTTTCTCACTTTTTTCTTCAAACAAACACCAGAAGATGTTCAATTTATGATTTTTAGCTTTTGCCATAAAATAAAAGGCAAAAATTAAAAATAAATTCTGTTGAGATTCGAACCCTCGTGCTCGTAGCGAATTCTCAAATGCTTACCACCAGCATCACCATTGACAATTGCATTGCATTGTCCTAATTATGGTTTGGTTATGCATGAAACAAATAAACGAATGGCCGCCGATTGTTACCGCTTTCCTTCCTGCTGGAACAGCTCCGCCTAAAAACTAGCGTAAATATGTATGCATATGTATGAGCTTGCATACATATCGACGCAAATTTTTGCGAGCCACGGAAAAATACTTATTTTAGAATTGACAAATATTGTAAATCGACAAGAACTATATTGCCACTTTTCTCGCTTCTTTCTGTGAAGAAGCATCAGAAAGTTGTTCAATTTATGATTTTTAGCTTTTGTCATCCTCGCGAAAAGACGCTTGTAGGCAAAGGCATGCTCGGGGAGATGTTACGGCGTCTGTGTATATGAATGAAGCGAGGTCGCTTGTGGCAAATGCGCCTGCGTTTATGAATGAAATCGTTTTTGTTGTAAAATTTACTACATTTGGGCTTCGCCAATTCGGCTGCCACATTGACTTGTGATGCTTATGCTGAGGCGATTGTTGTTTTCGTAGAACAATGCTTCAATTTTTGTTGGTGACATATTCACATGTATACACATATGTTTGTGCATTATTTGTTCGGAAGTGTATACAAATATATGTACATATAAGTGTATATGAATGTATGAATATGCAGATCAATGCGCGCACATGAAATACATACTTATGTACATTGATAAGTGATAATATCATTGTTTAAATTTCTGAACGCGCACATGCGTATACATACATGCAATCATATGAGCAGATAATAAGATTATGATATGAGCATGTGCAGAGACATAAGATAATGTGATGTACATATGTACGTATACATATATTGTTGTGATAAATTTAATTTCTATTAGTAGGAAATATAATACAAAAATATTTATTAGTATAGTATATTGTAAAAATTATATAAAATTATTAGATATGCACGTCCAAATTGACTATAAATATTACTATGCCTCATACAAAATTATACTCTTATCATATTATGTTTACAAGTCAATATTCAATTGCCGACGGCAAAACGCAAAAGCATATGTACATACATACATACATATTTGCATACATTGCGATTCTTAAGTTGAAAGCAAAAATTCAAGCATGAAAATCACAATGCTGTTGTTGGGAGTTCATAAGGAGCATGCATACATATGATTATGTCTATATGAGACAGAGAACATAATGTGTTTTGTACACATTTTTCTGTGTCAAAAATGAAACAAAACATAAACAAGCAAAACGAAATTCTTCGTTGGGAGCGTATTTCTGTCCCTTTATATTCTATGCTTCGGCATATATGCCTTGCCATCATATGCCGTAAATATATATATTTATTTCTCTTCATATTCTCTGTTAGAATATGTGAGGGAATTGTAAACAATGTTAAAATTGTGAAGCGAATTCCGACCTACAATGTTAACAAATGCGGCGAATTCCCTAATAAAAATCTATCAAATGTTCGCAGTCGAACCTGCACCTTCTCTCTACTTTTAAGTTCTCTGGAGAAGGTGCAAATCGAAATCTGTATGATGGTTCGATTGCGCGGCTAACAGAGCTGATAGATTTTTATTAGGGAATTCGCCGTGCTCGCTGCTATTTAACATAATTGAGCACGTGGAGTGTCAGAAAAATATGTAAATGACTGAAAATATATAAAGAGAATTTGCTTCGTAGAAAAATATAGAAAATATACAAAGGCACACAGAGAATGTAAAAAAGCATTCTCTGAGCGACATATGTATGCATATATTGTATTATATGACCATTGTCACATATGCGTGATTTTCACATATGCATGCTTATATTGAATTAATGAACCATTGATTGATTACTTTGTATTATAAGAACCATTGTTTTCCGAAAAATGGTAAAAATTTTATGTGATGAAATTAAATAAAAAATAATTTTAAATAAATTGTTATTTCAAAAATTATATTAATTTCGTCTACTATAAGATGAACTTAAATGTGCTCATATAAACACTTCCATTCATTCCTTTAATTTCTTCAAAAAAATTAATGACCTTTAGAAATATCCATATTTCTTTGTCATTTCCATATTTCTATGGCATATACATTCATATATTATTTCTTTGGCACATTTGTCTGTATGTTTACAACATCCAATAATGGCCGTCTTTTGGCGTCTATGTTGCCACGGGCAACCAAGGTCAAGGTGCTGGTAGAAAATCGGAGTTTTGCCGAAAAAAATAAAGTAATGGCCGCCGATTGTCACCCCTTGCCGCTGTAGCAGTTTCGCCAACAAACTAGCGTAAATATGTATGTATGTATACGTATGAGCATGAATACATATCGACGCAGATTTTTGTCACGGAAAAATATTTTAGACAAATATTATAAATCGACAACTCCTATGTTGCCACTTTTCTCACTTCTTTCTTCAAACAAACACCAGAAGATGTTCAATTTATGATTTTTAGCTTTTGCCATAAAATAAAAGGCAAAAATTAAAAATAAATTCTGTTGAGATTCGAAACCGCGTGCTCGTAGCGAATTCTCAAACGCTTACCACCAGCATCACCATTGACAATTGCATTGCATTGTCCTAATTATGGTTTGGTTATGCATGAAACAAATAAACGAATGGCCGCCGATTGTTACCGCTTTCCTTCCTGCTGGAACAGCTCCGCCTAAAAACTAGCGTAAATATGTATGCATATGTATGAGCTTGCATACATATCGACGCAAATTTTTGCGAGCCACGGAAAAATACTTATTTTAGAATTGACAAATATTGTAAATCGACAAGAGCTATATTGCCACTTTTCTCGCTTCTTTCTGTGAAGAAGCATTAGAAAGTTGTTCAATTTATGATTTTTAGCTTTTGTCATCAGGTCAGGTACATATGTACGTATACATATACTGTTGTGATAAATTTAATTTCTATTAGTAGGAAATATAATCTTCTTCTTCTTTACTGGCGTAGGCACCGCTTACGCGATTATAGCCGAGTCAACAACAGCGCGCCAGTCGCTTCTTCTCTTCGCTACTTGGCGCCAATTGGATATTCCAAGCGAAGCCAGGTCCTTCTCCACTTGGTCCTTCCAACGGAGTGGAGGTCTTCCTCTTCCTCTGCTTCCCGCGGCGGGTACTGCGTCGAATACTTTCAGAGCTGGAGTGTTTTCATCCATCCGGACAACATGACCTAGCCAGCGTAGCCGCTGTCTTTTAATTCGCTGAACTATGTCAATGTCGTCGTATATCTCGTACAGCTCATCGTTCCATCGAATGCGATATTCGCCGTGGCCAACGCGCAAAGGACCATAAATCTTTCGCAGAACTTTTCTCTCGAAAACTCTTAAGGTCGACTCATCGGTTGTTGTCATCGTCCAAGCCTCTGCACCGTATAGCAGGACGGGAATTATGAGCGACTTATAGAGTTTGGCTTTTGTTCGTCGAGAGAGGACTTTACTTTTCAATTGCCTACTCAGTCCAAAGTAGCACCTGTTGGCAAGAGTAATCCTGCGTTGGATTTCCAGGCTGACATTGTTGGTGGTGCTTACGGTGGTTCCAAGATAGACGAAATTATCTACAACTTCAAAGTTATGACTGTCGTATTTCTGTCCCTTTATAGTCTATGCTTCGGCATTTATGCCTTGCCATCATATGCCGTAAATATATATATTTATTTCTCTTCATATTCTCTGTTAGAATATGTGAGGGAATTGTAAACAATGTTAAAATTGTGAAGCGAATTCCGACCTACAATGTTAACAAATGCGGCGAATTCCCTAATAAAAATCTATCAAATGTTCGCAGTCGAACCTGCACCTTCTCTCTATTTTAAGTTCTCTGGTCTGGAGGAGGTTCAATCGAAATCTGTATGATGGTTCGATTGCGCGGCTAACAGAGCTGATAGATTTTTATTAGAGAATTCGCCATGCTCGCTGCTATTTAACATAATTGAAAATCTATCAGCTCTGTTAGCCGCGCAATCGAACCATCATACAGATTTCGATTTGCACCTTCTCTATGTTTTTAGTTTCTCTGCCTTCTCTATGTTTGTAGTTTCTCTGGTGCAGGTTCGACTGCGAACATTTGATAGATTTTTATTAGGGAATTCGCCGCATTTGTTAACATTGTAGGTCGGAATTCGCTTCACAATTTTAACATTGTTTACAATTCCCTCACATATTCTAACAGAGAATATGAAGAGAAATAAATATATGTATTTACGGCATATGATGACAAGGCATATATGCCGAAGCATAGAATATAAAGAGACAGAAATACACTCCCAACGAAGAATTTCGTTTTGCTTGTTTATGTTTTGTTTCATTTTTGACACAGAAAAATGTGTACAAAACACATTATGTTCTCTGTCTCACATACCCAAGAATTTGAAGAGACATAAATATATGTATGCATGAATATGAATATGAAGACATAATCATATGTATGCATGCTCCTTATGAACTCCCAACAACAGCATTGTGATTTTCATGCTTAAATTTTTGCTTTCAACTTAAGAATCGCAATGTATGCAAATATGTATGTATGTATGTACATATGCTTTTGCGTTTTGCCGTCGGCAATTGAATATTGACTTGTAAACATAATATGATAAGAGTATAATTTTGTATGAATGCAGGCATAGTAATATTTATAGTCAATTTGGACGTGCATATCTAATAATTTTATATAATTTTTACAATATACTATACTAATAAATATTTTTGTATTATATTTCCTACTAATAGAAATTAAGTTTATCACAACAATATCTGTATACGTACATATGTACATCACATTATCTTATGTCTCTGCACATGCTCATATCATAATCTTATTATCTGCTCATATGATTGCATGTATGTATACGCATGTGCGCGTTCAGAAATTTAAACAATGATATTATCACTTATCAATGTACATAAGTACATATGTATTTCATGTGCGCGCATTGATCTGCATATTCATACATTCATATACACTTATATGTACATATATTTGTATACACTTCCGAACAAATAATGCACAAGCATACAAACATATGTGTATACATGTGAATATGTCACCAACAAAAATTGAAGCATTGTTCTACGAAAACAACAATCGCCTCAGCATAAGCATCACAAGTCAATGTTGCAGCCGAATTGGCGAAGCCCAAATGTAGTAAATTTTACAACAAAAACGATTTCATTCATAAACGCAGGCGCATTTGCCACAAGCGACCTCGCTTCATTCTTATACACAGACGCCGTAACATCTCCCCGAGCATGCCTTTGCCTACAAGCGTCTTTTCGCGAGGATGACAAAAGCTAAAAATCATAAATTGAACAAATTTCTGATGCTTCTTCACAGAAAGAAGCGAGAAAAGTGGCAATATAGTTCTTGTCGATTTACAATATTTGTCAACTCTAAAATAAGTATTTTTCCGTGGCTCGCAAAAATTTGCGTCGATATGTATGCAAGCTCATACATGTAAGGTCAAATAGGACCAAAGTTTATTAATAGGAATTAGTTTTAGTACATAAAAGTTGATATAAAATGAAATTAAATTGTACAAAGTTGAACCTTAGTATTTGAAAGCCGAATTCACACTGTGTTGCTGTCGGTTATTTGCGTTCTCTCTTCCTCACCTCTTCCTGCCCGGCTGTTCTCTATTGACCAGCGTTGCCACCTTACATTCGGTCATCCTGATCGTCATCTGTCTCAGATGACTCATCATGAAAGTCATCTTCACCATTTTCGACGTAACGCCACAGTTTCATATGATCTGCACTAGTTGACGTTTGGTGTGGTCCTTGAAAATCAGCAACCTTTCTAACACAATATCTGCCATGCCCTTTGATCTTAACCACCTCGTACGGACCAATATACTTACTGGCTAGTTTTTTGCCTGTTATAAACTGAGTGACCTTAATGGCTACTAAATCAGCTACCTGATACCCATGTTCGCCTTTTCTCTTACTATCGTAATTTGATTTGTATGCGTTTTGTGCTTTTAAAATTTGCTTTCGGGCCTCTTGTCGAATCTTGTTGCGTTCATCTTGCATACCTTCTAGTACCACTTCTTGCAGTATCTTTAGCAGCTCGCTATTTGTTTCGTTGCGCATCTTCACACCGAACACAATTTCAAATGGTGTAAATTTTGTCGAATCATGAATGTGAGAATTAATGGCCCGCTGTACTTGTGACGTATACTTATACCACTTGTCCGGTTCTGTTGCTGACATCTTCGCTAAAACGGAAAGAATAACTCGGTTGACTCTCTCAATCTGACCGTTACCCCTTGGTACGCCCGCTGTTATCTCGACATGCTCGATTTTATATTTGCTACAAAATTCTTTAAACATTTTGGAAGTAAACGCTGTACCCTTATCGCTTATTATACGCTGCGGACTGCCGAAAATTGTCACCCATGACTCAAGGTGTCTTACAACTTCTTGTGTTTCTGTAGGTTTAGTAGGATATATCCAAGCATATTTGGAAAAACCATCCACGACAGCAAAAATATATTTGTAGCTCTTTGATGTCGCATCCAATGTACCCAAATGGTCAATATGAAGCGTAGATAGTGGAACATCACCTTTGTCGATGCAATGTAGAAAATCATCTTTTTTACCCAGCTTCTGGTTATGCATTATGCATTCTATACAGTTTTTGATAGTCTGCTGAACTTTCTTTTCGAGATGTGGGATAAAATAGTTCTGCCGTATAGCATGTTTGGTTTTTTTTACACCCCATGTGCCCAAATCTGTGCGTCTCCTTTATTATTTCGCCCTCCATCTTCTTCGGAACCGCCAATAAATCTTGCCCGTCAACTTGCTTGTAGATTAACTTGTTTTTTATTTTATAATCGCCGTACTGCTTTGTTTTTAGGATCTCTGCTACAGCTGCTAGATGTTCATCTTTCTTCTGGGCCCTTAAGATCTGAGCTTGGACCTCTGACGTTACTGTCATCACGGGAAATCGACTTAAGCTGTCCACGTGTTTCATCCTGCTTCCGGCGCGATGCTCTATATTAAATGAAAAGTCCTGAAGATACATCAGCCATTGCACCACTTCACGTGGCATATCTTTTTTTCCGTTTGTCTGTTTGAAAGCCGCACAATCTGTCACCAAGGTGAATTCTGTGCCCATCAGGTAGTGACGCAACTTCTTGGATGCTAAATAAGCTGCTTTAACTTCAAGGAAATAGCTGTGTAATTTCTCCTCTTGTGGGGAAGTCTTTTTACTCCAATAGAAAACAGGATGCCACTTTCCGTCATGCTGCTGCAAAAGTGTTGCTCCAAAGCCATGTTTCGATGCATCGACATGTAACTGCGTATTAGCATTCTGCTTGTATATTTGTAAAACTGGTTCTGACGTCAGTGCCGACTTCAGGTAATTGATCGCTCTAACCTCTGTCTCTCCAATCTGAAATACTGAATCTCTTTTGAGCAGTTCTGTTAATTGTCTGGCATGTTTAGCGTAGTCTCGTATAAATTTTCGGAAATATCCGGTTAAACCCAAGAACGCCTGTACATCTCGTACGTTTTTTGGTATCGGAAAGTTTTTGACTGCTTTAACTTTACCTTGCCCAGGCCAGACACGCCCGTCTTCAATCTCGTGTCCAAGAAAAAGAATTCGATTTTTTAGAAATTGGCACTTTGCCCACTTAATTTCTAGCCCATACTGCTGCGCTTGTTGTAATACCCGTTGCATATTGCTTAAACATTGTTCTTCCGTACACCCAAAAATTACGATGTCATCTACATACATTTCCATTATACCTTCGTTTATTAATTTGTGGAAAATATAGTTAACGTAGCGTACAAAAACGGCGGGAGAGTTGCAAAAACCAAATGGAGCTCTGTTAAATTCATAGAGTCCTTCCTTCGTTACAAACGCTGTATATTTTCGACAACGTTCTTCGACTTCGACGTGGAAGAAACCATTTGAAAGGTCCATGACGGTAAAATATTTTGCGGCTTGCATTTTTTCAAGTACTTCTTCAACAATTGGTACTGGAAACCTATCTTTTAACACCATTGTATTCAGTTTACGAAAGTCTACGCATAATCTGTAGCGACCATCTTTTTTCTTCGCCAATACCACCTTGCTAGCGACCTCTGAGCACGACTCACGTATAATGCCTTTCTGCAACCATTCATCTACTTGTTCCTTTACAAATTTTCTTTCCGCTATTGACAAACGAGTAGGAGACTCACGAAAGACGATATCATTATTTTTTGGAACAATATTCAACTTAATTGGACAGTTCAACTGAATAAAACTCGGCTTATAGTTTTCAATTAACTGTTCGACAACCTTCTTGAATTTAGGTTTGACATCTACTTCGTTGTTGCTACTCACAAAATAAACATTACAAGCACTTGTGTTATCTTCGATCTGACGAAAGCAATACCCATTGCCGTCCATTGTTACAACAAATTTTTTTAAAAAATCGTACCCAATGATTACGTCTACATTGATTTTACTATCTGTGATTACTAAAAAGGTGTGCTGCCTACATAACCCGTCGACTATGACTTGTGCTACAAATTCACCCACCACATCTGCGGTGACGTTGCCTAAACCATATAGTGTAGCGAAACTTTTCTGCAATTTACATGTGCTAAATCTTTGCTCATACACAGCCATACGTATTAACGACCCGTCTGCACCAGTGTCTACCAAACAGCACAAGTTTTCGTTATTAATTGTCAACTGCTTCATTCGCTCTTTGTTAAATACAATGTTGATGTTACGCCTATACTCGGGACACTGTTTAGCCATATGACCCGTGCCATTACACTTAAAACACTTTGTGTCTTGTTTGCAATCGACCCTTTTGTGTTGTGTTGAACCACAATTAAAAAGATGCTGATTCTTACGCTCTACGTTGCTGCCACTCTTATCTGTTTCAATTTGCTCACGACCACCTGCTGCATATCGACGTTTACTTGCTTCGTTAGGCTTAACCAACGGCTCGATCAATTCATATGCTTTGATTAATTCTTTATAACTTCGTGCGCTATATAAGGGATATTTTAGATCATTTCGCACTTCGACACCATCAGCTATGTACGAAATCACTGATTCCTCTTCTACATTACCTACCGCTGCTATTTTACGCATCTGAAGAACGTACTCATGAAATTTCTCTGATGCAAGTTTTCGTCGTTGCCTTAGCTGTTTATGTACCTCCGCGCTGCTTGGTGTTTTCTCGAACTCTTCCAGTAATGCAGTACACAATGACTCATAGCTGGATACTGTAACAGTTTCCAAAAACAATGCTGCTGTGCCTTTCATTTTGTTACGTGCGTTGACATACTTTTGCTTGGGTGTCAAATCATAAGCCTCAGCATTTTCGTCGAAATTAGCAATCCACTGTCTAATTGGAATAGATTCCCCATCAAAACACGGTATAATTTTCGCGAATGCCTCGATTGACACATTATTTTTGTTTGTGTCACTCTGCTTCAATGTTTCCACAAATAATTTGAATAATTCGCCAACGTCGTTACCACCGGCCATGTTTCTTGCTTCTTCTTTTTTCTTCTCTCCTTCTTCGTCGAACTCTACGTTGCTCTGCTTTTGTTCGAAAAACTCAACTTCGTTGACTGCTGCTCTGCTCTCACTGCTGTGCTCTGCTTTGTTTTCGCTGCTTACTTCGACAGCAACCGCTTCGTTCTTCGAATTTTCTGCTCCGTTCTTCTGCGTTTTTTTGGCTGCTGTAAATTTACTCGGCTTTTTATTTGAATGCAACATTCCGCGCTCCGTTTTTGCTCTTCGGTTGAGCCCCCATGTAAGGTCAAATAGGACCAAAGTTTATTAATAGGAATTAGTTTTAGTACATAAAAGTTGATATAAAATGAAATTAAATTGTACAAAGTTGAACCTTAGTATTTGAAAGCCGAATTCACACTGTGTTGCTGTCGGTTATTTGCGTTCTCTCTTCCTCACCTCTTCCTGCCCGGCTGTTCTCTATTGACCAGCGTTGCCACCTTACATACATATGCATACATATTTACGCTAGTTTTTAGGCGGAGCTGTTCCAGCAGGAAGGAAAGCGGTAACAATCGGCGGCCATTCGTTTATATGTTTCATGCATAACCAAACCATAATTAGGACAATGCAATGCAAATGTCAATGGTGGTGTTGGTGGTAAGCGTTTGAAAAGTCGCTACAAGCACGTGGGTTCGAATCGCAACAGAATTTATTTTTAATTTTTGCCTTTTATTTTATGGCAAAAGCTAAAAATCATAAATTGAACATCTTCTGGTGTTTGTTTGAAGAAAGAAGTGAGAAAAGTGGCAACATAGGAGTTGTCGATTTATAATATTTGTCTAAAATATTTTTCCGTGACAAAAATCTGCGTCGATATGTATTCATGCTCATACGTATACATACATACATATTTACGCTAGTTTGTTGGCGAAACTGCTACAGCGGCAAGGGGTGACAATCGGCGGCCATTACTTTATTTTTTTCGGCAAAACTCCGATTTTCTACCAGTACCTTGACCTTGGTTGCCCGTGGCAACATAGATGCCAAAAGACGGCCATTATTGAATGTTGTAAACATACAGGTAAATGTGCCAAAGAAATAATATATGAATGTATATGCCATAGAAATATGGAAATGACAACGAAATATGGATATTTCTAAAGGTCATTAATTTTTTTGAAGAAATTAAAGGAATGAATGGAAGTGTTTATATGAGCACATTTAAGTTCATCTTATAATAGACGAAATTAATATAATTTTTGAAATAATAATTTATTTAAAATTATTTTTTATTTAATTTCATCACATAAAATTTTTACCATTTTTCGGAGAACAATGGTTCTTATAACACAAAGTAATCAATCAATGGTTCATTAATTCAATATAAGCATGCATATGTGAAAATCACGCATATGTGACAATGGTCATATAATACAATATATGCACACATATGTCACTCAGAGAATGCTTTTTTACATTCTCTGTGTGCCTTTGTATATTTTCTATATTTTTCTACGAAGCAAATTCTCTTTATATATTTTCAGTCATTTACATATTTTTCTGACACTCCACGTGCTCAATTATGTTAAATAGCAGCGAGCACGGCGAATTCCCTGATAAAAATCTATCAGCTCTGTTAGCCGCGCAATCGAACCGTCATACAGATTTCGATTTGCACCTTCTCTATGTTTTTAGTTTCTCTGCCTTCTCTATGTTTTTAGTTTCTCTGGTGCAGGTTCGACTGCGAACATTTGATAGATTTTTATTAGGGAATTCGCCGCATTTGTTAACATTGTAGGTCGGAATTCGCTTCACAATTTTAACATTGTTTACAATTCCCTCACATATTCTAACAGAGAATATGAAGAGAAATAAATATATGTATTTACGGCATATGATGACAAGGCATATATGCCGAAGCATAGAATATAAAGAGACAGAAATACACTCCCAACGAAGAATTTCGTTTTGCTTGTTTATGTTTTGCTTCATTTTTGACACAGAAAAATGTGTACAAAACACATTATGTTCTCTGTCTCACATACCCAAAAATTTGAAGAGACATAAATATGTGTATGCATGAATATGAATATGAAGACATAATCATATGTATGCATACTCCTTATGAACTCCCAACAACGGCATTGTGATTTTCATGCTTAAATGTTTGCTTTCAACTTAAGAATCGCAATGTATGCAAATATGTATGTATGTATGTACATATGCTTTTGCGTTTTGCCGTCGGCAATTGAATATTGACTTGTAAACATAATATGATAAGAGTATAATTTTGTATGAATGCAGGCATAGTAATATTTATAGTCAATTTGGACGTGCATATCTAATAATTTTATATAATTTTTACAATATACTATACTAATAAATATTTTTGTATTATATTTCCTACTAATAGAAATTAAATTTATCACAACAATATATGTATACGTACATATGTACATCACATTATCTTATGTCTCTGCACATGCTCATATCATAATCTTATTATCTGCTCATATGATTGCATGTATGTATACGCATGTGCGCGTTCAGAAATTTAAACAATGATATTATCACTTATCAATGTACATAAGTATGTATTTCATGTGCGCGCATTGATCTGCATTCATTCATATACACTTATATGTACATATATTTGTATACACTTCCGAACAAATAATGCACAAGCATACAAACATATGTGTATACATGTGAATATGTCACCAACAAAAATTGAAGCATTGTTCTACGAAAACAACAATCGCCTCAGCATAAGCATCACAAGTCAATGTGGCAGCCGAATTGGCGAAGCCCAAATGTAGTAAATTTTACAACAAAAACGATTTCATTCATAAACGCAGGCGCATTTGCCACAAGCGACCTCGCTTCATTCTTATACACAGACGCCGTAACATCTCCCCGAGCATGCCTTTGCCTACAAGCGTCTTTTCGCGAGGATGACAAAAGCTAAAAATCATAAATTGAACAACTTTCTGATGCTTCTTCACAGAAAGAAGCGAGAAAAGTGGCAATATAGCTCTTGTCGATTTACAATATTTGTCAATTCTAAAATAAGTATTTTTCCGTGGCTCGCAAAAATTTGCGTCGATATGTATGCAAGCTCATACATATGCATACATATTTACGCTAGTTTTTAAGCGGAGCTGTTCCAGCAGGAAGGAAAGCGGTAACAATCGGCGGCCATTCGTTTATTTGTTTCATGCATAACCAAACCATAATTAGGACAATGCATAAATTGAACATCTTCTGGTGTTTGTTTGAAGAAAGAAGTGAGAAAAGTGGCAACATAGGAGTTGTCGATTTATAATATTTGTCTAAAATATTTTTCCGTGACAAAAATCTGCGTCGATATGTATTCATGCTCATACGTATACATACATACATATTTACGCTAGTTTGTTGGCGAAACTGCTACAGCGGCAAGGGGTGACAATCGGCGGCCATTACTTTATTTTTTTCGGCAAAACTCCGATTTTATACCAGCACCTTGACCTTGGTTGCCCGTGGCAACATAGATGCCAAAAGACGGCCATTATTGGATGTTGTAAACATACAGGCAAATGTGCCAAAGAAATAATATATGAATGTATATGCCATAGAAATATGGAAATGACAACGAAATATGGATATTTCTAAAGGTCATTAATTTTTTTGAAGAAATTAAAGGAATGAATGGAAGTGTTTTTATTATTTTTTATTTAATTTCATCACATAAAATTTTTACCATTTTTCGGAAAACAATGGTTCTTATAACACAAAGTAATCAATCAATGGTTCATTAATTCAATATAAGCATGCATATGTGAAAATCACGCATATGTGACAATGGTCATATAATACAATATATGCACACATATGTCACTCAGAGAATGCTTTTTTACATTCTCTGTGTGCCTTTGTATATTTTCTATATTTTTCTACGAAGCAAATTCTCTTTATATATTTTCAGTCATTTACATATTTTTCTGACACTCCACGTGCTCAATTATGTTAAATAGCAGCGAGCACGGCGAATTCCCTAATAAAAATCTATCAGCTCTGTTAGCCGCGCAATCGAACCATCATACAGATTTCGATTTGCACCTTCTCTATGTTTTTAGTTTCTCTGGTGCAGGTTCGACTGCGAACATTTGATAGATTTTTATTAGGGAATTCGCCGCATTTGTTAACATTGTAGGTCGGAATTCGCTTCACAATTTTAACATTGTTTACAATTCCCTCACATATTCTAACAGAGAATATGAAGAGAAATAAATATATGTATTTACGGCATATGATGACAAGGCATATATGCCGAAGCATAGAATATAAAGAGACAGAAATACACTCCCAACGAAGAATTTCGTTTTGCTTGTTTATGTTTTGCTTCATTTTTGACACAGAAAAATGTGTACAAAACACATTATGTTCTCTGTCTCACATACCCAAAAATTTGAAGAGACATAAATATATGTATGCATGAATATGAATATGAAGACATAATCATATGTATGCATACTCCTTATGAACTCCCAACAACGGCATTGTGATTTTCATGCTTAAATGTTTGCTTTCAACTTAAGAATCGCAATGTATGCAAATATGTATGTATGTATGTACATATGCTTTTGCGTTTTGCCGTCGGCAATTGAATATTGACTTGTAAACATAATATGATAAGAGTATAATTTTGTATGAATGCAGGCATAGTAATATTTATAGTCAATTTGGACGTGCATATCTAATAATTTTATATAATTTTTACAATATACTATACTAATAAATATTTTTGTATTATATTTCCTACTAATAGAAATTAAATTTATCACAACAATATATGTATACGTACATATGTACATCACATTATCTTATGTCTCTGCACATGCTCATATCATAATCTTATTATCTGCTCATATGATTGCATGTATGTATACGCATGTGCGCGTTCAGAAATTTAAACAATGATATTATCACTTATCAATGTACATAAGTATGTATTTCATGTGCGCGCATTGATCTGCATTCATTCATATACACTTATATGTACATATATTTGTATACACTTCCGAACCTATAATGCACAAGCATACAAACATATGTGTATACATGTGAATATGTCACCAACAAAAATTGAAGCATTGTTCTACGAAAACAACAATCGCCTCAGCATAAGCATCACAAGTCAATGTGGCAGCCGAATTGGCGAAGCCCAAATGTAGTAAATTTTACAACAAAAACGATTTCATTCATAAACGCAGGCGTATTTGCCACAAGCGACCTCGCTTCATTCTTATACACAGACGCCGTATCATCTCCCCGAGCATGCCTTTGCCTACAAGCGTCTTTTCGCGAGGATGACAAAAGGTAAAAATTATAAATTGAACAACTTTCTGATGCTTCTTCACAGAAAGAAGCGAGAAAAGTGGCAATATAGCTCTTGTCGATTTACAATATTTGTCAATTCTAAAATAAGTATTTTTCCGTGGCTCGCAAAAATTTGCGTCGATATGTATGCAAGCTCATACATATGCATACATATTTACGCTAGTTTTTAAGCGGAGCTGTTCCAGCAGGAAGGAAAGCGGTAACAATCGGCGGCCATTCGTTTATTTGTTTCATGCATAACCAAACCATAATTAGGACAATGCATAAATTGAACATCTTCTGGTGTTTGTTTGAAGAAAGAAGTGAGAAAAGTGGCAACATAGGAGTTGTCGATTTATAATATTTGTCTAAAATATTTTTCCGTGACAAAAATCTGCGTCGATATGTATTCATGCTCATACGTATACATACATACATATTTACGCTAGTTTGTTGGCGAAACTGCTACAGCGGCAAGGGGTGACAATCGGCGGCCATTACTTTATTTTTTTCGGCAAAACTCCGATTTTATACCAGCACCTTGACCTTGGTTGCCCGTGGCAACATAGATGCCAAAAGACGGCCATTATTGGATGTTGTAAACATACAGGCAAATGTGCCAAAGAAATAATATATGAATGTATATGCCATAGAAATATGGAAATGACAACGAAATATGGATATTTCTAAAGGTCATTAATTTTTTTGAAGAAATTAAAGGAATGAATGGAAGTGTTTTTATTATTTTTTATTTAATTTCATCACATAAAATTTTTACCATTTTTCGGAAAACAATGGTTCTTATAACACAAAGTAATCAATCAATGGTTTATTAATTCAATATAAGCATGCATATGTGAAAATCACGCATATGTGACAATGGTCATATAATACAATATATGCACACATATGTCACTCAGAGAATGCTTTTTTACATTCTCTGTGTGCCTTTGTATATTTTCTATATTTTTCTACGAAGCAAATTCTCTTTATATATTTTCAGTCATTTACATATTTTTCTGACACTCCACGTGCTCAATTATGTTAAATAGCAGCGAGCATGGCGAATTCCCTAATAAAAATCTATCAGCTCTGTTAGCCGCGCAATCGAACCATCATACAGATTTCGATTTGCACCTTCTCTATGTTTTTAGTTTCTCTGGTGCAGGTTCGACTGCGAACATTTGATAGATTTTTATTAGGGAATTCGCCGCATTTGTTAACATTGTAGGTCGGAATTCGCTTCACAATTTTAACATTGTTTACAATTCCCTCACATATTCTAACAGAGAATATGAAGAGAAATAAATATATGTATTTACGGCATATGATGACAAGGCATATATGCCGAAGCATAGAATATAAAGAGACAGAAATACACTCCCAACGAAGAATTTCGTTTTGCTTGTTTATGTTTTGCTTCATTTTTGACACAGAAAAATGTGTACAAAACACATTATGTTCTCTGTCTCACATACCCAAAAATTTGAAGAGACATAAATATATGTATGCATGAATATGAATATGAAGACATAATCATATGTATGCAAACTCCTTATGAACTCCCAACAACGGCATTGTGATTTTCATGCTTAAATTTTTGCTTTCAACTTAAGAATCGCAATGTATGCAAATATGTATGTATGTATGTACATATGCTTTTGCGTTTTGCCGTCGGCAATTGAATATTGACTTGTAAACATAATATGATAAGAGTATAATTTTGTATGAATGCAGGCATAGTAATATTTATAGTCAATTTGGACGTGCATATCTAATAATTTTATATAATTTTTACAATATACTTTACTAATAAATATTTTTGTATTATATTTCCTACTAATAGAAATTAAATTTATCACAACAATATATGTATACGTACATATGTACATCACATTATCTTATGTCTCTGCACATGCTCATATCATAATCTTATTATCTGCTCATATGATTGCATGTATGTATACGCATGCGCGCGTTCAGAAATTTAAACAATGATATTATCACTTATCAATGTACATAAGTATGTATTTCATGTGCGCGCATTGATCTGCATATTCATACATTCATATACACTTATATGTACGTATATTTGCATACACTTCCGAACAAATAATGCACAAGCATACAAACATATGTGTATACATGTGAATATGTCACCAACAAAAATTGAAGCATTGTTCTACGAAAACAACAATCGCCTCAGCATAAGCATCACAAGTCAATGTGGCAGCCGAATTGGCGAAGCCCAAATGTAGTAAATTTTACAACAAAAACGATTTCATTCATAAACGCAGGCGCATTTGCCACAAGCGACCTCGCTTCATTCTTATACACAGACGCCGTAACATCTCCCCGAGCATGCCTTTGCCTACAAGCGTCTTTTCGCGAGGATGACAAAAGCTAAAAATCATAAATTGAACAACTTTCTGATGCTTCTTCACAGAAAGAAGCGAGAAAAGTGGCAATATAGCTCTTGTCGATTTACAATATTTGTCAATTCTAAATTTTCCGTGGCTCGCAAAAATTTGCGTCGATATGTATGCAAGCTCATACATATGCATACATATTTACGCTAGTTTTTAGGCGGAGCTGTTCCAGCAGGAAGAAAAGCGGTAACAATCGGCGGCCATTCGTTTATTTGTTTCATGCATAACCAAACCATAATTAGGACAATGCAATGCAAGTGTCAATGGTGGTAAGCGTTTGAGAAGTCGCTACAAGCACGCGGGTTCGAATCTCAACAGAATTTATTTTTAATTTTTGCCTTTTATTTTATGGCAAAAGCTAAAAATCATAAATTGAACATCTTCTGGTGTTTGTTTGAAGAAAGAAGTGAGAAAAGTGGCAACATAGGAGTTAAGTAGCAGCGAGCACGGCGAATTCCCTAATAAAAATCTATCAGCTCTGTTAGCCGCGCAATCGAACCATCATACAGATTTCGATTTGCACCTTCTCTATGTTTTTAGTTTCTCTGCCTTCTCTATGTTTTTAGTTTCTCTGGTGCAGGTTCGACTGCGAACATTTGATAGATTTTTATTAGGGAATTCGCCGCATTTGTTAACATTGTAGGTCGGAATTCGCTTCACAATTTTAACATTGTTTACAATTCCCTCACATATTCTAACAGAGAATATGAAGAGAAATAAATATATGTATTTACGGCATATGACGACAAGGCATATATGCCGAAGCGTAGAACATAAAGAGACAGAAATACACTCCCAACAAAGAATTTCGTTTTGCTTGTTTATGTTTTGTTTCATTTTTGACACAGAAAAATGTGTACAAAACACATTATGTTCTCTGTCTCACATACCCAAGAATTTGAAGAGACATAAATATATGTATGCATGAATATGAATATGAAGACATAATCATATGTATGCATGCTCCTTATGAACTCCCAACAACAGCATTGTGATTTTCATGCTTAAATTTTTGCTTTCAACTTAAGAATCGCAATGTATGCAAATATGTATGTATGTATGTACATATGCTTTTGCGTTTTGCCGTCGGCAATTGAATATTGACTTGTAAACATAATATGATAAGAGTATAATTTTGTATGAATGCAGGCATAGTAATATTTATAGTCAATTTGGACGTGCATATCTAATAATTTTATATAATTTTTACAATATACTATACTAATAAATATTTTTGTATTATATTTCCTACTAATAGAAATTAAATGTATCACAACAATATATGTATACGTACATATGTACATCACATTATCTTATGTCTCTGCACATGCTCATATCATAATCTTATTATCTGCTCATATGATTGCATGTATGTATACGCATGTGCGCGTTCAGAAATTTAAACAATGATATTATCACTTATCAATGTACATAAGTATGTATTTCATGTGCGCGCATTGATCTGCATATTCATACATTCATATACACTTATATGTACGTATATTTGTATACACTTCCGAACAAATAATGCACAAGCATACAAACATATGTGTATACATGTGAATATGTCACCAACAAAAATTGAAGCATTGTTCTACGAAAACAACAATCGCCTCAGCATAAGCATCACAAGTCAATGTGGCAGCCGAATTGGCGAAGCCCAAATGTAGTAAATTTTACAACAAAAACGATTTCATTCATAAACGCAGGCGCATTTGCCACAAGCGACCTCGCTTCATTCTTATACACAGACGCCGTAACATCTCCCCGAGCATGCCTTTGCCTACAAGCGTCTTTTCGCGAGGATGACAAAAGCTAAAAATCATAAATTGAACAACTTTCTGATGCTTCTTCACAGAAAGAAGCGAGAAAAGTGGCAATATAGCTCTTGTCGATTTACAATATTTGTCAATTCTAAAATAAGTATTTTTCCGTGGCTCGCAAAAATTTGCGTCGATATGTATGCAAGCTCATACATATGCATACATATTTACGCTAGTTTTTAGGCGGAGCTGTTCCAGCAGGAAGAAAAGCGGTAACAATCGGCGGCCATTCGTTTATTTGTTTCATGCATAACCAAACCATAATTAGGACAATGCAATGCAAGTGTTAATGGTGGTAAGCGTTTGAGAAGTCGCTACAAGCACGCGGGTTCGAATCTCAACAGAATTTATTTTTAATTTTTGCCTTTGATTTTATGGCAAAAGCTAAAAATCATAAATTGAAAATCTTCTGGTGTTTGTTTGAAGAAAGAAGTGAGAAAAGTGGCAACATAGGAGTTGTCGATTTATAATATTTGTCTAAAATATTTTTCCGTGACAAAAATCTGCGTCGATATGTATTCATGCTCATACGTATACATACATACATATTTACGCTAGTTTGTTGGCGAAACTGCTACAGCGGCAAGGGGTGACAATCGGCGGCCATTACTTTATTTTTTTCGGCAAAACTCCGATTTTCTACCAGCACCTTGACCTTGGTTGCCCGTGGCAACATAGACGCCAAAAGACGGCCATTATTGGATGTTGTAAACATACAGGTAAATGTGCCAAAGAAATAATATATGAATGTATATGCCATAGAAATATGGAAATGACAACGAAATATGGATATTTCTAAAGGTCATTAATTTTTTTGAAGAAATTAAAGGAATGAATGGAACTGTTTATATGAGCACATTTAAGTTCATCTTATAATAGACGAAATTAATATAATTTTTGAAATAATAATTTATTTAAAATTATTTTTTATTTAATTTCATCACATAAAATTTTTACCATTTTTCGGAAAACAATGGTTCTTATAACACAAAGTAATCAATCAATGGTTCATTAATTCAATATAAGCATGCATATGTGAAAATCCCGCATATGTGACAATGGTCATATAATACAATATATGCACACATATGTCACTCAGAGAATGCTTTTTTACATTCTCTGTGTGCCTTTGTATATTTTCTATATTTTTCTACGAAGCAAATTCTCTTTATATATTTTCAGTCATTTACATATTTTTCTGACACTCCACGTGCTCAATTATGTTAAATAGCAGCGAGCACGGCGAATTCCCTAATAAAAATCTATCAGCTCTGTTAGCCGCGCAATCGAACCATCATACAGATTTCGATTTGCACCTTCTCTATGTTTTTAGTTTCTCTGGTGCAGGTTCGACTGCGAACATTTGATAGATTTTTATTAGGGAATTCGCCGCATTTGTTAACATTGCCGGTCGGAATTCGCTTCACAATTTTAACATTGTTTACAATTCCCTCACATATTCTAACAGAGAATATGAAGAGAAATAAATATATGTATTTACGGCATATGATGACAAGGCATATATGCCGAAGCATAGAATATAAAGAGACAGAAATACACTCCCAACGAAGAATTTCGTTTTGCTTGTTTATGTTTTGTTTCATTTTTGACACAGAAAAATGTGTACAAAACACATTATGTTCTCTGTCTCACATACCCAAGAATTTGAAGAGACATAAATATATGTATGCATGAATATGAATATGAAGACATAATCATATGTATGCATGCTCCTTATGAACTCCCAACAACAGCATTGTGATTTTCATGCTTAAATTTTTGCTTTCAACTTAAGAATCGCAATGTATGCAAATATGTATGTATGTATGTACATATGCTTTTGCGTTTTGCCGTCGGCAATTGAATATTGACTTGTAAACATAATATGATAAGAGTATAATTTTGTATGAATGCAGGCATAGTAATATTTATAGTCAATTTGGACGTGCATATCTAATAATTTTATATAATTTTTACAATATACTATACTAATAAATATTTTTGTATTATATTTCCTACTAATAGAAATTAAATTTATCACAACAATATATGTATACGTACATATGTACATCACATTATCTTATGTCTCTGCACATGCTCATATCATAATCTTATTATCTGCTCATATGATTGCATGTATGTATACGCATGGGCGCGTTCAGAAATTTAAACAATGATATTATCACTTATCAATGTACATAAGTATGTATTTCATGTGCGCGCATTGATCTGCATATTCATACATTCATATACACTTATATGTACGTATATTTGTATACACTTCCGAACAAATAATGCACAAGCATACAAACATATGTGTATACATGTGAATATATCACCAACAAAAATTGAAGCATTGTTCTACGAAAACAACAATCGCCTCAGCATAAGCATCACAAGTCAATGTGGCAGCCGAATTGGCGAAGCCCAAATGTAGTAAATTTTACAACAAAAACGATTTCATTCATAAACGCAGGCGCATTTGCCACAAGCGACCTCGCTTCATTCTTATACACAGACGCCGTAACATCTCCCCGAGCCAGAGAACTTAAAAGTAGAGAGAAGGTGCAGGTTCGACTGCGAACATTTGATAGATTTTTATTAGAGAATTCGCCGGATTCGTTAACATTGTGAGTCTGATTTCGCCCCGCAATTTTAACATTTTTTACCATTCTCTCACATATTCTAACAGAGAATATGAAGAGAATATGTATTCACGGCATATGATGACGGCATGTATGTACATGTCGAAGCAGAAAATATGAAGAGACTCGCAACGAAGAATTTCGTTTTGCTTGTTTATATATTTATATATATTATGTATTCATATGGAAATATGTTTTAAAGTTTACATAAAATTGAAGTGTCAATAATTGCGCCAATATTCATAAAGTTCGTGATTTTACGCGGGTACGATGGGATTTTGTTAAGTTAAGTTGAAAATTGTGAATTTTTTATATAAATTAATTTAAAAGTGTCGGAAAAATGCCGAAAATACGTAAATGTCGCGTGCGCGGGTGTGGGAGTACCAGCGATGGGTTATTCCGACTTTTCTGCTTCCCAAATGAATGGGTGCTGGCTGAAAAGTGGAAGGAGAATCTAAAAATTTCTCCCACTGACCACTTTGCATCCACCAACTCATTCGTTTGTGAGAAGCATTTTCAGAAAGAGGCAATTGGCACAAGAAGGCTGAAAAAGGATGCAGTACCAACGTTGGAATTAGGTAAGTGAAATTCTTTTATTTAATTGTAATATTTGTTGTGGGTGCCCTTACAACAAGGGGGTATGTGCAAATACCAGTGCTTGTGTGTGTTTTCCTTTTTGCGGGTGCAAATACCAGTGCGTGTGCGTGTGTGTGTTGTGATCTTTTGGTTGTTTTGTGTGTTGTGATATTTGCGGGTGCACATACAAGTGAGTGTATTTTTAATGCACTTATATTGATCCGGCTAATAAAATAATAAGGACAGTGGCCTGCGGTGAATAAAGTTTGTGTGGATCCAAAAATGGGAGGGAATTAAGAGCAGTGAACGAAGCTAAATTATTTTAAACAAATTGGAAAAAGGTTTTTTGTATAGTTTAACCCAGATATGGCAAATTATTTTATTTTCATTTTTCTTATAATCTGAGATATTATCATGTGAAAAGTTTAAGTCTAGTTTAACTAAAGAAACAACAATATTAAATAAGAAAAGGGAAATACATAATAGGGAATACATTTCTAAATTGTTTAATATTTTGTTGAAAATCCTTTGTTGGTTAAAACTGATCGACACCGCATATAGGAATATTTTGAAGTTTTGGGTTTTTGCATCCCTGTCCTTATTATTTTTCACATAACTGTACATGCATATATTTTTCAATATATTTAAATTTTATTATTTATATATTTAAATTTTACTTTATATATTTTATACTTATTTCTATATATTTATTTGCGATTTATAGATGAGGCTCCTACCCAATTATTTCAACCGGCACCTCCGCTAAAACGTTGCTGCATTAGCAACTGTGCCGGTGGAGAGAAATTATTTAAATTTCCGAAAACGGAAGTTGCTAGGAATAATTGGGTAAAGGCCTGCAATCTTGATTTGCCAGTAAAATCAAATTTATATATATGTGAAAAACATTTTCACGAAAAAGATGTATCCTCGCACCGGATACTTAATGAAGCTCTTCCTGCGCGAAATTTAGGACTTGAAGAAAATAGCCAGCAGTCATCGGAGTGGGTTTTGCCGCCGGTTTTAAAAACGTATAATGTGAAAAAAACCGATGTTTCACAACCAGATGATATGTCAGTTGGAAATCCAAATGACATATCATTTGAAGAATTTGAGAAATATTCACGCCTTCATGAGATAGAAATGAAGTGCGACGAAGAAGAAAATATTTCTGTTTGCGACCACGAGCATTACGCTCGAGTAGCTAGGCGGTTTCAAAGCAATGCTTTGAAACAAGCCAATAAAAATTAAAGAGCTGAAGAGAAGAATTTTCTTATTGACAAGAAAATGCCAAGCTCTTGAGAAAAATATAATTATAACAGGAGGGGCAAATGATCATGCAATTACCTTCGCAAAAATGATTGTGAAGACGAAAAACTCCTACAGCGAAAAGGAGAAGGCAATGGCACTGAACATAAATTATATGTCGACTAGGGCCTATAATTTTATGCGCGACGACTTGGGGTTCTCACTGCCCCACAAGAAAACACTTTTGCGTTGGCGTCCGATCCGGTATGTCTGCCCCGGTATCGACGAAAAAGTCTTAAACAATTTAAAGAAAATTGTTCAAGGCTTTAAACCAGAGGAACGCATTTGCCAACTAATTTTCGACGAAGTCTCAATCAGAAAAGATCTGACGTACAACAAAGTGCGAGATGTGATTGATGGCTTCGTCGATAATGGAGAAGGTCACCGAGAAAGCGTGATCGGCAATAAGTGTTGTTTTTTTATGTTGAAAGGCCTAGTCGCGAAATGGAAATACGTAATTTCCTACTATGTGGCTAAAGATGGCGTAAGTAGTGAAAAACTGCTAAATTTGCTACAGAGCAATTTAACCGCCTCCGAAGAGATCGGATTAAAAATTAAAACTATAATATGCGATCAGGGTCCCCACAATGCCAAATTGAGGCTAATATTGGGCACATCGCCAGAAAAACCCTATTTCTACCACAATCAAAACAAAATTTATTTTATGTTCGACTATTGCCATTTAATAAAATGCATGCGCAATATGATAATTAAATATGACACCGAGACGCAAGATGGACTGGCTTCGTTTAAAGTAGTCCGAAAGATATTTGCGATCGACCAGGCGAACGTTAATTTTAAAATGTGCCTTAATTGACGTATTCGCATGTTTACCCCTCCAATTTAGAAAAGATGTCGGTGTCTAGAGCTACGCAAGTATTCAGCAATTCGGTCGCCGCGGCTATAGATATGGCAATAAAGCAAAATTTATTGGGCTCCGATGAGCATTTGAAAAAATGTGCCAAAGCCACCCAGCTGCTGGTTAAAAGGATGAATGACCTGTTCGACGAACTGGATTGTAAAACGCTTTACAATCCAAATCCGCAAAGACGGCCAATACAGAGAGATTGTATTGATAAAATAAACAGGTTAAAAGAGCACATCCAGTACTTGAAAAATATAAAAAAGCCCAACGTCCAAATATTGTGCCTGGATTCCTTCGTATTTACCATAAATGCAATGATTGCATTGAGCGGCGATATATTCACGGAGTATTCGAATATATCATTTATACTCTTAGGGAGAATGAACCAGGATGCCCTGGAAAACTTTTTTTATAAAATTCGCGCAAGTTTGGGAGCAAACAATCATCCATCCGCACATGAAATACAATATATTGTAGCAAGACTATTGTCTATGCATATATTGCGATGGAACTTCTCGCAAACAGGCAGCAATTGCGAAGAAGACGATGACATCAACCTAGATTGGAATATTGGCCAGGACGACGACCTTAAAGAAAATTTAAAACCGTCTGAGCAACTTGCCGTGGAACAAATTTGTATTCCAGATGAGCAATTTGCTGAGACAGAAGAAGTAGCAGAAAAACAGGTTCGTCGTTATTATACTGGGTATGCGATATACCAAAAGGTTTTTTGTCGACTAAAGTGCGAGAAATGTGCCTTATTAATGCAAAAGAAGGATTTATCATTACAAGACTCATCGGAAGCCCTTACAAGGTCGAAAAATTACAAAGGAGACAATGACCTAAGGCTGGTTAATCCCGACGACAGAGTATTTGAAATAAGCCGCCTCCAAATGAGCTGCTATAAAGAGCTCTTTATAGCAAATTCTTGCAGAGTGGGTATAAAATCTATGATTTTAGCCCAGATTACTGCAATTACACAACAGAAATACCCAGAGTGGTATACCGAGGCAGGAGATTGCCTCGAACATAGGCACCAATTTTTGGACTTTTTAATAACAGTTTTACTGTTCAAAAACGCAAAATGGCTAGCACACCAGCAGGAAGAGCTTTACAAAAATGAAGTAAGGGCGAGGGACTACAATAAAAAACAAAAATTAAAGAAACTGGCACGATAGATTGCAGGCCATATTTAATTTTTCTAGTGACTTTCGTTGGATAAAAGGTAAAAGAAATACATCCAATGCAAAATATATTATTGAAATAACTAACACATTTTTTCCTTCTTTTTTCTCTCATTTCAGCTTCTTCACAAACTAATAATGTTCTTTTTTTTCTTTCAGGGTAGATTAAGTTGTAAATAGTTTGTAGTAGTAGTTTTAGTATTAGTTATTGTTAGTTTGTAGTTAGTTCTAGTATTTATTAACTTAGTAAGTAGGTAGTATGAACACGTGAGCCAAGCTTTGAAAAAAGCTGGTGAAAAAGACCTAATCTTTATTGATTAGGTTGTGTGAGAATTTGTGGTTGTGGGTAGACAAATTCTGAAAATCGTGTTTAATTAAAATTATATTCTTTTTTATGTTTATTTCTAATAAAATGAATTTTCTTTCTATTTTTCATTTCAGTTTTTAATAAAATAAAATAAGTTTTTTAATAAATTTAAATGAGTTGAAATAAATTAAAACAAGTTTTTTAATAAATTAAAATAAATGTACATGTATTTTCATTTATATTTATTTATCAATAAATTTTTTAAGAACTATTTGCCTTGGTTGTCCATTTTATTTTCTCACACATTTCAGCCGATTTTTGTATAGAAATTTGACCGGCGTAGAAGCAAAATGCGAAACAATTATACATATATTATGTCGTTTGCACATTTGTCTGTATGTTTGCGAAAGCAAATGCTCTACAAAAGCATATTTCTATACTTAAACAAAATTATTTGAACCATCGTATGTTTCTTACATGCATAGCCAAACCATGCTTAAGATAGAGCAAACTAAGTGTCAATGGTGGTGTTGGTGGTAAGCGCTTTAAAAGTCAAGAAGTGAACACAGGTTCGAGTCTTGACAGAATTTATTTTTAATTTTTTGCTTTTTAACATCGTATACTATACTAATAAATATTTTTCTTACTAATAGAAATTAAATTTATCACAGCAATATTATGTATATGTATATTATGTATATTGCTATGATAAATTCTATTAGTAAGAAAAATAATTATTAGTATAGTATATGATATACGATGCTCATATAAATGTATGTATACGCGTTCAGATTTTCATCACTTATCAATATACTTATTACATATGCGCGCATTGACCTGCACAAGCATACAAACATACATATGCGTACACATATGAATATGTCACCACAAAAAATTGATCTTCACAAGTCAATATGGCAGCCAAATTGGCGAAGAACAAGTGTAGTAAATTTTACAACAAAAACAATTTTCATTCATAAACGCAGGCGCAAATTGACAAGCGATGTCGCTTCATTCATATAAACAGAGGCCGTAACATCTCCCCGAGCATGCTTTTGCCTACAAGTCGTCTTTTCGCGACGGTGGCAAAAGCTAAAAATCATAATTTGAACAAATTTCTGGTGCTTCTCGCAAAAATCAGCGTCGATATGTATGCATGCTCATACATATGCATACATATTTACGCTAGTTTGTTGACGAAACTGCTACAGCGGCAAGGGGTGACAATCGGCGGCCATTACTTTATTTTTTTCGGCAAAACTCCGATTTTCTACCAGCACCTTGACCTTGGTTGCCCGTGGCAACAAAGATGCCAAAAGACGGCCATTGTTGGATGTTGTAAACATACAGGCAAATGTGCCAAAGAAATAATATATGAATGTATATGCCATAGAAATATGGAAATGACAACGAAATATAGATATTTCTAAAGGTCATTAATTTTTTTGAAGAAATTAAAGGAATGAATGGAAGTGTTTATATGAGCACATTTAAGTTCATCTTATAATAGACAAAATTAATATAATTTTTGAAATAATAATTTATTTAAAATTATTTTTTATTTAATCTCATCACATAAAATTTTTACCATTTTTCGGAAAACAATGGTTCTTATAACACAAAGTAATCAATCAATGGTTCATTAATTCAATATAAGCATGCATATGTAAAAATCACGCATATGTGACAATGGTCATATAATACAATATATGCATACATATGTCACTCAGAGAATGCTTTTTTACATTCTCTGTGTGCCTTTGTATATTTTCTATATTTTTCTACGAAGCAAATTCTCTTTATATATTTTCAGTCATTTACATATTTTTCTGACACTCCACGTGCTCAATTATGCTAAATAACAGCGAGCACGGCGAATTCCCTAATAAAAATCTATCAGCTCTGTTAGCCGCGCAATCAAACCATCATACAGATTTCGATTTGCACCTTCTCTATGTTTTTAGTTTCTCTGCCCGAGCATGCCTTTGCCTACAAGCGTCTTTTCGCGAGGATGACAAAAGCTAAAAATCATAAATTGAACAACTTTCTGATGCTTCTTCACAGAAAGAAGCGAGAAAAGTGGCAATATAGCTCTTGTCGATTTACAATATTTGTCAATTCTAAAATAAGTATTTTTCCGTGGCTCGCAAAAATTTGCGTCGATATGTATGCAAGCTCATACATATGCATACATATTTACGCTAGTTTTTAAGCGGAGCTGTTCCAGCAGGAAGGAAAGCGGTAACAATCGGCGGCCATTCGTTTATTTGTTTCATGCATAACCAAACCATAATTATGACAATTCAATGGGAGTGTCAATGTTGGTGCTGGTGGTAAGCGTTTGAGAAGTCGCTACAAGCACGCGGGTTCGAATCTCAACAGAATTTATTTTTAATTTTTGCCTTTTATTTTATGGCAAAAGCTAAAAATCATAAATTGAACATCTTCTGGTGTTTGTTTGAAGAAAGAAGTGAGAAAAGTGGCAACATAGGAGTTGTCGATTTATAATATTTGTCTAAAATATTTTTCCGTGACAAAAATCTGCGTCGATATGTATTCATGCTCATACGTATACATACATACATATTTACGCTAGTTTGTTGGCGAAACTGCTACAGCGGCAAGGGGTGACAATCGGCGGCCATTACTTTATTTTTTCGGCAAAACTCCGATTTTCTACCAGCACCTTGACCTTGGTTGCCCGTGGCAACATAGACGCCAAAAGACGGCCATTATTGGATGTTGTAAACATACAGGTAAATGTGCCAAAGAAATAATATATGAATGTATATGCCATAGAAATATGGAAATGACAACGAAATATGGATATTTCTAAAGGTCATTAATTTTAATGAATGGAAGTGCTTATATGAGCACATTTAAGTTCATCTTATAATAGACGAAATTAATATAATTTTTGAAATAATAATTTATTTAAAATTATTTTTTATTTAATTTCATCACATAAAATTTTTACCATTTTTCGGAAAACAATGGTTCTTATAACACAAAGTAATCAATCAATGGTTCATTAATTCAATATAAGCATGCATATGTGAAAATCACGCATATGTGACAATGGTCATATAATACAATATATGCATACATATGTCACTCAGAGAATGCTTTTTTACATTCTCTGTGTGCCTTTGTATATTTTCTATATTTTTCTACGAAGCAAATTCTCTTTATATATTTTCAGTCATTTACATATTTTTCTGACACTCCACGTGCTCATTTATGTTAAATAGCAGCGAGCACGGCGAATTCCCTAATAAAAATCTATCAGCTCTGTTAGCCGCGCAATCGAATCATCATACAGATTTCGATTTGCACCTTCTCTATGTTTTTAGTTTCTCTGCCTTCTCTATGTTTTTAGTTTCTCTGGTGCAGGTTCGACTGCGAACATTTGATAGATTTTTATTAGGGAATTCGCCGCATTTGTTAACATTGTAGGTCGGAATTCGCTTCACAATTTTAACATTGTTTACAATTCCCTCACATATTAGAATTTTTCGATGATCGGTTTTTTTTCTATTGCATTTCTATGGGTCCGCTATAATTTGTTTCTGTTGCTGTTCGTATGCTTCTAAGTCCTCTTCTTTTGATTGGGTGAATTTAATTTTGAAAATATTGAAGTGTATAGGATACAATTTTTTGATTTGGCTTATTATGTCTTCAGAAGTAAGTATTCCATTACAGAAGGGTTTAAATGGCGTTTTAAAAGGTTAGATATGTCCTCAGTAGTATAAGGTGATTTAGTGATTATACATATGTCAGTAGTATGTCGGAAAGGGTATTTTGAATTCGTAAGAATTCTCATGTCTTGTAAGTAACCACATTTGATTTTTAAATGCGTTGACAGGCTCCTCTGTTGCTGGTATCAGATTGTGTCCTGAACTTTCATCAGAATGCGTTACTATTGTTAATGAGCTGAAATCAGGGGGTCGGGATAAGCAGTCAAGTTTTAAGTTTTGAATTGTCATTTTTGTTGCTTAACTCGTACTTTAGAGGTTGAAGATTGGTAAATATTTCAATTTTAGCTGTGCCATATATGTATATAGTTTCGTAATGATTTAAGTGACCAAATAATCGCTAGCATCTCTTTCTCGTTTGCTGCATAATTCTCCTCTGTTTTTGAAATAAAAGTGATTGGCTTTACGTTCTGTTCGAGTACTGCTCCAATGTCGTGTTTCGAAGCATTTGTAATCAAATGAAATTCTTTCTGATAGTTGGGATGGTTAGTGTAACTTCTCTTGAAACTAATGCACTTTTTTTGCCGAATGCTTTTCTAGCTGCGTCGTCAAGCTTAATGATTTTCTTTTTTGATTAATTTTTCGATATTCTTTCATCTTCTCTTCTAAGAAGAGTTGTGAGGGGATTCGTTAATTTCGCGTAGCCTCTTATAAATTACCTATAGTAACTGAAGAGTTCTAAAATTGATGTTGATGACTAGTCAGCGTAGCCGCTGTCTTTTAATTCTCTGAAATATGTTAGTGCTGTCGTATATCTCATACAGCTCATCGTTCTATCTAATAAGAAATTCGCCGTGGTCAACGCGCAAAGGATCATAAATCCTTCGCAGAACCTTTCCCTCGAAAACACGTAACGTCGACTCGTCAGACTCATCGTCCATGCCTTTGCAGCATAAACCAGGACGGGAATAATGAGTATTGATTTTCGCCTAAATATGCGCGACGGCCTTGTCAAACGACCATCATGCGCCTCGCTATGGGCCCGAAACGAAATGGCTACTATGATCGCTAACAAGATAATTTTGTTGTTTTGTGCGCATTATGGGCAGAGGGTATTATTGGTCCATATTTCTTCAAAACTGAAGCCGCCCATAATGTTACAGTAAATGGGAAACACTATAGATCCGTGAGTAATTGCAAATAAAAAGTATTATAGTCTTACATGAAATTATATTGTAGTAAATTTTAATGATTAAAAATATTGTTACGCATAAATAAATACGATAACGCTATAGCAGGTAACTTTGAAAATGATTGTTAAAAATTTTTGTGCATCTGTGCAAGGCGTAAATAAACATAAAAGTTAGATTTTTCATTTGATTAATCTCATATTCAAGCTTGTAACAAGTGAGTGGTTGGTGATGATATTTAAACTTCGTAAAAGTTCAATTGCCAATTGTTTAAAACTAATTTTAGATGCGCAATTTAGTTCTAGCTGTTTTTTATGAAACCCCAATGGATAAAAATTCTGCTAGAGTGGGCAGAGTAAAACAGTATGTTCTACAGGACGTTTCGGATGGTTCAAACATAAAATTTTCTTTTCATAATAGAATTATTGCTCGCCGCAAGTCACAATTTTTTTTATCTTTGTGGTAAAGCTCGAATAGGTTAGATGGCTGATCAGAGATCGCACATGGACTGATAAGTAGTCCTTTGTGAAGCCATTAAAAATCGAACTCCCGTGTTCGGACTCAGATATCGGCAAACCGCTTAGTAGCTAATACAAATTTGCAGAGGCGCCTAATTTCTATGCCCGCCAGGTCAGCGGGTAGTCTGAAACTATGTGCACCCAGGTGTCTAAGCCTTGATCTCCCAAAAGCAGGGCAGTCAAGAAGGAAGTGCTGGCTAGTTTCCACTGCATCATCCTCTAAGCAGCTTCTGCATGCGGCGTCCGGTAAGATTCCCAGTCTTACCGCATGTATGCCAATAGGGCAGTGGCCCGTCAAGAGCCCCATCATTAATGAGAGGCCAGCCTTACTGAGGGCAAAGAGATCACTAGATCTTCTACGATCTATCTTGGGCCAAAAGGCCCTTGCGACCGCACAGGTACCAATGCTGGACCATCGCCGAGCGAGCAGCCGCGAGGCCCAGCTATCCAGTAGTAGAGAACAAGAAGATGCAGGAGCACCTACCCGTTCCCATTCTACCGACAGCGATTCCAGGGTACCTTTTCTTGCTAGCTCATCGGCCTTGCAGTTACCTGGGATTCCGCTGTGGCCCGGCACCCACACAAGTCTTATAATAAAAGCTTCCGCCGCCAGAGACAGTGACGCCAGACACTCTTCGACCAACCCTGAACGCACTGTGAATGAGTTCAGGGCTAGTATCGCCGCTCTGCTGTCTGAGTGAATGGTCACCTCCCTGAAGGTAGAAACCCTCTTGAGCAGCACATCTACTGCTACCTTGATGGCTGCAACCTCGGCCTGAAAAACACTGCAATAGTCGGGAAGTCTGAAGCTGGATTTTATGGAGAGCTCCCGACAGTAGACCCCTCCACCAACCTTCCCTCCAAGCTTCGACCCATCCGTAAAGAAGCTAACCGCCCCTCTCCTCCAACGACTTCTTCCCTGCCAAACCTCCCTCGTCGGTATATGTACAGAGAAGGAGCCACCGGGGTTCGATAAGGCGACTCCATGATCCAGATGATCCGGTATGCAGTCAAAGCTTGCGAGGATATCCGAGTGCTCAGATGCACGTCCCTTTAGGAACCCAGACTCCCTGAGCCTAATAGCCACCTTTGCGGCCATACACCTTCCGGCAATATCCACCGGCGTTATGTTCAGGATTGCATTAAGTGCGATGGTTGGGGTAGACCTTAATGCACCGCACATGCTGATGAGCGCAGCTCGTTGAACGCTCTCAAGTTTCTTTGCAAGTGTGGTCTTCTGCAAAGCCCTCCACCACATGAAGACTCCATAGAACATTATGGGCTTGACTATGGTGTCATAGAGCCAGAGTACCACCTTCGGTGAGAGGCCCCACCTTTTGCCAATAGCTCCTCTACAGCAATATAAGGCAATCGATGCCTTTTTAGCTCTCTCCTCGATATTCGGCTTCCATGAAAGCTTCTTATCCAGGATGAGCCCTAAATACTTAACTGTATCCGCCGGTTGCAAGCGAATACCTCCCAAAAGCGGTAACGGCGCCTCCGGGATCTTGTATCTTCTACTAAATAAAACCATTTCTGTTTTATTTGGATTGATGGCGAGTCCACTTTCGACCGCCCATTTTGCTACAACGCTGAGATATCCCTGCGTCAACTCATACACGGTGCTTAGAAACTTTCCTTTCACCATGAGTGCTACATCGTCTGCATAGGCAATCACCTGACAGCCAAGATCCTCTAGCTTCTTGAGAAGGTCATTAACGACTAGGATCCACAAAAGCGGAGAAAGAACCCCCCTTGAGGGGTTCCCCTGCTCACTCTCCGTCGCGCACTCGCGCTGCCCCATTCTGTTTCGACCACTCTGTCGCACAGGAGACTGAAAATGAGGTGCTTGAGGTTCGATTCGACTCCAAGACCGTCTAGTGCAGTTACAACTGCCTCTGGCAGGACATTGTTGAAAGCTCCCTCAATATCAAGGAAGGTCCCAACCGCGAAGTCCTTAGCCTCAATTGCTTCTTCAAGCCACGACACGATAGTGTGCAAAGCAGTGTCCACTGACCTTCCTTTACGATACGCATGTTGCGCTCCTGATAGATAATCCCTCGGAATGCGCCCTCTTAGATACCAGTCCAGCAGCCTCTCCAGGGTTTTCAGTAGAAACGAGGAGAGACTGATGGGCCTGAAATCCTTGGCCGTGACATGGGAGCCCCTGCCAGCCTTCGGGATGAACGTAACCCTGACTCGTCTCCAGGCTCCCGGGATGTAACCTAATCTTATGCAGTTCGCATAGATCGGTACCAACCAGCCACATGATACCTTAACAGCCTGCTGCAGCTGCGCTGGTATGATGCCGTCCGGTCCCGGGGACTTGAACGGTTTGAACGAATTGATCGCCCAGGTCAGGTGGCGCTCATCCAGAAGGCCGACAAAGGCCGTGTCGTCAGCATGCAACGCTCCGAGAGAAACCTCTGTAGGGGACGTATTACTAGGAAAGTGGGCGTCAATGAGCATCTGTAGTGTTTCTTCACTGCTCAGCGCCCACCTCCCATTTACATCCTTAAGGTACCCCAGAGACACGGGGTTTTTCGCGAGAATTCGCCTGAATCTAGAGGACTCATGAAAGCCCTCCACTTTTTCGCAGAAGCTCTTCCACGAGATCCTCTTAGCCCTTCTTAGCTCGGACTTGTATATCGAAAGTCCTGTTTTATACAGGACCCAATCATCGGTTTGCCCGCTCCTACGAGCCTTGTTGAATAAGCGTCTGCAGGACGCCCTGATTTCCGAGAGCTCCAGAGTCCACCATTGAGGTTTTCCCCTGCCTTTCGGTGTTTTCAATGGACAGGAGCTCTCCAGTGCAGTGTTGCACGCCGAGCTGAAGGCTCCGACCCACCCATCCACCACATCGGCGGTGGCCAGCGCGCCCACCTCCGGTGCGCGTGGGAGAGCTTGCCGAAGCCTTCTGCGGTAACCTTCCCAGTCCGTGTTTCGGGGATTTCTGAAGGATTTTCTGGGAGGACCTTCTCCGTCAAGACTAAACCCGATATATCTATGATCAGAAAAGGAGTGATCATCAAGGACCCTCCAGTTCGAGATCAGCGGGGCAATCTTGTGTGAGGCTAGGGTGAGGTCGAGAACCTCCTCCCTACCTGCTGTCACAAAAGTGGGAGAATTTCCCTTATTGCAGATGCAAAGATTTTCACTAACAATAAAATCGAAAAGCGACTCACCTCTAGCGTTGGTATCCGAGCTCCCCCAGATCGAGTGTCGCGAGTTAGCGTCCGAGCCGATGATGACATCGGCACCATTCCGGGACGCTTCAGCCAAGGTCCTTCTTAGCAGTGTGGGAGGCGGCTCCACCTCATCGTCATGAGGCATGTATGCTGCGACCAGCCAGATATTCCCGGTGTCGCACTCTAGTTTTGCTGTAACTACGTCAGCGTTGCTGAAATTAGGTAAAAGAAATACCGTTAGTTCGTTTCTGACCAGCATACAGGCTCTATTTCTACCTGCATCCATGGCCGCCAGCAGCTTATGGCTCTTCGTCCTTAGTCCGGATATTCCGTTGCCTGTTAGCCACGGTTCCTGGATCAGGACCACATCGGCTTCGTCTTGCTCCAGACGAAGCAGTAGGTTGGCGGAGGCCGCCTTTGCGTGATGGAGGTTAATCTGGAGGAATCTCATCCTTCAGACCATCCTCTAGGAGCGCCAGTTCAGCGCTTAGGTCATGATCGACCCTCACCTCCTCAAACAATTGTTCGAGGCTGAAGACGGAATCGCCGATCGACGAGCCGCCTCCAGTACTCGCCACGTCCGAGAGGTTTGGGTCGTTTTCCGTGGTCGCTTGACCATCGCTAACGCCTTCTCCCTTCTCCCCGCATCTGCAGCTTGAGGGCCATCAGCCCTGGCATCCGTTGGAAGTACCTTCAGTACTACCATTTCGAACCCATAGCTGATGGCTCCCTTGGTTTTACTGAGAGGACCGATGGACTCCGCGTTAAGCATTATCAGCGCCTGCCGATATGGTTCATCGGTTCTCTCCAGCCTTATTACCCTCCAGTCATGCGCGGGAAGTGAGGGGTTGCAGTATCTGAGGATTTCCTCAATCTCCTTCGCAGTGGACGGTTCGGCCGGCAGCCAGACGCGAGCCCTAGGGCGAAGAGGAAGATCCTCTTTGTCCACGGCCTCCAGTCTAGCCCCCTTCCAAACCTCCCCCACCAGAGAGACTGCCTTCTTGTATAAGATGGCCGATCTTTCATCGGCGCATCTAGTCAGCTTGTGCAGCCCATGGTGCCAACCGGCACTAACACATTTTGGGGGTGGCCCCGGGTTTTCCTTGACCACCCTGAGGAAGACCGAAGAGATAGCCGCTGCTACTCTCTTCCATTCTTCATGGGAGATAGCCCCGTCCTCCCTGCTGCGGTCGAGCACGCCGAGGATCTTTGCACCAGCACCTTTAGCAATCTCGCTGAAGGTTGGCGCCGCCCCTGTTCTCGGTTTTTTGCCGATGGAGGTTTCTCCCTCGTGCGATCTTTGCCGCTTAACCGCTGGTTCGTGCTTCTTTTCTTCGAGTCGTGACACATCGGTCTCGCTCTCGCTTAGCACCTTCTTGGCCCACTCCAGCGTGTTGGCATGCTGCTCAGATACCTGACCAGCATGCTCACCACCGTAGCGTTCCACTATCTTTGCCGCTAATCGACGGTCCGACTTCAGCTTCCTAGCTAAAGCCCCTTTACTCAAGCCCCCTGTGGACCCCTTCATAATTCTAGCAGAAGTTCCTCTACTAGTACTGGCGATTCCGCCGCGTATGAAGGCTCCACCCTTCACTGTCTTTTTTGCCGGCGGGTTTGCGCCGACTTCCCCCATCCTGCCGTCTGATGCAGAGACTCCTATGAGGGTCTTAATTCTACTGCTACCTGGCGACGATTTCGTCGTCCCGGGAGCAGCAGCCCCACCCGAGATAGATCTGGGTGTCGATTTCGACGCCTCTTCACCACCCTTCGTCACCTTCTCGTCCGTGTTTGTAGTTGTGTCCATGCTATAAGGGTCCCCACTCAGAGCCGCTATCCGTCCCCCGGAGAGGTAGTCGCCTTTTATGGTCCCAAGGTTATCTCAGAGGTGAGGCCAAGGCGAGGGTTGACGTACGCCCTTATGAGGCAATACGTTCAGAGCCGACCAGCGTAAAGAAGGAGTCCTCTCAACTTACACCTACCACGCCAACTCAATGACGACGGGGGGGGAACGTACTCTGAGGCCTGCCAAGGTTTTAACGGGACGGAGGCAGTTTCGACATTAGCCCGACAGCCATTTCTGATGGGTGTCACCCCATCATACTCAGGTGCCAGAATGCCGCCACCACCAGCCCAGGGTTCTAAAAGATCCAGATATGTTTCCTATTCCAAAAACCAGTTCGGTGCCAAAAACGTCGTCAAGGGAGTTGTAAGGCCGTGAAGGCCGCAGGTCATTCGGCGTTACCCAGGATGCACCAGCGTGGAGGCGACCTGCACTACATCCCAAGCTCGAATACCATTCCGGTAAAACTGTTCATCTGATGCTATTCAAGAATCAAGCTTCTGCCATCGAACGTAACAAATAATAATCGGACGATGCAATGTTTCTGGAAAAGGTTTTCCCATTTAAGCGTTTCCAGGTACAATTTAACGGATTTGGGGAAGTAAGGCCGATCGCTGCCATGCAGCAGAATAACTTTTTCCGCCTCTCCTAATATTTTGGTGATAATGATATCAAGTTCCTTGTGTCTAAATCATTCCCAGCACATGTAGTGGCCTAGCGGGTGACTCCCACCGTCTTCGTCATTATTGAAATCGCCGCCTTTGAAGTAACGAAACAAATCATGGCTCATATACACTTAAATATAAGACTTAAAGGACATCGCCCAAGGGTTGATGTGGCTAGTGTTTCCATTAATTTCCAATAAAGTAATATTTATTTATAAATAAAAACGAAAACAATAATTCCCGTGAAAGAACCTACCGGATAACAATTTGAACATTACTTCCGAATTTGAAAATAAAACCTGTAGATATAAACTTTCATAACACAAATACTCAGATATATGAAAAGTAATGCCACTTTTCGTTTTAATTTTATAACTTAATAATGGGTTCACCTGTCCAAACCAAATCTTTAAGCTTTGTTCGGACTATTTAATAGATGGTTTACATGGTTAGCCGAGCGGTTCTTCACTTATCATATTTTTTGTTATAAGTAAATTCAAGGATGGAGTCAAGTGTAGAAGTTCACACAAGTGAGGAAAGTTCTCTGATCGCCATTCATTTGGGAGTATCCAAGTACGATTCTTTTACATATGGCACAAGAAGCTCACGACTTCCGGTTTTAGACCAAGTATACTCTGGGTAGCCTAAGAACGTCCGTTCGAAGGCGAGCGAAAGTGAGAAGGCGAAATATCCCCTACATAGGGTTGTGCGCTGGGTTTGGGACCCGCCACGCAAAAACAGCCCTCAATGAAAGGATAACAACTGCCTCGGATAAAAGACCTCCTTTTTGATGACGACCACAGCAAACGAATCAAGGATTATGATTTGAGGGCATGCACCTAGAATGTCCTTGATGTCCTAATTGGAGTGAAAGCTGACATCACCGCCGTCCAAGAACTGCGATGGACGGGAAAAGGACTGAGGCGAGTAGGTGCTTGTGGCATTTACTACAGTGGCCACATAAAGGAGAGCACGTTTGGCGTGGGATTCGTGGTGGGAGAGACTACGTAGCCGAGTACTATCATTCACTCCGGTGGCTAAACATCTACCCACAATCCGCATCAAAGCGAGGTTTTTCAACATATCGCTGATTTGCGCACACGCCCCGACGAAAGAGAAGGGCGATGTGACCAAAGATGCCTTCTATGAGTGCTTGGAGCGCACCTATGAGAGCTGACCACGCCACGATGCCAAAACCATGCCCACGATGAAACATCGGTTATCTGTAGTACTAGATTCCAGTATAAGAAAATTCATCAAGCCACCTGTCTGTCTCTGGATCAAAAAACCACCAATCAAATAATGTTGTGATAGACGGAAGACACGTCTCCAGTGTTTGAGATGTGCGTGCGCTCAGAGACTTTAACATCAACTCGGGCCACTGCGTTGTTGCAGCCAAGATTCGCACCCGCCTCTGTGCAGCAAAAAACGCACGTTAACAAACACAAGAAAGGTTCGACGTCGAGAAGCTGCAATCACAACAGACAGCCGAACAATTTTCTATTCGGCTTGTACTCCTGTTCTCTGAGAGCACTCGTCAACAACTCGGTAAAAGGGAACTGTGGGACGGCATTTCAAACTCCTTACGTACAGCTTCAACCGAAACCATTGGTTTCCGGAAAATGCAAAAGAACAGCTGGTATGACGGAGAGTGCCTTGTCGCAGCGGAGAGAAAACTGACTGCCTACCTCGCAACGTTGCGGTTGACCACAACATGTGCGGGATGGGATAGATACCGAGAGTTGAAGAGGGAAGCGAGAGGCATTTGCAGACAGAAAATGAGAGATGTCGAAATGCGTGAGTATGAAGAGCTTGACAAGCTGGCCGACAGGGGTAATGCTCGAAATTTCTACGAAAAATGCGGCAGCTAACAGAAGGTTTCAAGACCGAAGTATACTCTTGTAGACCCCCAAAGGTGATCTAGTGACTAATGCCTAGAGCATACTTAAATTATGGAGGGAACACTTCTCCAGCCTGCTGAATGGCAGTGAAAGTACAACGCTAGGAGAAGGCGAAAATACCTGTGAAACCGTGAAAGGAGAATCGACACACTCCACCTCTTCGTCGATTTCAAAGCTGCTTTCGACAGCTCTAAAAGGAGCTGCCTTTATGCCGCAATGTCTGAATTTGTATCACCTCAAAACTAATATGGCTATGTAAACTGACGTTGAGCAACACCAAAAGCTCCGTCAGGATCGGGAAGGACTTCTCCGAGCCGTTTGATACCAATCGAGGTTTCAGACAAAGCGACTCTCTATCGCGACCTCTTCAATCTGCTGCTGCAGAAAATAATTCGAGCTACAGAACTTAATCGGGCAGGTACAATCTTTTATAAGAGTGTACACCCGCGCCGTTAGTTTTGCTTTCTCCAGGCTGGAAAAGTAAGCACAGCAAATGGGTCTGGCAGTAAACGAGGGTAAGACGAAATATCTCCTGTCATCAAACAAACAGTCGTCGTACTCGCGACTTGGCACTCACGTCACTGTTGGCAGTCATAACTTTGAAGTTGTACATAGTTTCGTATATTTGGGAACCAGTGTATACACCACCAACAATGTCAGCCTGTAAATCCAACGCAGGATAACTCTTGCCAACAAGTGCTACTTCGGACTGAGTAAGCAATTGAGAAGTAAATCCTCTCTCGACGAACAAAAACCAAACTCTATAAGTCACTTATTGGTCCCGTTCTGCTATAAGGTGCAGAAGTATGAACGATGATAATAATTGAGGAGTCGACGTTGCGAGTTTTCGAGAAAAATGTTCTGAGAAAGATTTATGGTGTTTCGCACGTTGGCCACGGCAAATATCGCATTCGATGAAACGATGAGCTCTATGAGATATACGACAGCATTGACATAGTTCAGCAAATTAAAAGACAGCGGATACGCTGGCTAGGGTATGTTGTCCGAATGGGCGAAAACACTCCAGCTGTTAAAGTATTCGACGCAGTAACCGCCGGGGGAAGCAGAGGAAGAGGAAGACCTCCACTCCGTTGCAAGGACCAAGTGGAGAAGGACCTATCTTCGCTTGGAATATCCAATCGGTGCCACGTAGCGAAAAGAAGAAGAGACTGGCGCTCCGTTGTTAACTCGGCTACAATCGCGTAAGAGGTGTCTACGGCAATAAAGAAGATGAATTCGATAAATGTTAATGGGAATTTTTGTGACAAATTTTAATTATTTAACATGGGGATTGTGCTATCAAATTGTTATGTTGGTATGTCATTCATGTGGTCATCTCAATACAGACGTGCTTCGATTAAAGCAAATTTTCAGCGACAATTATTGCTTTTTATTTATATATTTTTAAATATATATTCTTGTTCAAACAAACAGAGAGTCTTTATTTGTGCAAATGTATGCTATGTATGTGTACTTTTATCAGTCGTCGGTGTTTCATGTTTTTGTTTAAAAAAACACAGCGGTAGATATATTATTGTTGTATTATTGTATTACCAAAGAGTACCTTAAAATGTTATTGTCGATGTTGTCCAGAAGTAATCGGCAAGCAAACTGGCACCCCACGTACCTTAGTACCGTTTATCCATAACAGAAATGTCTTGGTGGTACCGTTCCCCATGTTCCTTACTAATGGCTCCTAGATTTTCGGGGAAAAATCCAGATGGGAGTTCAGAAGGTGATTTTTAAGAGACATGTTGCAACCCATTTTGTTATAGGCAGTAAGTAGTTCAGTCACAAGATCTTTATAATTGTCAGCTTTCACATTTCCAAGAAAATTTTTAAGTTAACGCTTTTAAAGTCATCCAGGCTCGTATTTCATTTTCATTGAGCCTTTCCACAAATGTTTTATCTTTTATTAGTTCTCTTATTTGCGGACCCAGATATATGCCCTCCTTAATCATTAAACCCATTTTAATATGTAAAGGTAGTAGTAATACCTCTTTGGGATCAACTAGGGGTTCGCTGGCCACTGCGTGTGAACATAATGACAGTCTCTCGCACACTGTCCCATTCGCAAAGGTAGCAACAATATTTCGTATATCCTAAAGGCTATTACTTTTAGGTCTTCACATATTGCCCAACCATACTCATGACAACGGATGTGCTCTAAAAGAACTCTCATATTCTCATATCTTTTCTTTAACATCGCTTGAAGTACTAGTCACTAGTCGAGACTCCAAGATTCTAGTGCTTTTGGAATAGGAAGTTGTTCACTGATTGTAAATGACGGTACTTAACCGTATGTTTAGACTTCGGTCCAATATCTTTGATATTCGTGAGGCAAAAACGGTAATATGGTCCTAAGGTCCTCTCCAAACAATTGCACTGCAATTTCAACCTATTAACCAAGCTGTTAACAATGTTACACAAGTTTTACAACAGATATGAGGGGCCCATGCATTTTTTTGGTCCCCAACTTTAACACCAAAATACAGTACAGCACATGCGGAGTAAAATGACGTTTTTGCGATTTAAAAGTTAGTCCTCCGCACACATAGCAAAAACTGTTGGCACTATTTACGCACTGCCTAGGCATTGTACCTAAAAATCTTAAATACAGTAATTTTAAAAACGTAAAATAATGTGAACTCAAAAACGTTTTGCTTTCCAAACATAGAACACGTAACCGATTCGGACACCTTTACTGATAACTTTTGTAAAATAAAATGATCGTAAAATACGCTGTTTACTTCAAACAAGCAGGCAGAACCGGTCTAAACCGGCAAAATTCCTGATCGTATGAAAATATGAGTGTTATCAAACAACGGTAAGTTTTGAGCTGTTGAAGTAAAATACATGTATGTATGTCTTTATTTGATAAAAAAAACACATTGTGTGCATGCGGGTATTTTATTCTTTTGTAATACATCCAATTGGGTCTGGCAGTGAACGAGGGCAGGACGAAATATCTCCTGTCATCAAACAAACAGTCGTCGCACTCGCGACTTGGCTCCCACGTCACTGTTGACTGTCATAACTTTGAAGTTGTAGATAATTTCGTCTACCTTGGAACCAGCGTAAACACCACCAACAATGTCAGCCTGGAAATCCAACGCAAGATTACTCTTGCCAACAGGTGCTACTTTGGACTGAGTAGGCAATTCAAAAGTAAAGTCCTCTCTCGACGTTCAAAAGCCAAACTCTATAAGTCGCTCATAATTCCCGTCCTGCTATGCGTTGCAGAGGCTTGGACGGATGACAACAACCGATGAGTCGATGTTGCGAGTTTTCGAGAGAAAAGTTCTGCGAAAGATTTATGGCGCGTTGCGCGTTGGCCACGGTGAATATCGCATTCGATGGAACGATGAGCTGTACGAGATATACGACGATATTGACATAGTTCAGCGAATTAAAAGACAGCGGCTACGCTGGCTAGGTCATGTTGTCCGGATGGACGAAAACACTCCAGCTCTGAAAGTATTCGATGCAGAACCCGCCGCGGGAAGCAGAGGAAGAGGAAGACCTCCACTCCGTTGGACGGACCAAGTGGAGAAGGACCTGGCTTCGCTTGGAATATCCAATTGGCGCCAAGTAGCGAAGAGAAGAAACGACTGGCGCGCTGTTGTTGACTCGGCTATAATCGCCTAAGCGGTGCCTACGCCAGTAAAGAAGAAGAAGAATACATCCAATTTGTTTTTAATTTGATTTTTTCATATGAAGAAAAAATTCCAGTGGCCAGAGAGAAAATAAAGGTCGCCGAACGCGTAATGTAAATAATGTGCTATTACCAAGACGATCTCAGACTGCAGATGATCGCGCACACGCTAATGCATCGCAGCGTCAACGTTATATAGTACACGATCTGTAGAACTCGTACCTGTACTGAATCTTACACGGCGATAATGAATACATCGTGCTATTTTGGTTGAAATGATGCGTGCTGCTTTTAGTTACAATAATTAGATTGATTATAGTATGTATATACGCATACAATGAAATGATGGCCGCAATGTGTCCACATTGTAATCCGACTAACTTTCGAGGTGAAACGCTCGGGATGTGTAGTACTAATGGCAAAGTACTCCACCTCAACCATTGTGTTCATTAATTTTTTGAACATCTCAAACGTCGAAGCTTTTTTGAGTCATGTTCAACAATACAATTCGACATTTCAAATGATATCTTTTGGTGCAACAGAAGTTATAATACTCTCGCAACTTGTTCTTATTGGCAGTGAAAAAACTGTTGTCACGTTTGATTGAAACTACGATTTTAACTGCTAAATCAAAAGGAGAAGTGTTTTAACTCCGCGTAGTTTTAAAAATTAAAAAATATTTTTTTTCTTGAATAAATTAATGCCATGTTAACCTAAATTTTGTTTATTATTTCAATTTATATGTATATAATTTGAGCACTTTTTCACTCTTCCCTTTTGTTAGTTTAGTAGGGTAGAATGCGTCAGGTAGAAATCTGTTTCTCCATGTTTCTTATCTAATCATGCTGGTACGCTTCTAATTAGTCTTTGGGTCCATCTCCCCGTCGAAGCTGCTTTCCATCGTTTTTGCCACTCAATGAGGCTTGTTCGCTGTCACCCTTCTGTTCTTCAGCCGTTGGTCGCCTGCCTAATCTGGGAAACCAGTCGTATACTCTTTTGAGTTCCACGTGACTCTAATGGCACTAAGTCGCATTGCAGGCTTCGCTTTCTTAGCATACGTCTTTTGCTGTAATGCTGGTCCCCATATAGGCGCTGCGTACATCAGAATTGATTGGCTCTCCTTGGCCAATAGCGTACGGCTAATCTGGCTTGGTCCACCAATGTTGGCCATTATTCTTGCTAA
Source organism: Bactrocera zonata (assembly GCA_037783105.1). Classification (NCBI taxonomy): domain Eukaryota; kingdom Metazoa; phylum Arthropoda; class Insecta; order Diptera; family Tephritidae; genus Bactrocera; species Bactrocera zonata. Next base: position 11,705,748 of record JBAWJQ010000001.1, on the reverse strand, counting down.
GGGGGCTGTTGCACGTGTTGCTTTCTCACATGTCTTTTCTATGTGCACCTTATAGCTGAGTTATTATGACCGTCGTTCTAGTATCTTTCCCATCGTATCCAGTATACAGAGTGGTCGATATGAGCTAGGCTCTCCGGCTGGTTAATTGGGTTTCTGTAATAAGACAAGTCTCTGCGTTTTCCAGGCTTTTGGGAATACACCTTTTTGTAAACACCGTGTAAACAATTCTGTGAATGGTCTCGAAAGGCTATCTTTAAGACCTTATTTGGAATACCATCCATGCCTGGTGCTTTGGCATTGCCAAGTCTCTCTGCTGTTTCTATAACCTCCACATCAGTGACTATTGTGTCTTCTGCTTCAGCAGGTCCTTGCATGCTAGCCGTTCGGGTCTCTAGGGGCTGTACTGCGAATAGAGTCTCCAGTATTTTCAATAGTGCTGAGCACGTTGGTGCTTGTTCTTTGCTACCTTTTATTTTCGTCAATACCAGCTTGTAAGCTTCACCCCATAGGTTTTCATCGATTTGCTCGCAAGATTCTTTAAAGCAGCAAGATTTACTTTTTTTAATAGCTTTTTTATGATCGCTTCGTCTTCTTTTAACCCATGCGCGCAGTTGCGTTTGCTCCGTGAATCCCCAACTCCTTTGTGGCATTCTTTTCTTAATGTGTCGATCTCCTCACTCCAGCAGTAATCAGGCTTTCTATGGGTGCCATTTTTTTCCTAGTTGTTGATAAAACTTCTGTGACCAGTTTGTCAAAATTGCTCTGCGGTATGCTTAGTGGTATGTAGCAACTGTAGAAGTTGATCCTAGAGATTTTCGCCCGAGTGTAGAAGGATTTTCCCAATAGCGGTTTATCTCGAAATATTTTCCCTAAACATGCCCATATGATAGCTTTTTTCATCTTGTCAGAGATCCATGTTGCGTCGCTTATATTTTTATACTGTTCACTGAGTATAGATACATCGATCTCTTCCTCATAAACCGTCTGCTTAAGAAGTTCTTTTGCAGCCTCACAGTGATTGAGGTTGAGTTGCATGACTAATTTTGGGGTGCTTTTACATACTTCTTGGTAGTGCGGACGCTTTTTACTAACAATTTGGTGACCGATGTTTTCCCTGCTCTTTTTCTTGCATGCACTACACGACGTGTTCTTATCGCACAACAGGGCAAAGTGTCCAGTTGCTCCACACTTGACACAGCACTGGCACCTATCATCTGTATTGTGGCAAGTTTTCGTCAGATGACCGACAAAACTGCAGCGTTCAGGTGTAAGTGCTGCCGTTATCTGCGTTCGCATCTTCTGCCTGTTGCATACTGCAAATCTTGCACGTGAAGATGCAATAATACTCGTGGCGCACCATATGTTGCATGAGGCGATGTTCGGCGTGCAGCATTAAGATGTGGATGTAATTGAGAAATAAAGTAGCAAATGGTGACCTCTCTGAAATTATTATGGGGTGACGTTCGTTGTATGTTAAGCTTGAATTAAACAGCCGACCATTGGCTCGAAGCAGGCCTTTCGTGTTCAGAAATGCGTTTAGAACTAATAGGGAGCTCTTTTTATCAATCGGCTTCGATTCTCTTAGTAGTGATATATCGCGGCTGAAGGAGCGCGCTTGGGTATATGCGATTAGTGCGACATTTGCCTTTTGTAACCCTGGTGCGTGAAATTAGGTGATCCCTTGACTTTGCTTTTGAGTTGCTCTATAAATTTGAACATTTAAGCAACTACTCTGAGGACTATTGGAAACGATGAAAATCATTCAAGGATGTCGACATCATCCAATAATGTGTGAAACGTAGCAATTTTTCGACCTACTGCGGCGATTATGTTGCGCATGGGTGATTGTGGTCAAGAATATGAAGATTCTATTAACCATCGGGGGCCATTCCAGTAAAGGGTGGTGGTGACAAGGAGCAGCGGCTTGCCTAGATCTGCAGGATGTTCAGCACTGGCTACGTGTCGTCAATTGGCTGACCCCGCTACGTCAAGTATTTGAGACGTTCGATTAGAAATGTACGTCCCAGTCGGTTCCATCTGGTCATAATTCTTCTGTTTAGATTTTCGCTTTTATCATAATTGGCGAAAGCCTTCCTGCGGGGTCGTAAAGTTTTGCCACCGAGGATAAAATCTGTATATTTGTTATGGCTGTTAATGCGGATATGGATTTAGTCGTGTTTGAGAACTGGTCCGATATCGCATTCCATTGGATGCCTAGAGTTTTTTTTGCACTTTCCTTTTCGAATATGGGGAAATTAGTGTCCAACAAATTTTCGTTTGGTATATTTTTGAGTATATTTGGGTGATTTGCCATAATCTTTTTTAATGGAAAGCCTACGGATTTGCGGGCTTTGATTACTTGTGATAAAGATTCGTATGCGTGTAGAAGAGTGTGACTTCCCGACAGAATATCGTCTACAAACGTTTGAATTTTTAACACTTCCCTTGCCAGAGGCAATTCTGACCTTTTATTTTCTGCCAATGCGAGGAGTAGTCGAATGACTAGATATGGTGCATAGTTAACGCCAAAGGTAACTGTTTTTAATTTGAAGTCGCGTAGTGGACTGGCGGGCGACCTTCGGAACATTATGCGTTGAAAATCTTGTACGACTAATTGCCGATACATTTTTTCAACGTCCCCATTGAGTACGTATATGAATATACGCCAATTTATTATCAGGAGCATTAAATCTGGTTGGAGTGTGGGTCCCGTAAATAGGATATTATTTAGGGAATTCCACGAGCTAGTGGTTTTTGAGGCATTAAAGACAATTGTTACTTTTGTTGTGATTTGAAAATTGGCTAGTTTTGTTGGCAACTGTAGCCTGTTTTATTTCTTAGACGCTATAAATGATCGTTGTGATCCTTGAGACGACTGCTGTGGGTAGTAGTACCCTACCGTGATTTTCGCTATGTAACGTTTGTGTTTTTAACGCCTCTGAGCAGCATGGTGCTTCTTGGTAGTTTTCTGAATTTGTTGTTGCAAATAAATCTGTTGCACTTTTACCGTTTGCGCCCTTTGGAGGTGAGCTGGAATAATTTGTTAAACCTGGTGCGTTCCAAGGTAAAGAGACTTGAAAAAAACAGAACAAATGATTTTTTCGGAAAAATTTATATATTTTGTTCAAAATGGTCTCTTTCTGCTTCAATACAGATTTTTGTACGGTCCAAAAGCATGTCGAACGACTGTTTTAGCTCGTTGGGCGGTATGGCCACCAGTATGCCGGTGCAAGCCTTTTGAATGGCCTCTTCGTCTGCATAACGCTTTCCTTTCATATGCAAATGCATTTTTCCGAAAAAGGAGACGTCGTACGCTGCCATGTCAGGTGAATACGGGGAGTAGTTAATGGTTAAAATGTGATTTTTGGTGAAATAATCGGTAACAAGCGTCGAATGGAATGTTAGATTCTGAGCAATTTTTGCTCGTTAGTCACTTTGTGCGGAGCAAACCGTTCACACACCTTTCGTAAGCCAAATTGTTTGGTCAAAATGCGATAAATCGATATTTTGGAGATGTTCAATTCCATCTGCATGAATTTCAATGATGATTTCGGTTGATTTTTGATGAACGCACGCACATGTTGATCTTCATTTATGTCCTCAAGACCACTTTGTAAACGTTGAAACCACTCGTGAACTCTGCTAGGGGATAGGCAATCATCGCTTAAATTTGTTTCATCAATTGAAACGTTTCGGTAAAAGTTTTACCAATTTTACCAATGCGCCTGTGACAAATAGTTGGTACATAGTTTTTTCGTTCTTACGAAATTTTTTTGAACACTAATATTACTATTTCTCGCAAGATTTGCGCTTGTGATCTCCACTATCAGGTTCGCATGACATTTGTTTGTATTGTTCGGATGTGAACAATTGATTCTTAAAAAAGATTCTACTTAAGTCGTTGTTGCTACTGCCTTTGGGTCTATTGAAGCTTCTATTGAGGTCATTTTGAACGTTTTTCATTCTGGCTAGTTTTTTTATCTACCCTTTCTGCACTTTCATATTGGGTAGTTATAAAATTCTTTCTTTTGCTGCCACGTTGAGCTTTTTCTTCGCGATGAGAGCGATTGCTCCCACAAAAGTAACAATTTTTTTGGTAATGTAGCTATGCATATATTTACAAGCATGGGGTCGCATTTGTCTGTGGGAATATTCTGTGTCGATAGAACCGACAAACAATTTGAAACAGTGGATTGAAGTTTTATGTATTCTTCACATGTTTCTTTCTAAATTTTTATAACGTGCTTTTAGAGCTTCCCAAGCAAAATTTAAATTTTCGTCAATAATAGCGAACTCTGTGACTATTATGCCTGCTTGATCTTTGGTTTTGTACCTGAGGTGATACAATTTCTGCACCGGAGCCGAAAACCGAAATTTTTTGAGGGTCAATAAGAGTTCTTCCAGTCTGGCATCCCTGGAGTGAAGTGGAGAAAAATAAAGTGTGAAAGAAATAAAATCAATAAATTCAATAATTTTAAATATTGACAATAATTAAAATAAACAACTCGTTTGTTTACGAAGGTGCTTTTCACGGAGATCTACTGGAAGTTGAAGTGCGGTGAGATGATTGAGTGGATAGGCTGTTGCACCTGCTAAAAGTTTCTCAGTAGATGGAAGGCAGCCTATTACCATTTTTTTTTCTTATTGGACTTTGACCTGCAAAAAGGAATTTGGAAAAGTCACTACCATAGTATAAGCTTTATTGTTATTCAATACAAGAACCAAATTGTATTTGCGTTCTTTAAGTTAAGCTTTTTTAGCTGCACTAGGCTAGCCTAAAAGTATACACCTAAATTGGTAAACGTTTCAGCTGGTAGTTGCCACATATATATTTATTTATTTATTTATTTTTACTAACTATTGGCTAACTAACTCACCATTACCTACGAGTAATCCCTTATACAACAAACATATAATATATAGCTGGATTATGATTCGTACCCCGCCCCCTGGAGGGGGTCAGGAAATAACAACAAGCCAACCGAAAAAATTAGTTTCCGAAATAGATGAACTGAGACAAAAATTGAAAGATTTAGAACAATTATGCGAACAATTAAAAAGAGAAAATCAAAAGCTTAAAGAACAAAATAATTGTCCACTTGTGCCTAATTATAGTCAATCTCAATACGAAACTGATGAAGAAGAATTAGCTATGGAAACAGACTGGATTTTGAAGAAAAATAAAAGGCCTAGTAAAAAGCGTAAGGCCGAAGCTTCACCAGAAGTGATCTTAAAAGAAAATACTTTTTCATCGAGTGAAAACCACACAGTTAAAAATGAAAAACCGAAATATGAACCGCGGCCTCCACCTATTATGATTTCGAATGTCTCTAATTATAAAGAACTAAATAACATAATTAAAGATAATACTAAGGGTTCATTTGTATTTAAACTATTAAATAACGATATTCATAAGATAAGCGTTACATCAAGTGATGACTACAGATCAGTGACAAAAATGTTGTCTGCGTCGGGAGCTTCATGGAATTCCTTTGAAGACAAACAAACGCGTCCAATAAAGGTCATGATTAAAAATCTCCACCATTCGTGCAGCATTAGTGATATTATCGCTGATTTAAAAGAACAAGGTTTAAATGTTATGAACGTCGTAAATAAACTCAAGTGGAAAACACGAGAACCTTTAAACATGTTTTTAGCCACTTTTGATTCTAATGAAGACATCAAGAAAATTTATGAAATCAAACACATTCTTCACACCGTTGTTCTCATCGAGCCTGTTAGGAATTCTAAACTTATTCCACAATGTAAAAATTGCCAGGCATTTGGACACACCAAGAACTTCTGTGGCAAAATGTCAAAGTGCGTTAAATGCGGTGGTAAGCACAAAACCATCGAGTGCCAAAAATCCAACGCAGAAAAACCAAAATGCTGTAACTGTGGCGAAAGCCATCCGGCAAACTACAGAGGATGTATTGTTGCCAAGGAGCTTCAAAGTATTCGTAACAAAGCCTTGAAGAAACAAAAAATTTCCACAAATTTGCCCAGTACATCAAAAAATCTACCCATTGGTAATAAAAGTACTGCCAACAAGCAGAATCGTGTACAGACGAGTAAGCTCAATTTTTCTGAAGTATTGAAAAACAACTCAAACGTGGTGAACGAAAAACAAAACACAAAGATTACCGAAGACCTACTAACTCAAATCCTTGAGAAGTTAAATAAACAAGAAAAATTCAATAACGATCTGTGCAGCCGTTTGGATAACCTCGAAAAAAATAAAAATAAAACAAAATCTAAGGTATGAATGGTGCTCTCCGAGTTATGACATGGAATGCAAATGGACTATTAAAGCACCAAGAAGAGCTTCTACTTATTTTACAAAAAGAGAAAATAGATGTATGTCTAATATCCGAAACTCATTTTACGAGACACAGCCATATAACTTTCCAAAATTACGATGTCTATCATACAATCCACCCTAGTAATTGTGCGAGGGGAGGCACTGCTGTTGTTGTTAAAAACAGCATTAAACATTATGAGGATAGAAAAATCAGTACGCATAATATTCAAACCACAAGTATTACAATAAAAGCAATGAACCAACCCTTGTCAATTACTGCAATATATTGCCCGCCGAGATACAAAATCCTCGTTGAAGAATATAAAGAACTTCTCAATATGCACAAACACAAATTTATTATGGGAGGCGACTTTAACGCTAAGCATGTTTACTGGGGATCGCGCCTAACGACAGCTAAAGGGCGAGACTTATTCCAGGCAGCTCAGGAAACCGGGTGTGAGTTTGTATCGACCGGAACTCCAACTTATTGGCCAACGGACACCAACAAAATACCAGATGTTATAGACTTCTTTATAACCAGGAAAATATCTCGAAATTTCATAGAAATAGAAGGTGGGTTAGATCTAAGCTCTGATCACTCCCCATTATATTTAACAGTAAGTGAAACACTAATTCAAAGAGATACTAGTCTGAAGTTATACAACAAAAATACGGACTGGACTTCGTTCAAACAAATTCTTCAGACTAAAATAAAGTGTCCGAAAATCACAACAATTGAACAACTAGAGCTAGAAGTTAACACATTTACGAAAGAAATTCAACAAGCAGCTTGGGATAATACTCCGGAGATAAAGCGGAAAATTATAGGTTCAAATTACCCTAAAGAAATAAAAATCCTTCTAATTAAGAAAAGAAAGTTACGACGGAAATGGCAACAAACCCGCTTACCTCTCGACAAAACCAACCTTAATAAGGCAACAGCAGAATTAAAACGAGAAATTGCTCATATTAAGAATGAATCAATTAATAAATATTTATCTCAACTATCCGCTGACAAAAAAGATGATTACTCACTCTGGAAAAGTACAAAGTACCTGAAACGTCCAATAAGTCACGTTGCACCACTAAAAGTTGCTTCAAATACATGGGCTAGAAGTGATTGTGATAAAGCTAATGCATTTGCAAAACACCTAGCTGAAACTTTTCGTCCAAACGAGGATAGTGAAATCGCGTTCCTCAGTAGTATTCAACAGGATCATGCAACAATCCCAGCAATCACCATTTGTGAACTTAAAAGTGAAATTAAAAAGCTTAAAGTTAAGAAAGCAGCTGGCTTCGATTTAATTACAGCTGAAGTGTTAAAGCAGTTACCATACAAATGTCTACGGAAGCTCACCTATCTTTACAATACAGCAATCCGTCTGACACATTTTCCAAGCCTTTGGAAAGTCGCCGAAGTTGTTATGGTTCCTAAGCCAGGAAAGGATCCTCACGTAGTCTCGTCATATAGACCAATTTCACTACTTCCACAAATCTCAAAACTTTTTGAAAAATTAATTTATCTAAGATTAAAACCTATAATCGACGAAAAGCAGTTAATCCCATCGCATCAGTTCGGTTTTAGAAATAAGCATTCAACAATAGAACAAATTCACAGAATAACATCAGAAATAGAAAAATCCCTGGAGGAGGGAAACGTATGCTCAGCTGTATTCCTTGACGTTGCACAAGCGTTTGACAAGGTATGGCACGAAGGCCTTATGCAAAAACTAAAATCATGCCTTCCGGTTGAGTATTGTGCTCTTTTAGAATCATATATCACCACGAGATTTTTCCGTGTAAAACAAGGAAATGAATTCTCTAAACTTAAAGAAATTGAAGCAGGAGTTCCTCAGGGAAGTATCTTAGGTCCACTTTTATATATTCTGTATACAAGAGACTTACCGTTAGCACCAAACAGTATGACTGCCACTTTTGCTGATGACACCGCAATACTATGCGTCGAAAAAACAGCAGAAAAAGCTGCGCTAAACCTGCAACATGCGATCAACACTGTAGTAAGTTGGACTAAAAAATGGAGAATAAAACTAAACGGTGGCAAATCGGTTCATGTAAATTTTACAAACAAAAGAATCACTTATCAACCTATAAGTATTCTAGATGTCTGCATACCATACGCAAATACAGCTAAATATCTTGGAATCACGCTTGATGCTAGATTACGTTGGAAAGAGCATATTAAAATAAAAAGGATTGAACTTAACCTGAAATTGTCGAAAATGAAATGGCTAATTGGGCGAAGGTCAAACCTGTCCATATACAACAAATTGCTTCTTTATAAACAAATAATCAAGCCGGTATGGTCATATGGTGCGCAACTGTGGGGGTGTGCCAATGATGGCAATATTAATATTATACAACGTTTTCAAAACAAGGTGCTAAGAGGCATTGTAAATGCTCCCTGGTACTGCAGAAATGCGGATATTCATCGAGACCTAAGGATGAATACAGTCGCCGAAGAAATAAGGAGTCAGGCAGATGCCCACTACAAAAGGCTTAATGCACATGTGAACGAGGAGGCGAGAAATCTTCTTTTAGACACATGCCGCTCTAGTCGATTATGTCGCAAAAAACCACATAGCTTAGTTGGAAGCTAAAATATAAAGGAATTAATTAATTATTTACCATGTATGTATGAATAGTACTATTAATTTCTATGTAATTCGTTTTTAAGTTATTCAAATCAAACTGCTCGTTAGTTTTGAAACTAGTTGTAGTGATATCAAACATTGTTAAAGTTTTAAAAATGTTTGTAATAAAAAAAAAAAAAAAAAAAAAAAAAAATAAGAGTTCTTCAAACGATATACGTAAATTACTCGTATTCAGCATTTAATTTAATTTAGGTTTAATTTGTTTTTGATTATTTATTAATAATAGCAGAATTTTTCTTTTTCCTATATAAATTTTTTATATATAATATATATTTTATGTCCGTAATTCTTATAAGCGGATCTTTTGTAATTATCTTCTGTGATAATGAGAGCTCGTTTAGAGATCACTGCAATTTGTACATACATTTGTATATATATATATATATATATGTTTTGCTTCTATATGCAATACTGCTTGTTTTTGTCGCTCAAAGAAGAAGCGATATTGCGGGATGTAAAGTGGACTTTGAAGCGATATTTATGTATCGTACGTGTGGTGAATTTTATATAAACCCGCGTAATTTTTGTTGGGTTTTTCGCAATATTTGCAAAGTGAGAGAAGATATACCAAGAGGTCGTAGGTATTTTTGCCGTCTGCACTTATGCTTACGGTTTTTATATAGAAATGTAAATATTCAAATATACCAATGTGTTACAAATATTAGGTTGTCAAAAATGTCTTGCGGTATTTTCGCTAGTTGGTGCTGAAAGCGCGTAGCTCTAGTTTTATTCGTCGCATCGGGTCATGCTATACCTTTTTGGAAAGCGCTAACACGTGTTTGATTGATTGTCGTTTCTTTTAAGTCGTTCGTGAGTTATAGCATCGCAAACATGGAGCAAAATAAAGAGAAAATACGGCATATTTTACAGTACTACTACGACAAAGGCAAAAATGCATCTCAAGCCGCCAATAAAATTTGTGCAGTTTATGGACCCGATACAGTTTCCATTTCCACCGCACAACGATGGTTTTAACGTTTTCGTTCTGGTGTAGATGTGGTCGAAGATGCGCCACGCTCCGGAAGACCTGTCGTCGAAAATTGCCATAAAATCGCTGAATTAGTCGAAAGAGACCAGCATAGTAGCAGCCGTATCATCGGTCAAGAGCTGGGCATGAGTCATCAAACCGTTATAAACCACTTCAATAAATTCAATAAATCATTCAATAAAAATACCGCAAGACTTTTTTGACAACCAATATGTACATATATGTAAATGCTAATTACATCCTATGCCAATATAATGTTTACATATGTATGTTTGTATTATATTTATTTTCTTTTTTTTTATTATTTTTCGCTTTAGTTATAGTTCTGCCTTAGTTTGCGTTGTTTACTGCTTAAGAAACAGAAGGGGTATTGCGGGAGAATAGTGCAAGTAGATACTTGAAATTGTATTTATACCCTGAAGAGGGTACATAGGTTGCTATATATATTTCTGGACTAGGCAACACTAAGTGTTGCCAGGTGCAATCTGACATTTCCATTGGAAAGTTTGACATTTTTTAGCATAACATCACTCAGAACGTTTTGTCATTTAATCGTGAATTGTTTTATTTACAGGGAATTAAAAAATACATCTCGGCCAAAAAATGGAATTAACTCGTGAACAACCACCAAAACCAAAAAAAAAAAACATTTTCGTTGATAAATATGCCTATTTTCATTATTAGGCCAGAAATATATATAGCAGCCCTCGTATATTAAGTTTGTCACGAAGTTTGTAACACCCAGAAGGAACCGTCGGAGACCCTATAAAGTATACATATATATAGTATAAATGATCAGTATGTTGAGCTGAGTCGATTTAGCCATGTCCGTCTGTCTGTCCGTCTGTCTGTCTGTATATATACGAACTAGTCCCTCAGTTTTTAAGATATCGTTTTGAAATTTTGCAAACGTCATTTTCTCTTCAAGAAACTGCTCATTTTTCGGAACTGCTGATATCGGACCACTATAACATATAGCTACTATACAAATTTAACGATCAGAATCTAGTTCTTGTATAGAAATCTTTTGAAAAAGGACAAAGAGGTTATTTTCTAGGGCAACAATGTAATCTCCGAAGAAATTGTTCAGATCGATTAGCTATAGCAAATAGCAAACTTTTGCATTTGACAAGATATATTCACGAAATTTGGTATAGATTATTTTCTAAGACAACTATACTATAGTATATAGCTGCCATACAAACTGAACGATCGGAAAAAAGTTCTTATACGGAAAACTTTTGCATTTGACAAAATATATTCACGAAATTTGGTATAGATTATTTTCTAAGGCACCAATGTAATCTCCGAAAAAATTGTTCAGATCGGCTTACTATAGCATATAGCTGTCATACAAACCGAACGATCGGAATCAAGGGCTAGTATGGAAAACTTTCGCATTTAACGAGGTATCTTCGCGAAATTTGACAAGGGTTACTCCGAAAAAATTGTTCAGATCGGATTACTATAGCATATAAACCATATAAACTGAACACATAGTTACTAAAAGAAATGCACCTGTGAAGGGTATATTAGCTTCGTTGCAGCCGAAGTTAACGTTTATTTTGTTTTTAGATTGTGTTTGTGTTTTGTGTGTATGTTTATGTTTGCTTTAGTTTTCCTTTCTTGCTGTCTGTGGCCTCCTCTCCTAACGGCGGTCAGCTGTTTTATGTGGTTCTTCTTTGTTGGTACTGTTCAACCCTTGGAATGTAGTGTCCAGGTTTATTGTGCCTTGTTATTAACGCGCCCATTTGTGTTGGTGGCGTTTTTGTTTTTTTATATGTCACAGCACTGCACAGCGCTCTTATAGTTGGGTATTTTCTCTTGTTGGTGTTTTTTTTTTTTTTTATTTTTTGTATGTGGATACTGCACTATTACACCACTGCATGCACTTTTGTCCAATGTCACCTTTTTTATTTGTTGTTTTTTGTTGTTGTTTTGGTTTGAGTCACGGGTCACTGCACTGGTAATATACCGTATTTAAAATGTGGCACCGCAATTTTATCACTTGTCACTTCCCCTTTGGTTTTGTTTGTTTTTCCGGTTTTTTATTTTTTCATATGAATATATAATATATGTTTTTTGTTTTTTTTTATTGTCACCACAATTTTATCTATTATTATGGTTTTTCTGTTAAGTATTTATTTTTGGTCAAAGCCAATGTTGCCGTTCATGACGGCTCGAAGAACCATATACGTATAATTTGAACACTTTTACATTCTACCTACCGTGGATATTAGTAAGCGCACAAATTTCGTTGCGATCGAATAAAAAGCGGGTGTGCGGTTCGTATCGAAATCAAAAAGGGCTTGTGCTTTGTCATTTGGTCCCTTTTGTTAGTTTAGTTTGGTGTCCTCATATGTCTTGTATTCGTGATGTGGAATGTAAGAAGTGTAGTGTGGTGATGATGTGGTGTGTCATGAAGTGTTCTTTTTTTCCGAAAGGGGAATCTTCTAAAGATACTATCAGGGTGAGACTGGCAGTATACACAAATCATATTGTCCGCTAGAGCACACCTCTTTCGGGACCACGCCCAGACAATATTATATAACTATGCTGGAAACAGTATGCTTACGTACTAAACCCTTAACCCTTATTCGGACCTGCGAGACCGCCGTTAAGCACTACTTCGGAGGATCTAACTGGGCGATAACTGCTTCTTCACGACCTATCTCCAGGCTTATTAATAAGGTCTTATCTTCTGCGCTCCTTTTTTTCATTCTGAGTTCTCGGAGCGGTATTGCAGTCCACTCTTTCATTTTAATCCACACCAACTGTGATTGCAGGATGTAACTCACTATATTGTCGGGCACCATCCTTTCATTTGTTAGCTTTTCTATGGTGTCTCTCTACATACCTCGAGCAGGGTAAAAGATGTGCTCTGCTTTTTCTGCGGCATTTCCGCAGAAGGAACAATGTGTTTCGTCATCGTGGAAAATTTGTGCAGGTTTTCCCTAAAACAGCTGTGGTCCGATAAGAACTGCGTTAAGTATAAATCCCCGTGTTGTCTGTCAATCCAGGCCGGTACACTCTTAATTAGTATATATGGCAATCTTCCTTTATCTGCCGTATCCCATTGCTTTTGCCACTCCTAGAAACTTTTCTTCATCTCCTCTTTGCGCTCGTCGGCCGTTAGGCGCCTGTTCATGACTTTTGTTTTACAGTAGACTACTTAACTCAGAGGCCATTATATCCGGTGGCCCAAGACCAGATATTATAGCACTCGCGTCGTGCGACACCGTTCTAAACGCACAGACAACTCATATTGACACAGGTTTTTTGACGCAGGGCTGTCCCCCATATCAGAGCTGCGTACATAAGCACTGATTGGCTAACCTTGGCCAGCAGAGTTCTCCTACTTTGACTTGGGCCACCAATGTTTGCCATGATTCTCGACAGGACCGCGGTCACTGTAGCCGCCTTACGACAGGCCTTTTCAATGTGCGTCTTGAAATTGGGCCTCGCATCGATCATAATGTCAAGGTACCTCAATGAATTTTGCGTTACAGCGTTATATCAATCAATCAAAGTGACCGTTTCTAGCCTTTTTCTGCGCGTAATGAGCACTGACTCTGTTTTTTCACCTGCAAGCTGCAGCTTAGTACTAGTAAGCCAGTCTTTAATTTTCGACAAGGTCTCATTGCATATGTTTTGTATCTGGAACAGATCTTTGGTTGCGATCGTAACGATCGTACAGCAGTAGTCCGTCAGACAAAAAGCTGCTAATTGTCTTCAGAAGATACCCCGGGGTGTTACTTGTTTCTAATGCCCTCAGTATATGTGTGCCAAGTTGAAAGCGTTTTTCACATCAAGCGTAACCACTACACAGTATTTTTTATCTCCATGCTTCCTTATGGTGCCCTCTATTGCCTTTTCCGCAATGCCCGTCACTTTTCCAACTGCGTCTAAAGTGGACTGATGTCTTCCGGATCCAAATTGGTTTTGAGATAACCCAGGAGACGCTTCTTCTAGGTGACGTTCTAGGGGTATGCAAATCAGTCTTTTGGCCATCGTGTCGATGTGATGCGCCCTCGCTTTTGTGTGGTTTTTGAAAAAGAACCAGCTTCTGTTTTTTTCCAAATTTTCGGGAAAACTCCTTCATTTAGACAACGGCGAAATCCTTCTAGTTATGATCTCCTCGTTCCACCAGTATGCGGGCCTTTGGGTTACGTTGTGCCGTTTCCTATACATAGCAGCATCACAAGCTTTACTTATGTGCTTTACCAGTTTTTCAGCCTGTCGGTCAACATTGATCGCAATATTTAAGTTCCCATCCAACATAAGTTTGAAAATTGCTTCATCCAACGTTTCCACTTTCCATCCTTTTTTCTGCAATTTTTTTACGCTGGGTCGAGTTTGTTTTTGCTTGCGGATTTCAGCAAGATGGCTAGGTGATCGCAATGTTTGTAAAAGTCGCACACTTTCCAATTTGCAGAACGAACCAGCGCGCTGCTGGCGAATTTAATATATATTGTCCATACGCGTCCATTCTTTTCAAAAGTATTTCTACCGCCGGTAATGAGCAGCTCTGCGTCTAACACAGAAAACACTTTGAATAGAGTTTATGTTGATTTGGGTAACTCTCATTTAACTTTCTACACGGCACTTGATATAGAGGACACTTCCAACTTACGTTCCGGTGACCGATCTCCTTTTTCCCGCTCCTTTTGCATGCTGCACTCGGCGGGCTTTTATTCCATTCCTTTGCGATATGCCCCATTTCCCAACTTAGCACAACATTCGCTTCGATCATCCTCACTCGTACATGCCCTCGCCAGATGGCCGTATACCGGGCACCTGAAACACTTTCTGAGGTACGGCTTTTCCCTTATTCTGCAGACCACCCATCCAATCTTGATCTTATGAGCGTCAAGCAGCCATTTTGAGTCCACTGCGGGAAGGCTGATGACTCCGTCTGTGTGTCGGTGTACGGCTGTCTCATGGTTTTGATCGTATTTTCGTCAAAGAAACTTAGCTATTTAATTTATGATCGTATTGCCGCTGTTATGTCTTCTTTGGTGGTTATTTCGTAAAGGTCTCGGATCTTCACTGATACCTGGTGGGTTAGGGCTTTTATTAGGGCTTTTATTAGAATCTTGCATATCTCCCTTTCATATGCTCCCGTGTTCTGCATCTGAGCCTTCTTCATTTCTAGCAATATTTCGCCTTTTACCGTCTTCCGGACGCGAAACGTTCTCCCCAAGCTCCTTCAGAGCATCTGTTTTTTTGACGGCTCCAAGCAGATCACTGTACGACATGTTTTCAGTGCGCGCAATGATAATTGCATCGGGCCTCCGACGTGAAGCAGAAACCGGTTTCTTAATCGGGTTTTGTGTTTTCGTTTCACCTGTGTTCATTCATTTTCCTTTTCCTCTTCCTTTCGTTCTTTGTAGCAATGTTTTCTTCATTCCTCTTGCAAGCAGTGGTCCTCTTTTAGACTTCCTCTTGGCCGGTTTTCTTTTTTGGCAGGCTCTTTCACGTCAGCTGCTCATCCTCGCGGGGCATTTTCGGCATTGAGTCTGCTCCTATGAGCCTTAAGGGGGAATTTCATCTACTTTCCTTGACTCTGTTGTATTCGCTTTGGGCGCGGGCGTAATAATCAGATAATGATCCGAAATAAGCGGATCATGGATCTGATTATTATTCTGCTAGCCTCTTGATCATGTCTCCTAGTTCAGACATTGTGATACCCTTCGGTTGCATTGGTTCCGATTGAGGCGTGCTGTCTTGCAGGTGGCGACGACCTCGCTCTTACATGCTTCTCCACAGTGAGCGTCTGTTTGGTGATCGCACAAATCTTGGTGCACGTTTGAAAGGGTCAGCTTCGCTAGATGCGTTAACGGTCGGCGTCAGGATATCCAAGAACCCAGTGCGCCGCGCTGTGTACTGGTCAAGTTGTAACATCAGCCGCACCTAACAGGGTGAACAGACGCTGACCAGGAAGCCGCCCATTATGGCGGATCAGCTGATTTGCTAGCTTTTGTGCCGCATCCTCCACTCCTGCCGCTCGTCGTCGGGGATTGCTTATTCGTTTTAACTTATTTCTCAACTAAGCGGCCACTACAGGCCATTCGGCTATCCTCGACCTGCCGACGCCCTCGGTAGCTTAAAGCCTAGCTAGTGCGCCCGAAGTTTGGGTGCGTGTGCCTGTACGCACTGGATGATGCGCATATGCCAACCGGATCAGTGGCATCGACCAGCCAAGTGGTCGAACACCCTTTTGGACACTCCCGGTAATGAAGTGTGTGGTGTAGTAGTGTTATACCAGAGATAAAGAGATGTCCAACTCCTCTCTCACTGGAAGTGAGAGAGTAATTGCTAAACGTCAAAACCTACTGAACTTTGACAGCTAATCGAGTTCAGTAGGCTTTGACGTTTATCAATTGGCAACGAGCGATGGCCAGATTCAAATCTTACCAAAAAAATATTTAAACGGAGAGATTTGTTACATCGTTCAAGACCACTTATAAAAAATGTAAAACAATGAAAAGTAAATAAATTTGTGAAATTTAAAGGTATTTGATGAAACGTTTTGTAATTTGAAGCATCATAGTATTATTTCCAATGGAAAATGATTTAAAACATTTACTGATTAAGAACTAACAATGTTAAATTCTTTTATTGGGTATTGAAAGGTCAAAAGTCAGTTGTCCTAATGTACTTTAAAATGAATTAAATAGTTTCTTTATATAATAAATAACCACTATATAGTAATTCTTATTCGTACTAAATGTTGGGTATTGGGTTGATAAATGCCCAAAAATTATTATTTTGTTCAATCTGGCCACAATGGAAAATGTTACAAAAAACGCAAATTTTGAAGCGCTCTCATACTGGAATAAGTTGGACATCCCTTTATTTCTGGTTGTACTGTGAGCGGGGATCAGAGGCTCATTTAACCAATATGTACAAGTAGCCAAACACGTACCGGGCCGCTAGTAATATATAAGATATTGAATTTTTATTTCATTAAATTTATATTAAAGTTTGTAAGAATTAGTTGATAACATTTGAGAAAATGAAAGGAATATACATAATTCTCAAATATTAACCATAGTTATAAACATTTTTAATTTCATTCTGACAGTATTATTGGAAAACGTAGCATGAAGACTATTTCTCCATTAAATTATCTTTTCGAAATTGTTGCTACAATAGTATATTTTGTGATATTTTTAATTGCCAAACGTGAACCGTTGCATAGTTGAGGTGGTTTGAAGTTACGCGAATAATAATGTGTGAATCAATTTTCAACCGAAGTTTATGTGATGACATTCCACTTATATCTACATAATTTACGTTTTATTTTTTATTTTTATCTACAAAAATAGAGCATGATTTAAAATGCGACAGTCTGGCAACAACTTTTTTATCTGGAAATTAATTTCGTCAAAAGCTACATTTTTTGTCGCTAATGCAGTTCGATTACTAAGCCAGAACCAAATAATTAATGTTTACTTTCCGTAATATTCTCTCAACACATAACTTTCTTTTTCTGAATAGGAGCGCTGAAATTGTTTGGAAGAATAGTGCACTGCATTTTGACATTCCCAATATCTAGCAATTGTATTATTTCTGAGAGTGAATCAGTTTGAAATTTTTGCCACATACTTAAAAGAATTTATGGTCAATTGACGTGTTTCAGCGCTACACAATAAAAACGACTGCTTAAACATTCGTTAATCTCATTGGCTTAAGGAAATCGACGATTGACCGGTCTATCAGCAATCACCAAACAGTGGTAAAACAGTACCACCGAAAATTTCACCGTTGCCGCTTAGATAGTGCAATGTTCTGTCTAATTTCAATTTTTGATTTTACTTCTTATTAAAAATGCACCTATTCCCTTATTTTTTATGTTAAATGTTGCATTTAGTTTGTGACGAATGTCTGTGCGTCGTTCGCACGTCTGACAAAGTAGCCGTAGTGCAAATATCAAAGAGATTTTTTGTTTTGACATTAAAAACACATGGTGCGACCTAAAACCCCGCCGTATTCAGCAACAAAAATCAGTATAATCCATATACAGTCCATTTCAAAAGATGTGTATTTAACATAAAATATAGCATATCAAAATATTTTACACAAATAAAAAAATTAATGCCAACGCTTAAAATGCGCCTAATTCATATCAAAAATGTTTACGTACAACAATGATTATTTACATAAATCAAAAGTAATTACAATAGTCTTAGCGGTTTTTGGCCTACAATTTGTTGATATTATTGTCCCTAGACGTCGACGCATGCTCTCCACACGATTTCTACTATTATTTCCGGATATTTTGACCCACTAAATCGATGATCCAGTTTTTTGGCCTGATTTTGATGAAATTCGATGTTTTGGAATACGGTTTTCCAAAAAGTTCCAGATATGGAGTTATTTTTAATTCCATAACAACCATTCACGGATAAAATAAGGCGTGTGATTAGACGGGGGTCAAGAAAAATACTTTGAAATTTTTCAATGCAATTTAATTTAATTAAAAATATTAATTTTGACACTTATCACTTAACAATAAAAATGTATGATAAATATGTATATGAAGGCATTCGCTACATGTCAAGATACGATCGAATAAATGATGCTTATCCAAATGGAAATTAGACGATATGCAGGATCCCGGTCGAAAAAATTGTTGAACGCCGCATGCAGGATTGATCCGATTTAATGTGTATTAGCGGGAGTTAATTGCAGCGCGCGAGTGGGGTATCGAAACAACGAAAATTGATGAGCAAAGTGTATGTGATGAATGTTGACGTGCGAATTGTCCGTAAGCGATTACACAATTCCTTTTTGTTAGGTTGATGGTGTATGGTGTCGTCTTGCGGTGATCGCTAGTAGAGTGTAGTGGTGTTGTCGTAGGGTGCGCCTGTTTTACCGGGTAACTCATTTAAACATCCTGGGCCCCCTAGGCGAAATTTTGCCTAGTATTCCACGAATATGTTGTTGTCTATATTTTGGCGTACTGCTGGTGGAGTAGCCGAGGCGCAGAATACATTCTGACAGCAGAAGTATTTGATGATAGAGTTTTAATATACTCACATTTAGCCGGATGTGCAGAGACCGGATTTTGATTTGAACATGACACATATATTTGATTTTGCTAGCAGGTATTTAGGAGCAACTTTATTTTCCATGTTTATTTGATTTTGTATTTTTTTTTTGTTGACGCTTCATTATTATGGCAAAAAAGTGTATGCGTTGTTTGCTTTTATTCATATCATTGGCGGTTATTTAAAATTTTTTATTTCATCGGTATGGTATACCGATTGTTTATTATTTGCCTTTTCAATGTTAACAGCTTATAAAGGATAGTAACTCCACGCCTGGCTCAGATGTGGCCAGAATGGGTACTCCTTAGCTCTAGATTTAGGACTATGAAATTAGAGAGATCTTGCGAGGGAGGTGCCGTGAATTAAGAACGGCTTCGATTCTTAGAGTAGATAATTCATTATAATTATGCTTTGTATAGCTGATTCCCATAACTCACCCATATGAGGAGCGCATAGATAGATGCGATAAGAGCAACCTTTACCTTTTTGTAAGTGTAGGTGCGTAACGGTATCGCATTTATCGTATTGGGAGTATGGTGATCCCTTAACTTGTTTTTGAAATATTTATTTATTTGAACATTTAAGCCTCTGTGGGGTAATATTGTAAGAAAAGTGTCGATTTTTTCTTTTTTTTTACTTTGTGAGACACTTTTGTTATATATGTGACCTGGTCTACGGAAAGGGGGCTTAGGTCTAAAAAATCAATTTTCACTTTTTAGTTGATTGGATGGAAGATAAGATGCTTTTTCACGTGATAGAATCCAAAAAGTCATAACTTGTTTGAAAGTTCCCTAAAAATGTAGAGAACGAAGAGTAAAAATACGAAAAAAATATAAATTTTTTGTAATGAACAAAATACATTGAATTATAAGCTATAAAGACATGATTATACACTAGAAAAACGTGTTATGGGCAAAAAATAATAATGCTGAGTAGGTTATGTATTTTTCTTTGTTGTCGTTTTCCTTGAGATCTTTTTACGTGTTGATCCTGAGGAAGATGGACCTGGTTCCTCGTCTGGTTTGAGAACATCTTCACTAGTTTTTGCCTTCCGTTTCTTCGATGGCAAATCTTTCGGCAATGGAGCCACAATATCTACTTTAGATATATCCGAAACTAAGCTGCGAAGATTGCGATAGATGTACCACTGACGTTCCAAAGATAAACCGGCTGGTTGTATAACTTTCGGCATTTCAGGATCGATAGGTTTTAACAGAAGCTTAAAGGACTGCACTTCTTCACTGTCTGCGAATTTCTTTGTTTTTCACAATCTGTAGAGATACTGAAATGATTGTTGGGTTCACTGCCCGCTTTACTTACCACTTGTGCGCTTTATGTGTTCGAAATAAAAAAAAACCTTTCGTTATGCGCCACTTGTTGGTATATTTGCTTTAACAATACGAGTCTTTATGTATACCACTCGATTAGTGGGGGATTTCTTTTCTGTCCAATAAATTCACTTAATATAATTTTTAACAATTTAAGGTGCACACTCGATTCATAGGGGTTTTCTTTTTTGTACAATAATTTCACTTAATATAATTTTTAACAATTTAAGGTGCTCACTCGATTCATAGGGGTTTCCTTTTTTGTACAATAATTTCACTTAATATGGGTAATTTCAATTCTCGAACAAACTTAAATCTCGGGCGATGGAACGCTGCGTAGCGGTGGCGGGAAAGCGAAGTTGATTCAAAGGCGGTAGAATCTGTACTGTCTTGTGTGTACGCTGACCCATTTTAAGTGGAATGGTGTGGTGTGTGTTTGAGTGTGTGGATTCTGGACTCTCGCGTGTGGGTGGTGTTGATGTGGACTGTGGTGATGTCGAGGTGAGTGTGCGTGTTAGAGATGGGTGTAGGTGTGGTGTGGGGCAGGCGACTAAGGCTCATTTAGCCATCCCGGCCCCCCTAGGCGAATATTTCAGCCTAGAATCCTCTGAAGCTGCTGCAGTGTGGCTACGACGCTGCTGAGGCCTGAGGTGCGGCGCGGACGCGGTCGTTGTTGCTGGTGTCGTGTGGATGCCCCATTATGTGGCCGCCGAGCACGGGATGATGATGGCCCTATGGTTCGACGGGGCCGTGCATCCCGGCTTAATGGCATCGTTGTACTGCGCCGCGGTTGCGGCTGGCAGGAGGTTGGCTGGTGTCATTCCGAGGTGTACGGTGCAACATAGTGTGATGCGGGCGCATACAAATTTGGCACAGATTGCCCTACGTACACTCGTGAGTTTGGTGGACAGGCGTCAGGCAATTCAGACAATGGCCGTGCACCTGCACGACCAACTGGCGTTGTTGAGGTGGCAATCCCTTAAAGATGACGCATTGTGGCAGTCGGTTGGGTCGACGACATAGGGGACATCTACGGCGTTATGTTGACGGCAATGCGGCCGTTCCACTCCGAGGCACCGAACGAGTGGTTGGTGTCGGGGCTGCTGGCATGTCTGAATCCATATTGATCTGTTTGGAAGAGTGTTATTTCAATTAGAATTTGGTTGCATATAGGACATATGAGCATGGCTGCCACGTTATGCGGCATGAGTGGGTCGTTAGATTAATCGACTACTTTTGTGAGTGATTTTAAATATATATATGTATATATGTATTTATACTTTATTTTGGTTTTATATTCGGTTTATTTTAGCGGTTTTCGTTTCGCGGTTATCGGTAAGAAGCATAGTTTGACGAGCGGTCTTGTTAACTTTCCGGATTGCGTACGGAGATCGACTACGCGAATATGACCGTCGGAGCCTGGATAAAGCTTCTCTATGCGGCCCAGCCGCCATTCGGTAGGTGGCAGGCAATCGTCGTGAATCAGGACACAATCTCCAACTTTTGGCGCATTCTCTGTATTTTTCCATCGGTACCTCTTGTGGAGGTCCTTTATGTAGTCTTCTTTCCATCGGCTACTGAAATTATGATGGAGAATTTTAATTCTTTCCCATCTATTTAATAAGGATAGCGACTCCACTCCTGGCTCAGGTGTGGCCAGAATGGGTGCTCCTTTTAGGAAATGCCCTGGAGTTAGGACTGTAAAGTCGGAGGGATCTTGCGATAGTGCTGTGAGCGGCCGTGAGTTGAGAACGGCTTCAATTTTAGCTAATAATGTCGTGAATTCTTCATAGTTAAATTTATAGCTGCCGGCTAGCTTCTTGAAATGAGATTTGAAGCTCTTTACAGCTGATTCCCATAAATCACCCATATAAGGAGCGCTTGGAGGTATAAATTGCCAATTGATACCTTGAGGGGCGTACTTTTGTACGATACCAGGGGACACTTGTTTTAAGAAATCCACAAACTGTTTTTCTGTGGCTCGTTGGGCTCCTATGAATGTTTTGCCATTATCGCTCATGATTTTGGATGGGAAGCCACGTCGAGCGACGAAGCGAGCAAATGCCGCGAGAAAAGCCTCCGTCGTCAGATTAGTACACAGCTCAAGGTGTACTGCCTTTGTCGTGAAACATACAAAGACAGCCACATAGCCTTTCATGAGAGTGGGAGATCTTAGCATGGACGCCTTTATTTGCAAAGGCCCAGCAAAATCGACACCTGTGGTCGTGAAAGGCGGAGCGAAATTGCAGCGTTCAGGTGGAAGTGCTGCCATAATCTGAGTTCGCATTTTTTGCTTATGCATAGTGCAGATCTTGCACATGAAAATGCATTTTTTGATCTGGGGCTTAAGTGGCTGCTCCTACTAGGTCAAGTATTTGAGAGGTTCGATTAGAAATATATGTTTTCCACGAGTGTGGTGGCTTTTCTAACCAGGCTAGAACGATTTCGGAAGCGGACCATAGAAATAATTTGCATTTGGTCATGTTCATGTGGGTCTGCACTACGGAAACCAGCTTTGCTAGTAGCAGAGCGCCACAGAGTTCAAGTCGTGGTAGACTTATCGTTTTTAAAGGAGCTACTTTTGCTTTTGCTGCTAGTAGGTTGCTTGTGGTTGCGGTGTCGCTTTGTGTGCGCACATAGATCGTGGCACAATATGCCTTTTCAGAGGCATCGCAGAAGCCGTGTAGTTCCACTTTGTATTCGGGGGAATAGTTTACCCACCGTGGAATTTGTATCTGCGAGATGTCTTTTAGATTATTAGTAAACTGGGACCACTTTCTAAGCGAAGAGGTTTCACTTGTTCGCCCCAGTGTGTTCCGTCTAGCCATAATCTTGAATCAGGATTTTCGCTTGTATCATAATTGGCGCAAGCCATCCTGCGGGGTCAAAAAGTTTTGCCATTGAGGATAAAATTTGCCTCTTTGTTATGGCGGATAATGCGGTTATGGATTCTGTCCTGTATGAGAACTGGTCCGATATCGCATTCCATTGGATGCCCAGTGTTTTTGTTATACTTTCCTTTTCAAATATAAGGAAATTAGTATCCAATTTGTTATCGTTTGGTTTATTTTTTAAGATACTTGGGTGATTAGCTGTGATCTTTTTTAGAGGAAACCCTGCGGTGTTGAGGGCCTTTATCACTTGTGATAGGGACTCGTATGCTTGTGAGAGGCTGTGGCTTCCAGACAGGATGTCGTCTACATACGTATGGGTTTTAAGACTTGTGTTGCCAGAGGAAACTCTGACTTTGTGTCTTCTGCCAGTTCGTGGAGTGTACGAATGGCGAGGTATAGGGCACAGTTTACGCCAAAGGTAACTGTTTTTAATTTAAAGTCGCGTAATGGACTATTGGGAGATTTTCGGAAAATAATTCGTTGAAAATCTTGTTCATCTTTATGTACGACTATTTGTCGATACATTTTTTCAACATCCCCATTGAAAACGTATTTGTATATACGCCAATTTAGTATGAGGAGCATTAAATCTGGTTGGAGTGTGGGGCCCGTAAATAGAATATCATTGAGCGAATTCCCCGAGCTAGTGCATCTGGAGGCATTAAAGACAACTCTAACTTTTGTTGTTTTTTTGTCAGGCTTTACTACTGCATGGTGTGGCAAGTAGAATGAGTGATATTTGCCTTTCATGATTTTTTCGCATGGGTTTACTTCCTCCATGTGACCTAAATGGAGGTATTCTTCTAAGACACCATAATAATGTTGTTTGAGCTCACCTGCGAGAGTGACCTATGGCGAGTGTATCTGGAAATTGTTGTTTGAATGGTAGTCGTACGATATACAGACCATTTCCTGATCTAGTAGTTGTGGCTTTGTAAAAGTCTTCACAATACTGATCTTCTGGCGTTGTAATTGTAATACGGGGGAGTTCCTCTAACTCCCAAAATTTCCTTAATTGTGAATTAAGGAATTCATTGGATATCTCTTCCTCTTGAGTTGTCATGGTGGTAACTGGTTCTGTTACTGGTCCACTTAGTATCCAACCGAATATAGTATTTTGAGCTAGAAGGGTGTTTGAAATTTTCTCAACCCCTTCAAGAATAATTTGAGGTATAAGGTCGCTGCCTAATAGAAGATCTATTTGAACGGGGGTGTTGCAGTTAGGATCTGCTAGCTTTAGGTGTGTAACCTTTTGCCAATGCTTGCTATTTATATGATATAAATGTTCGTAAGTTGCGGCAAGACTATAGCTTCTGCTTGAATGCGCTTATCCGCTTGGGGGGAAATTAGGGTAATGGGGCAGATTTTATTTGAGTTTTGTACTACTCTTGCGCCCATTCCCGTAATTTCATAATATGCATGTTTTGTTGGTAGTTTTAGCCTATTTTGTGCCCTAGACGCTATGAATGGTCGTTGTGATCCCTGGTCTATCAGGGCTCTCAATTTGAAAAGTTCTTCTCGGTGTTCGATGGAGATAATTGCTGTGGGTAGTAGTACCCTACTTTGATTCTCGCTGTGAAGCGTTTGTGTTTTTAAAGCCTTTGAGCAGCATGGTGTCTCTTGGCAAATTTCGGGATTTTGTGTTTCGGGAGTTGCGGTTGCAACTAAACCCGTGGCTCTTTTGGAGAAAGCGCTACATTGGGGTGTGCTAGGAAAGCTATTGAAATGCAACATTGAATGATGCTTCTTGCGGCAATATACGCAATTGAATTTGCTTTCGCAATTATTGAGGTTACGTGAGTGGGACAAGCAGTTTGTACAGAGTCTTTTTGCTCTGACAAAGTTGTTCCTTTCATTGATATTAAGTTTTTTAAATTTTTCGCAAGCTTTCAGCTTGTGCCCTCCTTTACACAGTCCGCAGGACGTTTGTTTATATTGTTCGGATGTGAACGATTGATTTTTAAAGAAGCTTCTGCTTAAATTGTGGTTGTTACTAGCTTGGGGTCTAACGAAACTTCGATTTAGGTCGTGTTGAACGTTTTTAGTTCTGACCGTTTTTTTATCTACCCTTTCCGCGATTTCATATTAGGTAGTTAAGAAATCTTTCATTTGGTGCCACGTTGGGCATTTTCTTCGTGATGAGAGCGATTGCTCCCACAGAAGCAAAGATTTTTCCGGTAATGCCGCGGAGCATACATTTACCAGTATGGGGTCCCAGTTGTCTGTGGGAATATTCTGTGTCGCTAGAACCGACAAGCAATTTGAAACAGTGGATTGAAGTTTTATAAATTCTTCACTTGTTTCTTTCTGAATTTTTGGTTAATTCTATAATATTGTAACTTGTTTGTCGACTAATATTCTTTCGTTCTCGTAGCGAGCTTTTAAAGCTTCCCAAGCATAATTGAAATTTTCGTCATTAAGAGAGAACTGTTTTACTATTGCGCCTGCTTGACCTTTTGTTTTGTATCGGAGGTGATACAATTTTTGCGCTTGAGATAATTTAGGATGGTTTATGTACACGGCCGTAAACATGTCCCGGAAGGACGGCCATTGTTCATAACCTCCATGAAATATTTCTGTATCGCAAGCTGGCACTTTAAGGTGAATGGCTGAACTCGCCTCTTGGCTTTGAATTTGTGGCAGCTCTACTTTCGGTTGTGGAGTAGGTGCAATTGCTTTAATTAATCTCAATTGGTCGGAGATCATAGCTCTAGTTTCCTCGTACTGGTCTAAGCAGTTTTCGTATTTGAAGCAAGCCGAGGATTTAAAATTTTCCGGAAGATCTGGTTCGTCAGATTCTAGAATTGCGTCATACGCAGCTTGGAGACGTGTCCAGGAATTGCCTAGATTTTCTTTTTTGATTTCTAGTACCGATTCAGAATTGTCTTGAATCGGTGAAGATGAAAATAGAGTGCAGTATCGAATTAGACTGTCACTCTCAGCAATAAATTTAGTAAATGAAATATCTTTAATTTTTTTTTGCTTTGTAGCACCTTGCTTTGAGCGTGTAGCTTCAGCCGGTGTACATGGGCTCTTTTCTTCAATAATCATTTTTTGTACTTTCAGATATTGAATCGATTTAGATTCCTTAGAATCTCCGTTCATTTAGTCAGTGAGTAAAAATTGAAAATATGAGAAAGAAAAACTTCTCTCAGTGTATATCTGTTAACAATAAATGCGTTCGAATGTTTAAGATAAACAATGTTTTAATGGTTTGTATGTTTGTTGTATACGCAACGTATCGAATAACGAACGCGTGTTTCGTTTTCCTTATTGTATTTTTGTTGTATATGCAATGTACAAACTAACGAGTGAGTGTTTCGTTTTCTTTATTCCTAATAGTTGTGCTATTAGTTTGTTTTGTTTTTTTTTCTATTTTATTTATTGCTTCGTATTCCTAATAGTTGTGCTATTAGTTTGTTCTTGTTTTTTCTATTTTATTTATTGCTTCGCACTCGTTAGCTTATAATTGCTTATACCGACGATAATGAGAGAAAGCAAAAGGTGAATGGCCTTTGTAAATGAAAAATATTTTTTTTTTTCGTTTGCAATCCTGCTTGCTTGTATATTAACAAGGACAAGGGGTATTGCTGAAAATGTGCTGATTTGGTCCTTGAATATATAATATATAATTAAATGTTAATATGCTACCAATTCTTGGTTTTTGTTAATTTTATTTTGTCCGTATATATTTCAATTTTTTTTTTTTAATTAATAGAATGTATTGTTTTCTTTGTAAACGGTTGCATTTACCGCACTGAAATTTTTAAATTGTAATTTCAAATTTAATTTAATTATGTACACTATGTACGTTATATGTATGTACATATATATACCGGCATAGGCAAATTGTATGCCGTGTGTATGCGTGTATATTATTGTCGTATGAATAACGCGGGATGAGAAAATGGCAAAGTGCAGGTATGCTCTTTTAGCACAAATGCAAATTTGTGGAAGTTATAAATATTTTACTTTGTTGATACATACATATGTGTGTATGCTAATTTATTTTTTTGTCAATTTTGGTAATATATGTAATGTATATGTATATACGTTGTGAATATTGTGCATATATGTATGGTTGATATTGTTCCTTTTATTTTAATTTTCGAAATTGCCTTAGCTTACTTAGCGCAATCCTGCTTATACTGTTTTGAGTATAAGGGGTATTGCCGGAAAATGTTGTCAAGTGAATACTTGAAATGCTTTTTTTTTTATAAACTTTGTGTGCTTGGGAACACAAGTGTAAGCATAACTAGGCCTTTAACAGATATGTATATGCCAGTATATATATAATTATATATTATACTATAAACTGTTCATACATATATTGTATGTACATATGTAATATACCAAACTGTTTTCGGTTTCCCGGAAATCAACCGTAGGTTCAAACAGTTTGGTAGCAACCGTTTTATCAAAGTATACAGTTGTTAGAAAAATGAACTGTAACTTTCAACATACATATATGCCAATAAATAAAAATGTGATACGAATAAAAGGAGTCGATGCACTCACTTTGTGCCGCTTCAAGGGTAGCAACCGTTTTATCAAAGTATACAGTTGTTAGAAAAATGAACTGTAACTTTCAACATACATATATGCCAATAAATAAAAATGTTATACGAATAAAAGGAGTCGATGCACTCACTTTGTGCCGCTTGATATTTGAGGGCTTTGGTATGCGGTAGGGATGGAAAGAGCGCGACCGGAATCGATTTTTGACTTTGGAATTGACTTCTAGTTTTTCGATTCTGGAAGTTAATTAATCAACCCCGATAGTCGACTTTTGTGACTTAAGTTGACTTTTTATAAATTAAGCAACTCGTACACGAAATTCGGTAGATATATCAATATTTTATTAAATATTTTTTTAGTTCTTAACATATTATAAAAAGTATTTTATGATTTCATTGCATACATTTTGGTATTGGAAAATAAAATTGTTTTTTTTAATTAAAAAACAAAAAATTTAAAAATAAATAACTACGAAAACCACATTGCTTCGCCGATTGATCTTAAAAATATTAGCTCATTAATGTGCTGACTTGATAAGCGACTCCTCAACTGATTTGCGATAAGTCCTGCATGTGAAAATAATCGCTCACAGGGTACAGACGTTGCAACTATTGGCAAGTACTTTTTAGCTACATTCCATAGATATGGATATTCATATTTCATACTTTCCCACACATTGAACGGATTAGGATTTTGTTTCCGATTGACAGCCGTGAGGGCGTGTCAAATATTGTCGTAATTGTATTGGTAATCCTCCAGCCTCATCAGAATCTGCAAGATTGGAAGTACAACTCACAGTGTTATCAAAATAAGACCATATATCATCATTGTCATCGTTCGTTTTCTGAGATTCCGGACATTGAATAGCTAATATCTCATTTTGAGGGTAAATATTTGCTGCCAATGCTAATTTTCGTTCTGTCTTGACAAGATCAGCTACACAAAAAATTATATTAAGATTAAACTAAACCATAGAAATAATCAAATAATGTTTGCATAATCAACCTACCGACATTAGTTACCGCTCGTGCAGAATCCCGAATACTTTGAAAACCAAACTTTTTATAACGAGGATCAACCAATGTTGCGCAAGCGTACAGTTTTACAGATTCAATATTGCCGTATTTTGTCTCGATGTCCTGAACCATTCTCTTTTTCAAATGTCACCCAATTAAAGTTTCTGGCGTTAACTCTTCAAACTTCTGTAAAATATAAAATCAATTCATTCAATAAAAATTCAAAACAAGATAATATTGCAATAGCTTTGCTAGTTTTATAATGGGAACTTACTTTTCTAAGACTTGAAATCAAAGGAATGCACTTGCTCAATGTTACACATTTCTCAAAACAAACTTCTTGAGTTATTTGCAAGAGAGGTTTTAAGATGTCACGAACTTCTACTAACGCATCGATTTTCGCACCTGTGATCATGTTAGGTGGCTTCGTTTTCGAAGATTTGTCCATCTTCACCTGTAAAAGCACTTTACTGACATGATCAGCAAGCACAATGAAACGGTCAACCATTTCAAAACAGGAGTTCCATCTCGTTCGCCCTTCCTGAATTAATTTCAGACGAGAATTTTCAGGCTTGTCCTTCTGTAATTTCAGCAGCTCTGTAGTCGCTCTTTCACTTTGTCGAAAGAATGTGACAATTTGTTTAACTTTTGACAATAGCTCACGCAATGACGATTGCTCAGTATGATCTGCAATTAAGTCTTCAAGATTGTCAATAGCATCATTTTCATCAACGGGTAAGTCGGAAACTTGATTTTGAGATTCAGATGCAGGTGGAGTAATATTAACTTCGATAAGGTGATGACCAACATTATTTATTACATGTCCAAAACACGAAATGTGTTTCCCATCGCCGAACTCACTTTTAATAGCTCCTTTGATGTTTGCGCCCCCGTCTGAAACGAATGCTGCTATTTTACTATCATCAAGACCCCAGTCATTGCATATATTTCTTAATTTCAAGCACAAATTTTCTATTGTTTTCCTCTCTTCCATGAGATAAGCGCCCAGCTCAACAGTCTTCTCAGTTTCTGTGAAGAAAGGTTAATATGTCAATAAAGTTAGATATTTGAAGTTAAAACTGAATGTAATGATTTTTGAAAATAAAATCAGTAACTGACCTTTCAGACAGTGAACTGTTAAGCCAAGATAGCTTTTCATTGTGTGTTGGTGAGTCCAGATATCAGTAGTAAGACACACAGATTCAGTCTGTCGCAGTTCAAGTTCTATTTTATTCGACAAATTTTGATATTTACGACTTATAGCATTAGTTATAGTTGGCTCACAGGGTATGTGATACAACGGTTGCAGTGTTTTAATAAATTTTCTGAATCCTGGTCTTTCTGTGGTACACAGAGGCACATTATCAACAGCGATCATTCGTAAAAGAGCTGTGGTAGCTTGATCATATCTACGTCCACCAACTAGGAAACAATGAAAATGCATGATAGAAGAAATTAATAAGATTAACGTTGTTTCCTAATTTAAGTCACTACTACCTGAAAAAGAATTAGCATTGTTTATACAACGATCCATAGGACCTTGGACCTGAGATTGTACTGTGGTATTTTCTTAAACAGATGATTTAGTTTGAGGTACCAAAGCAACAGATGGAACAGATGATTCAACAGCGACTAAAACCTAAGAACAAACATGATTAAGTTAGTATCAATATAAAAAATTAAATTGTCTGGGAAGAGGAATAGTTTATGCACAAACTTTAAAAAGTTATTGAAAAGCACTTACTTTTTTCGGCTGAACTTCGAAATCAT
This sequence comes from Bactrocera zonata, assembly GCA_037783105.1. Taxonomy (NCBI): domain Eukaryota; kingdom Metazoa; phylum Arthropoda; class Insecta; order Diptera; family Tephritidae; genus Bactrocera; species Bactrocera zonata. The sequence continues at coordinate 11,675,205 of JBAWJQ010000001.1, read as the reverse complement.
TGTGACTGTCATTCAATCTTTTCTGAGTTTGTTTTTCATTACTTGACGGTGGAGCAATCTTGTGAGCACATTGTAAGTGCTTCATCATTGTTGATGTGCTTTTATTAAACAAAAACTGTTTATGACATAAATCACACTTAACTTTACTGCCATTGTTAACTTTTGTCGCTGTGTCCCAGTTGTTTCCTGCTGCTGCTGATGTGATGTTATTAGGGTGGACCACGGTATCCCTTTCCTTTCTGCTCTTCTTGTTGTTGTTTGGCTCATACTTATGTAGATGTCTTTAATATATTTTATTTCAACAATTATTAATTTTATTATTTCTATATTTTTTTTTGAAAATTATTGCACTTTGAAGTCACTGTTTGTTTTTAAGCTTCGCACCGGTTTTAAAGTTAAATTAATTTTCGCGCCCGGTTTTTTTTTGTTGTTTTTAGTTGTTCAGCACAGTATTGTATTTTTTATTTATATGTATATTTATATATTTAAATGTCTCACTCTTATATATTTATATGTTTTCCTTTTTGATTTTGATAAAAATTATTATTTTTTTTTGGGATTTTGATGTGACACTAGGGAACCGTTTTGTGTTTTCCGTTTTCAACTATTTTTTTGTTTTTGTATGTAAGTATGTATGTAGTTGTCACTAAACTTCGATTTCACTTACAATATATATTTTTTTGTATATATGTATATTGCACTAAATTTTTGTATATGTGTATGTATATGTCACCTTTGTGCACGAATTTTTGTAAGCAATGTTGTGTTCACTGCCCGCTTTACTTACCACTTGTGCGCTTTATGTGTTCGAAATAAAAAAAATCCTTTCGTTATGCGCCACTTGTTGGTATATTTGCTTTAACAATACGAGTCTTTATGTATACCGCTCGATTAGTGGGGGATTTCTTTTCTTTTTTTTTTTTTTGAACAAGTTTTGTATGTATGTTTATGTCACAATTTTAACCTTTTTCGGTTTTTTTTTTCAATAGTGCCGTTCTTTGCGGCTCGAAGGACCAATGTTGGGTTCACTGCCCGCTTTACTTACCACTTGTGCGCTTTATGTGTTCGAAATAAAAAAAAACCTTTCGTTATGCGCCACTTGTTGGTATATTTGCTTTAACAATACGAGTCTTTATGTATACCACTCGATTAGTGGGGGATTTCTTTTCTGTCCAATAAATTCACTTAATATAATTTTTAACAATTTAATGTGCACACTCGATTCATAGGGATTTTCTTTTTTGTACAATAATTTCACTTAATATAATTTTTAACAATTTAAGGTGCTCACTCGATTCATAGGGGTTTCCTTTTTTGTACAATAATTTCACTTAATATGGGTAATTTCAATTCTCGAACAAACTTAAATCTCGGGCGATGGAACGCTGCGTAGCGGTGGCGGGAAAGCGAAGTTGATTCAAAGGCGGTAGAATCTGTACTGTCTTGTGTGTACGCTGACCCATTTTAAGTGGAATGGTGTGGTGTGTGTTTGAGTGTGTGGATTCTGGACTCTCGCGTGTGGGTGGTGTTGATGTGGACTGTGGTGATGTCGAGGTGAGTGTGCGTGTTAGAGATGGGTGTAGGTGTGGTGTGGGGCAGATGACTAAGGCTCATTTAGCCAATGATGGAATTGCGTTATTCCAACAAGTGACTTGTACAGTGGTTTAAAATAGCTGTCCCATTCATACCAGACGACTTTTTCAGGCGATACAGCTTTATTATAACCCCCAGGTGATGATGCCTCGACACACTGCAGTAAATCTGCATACGTGTCGATGTTACTGACAGCATACTTACTTTTGAAAATACCGAAGTAACGATCAGGCGCAAACTTAGTGTGCCCTGTAAGTAGAAAATTGAATAAAATAGTTTTGTTAAGACCCCGAGCCAAACGCCATTGCAGATATGATAGCACAGTGTTATTCTTATTCTGCCCAACACAATTGTCACAGAAAAGAACGAGTGTTTCAATGTCTTTATAGTAGGTTTCCAGGTGATAATGCAGGATGCTCACAACACAGTTCGGTCCTTTACCAACGTCATCTTTTTCGTCTAGCATCTAATTGTACTGTAAAAAAAAAATTATAAGTAAGATCCTGTAAAGGCGAGCAATTTAAGTTCCTATGATTCAGTTTGAAATTCCAACCTGAACTTTTTGTTTTTCGTCTGTAATTCCGAAGACTCCGCACCTCTCGGTTGCTTTGAAGTATGCTGTACCAGGTTGTTGTGGACTGACAGGGTAGTGAACGGTTTGGGCAAAATCAAATGACAGAACGACTGCTGTAGGGTCAGTATTTCTACACCAACTTTGATAATATTCTCGTTGATTTCGGGCTCGGTGGAGGTGATCAAGAAATTGATTAAGCTTCTGTTCACGTTCAATGTCAATAACACCTTTGGCTTGCGCAATCGATATTGTGTTTCCTATTAAAAGAAAAAATACTGAATTTAATCTCAACGTTTGATACAACTATAAAATGAGCAAATAATGAGCTACTTACCACGGCAGATATCGCAGAGATCATTCGCTGGTTTCATAAATTTGGACTATATCCGTCGAAAAACTGCGATTACTCATCTTCAATTCGTCATCACTGAGTGAAGAAATGTATTTTCGATAATTTGAGGACTTCATCTCGCTAGATGGCAGTTTCATTATCCGAAAATCCTTAAATTTTGGGAGTCGTCCGGGCAGTGGAAGAGCCATTAAATCGGCTATAGACTCGAAGAATTTAATAGCTTCTTCGATGTCAGCCGGTTTAAATGACTTTGGATGTGTACTTGGTTTTTTTGCCAGTCCGTGTTGGCGCACTGTTACACCCTGTGCGGCAAAATGACGTACTAAGTGTTCGTAACGCTTCTTCCCACACACATGTACAAAAAGAAAAAACGAACGACAAACAGGTACTCTGAAGAAGGTAAATGTAATTTTATGCCTCATAACTTCTGTATCCTGTCTCTGTCCATATTTCTTCCGCCCAGCAAGGTTTGCGTATACACTTTCTAGCTCTTCGTTACTCATAATTCCAGCTTCGATGTGACTTAGTATCACTAAATCAAGTTCATTTTTCGACATCTCCAAACAATTGTTCCGCGTACTCTCGATCATTTCCCGTATCAGTGTATGACATTTATTATTACAACAATCTTTTGACAGAAATTTTGTTACCAGCTCCTCCTCCTTTACTTCAACAACAGACAGGTCAATCTTAACAAAAGTTTGTTCGGTATCATCTTCTGCCTGAGATACACATACTTCGTCTTCATCATAATCGCTCTCTTCATTGTTTTCGTCATCCTTTTCATGGAAATATTGTCCGTATACGGCACTGAACTCCTCATCAACACTCACGTTTCATTTCATGCGAAATGCGAAGACGATAATCAACAAATACAATTACACAAATGTGATAACAGAACATCCGGAAAGAGAGACGAATGAAAACAAGACAACAGCAGCTGCGTGGTATTAGAGTAAACGTCACTTCTTAAGTGTTACTTTTTTAAATGTTCCACACTAGCAACTTACTGGACGTCCTTGAAGCCTCTGGAAAGGAGAACAATTAATGAGATAACGAGAAACTGACGAAACGAGTTGTTTATTTTTAACAGCTGTTTCCCGGAAAACTAGTTTTCGCACGTTAGCTCCCTTTTCGTAGAATAGATCACATATGATGTTTAAGTGTGTATACACTAATGTAACGTTTAGTACCACGCTACATAGCTTGAGATTTTTTAAGCAGGATTTTGTATCATTATTAGCGAAAGCCATCCTGCGGGGTCGAAAAGTTACGAACATATATTTGTGTTTTTATACGAGGTTGTCAGAGGGAATCTGATCTTGATTTTTCTACTTTTATGTGGGGTATTGAAAATTGAGGCTCTAGTGGTTGTCGTACGACGTATCGGCCATTATTTGATCGAGTAGTTGTGGCTTTATTGAAGTGCTCACAAGACCGATCTTTTACAGTTTTGTTTGTTATTGGAAGTTTCGTTAATCTTTGCAATTTCCTTAATTGTGAATTAAGGTATTTGTCCTCAACTTGAGTTGGTATGGTGGTAGCTGGTTCTGTGCAGCGTTTGAACTTTTAGCGCCTTTCAGCAACATGGTGTCTCATGGCTAGTTTTAGAGTTTTGGTTTTCGGGATTTACGTTTGCAATAAAACCCGTGGTTCTTGATTTATAAGCGCTTTTGTAGGGTGAGATGGGATTATATGCTGTAATGAAACATTAAATTGTGTCTTTTGTGGCAATATAAGCAGTTAAATTTGCTTTCGCAATTATTAAGACTGTGTGAGTAGGACAAGCAGTTTGTGCAGAGTCTTTTTGACCTGACAAAGTTGTTTCTTTCATTGACATTCAATTTTTTAAACTTCTCTCAAGTTTTAAGCCCTTTTGTACATAGTTCGCATGACGTATGTTTTCTTTGTTTGGATGTGAACGATTGGGTTTTGTAAGTGCTTCTGTTTATATTGTTCTTGCTTCTAGCTTGGGGTCTATTGAAGCTTCTATTTTCTTGTTTAATGTTTTTAGTTTTGATTATTTTTTCTTCTAACCTTTCCGCAATTTCATATTGGGTGGTGCGAAAATCTTTCATTTGTTGCCACGTTGGGCATTTTTTTCGTGATGTGAGCGATTGCTCCCATAGAAGTAACGACTTTTCTGGTAATGCGGCGGTGCAAATGTTTACCAGAATTGGGTCCCAGCTGACTGTGGGAATATTTAGTGTCGATAGAATCGACAAACAATTTGAAACAGTGGATTCTAGTTTGATGAATTCTACACTTGTTCCTTTCTTAATTTTTGGCAAGTTCATTAGTGTCGTTACTTGATTATCGACCAGTATTCTTTCGTTTTCGTATCTAGCTTTTAGAGCTTCCCAAGCCAAATTGAAATTATCATCATTAAGAGCGATCTGTTTTACTATGACGCCTGCTTGACCTTTTGTCTTGTATCGGAGGTGATACAATTTTTGTGCTTTTGATGGTTGATGTAAACGGCTGTAAACATGTCCCGGAAGGACGGCTATTCTTCATAACCTCCATAAAATGTTTCTGTGTCACATGCGGGCACCTCGAGGTGGATGCCTGAACTTGCCTCTTGACTGTCTATTTGTGGCAGCTCTACTCAACTGTGGGGAGTAGGTGCATTTGCTTTAATGAGCTTTAGTTGATCGGAGATCATAGCTTTTGTTTCTTCATTTTGGTCTAAGCAGTTTTCATAAATATCGAAAGCCGATGATTTAAAATTTTGTGGTAGATCTGAATTGTCAGAATCTACTATGGCGTCATGAGCCGCTTGGAGGCGAGTCCAAAAATTTATAAGATTTTGGATTTTTATTTCTAATAACGATTCCAAGTTTTCGTGAATCGGTGAAGAGGCAAATCTAGTGCAGTATTTTGTTAAACTGTCACTTTCTGAAATAAATTTAGCAACCTGTTTTGGGCGTGTAGCTCCTGCAGGTGTATTTTGATTATTGTTGTTGCTAACAATTTTGCAAAATAATATTATTTATTTATATTTTAGTTCGAAAATACATTTGAATAGTAAATTGTTATTAAAAACCGCGCTTTTTATGAATTAAAATATTTGATGTCCGAATGATTTGTATTTAGGTACACCCTAATACTTGGACTTGTGTGTGCTTATGTTTTGTGCCATTGAGAGCTCGTTGAAGAGATCAATGCGATATTTACATAAGTATGCAGGAATTGTTTTTGTGCTTATGATTATGCTTTTTTCGTAAGCAATTGAGAGCTCGTTAGAGAGATCAATTTGCTTTTTGTATGCAATCCTGCCTGTTTTTGTTTGCCAAAGAACAAAAGGTATTGTCGGATAATTGCCAATGTGGACTTTGAATATGTAAATATGTGTATACGAATATGTTTTTAAATATGTATACATTCAATTATTTATTTATGCTAAGCTGCGTTGTATTGCTGGTTTCCCCAAATCGTTTATTTAATGCCAAAATGAAAGATTCCTTTTTTTAAAAATTTTGTAATAATTAATTGACCCAACGTATGTAGGGTATAGCATAGGCAGATTTATATGCCGTATGCTATATTATTTCGCAATAGAGAGAGGACGCGAAAACGGAATAGAAAAAAAATTTTATTTTCCGTTGCCCTTTATTTGCCTCTGCTTATTTCTTTATTGCAATAGTGCTTACTGCTTTTTTTTTTCAAACAAAAGAGGTATTGCTAGCATAAATAGGTAATAAGTTATTAGTTAGTTATATAAGTCAATATATATACATAATGCCAGACGGTTTCCGGGTTTTCCGGAAAATTAAACCCGAAATGTTTGTTAAACGTATTAACTAATCAACGGAATCGTTAATTGCATATATGTATAAACCATTAATTTCTACATACAAACATACTTATGTGTATAATAAAGTTAGAGTACATGAACTAAATACGCTCACTTTAACTAGTTTTGTAGGGCAGAATGGTAAATATAGTATGCCTGTTCGTTTTGTTCAAATTCCTTTGCGCATGCATCCATCCGCTTTCTGCTGGGCTCCTTGTCTGTGTTGTTGCATTTAAATATGTTTATCCGCGCTCGGTTATTGTTTATTACTTTTTATTTATATTTTACTTTTAGGTTTCGCACCCGGTTTGTAATTATTGATTTGTTAAACTCGATGTGTTTTTTGTATTTTGCTTTTTACATACACGCACTTAGTTTTGAACTATTGTATGTATTTATTTAATTTTCTCAAAATAGAATTAATGTTGTTGTTTTTAATAAGTAACATATGTTTTTTTTTTGTTTTGTTTTTGTTTCTTATCACTTCACTTTTTCTCTTGGCTCATCGTGAGTGTATGTACGACTGTATGTGTATATATTTTAAATGTACTGCACTGCACTTTCTATAGTTTCTTCTTTTATTTCTAATATATAATAATGTGGGTATGTTGGTTGCTTTTTGATTTTTTTTTCTGGTTGTTCACAGTTTTGTTTTACACTGCACACTTTTATTTGGTTGTGTTTTGTTTGTTATCTACGTATGAACATGTTGTTTTTTTGTTTGCACTGCACTAGTTTTGTTGAGGTTTGTATCGTCTTTTTTTTTTAATTTTGTCACCACGATTTTAGATTATTTTTTCTTTTTATTGGACGGAATCAATAGTGCCATTCGGAATGGCTCGAAGGACCATGATTAGACGGGGGCCAAGAAAAATACTTTGAAATTTTTCAATGCAATTTAATTTAATTAAAAAGATTAATTTTGACACTTATCACTTAACAATAAAAATGTATGATAAATATGTATATGAAGGCATTCGCTACATGCCAAGATACGGTCGAATAAATGATGCTTATCCAAATGGAAATTAGACGATATGCAGGATCCCGGTCGAATAAATTGTTGAACGCCGCATGCAGGATTGATCCGATATAATGTGTATTAGCGGGAGTTAATTGCAGCGCGCGGGTGGGGTGTCGAAACAACGAAAATTGATGAGCGAAGTGTGTGTGACGAATGTTGACGTGCGAATTGTCCGTAAGCGATTACACAATTCCTTTTTGTTAGGTTGATGGTATATGTTGTCGTCTTGCGGTGATCGCTAGCAGAGTGTGGTGTTGTCCTAGGGTGCGCCTGTTTTACCGGGTAGAGGGGGTGGATGCTTAACTCATTTAAACAACGTGTATTTTGGGTCGTTATCTTGTTGTAAGTAGAAGTAGCTGCTATTAACACTTAATAGCCTGATTTAGGAAAGTGTTTTATTTTTAATATTACTGTGTTTGCTTCAATGTCTAGATGAAGGGAAGAGTAGCTAAAAAAAATCACAATATTTATTTTACATATTTATTCAGAAAAAAAACAGGTTTCAAATTTGAGACTTCAGGTATTAACGTCATAAAGAAATCAGACATACCTATGCATGAAGTAATGCGAAACATTGATTGTTTTTATTATCGCATAACTACACTTTACACTTTTTACAGAACCAGGAGGTATGTTTCCTACAATTATTAAATTTACACTTATTCCTAGAATCCATAAATATTTTTTCATGACCAATAAAATCGCAACGCACATCATTAGAGTGTAGTACTTGTACATTTGTCCGGGGTCTTTTAGAAGGTACTGTAGTGTCTTGTCTACTGTTGGTACTGGGTCTTCTCCTTTTATTGTTCGGGTGACTTTGATATCTACATAAAGAAGACAAATAATGAATCGCAAGTTCAAAAAGTTTTTATAGCTAAAGAATTAGTAGGTAGGTTTTATGTAGGGCGGAATGCCTCAAGTATCAAAATTGTTACTCACAAAAATAGCACTAGTTTCTCGAAGTAAAACATGCACTCGCAAAAAACAATTACATCATAGCGAAAATAATATATTTACTTACCTCAAAAGTATTTAAATTCTTCAGAAAGAGAAAATATATCAAATATTCAACAAAACTTTTAGTAAAATGTGTTTACTTGTCCACTTTACCGCGCAAGTAATATGTCATATATTAAATAAAGCAATAATGACATTCGTTTTTTTTTTAATTTCGTTGGAAAGAATATTATACAAAAGTAAAATACGTAAAGCCAACCTATAAGAAAAACTAATAGTAATGTGAACATTCGGTTTAAACGATTGGTATCAAAATTGATACTTAAGGTTATTAAGGGTTAACAGCCGCTTTAAGCACACTTAAAATTTAAATTTTTTTCTTAAAATGTTCAGATGCTCATACTAATCCATTATGGACCATTGCTGTCATAGCAATGGTCGTAGACAGAATGTTCTGATTTTGTGTTTTCTGCCAATTCGTGGAGTGTTCAAATAGCTAGATATGGTGCACAGTTAACGCTAAAAATAATTGTTTTTATTTTGAAGTCGCATAGTTGACTATTGGGGAATCTTCCGGACATTATTCGTTAAGAATCTTGGTCATCTTTGTGTACAACGTCTCCATTGAATACGTATTTTTATATACCCCTATTTAATATCAGGAGCATTAAATGGGATATCATTTAGGGAATTCCCCGAGTTAGTATTTTAGTACTAGGGGTTTGTATTTGCCGTTGACACTTTTTCCCCTGGGCTTATTTCCTCCATGTGGTCTAAATATAGGTATTCTTTTAACACACTATCATGGTGATTTGAATTCACCTTCTTATACTCCTGCAACCAGTTGCAACAAATTTGCTGTACGTATCAGCTAAAACTTAACGGAATGTACAATACATATACTATATTAGGTTGTCAAAAAAGTCTTGCGGTATTTTCGCTAGTTGGCGCTGAAAGCGCGTAGTTCTAGTTTTATTCGTCGCATCGGGTCATTCTATACCTTTTTGGAGTCAATAAAAATACCAAGACTTTTTTGACAACCCAATATGTATATAAATGATCAAAATGACGAGAAAAGTTGAAATCTGTCTGTTCGTCCGTCCGTCCGTGCAAGCTGTTACTTGAGTAAAAATTGAAATATCTTGATGAAACTTGGTATATGGCAACGTGTAATTTCGAGTTGGTAGATGGGCGTAATAGGACTACTGCCACGGTCACAAATCGCCATTAACCGAAAACATATAAAGTGCTATTACTGAGCACTAAATTAAGATGTAAAGCTGTAATTTGGTACGAAGGATCACAGTAGCAACGGGCACCTGCGAGCAACATTTTTTGGAAAAGTGGACGTGGCCCCGCCTTCTAACAAGTTTAATGTACAATTCTCCTAAACCACTTAAGCTACAACAACCAAATTTTCTAAGTATGAATCTTATAAGAAGATTCGTAACTAGGCCAACCAAAAATAGCATTTTGAGAAGTGTGTTTGAAATTTTCTGAATACCTTCGCGTATTATCTGTGATATGAGATCGCTGCCTAATAGAAGATCTATTTGAGCGGGGGTGGGATCTGCTAGCTTTAGGCGTGAAACAATTTGCCATTATGTGATAGCTTGAAATCATATTTGTTAGTTGCGGTAAGACTTTAGCTTCTGCTTGAATGCGCTTATTCACTTTGGGTGTATGTAGGATAATGAGGCAGATTTTCTATATGTTTTGAACTACTTTTCCGCCAATTCCCGTGATTTCAAAATTGGCCAATTTTTTTTTGGCAGCTCTAGCCTTTTTTGTGCTCTAAGCGCTATAAAAGATCGTTGTGATCCTTGGTCTATTAAGGCCCTGAGTTTAAACAGTTCTTCTCGGTTCGCTGAAGACAACTAATGTGGGTAGTAGTACCCTACCGTGATTTTCGCTTTGTAGCGTTTGGGTTCTTAACGCCTTTGAGCAGCATGGTGCTTCAGTTTTCTGAATTTGTTGTTGCAAAGAAACCTGTTGCTCTTTTAACGTTTCCACTGTTTGGGGGTGAGCTGAAATTATTTATTATACTTGTATATATCATAGAATATATATATAATATATCATGAAATTATTTATTATACTTGTATATATCATAGAATGATGTCTTTTATGGCAGTATAGACAAATAAATTTGCTTTCGCAATCTTTTAGCGTATGTGCATGTGACAAACAGTTGGTACACAGTTTTTTCGTTCTTACGAAATTGTTCCGGTCGCTAATGTTCAATTATTTGTAAGATTTGAGCTTGTGACCTCTACTACAAAGTTTGCATGACGTTTGTTTGTATTGTTCGGATGTGAACGATTGGTTCTTAAAAAAGCTTTTGGTCTATTGAAGCTTTTTTTTTAAGTCAGCTTGAACGTTTTTCGTTTTGACTGGTTTTTTATCTGCCCTTTATTAAATTTCTTTCAATTGCTGCTTCGCATGCTTTGTTCGGGCATTTTCTTCGCGATGAGATCGATTGCTCCCATAAAAATTACGATTTTTTTGGTAATGCTGCTTTGCATACATTTACCAGAATAGGGTCCTAATTGTCTGTCGGAATGTTTTGTGTCGATAGAACCGACAAGCAGTCGAAAACAATGGATTGAAGTTTAATAAATTCTTCACTTGTTTCCTTTTAAATTTTTGTAAGTTCATTTATATCGTCACTTGTTTATCGACCTATATTCTTTCGTTTTCGTATCGTGCTTTTAGAGCTTCCCAAGAGAAATTTAAATTTTCGTCATTAAGATTGAACTCTGTGTCTATTATGCTTGCTTGACCTTTGGTTTTGTACCTGAGGTGATACAATTTTTACGTTTGCGATAATTAGGATGGTTTATGTACACGGCCGAAAACACGTCCCGGAAAGACGGTCATTTTAATAACCTCCATGAAATATTTCTGAGTCGCATGCTGGCACTTCAAGATGAATGCGTGAACTTGCCTCTTGCTCTTATAATTTTGGCAGCCTAAATAGTAGGTGCATTTGACTTTATATGCTTTAATTGCCGCGGATTTAAAATTTCCAGGTAGATCTGAGTCAGATTTTACGATTGCGTCATATGCCACTTGGAGACGAGTCTAGAAATTGTCAAGATTTTCTTTTTTGATTTCTAATACCGGTTCAGAATTGTCCTGAATTGGTGACAATGAAAATCGGGTACTTGACTATCACTCTCAGAAAAAAATTCTTCTTCTCTTCTTTACTGGCGTAGACACCGCTTACGCGATTATAGCTGAGTCAAAAACAGCGCAAAAGTCGTTTCTTCTCTTCGCTACGTGGCGCCAATTGGATATTCCAAGCGAGGCCAGGTCCCTCTCCACTTGGTCCTTCCAACGGAGTGGAGGTCTTCCTCTTCCTCTGCTCCCCGCGGCGGGTACTGCGTCGAATACTTTCAGAGCTGGAGTGTTTTCATCCATCCGGACAACATGACCTAGCCAGCGTAGCCGTTATCTATTAATTCGCTGAACTATGTCAATGTCGTCGTATATCTCGTATATCTCGTACAGCTCATCGTTCCATCGAATGCGATATTCGCCGTGGCCAAAGCGCAAAGGACCATAAATCTCCCGCAGAACCTTTCTCTCGAAAACTCGCAACGTCGACTCATCGTTTGTTGTCATCGTCCAAGCCTCTGCACCATATAGCAGGACGGGAATTCTGAGCGACTTATAAAGTTTGGCTTTTGTTCGTCGAGAGAGGACTTTTCTTTTCAATTGCCTACTCAGACCGAAGTAGCATCTGTTGGCAAGAGTAATCCTGCGTTGGATTTCCAGGCTGACATTGTTGGTGGTGTCAATTCTGGTTCCTAAATAGACGAAATTATCTACAACTTCAAAGTTATGACTGTCAACAGTGACGTGAGAGCCAAGTCGCGAGTGCGACGACTGTTTGTTTGATGACAGGAGATATTTCGTCTTGCCCTCGTTCACTGCCAGACCCATTTGCATTGCTTCCTTGTTCAGTCTGGAGAAAGCATAACTAACGGCGCGGGTGTTCAGGCCGATGATATCAATATCATCGGCATACGCCAGCAGCTGTACACTATTATAAAAGATTGTACCTGCTCGATTAAGTTCTGCAGCCCGAACTATTTTCTCCAGCAGCAGATTGAAGAAGTCGCACGATAGGGAGTCCCCTTGTCTGAAACCTTGTTTGGTATCGAACGGCTCGTAGAGGTCCTTACCGATCCTGACGAAGCTTTTGGTGCTGCTCAACGTCAGTTTATACAGCCGTATTAGTTTTGCGGGGATACCAAATTCAGACATCCTTTTCGTGCTGTCGAAAGCAGCTTTGAAATCGGCGAATAGGTGGTGCGTGTCGATTCTCCTTTCACGGATCTTTTCCAAGATTTGGCGCATAGTGAATATCTGGTCGGTTGTTGATTTGCCAGGTCTAAAGCCACACTGATAAGGTCCAATCAGTTTGTTGACGGTGGGCTTTAATCTTTCACACAATACGCTCGATAGAACCTTGTACGCAATGTTGAGAAGGCTTATCCCACGGTAGTTGCCGCAGATTGTGGGGTCTCCTTTTTTAAGGATTGGGCATAGCACACTTAAATTCCAATCGTTGGGCATGCTTCCGTCCGACCATATTTTACAAAGAAGCTGATGCAATCTCCTTATCAGCTCTTCGCCGCCGTGTTTGAATAGCTCGGCCGGCAATCCGTCGGCCCCTACCGCTTTGTTGTTCTTCAGGCGGGCAATTGCTATTCGAACCTCTTCATGGTCGGGCAATGGAACGTCTGCTCCATCGTCATCGATTGGGGAATCGGGTTCACCTTCTCCTGGCGTTGTACGTTCACTGCCTTTCAGAAGTGGAGAAGTGTTCCCTCTATAATTTAAGTATGCTCTGGGCATCGGTGACTAGATCACCTTTGAGGGTTCAACAAGAGTATGCTCCGGCCTTGAAACCTTCTGTAAGCCGCCGCATTTCTTCGTAAAATTTTCTTTCTTTTTCTGTCTGCAGATGCGTCTCGCTTCGCTCTTCAACTTTCGATACCTATCCCATCTCGCACGTGTAGTGGTCTCTCGTAACGTTGCGAGGTAGGCAGCCTGTTTTCTCTCCACTGCGACACGGCAATCCTCGTCGTACCAGTTGTTCTTTTGCACCTTCCGAAAACCAATGGTTTCGGTTGCAGCTGTACGTAAGGAGTTTGAAATGCCGTCCCACAGTTCCCTTATACCGAGTTGCTGACGAGTGCTCTCAGAGAGCAAGAGTACAAGCCGAGTAGAAAATCGTTCGGCTGTCTGTTGTGATTGCAGCTTCTCGACGTCGAACCTTCTTTGTGTTTGTTGGCGTGCGTTTTTTGCTGCACAGAGGCGGGTGCGAATCTTTGCTGCAACAATATAGTGGTCCGAGTCGATGTTAGGACCTCGGAGCGCACGCACATCTAAAACACTGGAGACGTGTCTTCCGTCTATCACAACATGATCGATCTGGTTGGTGGTTTTTCGATTCGGAGACTGCCAGGTAGTTAGATGAATCTTCTTATGCTGGAATCTAGTACTACAGATAACCATATTTCGGGCCCGGCGAAGTCGATCAGCCTCAACCTATTTGGGGATGTTTTCTCGTGGAGGCTGAATTTACCGACCGTAGTGCCAAAGATACCTTCTTTGCCCACCCTGGCGTTAAAGTCGCCAACCACGATTTTGACATCGTGGAGGGGGCATCTCTCATAAGTTTGCTCCAAGCACTCATAAAAGGCATCTTTGGTCACATCGTCCTTCTCTTCCGTCGGGGCGTGGGCGCAAATCAGCGATATGTTGAAGAACCTCGCTTTGATGCGGATTGTGGCTAGACGTTCATTCATAGGAGTGAATGATAGTACTTGGCGACGGAGTCTCTCTCCCACCACGAATCCAACACCAAACTTGCGCTCCTTTATATGGCCACTGTAGTAAATGCCACAAGGACCTACTTGTCTTTGTCCTTGTCCCGTCCATCGCATTTGTTGGACGGCGGTGATGTCAGCCTTTATTTTCACGAGGACATTAACCAGCGGGGCAGCGGCACCTTCCCAATTAAGGGACCCGACATTCCATGTGCATGCCCTCAAATCATAGTCCTTAATTCGTTTGCCATGGTCGTCATCAGAAGGGGGGTCACTTATCCGAAACTTGTTGTTTCCTTTCATTGGGGGTGTTTTTTAACGTGGCGGGTCCCAAACCCAGCGCACAACCCTAAGAAGGGAATATTTCGCCTTCTCACTTTAGCTCGCCTTCAAACGGATGTTCTTAGGCTACCCAGAGGATACTTGGTCAAAGACCGGAAGTCGTGAGCTGCTTGAGTCATATGTAAAAGAATCGTTTCTGGCCACTCCCAAGTGAATGGCAATCAGAGAACTTTCCTCACTTGCGTGAACTTCTACACATGACTCCATCCTGGTGTATGAAAAATACTTGACACGTTTTTCTCTTTTTTCTTTTATAGCATCTTGCTTTGAGCGTGTAGCATTTGCCGGTTTATATATAGTAGAATCTGAGTTCATTTAGAGAAATATGTATTTAAAGTGTCTCAGTGTAATTCAAAATGTCAGATAAAATTTCGTATATACAAATATGTATGAATAATTGAACGAAAACTCTTTTAAGTGAATAAGAGTTTTAAATAAACTTAGTACGAGTAAAACAATAACGCGTTCAATTTCGGTATATACTAGTACTTGTAGCCGAAAACACCTTTATGTTAATAAGAGTTATTTAAATTAAATAAGTAAGTTACGCATATTTTCTATTAAGTGTAATTTAGATTCAATTTGTTTTTAATAATTTATTACTTACCGCTTATATTTTATTTTTCTATTTACCAGAGGGCCCGTTCTCGCTTTACTGTGGCTGACACATACATAGATGGTACTACTAATATCATCCATATAATTTCTAGTCAGCCCCTACCTTTAAAAGATACGTTTATCTATTTGGCAACTGAGGAACTATTAGTTGATGAGATATAGCATTTTGGGGGAAGCAACTTGTGTTAGCTTACAAAAAATTGATCAAAAAGTATTTGAGTTTGGCCTCTGCACCAGAAAAATCAACCGTTGAAAAGGGATTTGTTAGCTTGGAAAACGCGAAATAAGCACTGAAGAGAATAAAGGAAGTAGATGCCTAAAGAGACAGAAGATTTGAAAAGTGCTCTTTCATCGTATTAAAACCGAATTTTTTATTTCACACCAATCGGCAGTGAGTCTAGTGGACAGCACATTATGAACCATTCCCAATGCGTGGAAAAACGAAAAAGTCGGCTGGCAACGTTATGATATCAGTCATTTGGATGCACGAGGTATAATATTCATCGACTGATTACTGAGCTGGTTATGATCTATTGCACTGCGTATTTGGTTGCAGTTCTATTCTACCGTTCCCAATATTTAGCAATTGTATTAGTTTTGAGGAAGGATCAGTTTGAAATTGTTCGCATGTACTTAATCGTTTTCGTTTAAATATTACACTGCTCTGCGCAATGCTTCAAAAAATTTCTGTTTATCTCAAATTATACTGCATATTTTTATCAACACTCCAGTTATTCCGCTCCATTTTTTCTAGATATCGCGTTTGGGTTTTTATGAATGCATTTGCGTCTTTCGCCCTTAATCTAGCAAAGTAGTCGCAATGCTTTGACGACAAAAATGTCAACTGTCGTCCTAAAAAAACTGCCTTTTTCAGTAGCAAAAATCTATAACCCATATGCTAAAATGCATTCATACGAAAATTAATGTTCTTCCGCATTAGCTCTGTGTTGTTGTTTTTTACTTATTTCTTTCTTTTTTGAAGTAATAGAATTTTCAAATGATTCATACATATATGTGTTTTGAACACATGCTTATGAAAAAAGAGTTTTGTATTTATGAATTGTATTGACTTTAAACATAAAAAGATAGAATCTATGTCCGTCCCCTGGTTCTTAGCTCTCCACCGATTTTCAGCCAAAAGTCCCTTTCGGAAATGCAAACTGGAAATGATAGATATCCATTGTATCGGTTTCGCTCACCAGACGACAATGGCAGAACATTCAGCATTCAATTTTGAGGAGTGAATAACGAAGTTGACAACATATGGATTGTACCATATTCGCCATTATTGTCTAATACACATTCAAAACTCCTATCGATGTTGAGTATTGCAGTTTGGTGAAATCGATGAAGTAAGTTTGCAAGTACGTTCCAAAGGACGTAGAGGTTAATAAACGCTATGGCTGTGGACGGGTTGAGATCAGCAGGTATCAAATGGGTCGATGCGTGAACTGCAATGAAGCATTTTTGCAATTCATGAACGTTTTCCGACTGTTGTGCATCTCGCAGTTCATTTGGAGAAGGCCAAAGGGTGTATTTCAACCCAGAGAATACAGCACAGCCAGTGGAAACACTTTCGACAACAAAATTGACATTGACGATTTTTTCTCAACTCGCGTCAGTAATCCGTTTGCGAGGACTTTGCTATATTCGGTAATTACTTGATATTATACATGGAATTCATCGTCGAAGGAATAGTTACGCAGAAAGCAAGGCAAACCAATAAATTGACATCCAGGTGTGTTCTCAACTAATGTCTTAGGACCAATTTACACAATCCACCCGAAAAACGACGATTGCTTCTACCTTCATGTTATTGATAAATGTACGTGGTTCAATTTCAATTGAGTCATTGCTTACTGTGAATGGTACGGTATGTGCAATTTTTTGAGAAACATGTCAACAATTACAATTGCTGGAACATGAAATCAATGGAGTCAAACGATGGACGATTCGTTAGCTACTTCACATCACATGCCACTGAAGTTCGCGCACTTTTCGGAATGATCATTTCGGCACAACAGCCTTCAAATCGGCGTCAATTATGAGATACGAACAAAAATGGCATTGCCGAGGACACTTTAAGTCGTATTCGATAAGAACTGGAAATAGGCAAATTCTGGTTAATACTTCCAGTGGTTTGATATCAATTCCACCTGCCTTTTGTCAATTCACTTCAACGAAAGTGAATGTTTATCCCAACATTAGCCAAATTATCGTAACTTCAATTTCCTTGAGTCCACGCGCAATTTTAACAGCCAAAAATACCGATGTTAAAGACCTAAACTGGAAGATTATTTGTCAAATTCCGGGAGATTTGCGCTCATACAAATCGATCGTCTTGGCAATGAACACGAAGTCGTGAACTATCCAGTGAAATTTCTATATTATTTGAAGAGGCTTGGTATACCGCCGCATCATTTACGCCTCAAAGTTGAATCTGTCGTTATTATGTTTCCCAGTTTTCATGCACCGAAACTGTGTAATGGAAACGATTGGTTGTGACGTTGTTGTCAAGAAAGTCTTGCGGTATTTTTATTGAATCAATTAGTGTGGCACTCATACATCGAGCTTCTTAGTGACTCCAAGCTTCTTCAAATGGTTCATAACGGTTTGATGATTACTATGCCGGTCTCTTTCGACCAATTCAGCGATTTTATCGCAATTTTCGACGACAGGCCATCCGGAGCGTGGCGCATCTTCGACCACCTCTATACCAGAACGAAAACGTTGAAACCATCGTTGTGGGGTGGAAATGGAAACTGTATCAAGTCCATAAACTGAACAAATTTTATTGGCGGCTTGAGACGCATTTTTGCCTTTATCGTAGTAGTACTGTAAAATATGCCGTATTTTCTCTTTATTTTGCTCCATGTTTGCGACGCTATAACTCACGAACGACTTAAAAGAAACGACAATCAATCAAACACGTGTTAGCGCTTTCCAAAAAGGTATAGCATGACCCGATGCGACGAATAAAACTAGAACTACGCGCTTTCAGCGCCAACTAGCGAAAATTCCGCAAGACTTTTTTGACAACCTATTATGTTTTGGACCTTATGTTTGACTGTAAGGAAAACCCAGACATTATCGAGTAAACCACACAATCATGTTTGTTTGCGTTCAATAGAAAATAAGATTATATTAACAAATATTGTCATAGAAATAACAGAAATAAAATCGTCGGCATTTTTATTTTTCTCCTCCGCTCGAAGAACCAAAACTTGCGTTGCTGGGTATATAAGTAGTACATTTTATGCTACTATTCATATAATCAACTATTCAATACAGTGACAATTTTATTTACGAATAAAGGCGAAAACGTTTTTGTCGGTATAAGAATCCAAGGGATTTTACTTGAGGTTTAATTTTGAATATATTTATACATTTCATTAAAAATAATAACAAATTTAAGGCTGCTTTCTCAATGTCTGCTTACACCAGCCTTTCTGTCCAATTAATAGAGTTGTCTGCTTAATAGATTGTACTTAATAAATATTAACAACTAGCTTACCCAGCGCGCTTTGCTGCGCAGTTCGTAAATATATTAATAATTTATTAATTTTTTTTAATATAAATATTTATCGGCTATTATACTTCATTTAATTTTTTTTCTTTATAGATATTTTTGTCATCTTCTTTTTTAACATATTGAATATTCAAATATGCGATAAATTTGCCAAAGCAATTGCCTATTTTCAGATTTTATGTATTTGTCGTTTGAGTGTAAACAAAAACATAAGAGAAACAAAAAAATAAGCATTTGGCATGAATGAGTAATGTCACATTATATTGTTACTTGAGCAAAAGTCAACCTATTTAGAAAACAAAAAAACATGAAATTTCATAGTCTATAATTATATTCTGCGATAATAATTGCTCTGTATTTGAAAATAATGTGATTTTCCATTCATAAAAGTGTAATAAAACAGTAAGTTAATAGCCACACAAAAAGTCAATAACAAATACAATATAATTCAATATAATAAAAAAAAAAGTTTTATTTCCATGTATACAAAAAATGACGATGAAAAGACTCGATATAAGAAGAACATTCCATTCTGATTATCTTCAGGAAAAAACAGTTGTTGTTCAGTCAATTGATAGCCTATCGTGCTTCACCGTAAAATTCAGACCGGAAGAAAGGGAATACCAGGATGTAGAGCAAATTCTGAATTGCCGATTAGCAAATATTAAGCCAAGTAATGGGAAATACTGGACGCGAGAAGCTATCAAATATTTTGAAGAAATTGCTTTGAACGAATCTTTCACTATGAAAATAAGGAAACAAATAGACGAAATCTTTTTCATAAATTTAGACGATTATGAATTAAGGATGAGGATTGACCAAGATATTGTTGATAAAGGATATGCAGTTCAGGAGAATGCATTCGTCCGATATTATCCATTCACTCCATAAAATTGTTATAACGCTAACATTGAGAAGCGTACATAAATACGAATAATAAGAAAATTGTCATAGCGATTCAATAGAAAATTCAACAAAGTAATACTCTTCAAACATTGAAAGTATTTATTCTTCAGTTTCCTCTTATTTTTACATAAGCGTATATAATAAATTGTAAATCTCAAAAATTCGAGTTCTAATCTAAAACATTTTGATAAAAAACGTTCTTAGTTTTACTGTCCGGTGCATGAATGAATAAACGATGTGCAGTACCGACTCTCGAACATGCAACATATAATTGCCCATGTGAAAAACACGATTCTTCCAAATTTACTCCGCATATTTGAAATGTTTGTCCTTGTGCTTTATTTATAGTCATGGCAAATGATAAACGCACCGGAAATTGCAGAGGTTTGAAATTGAATGGCATGTCTGTTGGAATCATTGGAATACGTGGTATAAGTACATTTTCGCCTTTCGCTTTGCCATTGAGTATATTTGCTTCAATCAAATTTGGAATTAGCTTCTTTATTGCCAGTCGTGTACCATTACACATTTTTGGAGGATTGATATTCCGTAGTAATATGATTGGTGAACCAACCTTAAAAATGGAATCAATAATATATTTCATTGAACCTCCTTACAGATTTATATTCTGTAATGATTAAAGTAATGAACAAACCTTTAAATTCAAAAGATGTGGCGGTGTACCAGGTGGTTCCAATGAATTCAGAAATTCAATTGGAAAATTCACAGCTTCATCTTCATCCATAACGCTGTCAATGGATTTATAAGTTATGACTTCACCTGGCAATTTTTCTTGAATTTTGAAGTTCATTTCATTGACGTGTATATTCTTCGGTGCCAATATTGAACGCTCTGCTAACCAATCATGGCTTCTGTGATTCTGAATGATATTTGGGAAAACGCATTCGACCAATTCTTCTTTTGTTTCCAAATTGTACACAAATTTTCGGGCAAGGTGATCATTCCATTTGTATTGTCGATTTGCATTTTTCCATTTCCGATATCCAACATTTGTTCCGAAAACTGATGTGCAGTCTTGTAATAGAACACGCATATTGACATTCAACGTAAATTTTTTCACAAATCTCAAGAGAGCAGAAGATTTCAGACATGCATTTACTTCATCGGCAGGAGTTGATCGAGGAAGAACTGGCAATGTTTGTCGAAAATCACCTGATAACAATATCAAGGCACCACCAAACAGCTGTTGATTTCAGCGTAAATCTTTCATAGTTCGATCCAATGTTTCGAGCGATTTTTTGTTGGCCATTGTACACTCATCCCACAGAATAATCGCTGCTTGCTTCAAGACTTTTCCCATTGCAGAATTTCTTGAAATATTGCATGTCGGCGTTTCACTCACTTGCATGTTCAATGGCAATTTTAATGCAGAGTGTGCTGTTCGTCCTCCGTCCAATAAAGTGGAAGCAATTCCAGAAAAAGCAAGAGCCAAAGAAATTTTTTCTGTTATCGAATAGCTGCCAGAATCAATGTAATAATGAATGTTTTTCCGGTTCCACCAGGTGCGTCCAAGAAATATAATCCGCCAGTGTTGTCAGAAACAGCTTGCAAAATTGTTTGATATACATAGTTTTGTTGATCATTTAATTTGTCAATATTTGATTGCACAAATTCAATCAATTCGTCACAATTGAATTGTTGTTCACGTTGCAATTCTTGATCCATCAAATCATCCATCGGACGATCAGGTGAAATCATAGATAACTGTTATAATGCTTTATGCGCAATTTTGAGACACATATATTCAATGATTATTAATGCTTCATTGTACATTTCCAAGGTAATCAGCAAATCTGGATTATTTGACGTACGACGCATCCGAATCAAAATATCTTCCGTCATGTAATCTTGATATTTGTTCCATAAATCCAGTGGATTCGATGGCATGCATGTTGATATTATAATCGAGAAAAGCATTCTTATTTGTTGTGGTAAAGATGAAACACATGCATCTTGAAGCGTCGATTCCCAATGTGAATCGTTTTCCAACAAATGCATGCCTCGCGATACGTCTCACATAAATGACCATCAACTATTTTCAAATATTCGAACGATCTCGGTCCTTGAACGTTCACCAATAGCAATCGCAAATAAAAACATTCCGCGTTGTTGGGATGAATCGTATACATTCTGCCCAAAGCTTCTGTTGAATATATACCTGGGTGACCATCAACTGCTGTACCCTGTTTACGTCGTTGAAATTCTTTTGATGATGTATTCCATGTGTAATACTGAGGTACATCAGTATATAGCAAATTTCTGGCAAATGTATCGGTTTCACAAAGTCGAAAAAAAACAGTTAAAGTAGTCGCTGGTAGTTGTGCTGCTCTCTGCTGTATATTTTCAGTAGTAAAATAAACACGTTGACCATTTTCAAGATGCACCGAAACGAAAATATTCGCCAAATTGCTTCATTGCTGCTAACGTATCGGCCCATTTGATATCGAGTAATTTCATCGTTCCTATTGTCAGCATCAGGTACTTCAAAGACAGCCATATCACTTACTTACTTGCAAATGTATTTGATTGACTTGACGGAATTACAATTCTCAACGTTAATGTGAGACTGAAATATTTTTGACAGAAGTGGTGAATATGGCACAACCCAGCGATTATCGACGATGATTTCTTGATGACGAATGTTCATCATTACTGATTGACTTTTGTCTTCAGTAGACCGTCGTCGATACAACGGGTATCCATCATTGCCTGTTATTGTGTCGGAAGTCAATGCTCTGAGATAACACTTTGAGCATTTGCCATCAATTATGCATGGTGAATTCATATTTAGTACGCCACATGGGCCATGAATCATATGTTTTGTGACGACTTCAAATAATTCTTGATCAATTGTTTGATCTGGTATCTCGGCTGATATGATATTATCAATTTCATCTAGTGTGATTTTACGAACCAACCGCATCAATATATATGCGTGCGGCAATCTCTTTTACCATTCGATTGAATACATATAACACCGCACTTCTCCAAATTCACAATTACATCCATCAGCGCTTTTAATTTTTGCCGAAAAACACGTGCATTTATATCGTGACGATCTGTTGTTAATTGACCGTCAAACAAATTATTTTGAATATCGCTCCACTTCGGATTACATGTGAATGTAATAAATAAATCTGGTCGGCCGTGTTTTCTCACGTATGACATCGCATCTTGAGCATATTCGTGCATATGGCGAGGGATTCCAATATAAGATGCTGGTAATATCGTCAGACGTCCAATATCATTCAAATTCCCATCATTTGTTATTGCATCACGCAAATGTATGTATTCTTCTGATCGCAATTTACTTTGATTGAATCGGATGTAATTGAGACGTTCAGTCTAAATTTTCGCATACATGTCCACAATGTATTGATGAAACAGTTTTCCACATCTCAAAATGTAATTTGAACTTCCTTCGCGAATCAATAATCTGTATGAATAATAATTCATGGCGCTGACCTTCTTTTGAGCATCAAGACCTGTAAAAAATACGTTTCAAAACGTATTAAGAAGTTTTCAATTC
Source organism: Bactrocera zonata (assembly GCA_037783105.1). Lineage (NCBI taxonomy): Eukaryota > Metazoa > Arthropoda > Insecta > Diptera > Tephritidae > Bactrocera > Bactrocera zonata. The sequence continues at coordinate 11,652,118 of JBAWJQ010000001.1, read as the reverse complement.
AAAGTCGAAATCTTTTATTTAAATGAAATATTTATGAGCACGATATATATTATGTATCTGTGCTTGGATTAATCATTGGGATATTTATATGGTATCCATCATGGCCATTCCAGTGCAATATAGGATACTTCAATGCATCGTAACAACGATGAAGCTCCGAAACACGCTGTAATTGTTCATTTCTAGGGTGAAGAATAATATCTCGAGATTGAAACTGATCGCCAACAATCACAATGGCCATTTCATCAATGGTTGGTGCATTGAATCTTCTTGAATGCTCTCCAGTTAGAGTTTTATCGGCTCTTATAACGATTCTGTGATTATCAGATGGCAACCCATCCATAGCAGTTTTGAACAATTGGACTAATTCATTGTGCTGATGAAAAAAATCTTGTAGCTCGCAAAGAATTTCTCTTTTTGTGTGAGAACCAATTGTGCAGCGTTGATTTAATTCACGATTTTTATCTCCGATGAAATATATTTGTAAAAATTGATGGTTAGCGTCGGGGAGCGGTAACAATGAACCCGCTAGGTGATATATTTGACCTTGGATCTGTAACATGTATGCAATGTTATAGGAATAAATGCTTCCCTATTCATTGAAAAAACCATCAAATATTCCACGCAATCACCTTAAATGTCGGCATAAATTGATCTCTTATAATTTTTGTAGCGCCGAAAGAAGTAATTTGATAAGACGAATTGTACTCTTGTATATGATTTAAAAAATGTTTCGATTCTGGTGATGTCTCAAAAATTAATGATTGTAATAGTTCAGGAGGCGGTTCAAATTTCAGCAATTTTACTTTCCCGTTAGCGCAACATATTCCAGCCGTTTCACCCGAGAATTTAGCCGCTTCACAATGTGGCCATATAACATCCATCATTCCAATATATCCATGTACATTATAGTCGATTGAAGGGTCGTAATCAAATGCAGCACGGAACATATCTTCCAAAACACGACGTCGTATTCGCGTAGGTCTTGCTGGATTTCTTGCATGATTCTTCAAATCTATTTCGTGGACGTCGCACTGCACTTTGTGATACTCTTTGTGACAACACGCCCAGAGCATTTCGAGTACGTCGACCTATGTTTGATTTTGGACGTGCCGGCATTTTCTTTAAAATAATTTCTTATATGATCACTTCGTTTGAAACACACATAAAGTTTTCACTGAATAATTTTCAATAATTATTCTTTTAAATAGCCGGAATAAAAAAGCAAGCGACCGAAATTGAACGATTCAAATAATTTACAAATCAAAATATTGAAAAACAAAACAAAAAAGAATTGTATGAAAAGTCACTTTTTGGAAATTTCCAATTTTTTGACTTTTCCTTATGAAAAGTATATGGTTTTTTTTTTATATCTAACCCTTTCCAGATCCACAGCGAACAACTTCTGATTTCATGAAGATTGGTTCCGCCGTTCTCGAGCGTTAGCGTTACTAACAAACAAACAATCATTTTTACTTACATTTGTTCATATGTATATACATACAAAATATAACGTGTGTATGGGAAAAAGAAAAGGGCTGTTTTTAGGGGTTTTCCGGCAACTTTCGTAATTTTTTCTTACATAAGAACTTTCTCCTAATAATAACAAATACAACAAAAAAAAATCAGCCAAATCGGTTCAGCCATTCACGCGTGATGCCGTGACAACGAAAACGGTTTCATTTTTATATATAAGAAGAAGATATTGCTTATTGATAATAGACTGATTATCAACAATTTATATCGAAATAATTGTACATTATCCATTATTGATCCAATCATAGAAAAAAAGGTAAGGTAGAAGGTGTGGTGTACATACATTTTATGAATTTTATCCCTAAATTTATAAATTTATTTTATTTAATTTTTTTAGCCGAACTGTTAAAAATGACAATGTATGGCTATAAACCATCCTTGAACTAAAACGAATATGTATGCAAGGTTTCATCAAATTCGGTTCAGCCGTTTATGAGAGAAAAAAATGTTAACATTGCTCTACGAAAAACAACAATCGTATCAAAACACAGAAAAGTGTGACAAAATTTGCAACGTAGTTCTTGTCGATTTAAAATATTTGTCAAATCGCAAATATCAGCCGATATACTCATGCATGCAAGCTCGTACATAAACATATTTATACATACAAATATTTACCTTAGTTTGTAAGCGAGGCTGTTGTAGCGACAAGGGAAGAGGTGACAATCGGCGTTTGCTCGTTTGTGTTTTTCGGCACAGCTCGTATTTCTACAAACAACCCAATGTTGAGACACTTTGTCGTCGCATCATGCCTTCGATGCATTGACTCTTTGACAAAACGGCAGCTTCGGCCATGGATAAAATAATAAAAAACTCTTTGATTCGAAAGAGAGCTGTCAAAACTCACATTTTTTGGAACATAAGAAAAGTTTCGTGAGGGTAAGTCGCATTACCCAAAAAATGACATTCCTGAAGGAAAGTCACGTGCTTTTCGATGATTGCTTTTCGTAAACATAAGCATCGAGGCGGGAACTTGATCAGCTGGCTTTTCCTACTGTGATCAAAGAGAAATTTATACATCGCGTAGTTTTCGAATTGATTTTTTTTTCTGAAAGTTGGTAGTACATCTACAAGTATGCCAAACTTTACATCAAAATATTCATTAGTTTTTCAGATACGCGTCGTTTTGTGAGTCTCTAAAAGTGAATTCTTCGATTTCTACCATGTTAGAATTTATTGAACACAGAAGTCCATAAACTGTATAAATTTTATTGGCGTCCATAAACTGCACAAATTTTATTGGCGGCATGAGATGCATTTTTGCCTTTATCGTAGTAGTACTGTAAAATATGCCGTATTTTCTCTTTATTTTGCTCCATGTTTGCGATGCTATAACTCACGAACGACTTAAAATAAACTACAATCAATCAAACACGTGTTAGCGCGTGAAATGAGCTTTCTAAAAAGGTATAGCATGACCCGATGCGACGAATAAAACTAGAACCACGCGCTTTCAGCGCCAACTAGCGAAAATACCGCAAGACTTTCTGACAACCTATTACATTTCCACAATGTACATTCGGAAAATGTTGTTGTCTTCATTAGAACGAATCATCAACCGATAAGCTTAGAAGCTCATAACACTAACTGTCTTCATCAGTTCTTCACCTGCAAATAAATATATCTATGAGATAAACAGAAATTATTGATTTAAAAAAATTGTAAGATAATCTAAAAGTTGTACCTGTAGTTGGATTCCTTTGTTTAATATTTAAATGATATCCGTCTTCTCCTTCCCAAAATATCAGCGGATACTGCAAAGCATCGTAAGAACGATGACTGTCTTGAATTATTTGCATCGTATTAGCTTTGCGTTGTATGCGTTTGACTCGACGTTCACATAGGTCAGCCATAACAACTGCAACTTCATTAACAGTTATATGTGCCTGTGTGCTCTCCATAGGGCACTTTGTCTGCTTTAATGACAATGACGTAGTTGTCATTTTGCAGTCTGTTAGAAAGGGTCTTGAATAATTGTACCAATTGGTTATGGTTTTTCAAAAACGTTTCCAAAATGTCCACAATTTCTCGTTCTTCCTTCTGCTGTATATGGTTGTATTCGCAGCGTGTATGAGATTGTGTCTCCTCATTTCCCTTAAAACAAATTTGTAAAAATTTGGCATCAGGCATTGGAAGCAATGAATTGATTCGATGTTACACTTGACCTTGAATCTTGAAAGTAGATTCAAAATTCCGACCATATTCATGATGAACAATTTTTGTTGCTCCAAGCGACGTCATTTGTAAGCATGAATGGAATTTACGAATTTTCCGCAAAAACGATTTTGTTTGAGATGTGGTTCCAGTGTTTTTAAAGACTCCGATGGTATATTGAGCGGTGGCAATGAAATTTTCCCACATCCGCAGCATAAATCAGCTGATTCACCTTTGTACTTGAAAGCACGATAATGTTGACACTCTTTGTCATGCTACCGATCGTGATTAATGGGTGTGACTTATAGTTTATTGCAGGATCATATTCAAACACGAGACGATTAAGTGATGCTCGTACCAATGCTTTTTTGCGATTATCCTGCATTTGCCGTTGGTTATATTCTGAATGTGCGTTGGTCGCTTGTTGACTGCCCCTCGTTGTCTTAACGTATTAGCACGAAGACGTTGAGTGTGTTGCCCTGAATTTTCATTGCACGTGTACGTGCAACTTGATTTCTTAAATTTTTATCCGAGGATTATTCTTCGACTGATCTATTAAATTCACGATCATGGACCAATCGCGCACTCCGAGTATGTCGACCAATATTTCTTGCTCTTCCACGAAGACGTGGCATTTTTCTGTAAAAATAACAAACTGTTAAATAATACACAACGAATGTGAGTTAATTATTGAAGATGAAGTTTTATTTAATTAATAAAAAAGATTAATTGTAACAAATCTTGGGTAAAAAACGTGTGATTTTATTTCTTTGCTTTTTCATTTAATATTTCCAAAAATGAATAATTTTAATAAAAACAATAACAAAATTCGTTATGAAATTAATGAGCTACCCAAATTAATTTGAAGGTTAGGGTGGTTGTTAATGAACGTATGTTTAAAGTTAATACAAAAAATTTGTAAGAAATATACGCAGTTCAATTCCGCACTAAACTCGCAAAATGTATAGTTTTCTGCGTACTTCAAAGCTTTTCGAACACTAATTATATTTTGATATAATATTTTAATTAGTACACGACGAAACATCAAACAATAGTAACACAAAACTACGAAATATTTTTCTCAATCGATCGCGGCACCAACTGCAGGAATAAACTAAAATTAAAATAAAATAATATTGAATATTTGATACTGTGATGGAAGCGCAGTCTGTCGGATTACTCTTTCCAACGGTACCTCCAAATCGCGGCGCCAAAGAAATCGGAATTGTGCATTTCTTTATATAGTTTATGCACCTAAAGGAGCCGTCCTTTCCGTTATATTTTACCAGAAACGCGTAAATTATTTTGATGCTTATCCCGTTATTACAACAATGTGCAGCAACAATAACCAAATAAAACTTCTGCTTTCCGATATTTCAACACTTATCTTTCCTATATTTTTTAAATATAAACGAATATTTAGTGGCCGGCAAGTTCACTTGCGCTGGCGCCATTTGGCTAGCGAGGGCTCGCACGAAAATAACCTTCCCTGAGTTATTGCACGATTTGTAGGTATGTACATACATTCGCCGTGACTAGGTTAGACGCAATCATACTTGCGTTAATATTTCGTGAAAAAATAGGACCAAATTTTGAATCTTAAGCATCCTGGAATTTCCTTGAACACACGCAAAAGCTTGCATCAAAATCGAACCAGTCGTGTAAGAGGAGTTTAGTGACACACACAGGCACACAAGAAATACATATATATATATAAGATATGTATATTTAATTTAGTTAGATTTCGATTCGGGGATGGATTCATGTGTAGAAGTTCACTCAAGTGAGAAAAGTTCTCTGATCGCCATTCACTTGGGAGTGGCCAGAAACGATTCTTTTACATATGACTCAAGCAGCTCACGACTTCCGGTCTTTGACCAAGTATCCTCTGGGTAGCCTAAGAATATCCGTTTGAAGGCGAGCAAAAGGGAGAAGGCGAAATATCCCCCACATAGGATTGTGCGCTGGGTTTGGGACCCGCCACGTAAAAAAACACCCCCAATGAATAGTAACAACCAGCCTCGACCATGGAAACCGAAATAAGGACTACGAATTGAGGGCATGCAGCTGGAATGTCCAGTACCTTAATTGGGAAGGTGCCGCTACCCAGCTGGTTGATGTCCTCGTGAAAATAAAGGCTGACATCACCGCCGTCCAAGAAATGCGATGGGCGGGACAAGGACAGAGACGAGTAGGTCCTTGTGGCATTTACTACAGTGGCCATATAAAGGAGCGCAAGTTTTGTGTGGGATTCGTGGTGGGAGAGTGACTCCGTCACCAAGTACTATCATTCACTCCTATGAATGAACGTCTAGCCACAATCCGCATCAAAGCGAGGTTCTTCAACATATCGCTGATTTGCCGCCACGCCCCGACGGAAGAGAAGGACGATGTGACCAAAGATGCCTTTTATGAGTGCTTGGAGCACACTTATGAGAGATGCCCCCGCTGCGATGTCAAAATCGTGCTTGGCGACTTTAACGCCAGGGTGGGCAAAGAAGGTATCTTTGGCACTACGATCGGTAAATTCAGCCGCCACGACGAAACATCCCCAAATGGGTTGTGGCTGATCGACTTCGGCCGGGCCCGAAATATGGTTATCTGTAGTACTATATTCCAGCATAAGAAGATTCATCAAGCTACCTGGTTGTCTCCTGATCGAAAAACCACCAACCAGATAGATCATGTTGTGATAGACGGAAGACACGTCTCTAGTGTTTTAGATGTGCTTGCGCTCCGAGGTCTTAACATCGACTCGGACCACTATCTTGTTGCAGCCATTCGCATCCGCCTCTGAGCAGAAAAAACGCACGCCAACAAACACAAGAAAGGTTCGACGTCAAGAAGCTGCAATCACAACAGACAGCCGAACGATTTTCTACTCGGCTTGCACTCTTGCTCTCTGAGAGCACTCGTCAACAACTCGGTATAAGGGAACTGTGGGACGGCATTTAAAACTCCTTACGTACAGCTGCAACCGAAACCATTGGTTTTCGGAAAGTGAACAAGAACAGCTGGTACGACGAAGAGTGCCGTTTCGCAGCGGAGAGAAAACAGACTGCCAACCTTGCAACGTTACGATCGACTACAACATGTGCGGGATGGGATAGATACCTAGAGTTGAAGACGGAAGCAAGACGCATTTGCAGAAAGAAAAAGAAAGAAGCGGAAATGCGTGAGTATGAAGAGCTTGATAAGCTGGCCGACAGGGCTAATGCTCGAAATTTCTACGAAAGAATGCGGCGGCTTACAGAAGGTTTCAAGACCGGAGCATACTCTTGTAGAACCCCCAAAGGTGACGTAGTCACCGATGCCCAGAGCATACTTAAATTATGGAGGGAACACTTCTCCAGCCTGCTGAATGGCAGTGAACGCACAACGCCAATCGAAGACGATGGAGCAGACGTTCCATTGTCCAACCATGAAGAGGTTCGAATAGCAATTACCTACCTGGAGAACAACAAAGCGCCGCAGGCCGATGGATTGCCGGCCGAGCTATTCAAAAACGGCGGCGAAGAACTGATAAGGAGCATGCATCAGCTTCTTTGTAAAATATGGTCGGACGAGAGCATACCCAACCATTTGAATTTAAGTTTCCTTGTTTAATCCACAAAGTTGAGATCCCATAATCGGCGCCAACTACGATGGGAAAAGCCTCCTCAACATCGCACATAAAGTTCTTTTGAGCATATTGTGTGAAAAATTACAGTCCATCGTAAAAAAACTGAAAGGGTCTTATCAATGTGGCTTTTGACTTGGCAAATCAACAACCGACCAGATATTCACCATGCGCTTAATCTTGGAAAAGACCCGTGAAAGGAGAATCGACACACACCACCCCTTCGCCGATTTCAAAGCTGCTTTCGACAGCACGAAAAGGAGCTGCCTTTATGCCGCGATGTCTGAATTTGGTATCTCCGCAAAACTAATACGGCTGTGTAAACTGACGTTGAGCAACACCAAAAGCTCCGTCAGGATCGGGAAGGACCTCTCCGAGCCGTTCGATACCAAACAAGGTTTCAGACAAGGAGACTCCCTATCGTGCGACTTCTTCAATCTGCTGCTGGAGAGAATAGTTTGGGCTGCAGAACTTAATCAAGCAGGTACAATCTTTTGAAAGAGCGTACAACTGCTGGCGTATGCCGAATATATTGATATCATCGGCCTCAACACCCGCACCGTTAGTTCTGCTTTCTCCAGACTGGACAAGGAAGCAAAACAAATGGGTCTGACAGTGAACGAAGGCAAGAGGAAATATCTCCTGTCATCAAACAAACAGTCGTCGCGCTGGCAACTTGGCTCTCACGTCACTGTTGACAGTCATAACTTTGAAGTTGTAGATAATTTCGTCTATCTTGGAACCAGCGTAAACACTACCAAAAATGTCAGCCTGGAAATCCAACGCAGGGTAACTTTCGCCAACAGGTGCTACTTCGGACTGAGTAGGCAATTGAGAAGTAAAGTCCTCTCTCGACGAACAAAAAATAAACTCTATAAGCCACTCATAATTCTCGTCCTGCTATATGGTGCAGAGGCCTGGACGATGACAACAACTGATGAGGCGACGTTGCGAGTTTTCGAGAGAAAAGTTCAGTGAAAGATTTATGGTCCTTTACGCATTGGCCACGGCGAATATCGCGTTCGATGGAACGATGAGCTGTACGTGATATATGATGACATTGACAATGTTCAGCGAATTAAAAGACAGCGGCTACGCTGGCTAGGTCATGTTGTCCGGATGGACGAAAACATTTCAGCTCTGAAAGTATTCGTCGCCGTACCCGCCGAGGGAAGCAGGGGAAGAGGAAGACCTCCACTCTGTTGGAGATTCAGGTAGAGAAGGACCTGGCTACGCTTGGAATATCCAATTGGCGCCACGTAGCGAAAAGAAGAAACGACTTTTGCGCTGTTGTTAACTCGGCTATAATCGCGTAAGCGGTGTCTACGCCAATTAAGGAGAAGAAGAAGATTCCGATTCTCTGGCTAACGTTTTAAATTTTAAAGTATTTCCCTGACTTAGATTCTTGCAAGTTACGATATTATAAAATGTTCGGTTGCACCCGTACTTAGCCCTTTGTTACTCGTTTTAATATACATATCTCTTAAACTTTTATAAATCTATATCAACCATTTTTCATTCCATGACATATTTTGTTGAGACAGGCAGCGTTCTTTTCTTTTGGAATATTTCGGTTAGTGTTATAATAACTAGTACTAAGCACAAATATGAAGAATATAGTGTTTTGTCGTAAATAGTTATATTCATTTTATTATAAATCTAAGTGAGTCGATGTTGAGCTTGATTTAGTTTCGTACCAAAAATGATTACGAGGGGACATAATATATGACTGCATTTGAATCAATTCTTTCATTGGAGATAATAATGGGTTGTCAAAAAAGTCTTGGGGTATTTTTATTGAATCAATTAGTGTGGCACCCATACATCGAGCTTCTTAGTGACTCCAAGCTTCTTCAAATGGTTTATAACGGTTTGATGACTACTATGCCGGTCTTTTTCGACCAATTCAGAGATTTTATTGCAGTTTTCAACGACAGGCCTTCCGGAGCGTGGCGCATCCCGCCTCTTCAGATGCCGATATTTTAGTGCACAGATATGCAGTTGTTTCAGTCGATATATAAGAGTGATCCGCCCTTGGTGGTTTGTTTCCATGATTACTTGAAAGGCAACTGGCAACCAAATGTTTATGTACCACTCAGAGTTGTTCTAAAAAAACAGTCACCATTTGTTTGGAAGTACTTCGTAGTCGAATGGCTTTTGTATGATTCGGCTCATTTTGAAACAGCCATACAGTCGACTGCTGTTTACATTCAGGCTCCTTCGTATTACTTTATAGATATGTTACGAAACAGCGTTATCGTATAGTAAGCATTTATCTCGACCAATCGACACGAGCCTTTTCTGAACAATCAACAAATTGTGTGGAATCCCACGTGGAAAAAGAATGCTACAAACAAATGTTCCTCTAGGAAATTTGTCTTGGATTGGTCTACGATATCGATTGGATTCTCTATACTATCGATAGATATTAAGTTCATCGATGCATTGTTGATGAGTTAATTCACGTCGAAAGTTGTAAAAACTAATAGCGCAAAAATATTCGCGATCATTTACATTTTTTGGTCGATATTAATATTTTAAGTAACTGTAAACTACTATTTCTCGTATGTCAAAACGTAATGCGTATGTATAACACCAAAAAATCAAACTTTGCGATAATTAACTTTCCGTCTCTGTTCTGAGGATGAAGTTGCAAAAGCCAAATCTGACAAATATGTTAGCTATATATCACATTGAAGTCAAAATCATTGTATTCAGTCAGCAAACTTTTGATAACACAACATTTAATTTTTTTCTAATAGGCTCAATTACGCGATTTCGTCGCTTTAAAATATTTCAAAGTATAGACGGTGAAACCTTGTTAGCAGTACAAGAACATTAATTATATACTATATTTTTATTATATAATTTTAATTCAAATTACATTAGAGAAACGATAAATCTTCAAATTAAATGTTTTTAAATTAAAAAATATAACAAATTAAGATTGAAACTCCATGAAACAATGCCGATTATTGTTGATACATAGAAATTTGTCGTATGAAGGGCACTTAAAACGTTTTTGTCAGAAATAGCATAAATAGGTAAATATTGATTTCCCGTAATACGTTCGTCTTTCGGTGGCAGAGGTTTCATTGACCTTATTGTATTCTTTTGCAAGGGTTCATTTTCTTTCGCTGATGGATATTCTGTTCGTTTTCTTGATACTGCATCAACAGTTAAACAATTAGCAATATACAATTTAAATTCGAGCAGATCCACAATATTTTTTTTGTTTTCACCGCAAGCATATTTATCTTTTTTGTACATCACCCATGAGTTGCATGCCGAAATATCGACGAAATGCCAAAATACCTTTAAAGGCCATTTTTTGGTGCGAATAGAAATTCTGTAGTGTGATATAATATATAGTATATCTGTTCGCTAAGTCTACTCCTCCCATGCATAATAATATATATTTTACGCACTTTATCCCATCGCCTAGCGGATTGGAGAGGAAGGGATGCAGCCGATGTTGAGGCTATTAATACGGAACGGCTATCCATCTACTTCACTACAAAGATTTTGTCATCTTCTCTAACAAATTCTTCGTAACTTCCTCTTCCTTTTTTTTAGTAATGTTTTGTCGCTTGAGAGCTTTGAGGCAAGTTCCTTAGGCACTATGTTCAGTTGAATTGTACCTGTTGCAAATAGCCCTTTATCTAACAAATGCTCCAGGAGATTTATGGTAGATAAAGTAGCGGTCAAACCACACTACCTTCAATAAGTTCTGCAGCTAGTGTCTGTCCAATATGAGTGCCTACAAGCTTTTTGTATTCAAAAGGATTTGAGTTTAAACTGTGGTTGTTTTGAAGATCGTACATATTGATCTTTTCTGAAACCAAGCTCCAAAAGTTATCGGAGCTCAAAAAAATAATTGAAAGGTGTCCACATCTGCCTATCGTCAATGTCCCATTCATCATGATTTGAGCATTAACGGGAATGAACAAGATTTTGTAAACCCATTTTAAACGTCTGGCTTGTGCTAGTGGTAGAACTTCGGGTATGATAGATTCTTCTTCATCTAAAATTTCTGCCGCTGTTTGTTCTTCTAAGAGTTTATCATATTCTCCTTCCAAGTCCTCCTCACCATCGGACATATCTTCAATATCGCTATTCACGAGAAGGTCTAAAATCTGCTGCTCTGAAATTTTACATGCCATTGTACTAACACGTTACAAATGTCCAGCGGGCGGGACGTTTTAAAAAATATCACGATACACTGTATTATAACAAACTTTTTGTCAAAATTTTTACACCAATTCCTTAATTAGATTGTAACAACATAACTAAACATACCTTCGAGTTTTTACGGTTCACTCTTTTTAAAATTTAAATATATTTGTACCTGCATTATAAAACCGTTTTTTCACTTAGCTGACCACACTTATTGTGCATTATTTTACAGTATTACCAGAGTAACATAAAAAAATCTTGCTTTTTAGTACAAATGATATTTACAGATACCTGCCAAAATGGTCGTTTATGCAAAAATTACTTTAAATACAATTGTACAGACATTTGAAAAATGTCCAGCGGGCTAGACAAAAGGACTGAGGAGGATAAGTTTATTGTAAACTAAATCACTTTTCGAACTGCTTTGATATATATCATACTTACACAACTATCAAGTTATTTGAGTAAAAACAATTTTGCATATAGTATAACGAAGTATTGTATTGTTATTTATTGAATTCATAAATTAATATGTCAACATAATAAGATGGGTTATAATTCAGTTTATATCCTCTGTGTTAACATTTGTATTCGTTTTGCATTACAACTTTTACATAGCACATGCTGATCTAAAGGGTAGCAACCTCGACCTTCTGCCTCAGAAGATAATAGTAAACTACAATCCTAAAATTGAAACATGTAATGATGTCATATATTAATATAAATTCGTATATCATAATAATAATATCATACTTCACATTTATAGCACTCAAAATGAAAACTGCGATCCAAAGCCACTACACGAACAGTTTCTTCTTCACCGGGTTTGGGCATAATTGGTTCCATGCATACACAACAACGTGGGGCGAATATTCTGTTGATAATATGTACGAAAATTTCAAATGCAAACTCAATAATATAAAATAATGTTTTAATTGACAGAAAATAGTGCAAATTCATTTTCATTATTTCCTAACAATTCATTTATTCGTATTTATTTTATATATTTTTTATTTGTATCAGTTGACTTTCCTGTTTACAAAGCCGCTATACCTACGCCTATAGCTCGCGAGAGTTAAGGAACATATTCCTTATCACAGTCACCCAAATGCAACAATACATCTCCATATGCATGGAACACGCACCATATTTATCAGCAACGGTTTTGTAATTCAATATGTGACAGTCTCAAAACAATATATGACTTTTAATCAGAATAGTTACGAAATTTATTAGATTTTTTTTTTTACTTTTACGTGTTCGAGTTGCTTACAAAATACAAAAACCTACAATCGATTAATATCTGTGATGATCTCTATAACTAAAGTGTCATTATATTCAAAATGGAAAATTAGCATCAAAATAAAGAAAAAGGGGTTAATGGACAACTAGATACTTCAGTTTTACTTTAAATAATTGTTAATATTATACTTTCAACTGGTTTGTAAGGTACGACGATACAGTACATAAAACTGGCGCAGTAAGCGAACAAAGTGATATCATGACGTCAGGTAACATAAATGAAAACTTAAACTTTGAAAACATGTCAATTAAAAACTTGACAATATTATTGTTGCTGTAACGGTTATCTAATCCCCGCTTAGGCAGTAAGGTTCCATTTGGTTAGCATTGAAGTCACCAAACGGTAGTATGGGGTAATAGTCCGACTCGGCGGGATGTGCTTTCGACATGTTTGCCCACAAAAGCTTTACTCTTATATAGGCGTCTAAACATTTTTCAATTGTCTTCAGAAGTAATAAGATTTGATTTATTAGTCTGCATAAAGACAGACTTCTTTTCCCGCCTTCTAGTATGCATACGCCTCTCTCCATTTAACAATTTAATTTTATCAAAAGTTTTAAAATATGGTTTGAATGTTTCTATTTTCCTATATTTTACCAAATGATTTATTCTCAGTCGTACAGTATATTACAACCGGGTTTCTACTTCACATCGTTTAAACTATACGATTATACATTATTAAAATGTGCTTAATATAGGTTTACAAATTTTTTATTTCGTATATGGAAGATAAGTGAGGTATTGTTCCAACTTTCAGGCGTTACTATATAGTTATTGAACAGAATATTTTTCTTTCTGAGTTTCTCTAAGATAATTCAAATATCATCAAAAGGAGTGAAGTCAATCGAATGTTTTATGAACCTAGTATACGTATTAGCTAAAAAGTGGCTGTAAATTTTTCACCTGATATTATATATTTTATGCGTACAAATACACTAATATGAGTAAAGCACACTCTCTTATTTTCACTAAGATAACTCCATTTTATTTCATTGAGATGTTGGTCAATATATACGATTTATATTAAGTGTATCGGGGCTAAAGAAAGTATTGATCCGAATCACACCAATTTTTAAACACAGACTTTTAAGTAAGGATTCTCTCTGAATTTCATAATTCATCAAAATTCAACATAGATATTGGGGTTCACATATTCGGTGTCTAGCGGCTTGAACTGTTTTGCATCGATTTGGATAATTTTTGTCAAAAGGTGGTGTACTTCCACTATTCATGCAAACTTTTATTTCATACTTGGCGTTCAAGGTGTATGGACGTTAATTCGCTCCGTGTATTCAGGTTTTGCAAAAAGTAAACAATAATAACAAAAAAACAATAAATCAATTAAAAATCAAAGCACACAAATTGTTCATAATAATATAAACAAATAGTGTACGAAACAAATAGATAAAATAAAAAAAAAAAAAATAGTAATAAGTGCCTCGCAGCCTAGCCAGCAAACCCGTAGGCATTCTTTAAGCCTGCTTTAGAAGCTTCAAAAATCTATTTTTTTTAGGATTTTTTTGGGAGGGAGAGAAATAATTGATTAACGCGAAATTTCTAAGGTTTATAGTTTCATATTTAAATATCATCCGCAAATTTTTTGCATACGAAATCTTTTATATTCTGCCCTTGGGAAACAATTGCCCGATGCATCTCGCATGTGCATTTGCCGGACGGCGGGCAGGAGGCAGGTCACAATTTCTATCTGAAACAAAAAATTTAAAGAGATTCATATTTGCTAATACCGTATTCTAGTTAAACTAAGAAAGCTGAAAAAATTGTGTAAAATTCTAAACAAAATTTTTTTATTAAAAAAAAAATTGGTATTTGACCTAAAAATGTTTACTTCACTTTGTTTAAAAATATGTTCACATTTGACTTTTCTTAGTTTTTTAGTTGAAATAGTGGAAAATTTAATGCCAAATATAATAAACTTTACCCCAATTCCATACGACGAATTGTTTTTTCAATTCTGCCCGCCAATTAAGAAAAATCGTAAAAGTGAAAAATCGATAAATCGCGCGTCGAAGTCTGCTCAAACGCTCATATACCTACTAGACGCTCGGACACTATTTCCCCTCTAGCTTCGACAGTGTGTCGAACTCCCATCTATATCTTTGGGGAAATATTCTTAGATACATTTTAAAGAAAAAAAAAAATTATTTTTAAGCTTCTAAAGCAGGCTCACTCCTTAAATGTCTAATTCAGCTTCGTCGAGCCAACAAAAGCAACTCCTAGCAAAAATAAATTTAACGGCGATGATCAGTCATAGCAGCGATCAGTTGAAATGGAAATTAAACAAAGGACGCAGTCAGCAGAAGAAGCAGTAAACAGCAGTAAGCAGCGGCCAATACCAATCTGCGGCACACCAAATAGTAAAAAGCCAGAATCCAAATTAAGTAAGTAAGTAATATAATGGGCAAAAACAATTTTCACAATGTGCGATTGGAAAAAGGTATAATAGATGAAACAAAAGTTTAAATATACGCTGACAAAAGTTTCATGGATGTTGTAACATTTTTATCAAATAATAACAAGAATTTTTACTCTTACCAACTGAAAAGCTCTAAAGGCCTAGTAGTTGTAGACTCTAATGACGTTAAAGAAGCACTGGAAAAATGTGGTTTTAGTACTAAATCAGTAGAATTGATGTCAAATTCTAATCAACTTAAGAAAAATGAAACACATACAATTTACAGTGTAAAATATCTGCTTTATCGCAGAATTACCTTTAAGGAACCACACAAAAGAAATGATCCAATACAATGCTCAAACTGCCAGGAGTATGGACACACGAAATCATGTTGCACCCTACGCAACCAACATAAATTGAAACTTATTAGATTTCTGGATGAAAATAATATAGAAGTAATATTATTGTCAGAACTAGATAGATAGCTTATGACAGGTGATACTACATGTACAGACTTATCATCTGATTATTCTCTTCTAATAATAAAGTTATACGAACAGCCCATGATATTTGAGCCAAAATTTTCTCTGACATTTCATAAAATTAACTGGTTGAAGTATAGAAAATATATCAGCAGCTATATCAATATTGATTTCAAGATAAATATAGGAAGAGACATTGATGAAAATATAAGAGAATTTATTGATGTAATAAGTAATGCAGCTGTATTGGCAACACCAAAAGGAAGGAAAGGTCACTAATAAAAAAATAGAATGGCTTGTGAAGAGAAAAGGCGTGCTAGACGTAGATAAGCACTCCTTCAACTGAAATATGCTGTACGTATGTTAAAAAAAGCGCTTGAACGCGAGGAAGAACACAACACTGAAAATTTTATAAAGAAACTGTGTCCAAGTTCTAGCAAGCAAGTTTGCCCAAAAGTATTTTAAGCCACTAGTAGATTCCAACATGCTTATAAGGCAGTAGAATGGTAATTGGGCAAGTAGAGATGAGGTATAGGTAAATTACTTTGCAAATCACCTAGGAAAGGTATTTCAACCTAATTGCTCAAAGAACAACTTTAAGTTGCCAACTTTGCCCAATACCGCTAACGAGTCGCTTGTCACTATTAGAACTTCTCCTTCTGAAGTTACTAGCATCATAAAAGAGCTACAAGTATGTAAGTCCGCAAAATTGATTTCTTAAACTGCTTGTTTCTAACTCTAAACTTACAAAACTACTTACTTTAGGTGTCAGTGTTGTTGTCACGAACGAGGTGCATAAAAGGGTTCGGCTTAACTGCCATAAGCGTGGGTGAATTTTTATCATAGTCCCGATATTTTGGCGCATCAGCCACAAGAAAATGTTGAGAGCGTTGGTACGCTGTTGTCAAGTGCAATTGTTTACGCTGATGAATAATGTATGTGTGTTGGTGCGCAGCTGTCGGTAAAAAACTAGCCTGCATTATCGCAGTGTTGTTGCAGCATAAAGAGCTTGGGTTGGCTACCGTAAACGTGGGTGCATTTTTTATAATATGTAGTCCCGATATTTAGGCGCGTCGAAAACATGAAAAGATCGAGAGCGTTGGTAGGCAGTTCTCAAGCCCATTTGATTACGCTGGTGATCATGACCATAATGCGGATGATGATGTATGTATGAATGTGCGCCAATGTCGGTGACTTAAGCCAGCATACGTGACAGGAGGAACGACTCTGTTAACTTACATAATAAGAGTGTTTTCACTAGCAAATTAAGCTATTAGCTTATTTTTTTATGGAAGACAGCCAACATTATTATGTTGGCTTGTCATAAGATATTCATTTGGACAAATTAAAATGTGCACAAACCAAAATTACAAAAATGCGTGTTTTGTTTAAGGTAAAATTAATACAAATATGAATATTAAATATTTATAATTTTTTTGCATTAATATTATATCATCGAATGATTGTGTACGGCATTAAACTTTGGGGTATGACCTATGCAACTATACGTAATATTGATATAATACAAAGGTTCCAATCCAAAATGCTTATAACAATCACGGGTTCACCATGGTACATGCGTAATGAAAACATTCATAAAGATCTTGATAGTCCAATGAGCAACGTTCTACCAACAAAGCTCAACTACATTTTTGAGCTTCTTTAGATTTAAATAGATTTAAGATTTGAATAATGTTAGGCTTTAACAAGTAGATCCGATATATAAAGATATATTGAAAAAACTAGAACATGTTGTAGGAGTAAAAAAGATGCGTATATGAGTTCAGAAATGAAAATGTAGCGGCTACAAAAAGCAGAACGTGAGTGAAACAAAATTTTTAAATATTGCTAATGAGGGTTCATCAACATAAACAAAAAAAAAATAATAAAATCGCAGTTTGTAAGGAGGCAAAATACTTACACGTGCTGGCAAAACTTTAAATTAAACAAGTTAGGAAGAGCTACGTTCGGGTGCAGACGAACATTTTACACTCTTGAAACTTGGAGGAATCAATCCCAGAAAATACCTTAAAGTGTAAAATGTCAACCACAGTATTGGAATCCAAGCATTTTGTTTGTAACTATACTACATATCACTCATACCCTGGCCGGTATATTAGGCATTAGATTTGTTAGAAAAAACAAATTTATATGTAGTATATGGGAGCGGGAGTAGTATTGATCTGATTGTATCTATTTTTACTCATCCCAAATACCACTAATATGCCGCATACTCAAAAAATGTTCCCTGGGTTTTACTAAGGTACCTTACATACAATCACCAATCAAATGGAACGAAGTCAAGTGGAGGTTCGAAACCCTGGCAATAGTTATATGGGAGAAACAAAAAACATGAGCGCAGCGCAGAAGCACCAACATAGCCGTATTCTCTGAATGCCTACTTCAGCTTTGTCGAGCCTGCGAATTCAGCTCCTAACAACAAACAAGGCAACGGTGAGAAGAATGAGTCATCGCAGCGAACAACTTAGCAGCACCATAAGCAGAGCTTACAAAATACAAAAGCAGCAGAAAATGCCAGTCAACAACGGCCAGCAACAAATGTGACCACGCCAACAAATAACCATGTACCAACAAGCACGCAGACAGCGAAAAATAACATAACGCAAGGTGAGAATGTACCACTAAAAAACGGCCAGTCTGTGCAAACTGAAAAGGAAATATATTTGCGCGAGCGTAGTAGTAATACTCTTTTTGCTAAATTTAGTGAAATTGTAGGTATTAACAATTTCTAAATAGTGCCTTTAAAAAAGGCAATATAGATGAAACAAAAATTCAGTCTTACACTGAAAAAAGTTATATGGAAATAGTTAAGTTTTGTCAAATAAAAACAAGAACTATTATTCGTATCAACTGAATAACTCTAAGGGTCTAGTTGTTGTAGTTAAGGGTATAGAGTCCGCCCTAGACTCTAGTGAAGTCAAAGAAGCATTGGAAAAATGCGGTTTTGGTATTAAAACTGTTGTAAACTATTTAATAGAAACATAGTACCACAGCCAATGTTTAAAATTGAATTGTTGCCGAATTCTCATCAACTTAAAAATATTAAGCTTATATGTATGTATATAATCTGAAATATTTGCTGCATCGAGAGGGACTGTTGAAGAACCACATAAAAGAAACGGTGTATTAACGGATATACTAACTGGGCATATTATATCGTATTGCACTCTACCAGTGTTTGTGTGGTATGTGGTGATTTACATCCCACTTATAAATGCACCCTTAGGGTAGACGAACTAAATAAAAAAATTGGCAATTGTGGAGGAAATAACGCTGTTAAATACAGGGGCTGTCCTGTATATAAAAATTTTAAATCGAAGTTGTCTCAGAGCATTCAAGCACGTCGTAACCAAATGTTGAATATTCCTCCTAATGAAAATATTGAAATCCCCGTCCATATTTCAAAACCAGTAAATCTTAAAAACAATGCTACACAAGAGAGCTATGCAAATGTGGTGAAAGGTAATACAAATGCAATTGCCCCAAAACCAACCAAAAGGAAGCGTTAAAACTATGATTTTCAACCTTACCGAATGTATGACACAATTTATGGTTTCAATGCAAAATATGATTCAGGAGATAACCAAATCACAAAGCCAAATGTTGCAAACTTTTTTAAGTAAAAAATGAGTTTATTGAACATTTGTTTATGTAAATGACAACGGTGTTAACCAACATAAATTGGATCTCATTAGATTTCTGGATGGAAATAATATTGATGTAATGCTATTGTCAAAAACTTATCTTACGAACAAAAATAATTTCGTTATACCGGGATTGAGACTCTATGTTACAACCCCAGACGGAAAGGCACAGGGAGGAACAGCAATGCTGGTTAGAAAACGGTTAAATCACCACGCATTAGAATCTTATGCCACAACGCAATTACAAGCTACAACAATAACTATAGAAATCGCTGCGGCCATACACTGCCCACCCCGGTTTAAAATTACAGACATCCAATTGAAAGACTTTCTTGGAACACTAGGCCATAGATTTCTAGCTGGTGGAGATTACAATCCAAAACACATTGTACTAATGAATCCGAAAGGACGACAACTGTATCACACTATTACAAATAGGCACAATAACCTTGACATAATATCACCTTTTAAGCCGACATATAGGCATAGTGATCGTAACAAAATACCAAATTTAATTGAGGTTGCTGTAATCAAAAATATAGATAAATCGCACATAACAGTTGACACCTGTACTGATTTATCTTCTGATCACTCTCCTGCACTAAGAAAGATAAGTGAACAACCTTTTTTCGTTGATCCAAAAGTGGGTCTAATAAAATATAAAAAATACGTGAGTAGCCACATTAATGTTGAGTACAATCCTAGAAAAGGTATTTCGACTAAATTGCCCAAAGAATAACTTTGAGTTGTTCAGGTTACGCAACACAGTTAACGAGTCACTCGAGTCTTTTAAGACTTTACCTTCTGAAGTTATTAGAATAATAAAAGAACTTAACCCAAAAAAGTCACCAGGGCATGATAATATTACCCCAAAAATGCTAATTGAGTTACCAAATATTGCTGTAGAAGTGCTCTCTTTGCTCTTCAATGCAATCCTTAATCTCGGACACTATCCTAATTCATGGAAAAAGTCGCAGATTATCTTGATAAATAAACCTGGGAAAGACTGAACACAGCCGTCGTCATACACTCTCAAGACTCAGTCTTCTACCCTGGCTTTCTAAAGTATTTGACAAAGTATTACTATCAAAGATGTCTCCTTTCCTCCACGAAAATAATACAATACCAATGCATCAGTTCGGATTTCGTGCGAAACATGGCACAATAGAGCTAGTAAATAGAATTACTAACGAAACAAGGAAAGCATTGGAGCTCAGGGAGCACTTTTCAGCAAAAGATGTAGGACATTTGATAAGGTGTGGTACGAAGGCCTTTTGTATAAGATTAAAAAATTCCACCTTTAGGATTGTATAAAACATTGGAGTCTTATTTAAATAAGAGACAATTTATGGTGAAAGTAAGAGATTTCATATCTGATTAAAGACAGATAAGGTCTGGTGTACCCAAGGGCAGCGTTCTATACATTATACAAGTATATACAGCATATCTTCCAACAGCTAATAACATATTGACATCAACTTTTGCGGATGACACAGCTTTATTGAGCCGTAACAAATGCCACATAATAGCAACAAGTATATTAGCCGAGCACTTAAAGTCTGTCGAAGAATGGCTAGCCAACTGGCGTATAAATGTGAAATAACAAAAGTGTAAGCACCTTACATTTTCGCTTAGACCAAAAATAAGTGTGACAGTAAAAATTAACCATATTTTAGTACCCCAAGCGAATGACGCAACTTATCTTGGTATTCACCTAGATAGAAGACATTCGTGCAAAAAATATGTATGTGTCTAGTAAAATAACTGCAAATCTAAATTGAATTTTAAATAAAAACTCCAAACTTAGCCTAGACAACAAAGTGCTTTTATATAATGCGGTCATAAAGCCGATTTGGATGTATCGCATTAAACTGTGGGGTACGACCTATGCAACTATACGTAATATTGATATAATACAAAGGCTCCAATCAAAAATGTTTAGAACAATCACTTGTTCACCATAGCACATGCGTAATAAAAATATACATATAATAAAGGCCTTCAGCAGAATTAAATATATATCTAAGCTCTGAGATCACCCAAACCCTTTGGCTAATGCTTTGGTACATTCCTGCGATCAAGCGTGCCTTAAAAGAAGAGATATGCCTGCGTACTGAGGAGCAAAGCATCACCAAAATAGCTTAGTCACTTGCTTGATCCTGTCAAGTTTTTAAATAGATTTAAGATTTTATGACTTATTGTTAAGCTTTAAAAAAAAGCAGAACCAATAAATAAAATAACAATATTGAAAAAAATTTTCCTTTATAAGAATTATTAGTGTAAAATTGTATCTCGTAGCTATTAGTACTATTAAACAGTACCGCTATAATGGAAGTAACCGGGGTTAACGGACAGACAGACATATGTTATACATGTTCAACATTAATTATTATTGAGTTTGCTGAATAGCCAGGAGCCACACTGAATTTAATCAAGCAAGGCGAATACGGTGGTTGCGCCACGATATTGATTGAAAATTTAGCATAAAACTTACCAAGAATAAATGAAGTATGCGGCGGGCAAAAACCAAGAGATGTCTGCCTATAATTTCGGCCTATTTTTACGATCAGTTTTGAGCACAGACCTTATATAGAATTCCTTGTTGACAATTCAGTCGGTCGAACGAAATTCGGAATACACCACAACTCGATAATCGAAAAAGTGTCAACATATCTTTGAGTTTGACGTGGCTTTTTACACTTTCGCTCACTTTTGCCACGACTAACGCCTGATTGATCTTCTTTATCCAGGTCGTTAGCATAGCTCCAAGACTCATCGCGAGTAATAAAATGTTTCGAGACATCCTGGTAGTCGGAAAGCTTTGTTTCACAGACGTCGCCATTCCTTTTCGAAATAATTGAGAGATTTTGGAACCAACCGTGCTTTCAATTTCTTAGGTCCAAATGATCCTTCAAATGGTTTTCACTGATCCTTTCGATATTTCAACGATTTCAGCAAGATTTCTTACTGCTAATCGCCATTCCTGTTCGAAATAATTGAGAGATTTTGGAACCAACCGTGCTTTCAATTTCTTAGGTCCAAATGATCCTTCAAATGGTTTTCACTGATCCTTTCGATATTTCAACGATTTCAGCAAGATTTCTTACTGCTAATCGTCATTTCTCAAACACCAAATACTTCAATTTATTGAAGTTTTGATCTTCATTTATGTTGATGGCCGTATTGGAAGTGGCTCGTCAGCAACGTGTTCCCGACCCATTTTGAATAATTTGCACCAATCAAAACCACTTGTTCGCGATAAACAATTACCACCGAAGACCTTTTCCAACACTCGGAACATTTCGAGATCAGAAATAAAACTCAGCACACAAAATTTAATCGAACTTCATTGTCAAATAATTTCACTCATCCTAAATGTCGGCGAATGCAATTTATGTTCTTCAGAAAAACAAGCGTATAACTGAACACATTAGTCTTCCCACTGCACCTTTCTTAGAACTACTCCACGCCAACCAGTAAACGCGGAAATAATCCGCGTCAGCGTTTTCCCACCAACTTGCAAATTCTTCGCTACAACAACAGGTTCATATATCAACGCAGTAATAGCAATTCACCTGTTGTCCACATAACAACAACAACCGCCAAATTGGATAAAGTTACGCTACATAAACAACAACAACATCAGGTACAGTAGCGACGGTAACGCTAAAACTGTGCTAAGAGTAGCGAAAGCAAGCAGGAGAGAGACAGGTGTAAAAAATGGCGCATCCTGGTGACATTGATCCTGACTCTCCTGGTGGTTTGAAAAAAAATTAATAGCAATTCTTAATCAGTAAGGATGCTGTTATAGTCCGGGAACACGAAAAAAAAAATTTTTGAAAAATGGCGACTGCCTGAAATAAAAATCATTTTTTAAATTTTTTTTTTTTAAATTTCGGATTTTTTTTTAATATTAAAAACAAAAATTTTGGCACGATGCTTGTAGGAATGATAAAGGATTATATAAAGAAGGTTCACACAAAATTTCAAGTAAATCGGTTGTATAGAACTTGAGATAATGGCGGTACCGTGTGGAAAAAAGTAGTTTCGAGAAAAACGCCTTTAAAATTTAGGAGACAATTCTAGTGAACACGGACGCCATCTCACAAAATCGGCTGTATCTCCGAAAATAAGTCGAATTTTG
The DNA here is from genome assembly GCA_037783105.1 of Bactrocera zonata. Classification (NCBI taxonomy): domain Eukaryota; kingdom Metazoa; phylum Arthropoda; class Insecta; order Diptera; family Tephritidae; genus Bactrocera; species Bactrocera zonata. The sequence goes on along the minus strand of JBAWJQ010000001.1, from coordinate 11,628,627 downwards.
AAACATCCTTCCAAGGTCATATTTTTGAAAGTCAAAACTTTAATTAGAGTAGAATAACCCCTTAAGTTTTAGTTCTAATTTGGATTTTAATAAAGGCGCATAGCTCTCGCTCCATACATAAAACTGAAAACATAGTCCAGTCACATTGCACTGAACTCATAATTGGCGCCCAACAGAGGACTTGCTGGACTACAGGACTAGCGCAACCCATCACAAGGACAATTGGCCAGCATGATTTATAATATTGTCATGGAAGTACTTATTGATCGATGAAAAAAATAAGTAAATAAAGTATTTCTTCTTCTTCTTTACTGGCGTAGACACCGCTTACGCGATTATAGCCGAGTCAACAACAGCGCGCCAGTCGATTCTTCTCTTCGCTACGTGGCGCCAATTGGATATTCCAAGCGAAGTCAGGTCCTTCTCCACTTGGTCCTTCCAACGGAGTGGAGGTCTTCCTCTTCCTCTGCTTAACCCGGCGGGTACTGCGTCGAATACTTTCAGAGCTGGAGTGTTTTCGTCCATCCGGACAACATGACCTAGCCAGCGTAGCCGCTGTCTTTTAATTCGCTGAACTATGCCAATGTCGTCGTATATCTCGTACAGCTCATCGTTCCATCGAATGCGATATTCGTCGTGGCCAATGCGCAAAGGACCATAAATCTTTCACGGAACCTTTCTCTCGAAAACTCGTAACGTCGACTCATCGGTTGTTGTCATCGTCCAAGCCTCTGCACCATATAGCAGGACGGGAATTATGAGCGACTTATAGAGTTTGGCTTTTGTTCGTCGAGAGAGGACTTTTCTTTTCAATTGCCTACTCAGACCGAAGTAGCATCTGTTGGCAAGAGTAATCCTGCGTTGGATTTCCAGGCTGATATTGTTGGTGGTGTCAATGCTGGTTCCTAAATAGACGAAATTATCTACAACTTCAAAGTTATGACTGTCAACAGTGACGTGAGAGCCAAGTCGCGAGTGCGACGACTGTTTGTTTGATGACAGGAGATATTTCGTCTTGCCCTCGTTCACTGCCAGACCCATTTGCGTTGCTTCCTTGTTCAGTCTGGAGAAAGCAGAACTAACGGCGCGGGTTTTGAGACCGATGATATCAATATCATCGGCATACGCCAGCAGCTGTACACTCTTATAAAATATTGTACCTGCTCGATTCAGTTCTGCAGCTCGAATAATTTTCTCCAGCAGCAGATTGAAAAAGTCGCACGATAGGGAGTCGCCTTGTCTGAAACCTCGTTTGGTATCGAACGGCTCGGAGAGGTCCTTCCCGATCCTGACGGAGCTTTTCGTGTTGCTCAACGTCAGTTTACACAGCCGTATTAGATTTGCGGGGATACCAAATTCAGACATCGCGGCATTAAGGCAGCTCCTTTTCGTGCTGTCGAAAGCAGCTTTGAAATCGGCGAAGGGGTGGTGAGTGTCGACTCTCCTTTCACGGGTCTTTTCCAAGATTTGGCGCATGGTGAATATCTGGTCGGTTGTTGATTTACCAGGTCTGAAGCCACACTGATAAGGTCCAATCAGTTTATTGACGGTGGGCTTTAATCTTTCACACAATACGCTCGATAGAACCTTGTACGCGATGTTGAGGAGGCTTACCCCACGGTAGTTGGCGCAGATTGTGGGGTCTCCTTTTTTAAGGGTTGGACATAGCACACTTAAATCCCAATCGTTGGGCATGCTTTCGTCCGTCCATATTTTGCAAAGAAGATGATGCATGCTCCTTATCAGTTCTTCGCCGCCGTGTTTGATTAGCTCGGCCGGCAATCCGTCGGCCCCTGACGCTTTGTTGTTCTTCAGGCGGGCAATTGCTATTCGAACCTCTTCATGGTCGGGCAATGGAAGGTCTGCTCCATCATCATCGATTTTGTACGTTCACTGCCATTCAACAGGCTGGAGAAGTGTTCCCTCCAAAGTATTTCAGTTAATATAAAATTGCGCAGAGCGCTAAATTAGTAAATTTCTTAAAGTGTAAACAAGATTTGTTGAAATGTGTTTTAATAGTCATTAAAAAATGCGCTATATAATTAAGTAAAATAAAATCGTTGATACAATCGAAAATAAATAGTAAGGAATTAACCTAAAAAGTATCCAATTTATATTTATTTAATTATTTATTAAATGAAAAATAATAATACAATTATTATCTTACAGAGTAAGGAGCACTAGCTGCCAGGGCTTACGGCTTACTGCTCTAATAAAACTATATTTTCTTAGAATATTATAAATATAATATCAATATTACTGTTAGTACAATTATTAAAATAATTGATGTTAGTAAAGGAAATTATTTGGACGTAAGATAACTTAGAATAGGAGAATTAAATTAACTTTCTAAGGCCAGTGTGGACAAAAAATCGGCTACCTCGTGGATATTTTCCTCAGAAAAAGTCTTGAGCGTATTTGAAATGGGATGGTCACCAAATAGTGCGTTTCTAGTTGCACTAAACTTAGTGCATTCATCGAGAAGATGTTTAACTGTAAGCAAAGGGTAAGTGCAGAATTCGCAGCGTGGTCTGTTTGAACCGTTCAGCAGGTACGAGTGCGTGGCCATGGTATGCCCAATCCGAAGTTGAGTAAACACAATAATGTCATGTGTTTGACAGGTTGTCGGAATATGTGAATGCGTGCCAGTTGTATTGAAGTTCGAGTAATAGTGTCGCACACTGTTCCAAGAATCATTTTTCTGTTATTTAAGGAAGTTATTGACGAGTAGGAAGATATCCTTACTCACCATGTAATTGAGGGTAAATAATGGCTCTATTGGTATGGATTTTGCTTTCAAATCCGCTAATTCGTTGCCAATAATTCCAGCGTGATCAGGAATCCACATAATTTTGATTTCTTTGCCTTTTTGTATTAGTTTGGTCCGTATTTAAGAAATCAGGGGTGCCTTGTTAGTAATATTCATGATGCTAGCAATAGTTGACAGATTATCATCTTGTCGTTAGATTCTGAGGCTGCTAGTATTGCGTTGCATATTGCAATCGCCTTTGCCGTATACACTGATTGAGCTTGTGGATGACTTGGCGTAATTTGTTAGACCGAGAAGGAAAGATGAGTAGCTTAAGTTGGTGAACTGACGGGAGACAGAAAAGATGGCTTCGGGTCTATTCCTAAAAATTTAGCATATTCCAGCACTCTGTGAATTGTTGGCGTGCACCTTGGTGTTTTATTAGCGACCCATGTCGTTGTGATAGTGTCATACATAATACTATTTCTGCAGAGAAAGATCTTGGGGATAACCCTCATAGTGGTATATTCAATTCTTTCCTGTAAGGTAAGCATTCCAGCTACGGTTAAGATGCATTGAATCGGGGATGTTGGAAAGCACGTATACTACTTCGAATGGCTGCATGATACGTAGAAGATATCAGTTTTATATTACTCTTTGTACTATTTCCGTATATTGGTAGGTATATTGGCTTTTTTTAACCTAAGACAGTGCTCTTTAAATGTTAAACGTTTGTCGAAGGTAATTCCAAGTTAGAGACATTTGAAATATTAATATTATTATGAACTAAGTTTAAGTCCATATATTTATGTTTCCGCCATATATGAAAATATTTGCACTTATTAAGCGACAGAGTCGCTACAGAACAAGGTGACCAGTTAGAAATATCGGTTAGTATTTTTAGAAATTTATTTCTAACAGTGTTTAGATTACTAATTTTAGAATAGAGTAAATAAACAATGTGCGAATAATGTACGAAATGTTCTTATATTTGGAAATTATGTGGCTTGATTCATTAAAGGCAATATCAAATGGCACTACGGAAAGAGGGGATCCTTGTGGGGTTTGTTGGTTATGTAAACTGGAACATTACGTACTTTTACTTTGAATTTACGATTAGTGTGAAAAGACTTTATGAAATGGTATAATAATGGAATCAAAAGCCTTTTCGAAATCTATATGAGACGAAACTTTCGAAAAGAGCGCGTCGGAAGTTCCGTGCCTTCCTTTGAAAATGAACTGATGTGGACTTATTAAACTAAACGATTTTTTCTATAAACTTACTCGTGGTACACATAAGTGAAATAGGTCTATAATTTAGAACTTCTGAGGACGGGTTAGTAGACTTTGGTATAGGAGCAATTGTTGCCCTTTTCCAGTATTGAGAATAAATTTCGTTCATTAAATTTTGATTGTACAGATTGTTTAATCGTAATTTGAGGCAAGCTGGAGGCAAGTTTTTTATCATATCGTATGAAATTCTATCTGCGCCAGGAGTTTTCCCTGACAGAGAGTTATTGTACTTTCGAATTTTAGATAAGTTATCTCTAATTCTATGATTTTAGCTGGTGAGTTAAGTTGATTGTAACTGCGACTTAGAGTTTCATATTTTTTTATCTATAAAAGCGGAACTAAAGTTGAAGTCGCTAGAACACGTACACCAGGTGGAGGCAAACTCAGCTATCGCCTTGGAATCGAATATTAGACTAATTGGGCTTTTAACAAAATTTATATTGGCTTGGTAAGGTGAGCTAGTTAGCATTTTAATCACCGATCAAATCTTTTTAGGATTAAAACCGGGATTTAATTGTGGGGTAAATTTTTCGAAACTCATTCGCTTTGCTTCTTTAGTTTTTTTACGAAAAATAGCATTTGCTTTCTTGCATAAAATCAGGTTGGCTTCTGTCCTGGAACGCTTGTATTGTCTACAGTTATGCTGTATTAAATTTCTTAATCTCTCCAACTCCTTTGGCCAGTATGGAACTATATTTTTATGAGGTTTAGAAACAGTTTGAAGGATTGAAAGGTCCGCTACCGACCTTAATATTTTGGTGATATTAGCCGCCTCTTTATTGACATTTTGAGATACCGTGATTTGATTACATAACAAAATGCCTTTTGCGTGTATTTAGATCAGTTTGCTTTTCCTGTCAGGAGCTTTGGTTCGTAGGGAGCCCCATAATGGGGACCACGAATTCATATCTCCAACCAGGATTACGGGCTTGGGTACTGAGGACAGAATTTGCTTAAGCTCAGCAAGCGTGAAATTTTTTTGTGGGGGAATATACAAGCAAATAATCGTAAATTTAAATACAATGGATATCTGAATAGCTAAAGAAGCTATATTTGAATGGATTTCAAGGCATTTCTTACTAAAACAGCAATTCCTTGTTTGTTTCTTTAATTCTGAGGTAAATTCTTTCTTTAAAGCAAGATTAGTTTCTTGTAATGCAATGAAGTCAGTTTATAAGTGACATCAAAATGAATGAAGAGAAATTAAGGGTAATCGTGACAGCTGCCGTCACTGCAGCTACACCAGGAGCTGGGACATCTTTCGAGAGAACAATCGGATAACGCTCAGAACAACTAAAAGCTTTAGAGACTCCATTAGAAATGGAAAAGTATGAGGCAATGACTATAGACCCGGCTGTTGGGTGTGATAAATCGCTAGAAATATCTAAATCTCTGTCTGAATTCAGTGGCCGAAGGTCAAAATACTTTAGTTGGAGGCAAGCTGCATTTGCTGTCTATAAATTGTTTTAAAGCTACGAAAATAGTTCAAAATACTACCCAGCGGTAGCAATAATAAGAAATTAAATTATCGATTCGGCCGACCAAGTGTTGTCATCATTCAATACGGTGCGAAATTTTAAGGCGATCATAGATTCGATTTTACTTATGCTGACAAGCGACCAGTCTATTTGATTGAACATGAAATGTCAATTGAAAAAAAAGAAAGAGGAAGAAAATCACGCTCGATATTCTTTTTCAAACTCTCTCTACAGTAGAATGGATGCAGCTTAGGTGGAAAAAAATGGTGGAAAGACAATTGCTCCACACCACTCACATCAGTATAAAAAAGTGGAAAAAAATATTTAAACTCGGAAACCCCTATGGAGGTTGATTCTACTGTATCATACTACAGGGAGGAGGGAATTACAATCCCAATTGGAGAGCTGAGCGAGATTCACAAAGAACTCGAATAACATCCTAAAACTTTAATCTCAGGCTGGCGGCCTATAATAATCCGCACACTCAGGAAAGGTAAACAATAAAAACTAATCGCGAGAGCGATATGCAAAATATTTCGAAAATAAAGAGGGCAAATCACTTAACCTAAGATTCGGTTGAAAATTTTAATGATAATGCGACACAATTTGACTTTTTGAAAGAAATAATTTTTTTTAAACGTACATAGGTCGCTCCCGCTCAATGTAAACAAGACACTGGCAGAACGACCGAATAAATTGTTGATTAATATCCGGGCGGGAAAAAAAATTTATTAAGTCGACAATTAAAAACGGGGTAAGGAATATAGAAAACTCTTTTAAAGTTAGATCTATTCACGGTACTGCCGTGATAAATAAAAGGTGCTTAATTAACGTGCTCGGAGCGACTGCTCCTTTTTACCTTCTTTCCGAACTTAAAACCTTTGATAGGATTATTGGGTTTCACTTTTTGAAAACACAAAAACTTCGGTTATTTTAACGAACATGGGGAAATCTACATTTTTCACAACACTCGACTTAAGGTAAGGCTTCCACCTAATCATCAGTGCAGAGACATCGAAAAAATTTTAACAAAATTTTACCAAGCTAACATGCGAGTTTCGGTGGAAAAATTAAAATAAAAAAAGTTCTGGATTTATTGTTTCGAAGGAAGGAATAAAAACATGCCCTGACAAAGTCAATGACTTTCTGAATTATAGAACACCTAACACTCTTCATCATTTTTGGGGCTATTTAGTTACTATAGGAAGTTCATTAAAGATTATGTCTATAGTTAAGCCTCTCAGAAGATACTTAAGGGGAGATAACGTTCATTTGAGAACCAATCAATCAAAAAATGTTAGAATTGAGCTGCGGAAGAGAATAATGCTGTCAATGATATTAAATAAAACGCTGGCGAACATTTATGTAAGAGTTTTCACCTCAATTAATTTATTACCCCGTAAAGATAATCCTGTTGCCGATGCATTGTCTCAGCAGCACATTAATGCAATAGAGCAGGACTCCTTATCTGTTACTAGGCATAGTGAAGAATCTCTAACAGAACTTATTCCAAAAGTGGAAAACCCTGTTAATTAATTTCGAAATCAGATAATTCTTGAAGAAGGAAATATCACAAGACAAGAATTATTTTCAAGTCAAGGATAAGGCATCAATTACAAGCTACAACAATAACTATAGAAATCGCTGCGGCCATACACTGCCCACACCGGTTTAAAATTACAGACATCCAATTGAAAGACTTTCTTGGAACACTAGGCCATAGATTTCTAGCTGGTGGAGATTACAATCCAAAACACATTGTACTAATGAATCCGAAAGGACGACAACTGTATCACACTATTACAAATAGGCACAATAACCTTGACATAATATCACCTTTTAAGCCGACATATAGGCATAGTGATCGTAACAAAATACCAAATTTAATTGAGGTTGCTGTAATCAAAAATATAGATAAATCGCACATAACAGTTGACACCTGTACTGATTTATCTTTTGATCACTCTCCAAACCTTTTTTCGTTGATCCAAAAGTGGGTCTAATAAAATATAAAAAATACGTGAGTAGCCACATTAATGTTGAGTACAATCCTAGAAAAGGTATTTCGACTAAATTGCCCAAAGAATAACTTTGAGTTGTTCAGCTTACGCAACACAGTTAACGAGTCACTCGAGTCTTTTAAGACTTTACCTTCTGAAGTTATTAGAATAATAAAAGAACTTAACCCAAAAAAGTCACCAGGGCATGATAATATTACCCCAAAAATGCTAATTGAGTTACCAAATATTGCTGTAGAAGTGCTCTCTTTGCTCTTCAATGCAATCCTTAATCTCGGACACTATCCTAATTCATGGAAAAAGTCGCAGATTATCTTGATAAATAAACCTGGGAAAGACTGAACACAGCCGTCGTCATACACTCTCAAGACTCAGTCTTCTACCCTGTCTTTCTAAAGTATTTGACAAAGTATTACTATCAAAGATGTCTCCTTTCCTCCACGAAAATAATACAATACCAATGCATCAGTTCGGATTTCGTGCGAAACATGGCACAATAGAGCTAGTAAATAGAATTACTAACGAAACAAGGAAAGCATTGGAGCTCAGGGAGCACTTTTCAGCAAAAGATGTAGGACATTTGATAAGGTGTGGTACGAAGGCCTTTTGTATAAGATTAAAAAATTCCACCTTTAGGATTGTATAAAACATTGGAGTCTTATTTAAATAAGAGACAATTTATGGTGAAAGTAGGAGATTTCATATCTGATTAAAGACAGATAAGGTAGTTATACAAGTATATACAGCATATCTTCCAACAGCTAATAACATATTGACATCAACTTTTGCGGATGACACAGCTTTATTGAGCCGTAACAAATGCCACATAATAGCAACAAGTATATTAGCCGAGCACTTAAAGTCTGTCGAAGAATGGCTAGCCAACTGGCGTATAAATGTGAAATAACAAAAGTGTAAGCACCTTACATTTTCGCTTAGACCAAAATAAGTGTGACAGTAAAAATTAACCATATTTTAGTACCCCAAGCGAATGACGCAACTTATCTTGGTATTCACCTAGATAGAAGACATTCGTGCAAAAAATATGTATGTGTCTAGTAAAATAACTGCAAATCTAAATTGAATTTTAAATAAAAACTCCAAACTTAGCCTAGACAACAAAGTGCTTTTATATAATGCGGTCATAAAGCCGATTTGGATGTATCGCATTAAACTGTGGGGTACGACCTATGCAACTATACGTAATATTGATATAATACAAAGGCTCCAATCAAAAATGTTTAGAACAATCACTTGTTCACCATAGCACATGCGTAATAAAAATATACATATAATAAAGGCCTTCAGCAGAATTAAATATATATCTAAGCTCTGAGATCACCCAAACCCTTTGGCTAATGCTTTGGTACATTCCTGCGATCAAGCGTGCCTTAAAAGAAGAGATATGCCTGCGTACTGAGGAGCAAAGCATCACCAAAATAGCTTAGTCACTTGCTTGATCCTGTCTAGTTTTTAAATAGATTTAAGATTTTATGACTTATTGTTAAGCTTTAAAAAAAAGCAGAACCAATAAATAAAACAACAATATTGAAAAAAATTTTCCTTTATAAGAATTATTAGTGTAAAATTGTATCTCGTAGCTATTAGTACTATTAAACAGTACCGCTATAATGGAAGTAACCGGGGTTAACGGACAGACAGACATATGTTATACATGTTCAACATTAATTATTATTGAGTTTGCTGAATAGCCAGGAGCCACACTGAATTTAATCAAGCAAGGCGAATACGGTGGTTGCGCCACGATATTGGTTGAAAATTTAGCATAAAACTTACCAAGAATAAATGAAGTATGCGGCGGGCAAAAACCAAGAGATGTCTGCCTATAATTTCGGCCTATTTTTACGATCAGTTTTGAGCACAGACCTTATATAGAATTCCTTGTTGACAATTCAGTCGGTCGAACGAAATTCGGAATTTCGTTCATTAAATTTTGATTGTACAGATTGTTTAATCGTAATTTGAGGCAAGCTGGAGGCAAGTTTTTTATCATATCGTATGAAATTCTATCTGCGCCAGGAGTTTTCCCTGACAGAGAGTTATTGTACTTTCGAATTTTAGATAAGTTATCTCTAATTCTATGATTTTAGCTGGTGAGTTAAGTTGATTGTAACTGCGACTTAGAGTTTCATATTTTTTTATCTATAAAAGCGGAACTAAAGTTGAAGTCGCTAGAACACGTACACCAGGTGGAGGCAAACTCAGCTATCGCCTTGGAATCGAATATTAGACTAATTGGGCTTTTAACAAAATTTATATTGGCTTGGTAAGGTGAGCTAGTTAGCATTTTAATCACCGACCAAATCTTTTTAGGATTAAAACCGGGATTTAATTGTGGGGTAAATTTTTCGAAACTCATTCGCTTTGCTTCTCTAGTTTTTTTACGAAAAATAGCATTTGCTTTCTTGCATAAAATCAGGTTGGCTTCTGTCCTGGAACGCTTGTATTGTCTACAGTTATGCTGTATTAAATTTCTTAATCTCTCCAACTCCTTTGGCCAGTATGGAACTATATTTTTATGAGGTTTAGAAACAGTTTGAAGGATTGAAAGGTCCGCTACCGACCTTAATATTTTGGTGATATTAGCCGCCTCTTTATTGACATTTTGAGATACCGTGATTTGATTACATAACAAAATGCCTTTTGCGTGTATTTAGATCAGTTTGCTTTTCCTGTCAGGAGCTTTGGTTCGTAGGGAGCCCCATAATGGGGACCACGAATTCATATCTCCAACCAGGATTACGGGCTTGGGTACTGAGGACAGAATTTGCTTAAGCTCAGCAAGCGTGAAATTTTTTTGTGGGGGAATATACAAGCAAATAATCGTAAATTTAAATACAATGGATATCTGAATAGCTAAAGAAGCTATATTTGAATGGATTTCAAGGCATTTCTTACTAAAACAGCAATTCCTTGTTTGTTTCTTTAATTCTGAGGTAAATTCTTTCTTTAAAGCAAGATTAGTTTCTTGTAATGCAATGAAGTCAGTTTATAAGTGACATCAAAATGAATGAAGAGAAATTAAGGGTAATCGTGACAGCTGCCGTCACTGCAGCTACACCAGGAGCTGGGACATCTTTCGAGAGAACAATCGGATAACGCTCAGAACAACTAAAAGCTTTAGAGACTCCATTAGAAATGGAAAAGTATGAGGCAATGACTATAGACCCGGCTGTTGGGTGTGATAAATCGCTAGAAATATCTAAATCTCTGTCTGAATTCAGTGGCCGAAGGTCAAAATACTTTAGTTGGAGGCAAGCTGCATTTGCTGTCTATAAATTGTTTTAAAGCTACGAAAATAGTTCAAAATACTACCCAGCGGTAGCAATAATAAGAAATTAAATTATCGATTCGGCCGACCAAGTGTTGTCATCATTCAATACGGTGCGAAATTTTAAGGCGATCATAGATTCGATTTTACTTATGCTGACAAGCGACCAGTCTATTTGATTGAACATGAAATGTCAATTGAAAAAAAAAGAAAGAGGAAGAAAATCACGCTCGATATTCTTTTTCAAACTCTCTCTACAGTAGAATGGATGCAGCTTAGGTGGAAAAAAATGGTGGAAAGACAATTGCTCCACACCACTCACATCAGTATAAAAAAGTGGAAAAAAATATTTAAACTCGGAAACCCCTATGGAGGTTGATTCTACTGTATCATACTACAGGGAGGAGGGAATTACAATCCCAATTGGAGAGCTGAGCGAGATTCACAAAGAACTCGAATAACATCCTAAAACTTTAATCTCAGGCTGGCGGCCTATAATAATCCGCACACTCAGGAAAGGTAAACAATAAAAACTAATCGCGAGAGCGATATGCAAAATATTTCGAAAATAAAGAGGGCAAATCACTTAACCTAAGATTCGGTTGAAAATTTTAATGATAATGCGACACAATTTGACTTTTTGAAAGAAATAATTTTTTTTAAACGTACATAGGTCGCTCCCGCTCAATGTAAACAAGACACTGGCAGAACGACCGAATAAATTGTTGATTAATATCCGGGCGGGAAAAAAATTTATTAAGCCGACAATTAAAAACGGGGTAAGGAATATAGAAAACTCTTTTAAAGTTAGATCTATTCACGGTACTGCCGTGATAAATGAAAGGTGCTTAATTAACGTGCTCGGAGCGACTGCTCCTTTTTACCTTCTTTCCGAACTTAAAACCTTTGATAGGATTATTGGGTTTCACTTTTTGAAAACACAAAAACTTCGGTTATTTTAACGAACATGGGGAAATCTACATTTTTCACAACACTCGACTTAAGGTAAGGCTTCCACCTAATCATCAGTGCAGAGACATCGAAAAAATTTTAGATAGAGATAACGTTCATTTGAGAACCAATCAATCAAAAAATGTTAGAATTAAGCTGCGGAAGAGAATAATGCTGTCAATGATATTAAATAAAACGCTGGCGAACATTTATGTAAGAGTTTTCACCTCAATTAATTTATTACCCCGTAAAGATAATCCTGTTGCCGATGCATTGTCTCAGCAGCACATTAATGCAATAGAGCAGGACTCCTTATCTGTTACCAGGCATAGTGAAGAATCTCTAACAGAACTTATTCCAAAAGTGGAAAACCCTGTTAATTAATTTCGAAATCAGATAATTCTTGAAGAAGGAAATATCACAAGACAAGAATTATTTTCAAGTCAAGGATAAGGCATCAATTACAAGCTACAACAATAACTATAGAAATCGCTGCGGCCATACACTGCCCACCCCGGTTTAAAATTACAGACATCCAATTGAAAGACTTTCTTGGAACACTAGGCCATAGATTTCTAGCTGGTGGAGATTACAATCCAAAACACATTGTACTAATGAATCCGAAAGGACGACAACTGTATCACACTATTACAAATAGGCACAATAACCTTGACATAATATCACCTTTTAAGCCGACATATAGGCATAGTGATCGTAACAAAATACCAAATTTAATTGAGGTTGCTGTAATCAAAAATATAGATAAATCGCACATAACAGTTGACACCTGTACTGATTTATCTTCTGATCACTCTCCAAACCTTTTTTCGTTGATCCAAAAGTGGGTCTAATAAAATATAAAAAATACGTGAGTAGCCACATTAATGTTGAGTACAATCCTAGAAAAGGTATTTCGACTAAATTGCCCAAAGAATAACTTTGAGTTGTTCAGCTTACGCAACACAGTTAACGAGTCACTCGAGTCTTTTAAGACTTTACCTTCTGAAGTTATTAGAATAATAAAAGAACTTAACCCAAAAAAGTCACCAGGGCATGATAATATTACCCCAAAAATGCTAATTGAGTTACCAAATATTGCTGTAGAAGTGCTCTCTTTGCTCTTCAATGCAATCCTTAATCTCGGACACTATCCTAATTCATGGAAAAAGTCGCAGATTATCTTGATAAATAAACCTGGGAAAGACTGAACACAGCCGTCGTCATACACTCTCAAGACTCAGTCTTCTACCCTGTCTTTCTAAAGTATTTGACAAAGTATTACTATCAAAGATGTCTCCTTTCCTCCACGAAAATAATACAATACCAATGCATCAGTTCGGATTTCGTGCGAAACATGGCACAATAGAGCTAGTAAATAGAATTACTAACGAAACAAGGAAAGCATTGGAGCTCAGGGAGCACTTTTCAGCAAAAGATGTAGGACATTTGATAAGGTGTGGTACGAAGGCCTTTTGTATAAGATTAAAAAATTCCACCTTTAGGATTGTATAAAACATTGGAGTCTTATTTAAATAAGAGACAATTTATGGTGAAAGTAGGAGATTTCATATCTGATTAAAGACAGATAAGGTAGTTATACAAGTATATACAGCATATCTTCCAACAGCTAATAACATATTGACATCAACTTTTGCGGATGACACAGCTTTATTGAGCCGTAACAAATGCCACATAATAGCAACAAGTATATTAGCCGAGCACTTAAAGTCTGTCGAAGAATGGCTAGCCAACTGGCGTATAAATGTGAAATAACAAAAGTGTAAGCACCTTACATTTTCGCTTAGACCAAAATAAGTGTGACAGTAAAAATTAACCATATTTTAGTACCCCAAGCGAATGACGCAACTTATCTTGGTATTCACCTAGATAGAAGACATTCGTGCAAAAAATATGTATGTGTCTAGTAAAATAACTGCAAATCTAAATTGAATTTTAAATAAAAACTCCAAACTTAGCCTAGACAACAAAGTGCTTTTATATAATGCGGTCATAAAGCCGATTTGGATGTATCGCATTAAACTGTGGGGTACGACCTATGCAACTATACGTAATATTGATATAATACAAAGGCTCCAATCAAAAATGTTTAGAACAATCACTTGTTCACCATAGCACATGCGTAATAAAAATATACATATAATAAAGGCCTTCAGCAGAATTAAATATATATCTAAGCTCTGAGATCACCCAAACCCTTTGGCTAATGCTTTGGTACATTCCTGCGATCAAGCGTGCCTTAAAAGAAGAGATATGCCTGCGTACTGAGGAGCAAAGCATCACCAAAATAGCTTAGTCACTTGCTTGATCCTGTCTAGTTTTTAAATAGATTTAAGATTTTATGACTTATTGTTAAGCTTTAAAAAAAAGCAGAACCAATAAATAAAACAACAATATTGAAAAAAATTTTCCTTTATAAGAATTATTAGTGTAAAATTGTATCTCGTAGCTATTAGTACTATTAAACAGTACCGCTATAATGGAAGTAACCGGGGTTAACGGACAGACATACATATGTTATACATGTTCAACATTAATTATTATTGAGTTTGCTGAATAGCCAGGAGCCACACTGAATTTAATCAAGCAAGGCGAATACGGTGGTTGCGCCACGATATTGGTTGAAAATTTAGCATAAAACTTACCAAGAATAAATGAAGTATGCGGCGGGCAAAAACCAAGAGATGTCTGCCTATAATTTCGGCCTATTTTTACGATCAGTTTTGAGCACAGACCTTATATAGAATTCCTTGTTGACAATTCAGTCGGTCGAACGAAATTCGGAATTTCGTTCATTAAATTTTGATTGTACAGATTGTTTAATCGTAATTTGAGGCAAGCTGGAGGCAAGTTTTTTATCATATCGTATGAAATTCTATCTGCGCCAGGAGTTTTCCCTGACAGAGAGTTATTGTACTTTCGAATTTTAGATAAGTTATCTCTAATTCTATGATTTTAGCTGGTGAGTTAAGTTGATTGTAACTGCGACTTAGAGTTTCATATTTTTTTATCTATAAAAGCGGAACTAAAGTTGAAGTCGCTAGAACACGTACACCAGGTGGAGGCAAACTCAGCTATCGCCTTGGAATCGAATATTAGACTAATTGGGCTTTTAACAAAATTTATATTGGCTTGGTAAGGTGAGCTAGTTAGCATTTTAATCACCGACCAAATCTTTTTAGGATTAAAACCGGGATTTAATTGTGGGGTAAATTTTTCGAAACTCATTCGCTTTGCTTCTTTAGTTTTTTTACGAAAAATAGCATTTGCTTTCTTGCATAAAATCAGGTTGGCTTCTGTCCTGGAACGCTTGTATTGTCTACAGTTATGCTGTATTAAATTTCTTAATCTCTCCAACTCCTTTGGCCAGTATGGAACTATATTTTTATGAGGTTTAGAAACAGTTTGAAGGATTGAAAGGTCCGCTACCGACCTTAATATTTTGGTGATATTAGCCGCCTCTTTATTGACATTTTGAGATACCGTGATTTGATTACATAACAAAATGCCTTTTGCGTGTATTTAGATCAGTTTGCTTTTCCTGTCAGGAGCTTTGGTTCGTAGGGAGCCCCATAATGGGGACCACGAATTCATATCTCCAACCAGGATTACGGGCTTGGGTACTGAGGACAGAATTTGCTTAAGCTCAGCAAGCGTGAAATTTTGTTGTGGGGGAATATACAAGCAAATAATCGTAAATTTAAATACAATGGATATCTGAATAGCTAAAGAAGCTATATTTGAATGGATTTCAAGGCATTTCTTACTAAAACAGCAATTCCTTGTTTGTTTCTTTAATTCTGAGGTAAATTCTTTCTTTAAAGCAAGATTAGTTTCTTGTAATGCAATGAAGTCAGTTTATAAGTGACATCAAAATGAATGAAGAGAAATTAAGGGTAATCGTGACAGCTGCCGTCACTGCAGCTACACCAGGAGCTGGGACATCTTTCGAGAGAACAATCGGATAACGCTCAGAACAACTAAAAGCTTTAGAGACTCCATTAGAAATGGAAAAGTATGAGGCAATGACTATAGACCCGGCTGTTGGGTGTGATAAATCGCTAGAAATATCTAAATCTCTGTCTGAATTCAGTGGCCGAAGGTCAAAATACTTTAGTTGGAGGCAAGCTGCATTTGCTGTCTATAAATTGTTTTAAAGCTACGAAAATAGTTCAAAATACTACCCAGCGGTAGCAATAATAAGAAATTAAATTATCGATTCGGCCGACCAAGTGTTGTCATCATTCAATACGGTGCGAAATTTTAAGGCGATCATAGATTCGATTTTACTTATGCTGACAAGCGACCAGTCTATTTGATTGAACATGAAATGTCAATTGAAAAAAAAAGAAAGAGGAAGAAAATCACGCTCGATATTCTTTTTCAAACTCTCTCTACAGTAGAATGGATGCAGCTTAGGTGGAAAAAAATGGTGGAAAGACAATTGCTCCACACCACTCACATCAGTATAAAAAAGTGGAAAAAATATTTAAACTCGGAAACCCCTATGGAGGTTGATTCTACTGTATCATACTACAGGGAGGAGGGAATTACAATCCCAATTGGAGAGCTGAGCGAGATTCACAAAGAACTCGAATAACATCCTAAAACTTTAATCTCAGGCTGGCGGCCTATAATAATCCGCACACTCAGGAAAGGTAAACAATAAAAACTAATCGCGAGAGCGATATGCAAAATATTTCGAAAATAAAGAGGGCAAATCACTTAACCTAAGATTCGGTTGAAAATTTTAATGATAATGCGACACAATTTGACTTTTTGAAAGAAATAATTTTTTTTAAACGTACATAGGTCGCTCCCGCTCAATGTAAACAAGACACTGGCAGAACGACCGAATAAATTGTTGATTAATATCCGGGCGGGAAAAAAAATTTATTAAGCCGACAATTAAAAACGGGGTAAGGAATATAGGAAACTCTTTTAAAGTTAGATCTATTCACGGTACTGCCGTGATAAATGAAAGGTGCTTAATTAACGTGCTCGGAGCGACTGCTCCTTTTTACCTTCTTTCCGAACTTAAAACCTTTGATAGGATTATTGGGTTTCACTTTTTGAAAACACAAAAACTTCGGTTATTTTAACGAACATGGGGAAATCTACATTTTTCACAACACTCGACTTAAGGTAAGGCTTCCACCTAATCATCAGTGCAGAGACATCGAAAAAATTTTAACAAAATTTTACCAAGCTAACATGCGAGTTTCGGTGGAAAAATTAAAATAAAAAAAGTTCTGGATTTATTGTTTCGAAGGAAGGAATAAAAACATGCCCTGACAAAGTCAATGACTTTCTGAATTATAGAACACCTAACACTCTTCATCATTTTTGGGGCTATTTAGTTACTATAGGAAGTTCATTAAAGATTATGTCTATAGTTAAGCCTCTCAGAAGATACTTAAGGGGAGATAACGTTCATTTGAGAACCAATCAATCAAAAAATGTTAGAATTGAGCTGCGGAAGAGAATAATGCTGTCAATGATATTAAATAAAACGCTGGCGAACATTTATGTAAGAGTTTTCACCTCAATTAATTTATTACCCCGTAAAGATAATCCTGTTGCCGATGCATTGTCTCAGCAGCACATTAATGCAATAGAGCAGGACTCCTTATCTGTTACTAGGCATAGTGAAGAATCTCTAACAGAACTTATTCCAAAAGTGGAAAACCCTGTTAATTAATTTCGAAATCAGATAATTCTTGAAGAAGGAAATATCACAAGACAAGAATTATTTTCAAGTCAAGGATAAGGCATCAATTACAAGCTACAACAATAACTATAGAAATCGCTGCGGCCATACACTGCCCACCCCGGTTTAAAATTACAGACATCCAATTGAAAGACTTTCTTGGAACACTAGGCCATAGATTTCTAGCTGGTGGAGATTACAATCCAAAACACATTGTACTAATGAATCCGAAAGGACGACAACTGTATCACACTATTACAAATAGGCACAATAACCTTGACATAATATCACCTTTTAAGCCGACATATAGGCATAGTGATCGTAACAAAATACCAAATTTAATTGAGGTTGCTGTAATCAAAAATATAGATAAATCGCACATAACAGTTGACACCTGTACTGATTTATCTTCTGATCACTCTCCAAACCTTTTTTCGTTGATCCAAAAGTGGGTCTAATAAAATATAAAAAATACGTGAGTAGCCACATTAATGTTGAGTACAATCCTAGAAAAGGTATTTCAACTAAATTGCCCAAAGAATAACTTTGAGTTGTTCAGCTTACGCAACACAGTTAACGAGTCACTCGAGTCTTTTAAGACTTTACCTTCTGAAGTTATTAGAATAATAAAAGAACTTAACCCAAAAAAGTCACCAGGGCATGATAATATTACCCCAAAAATGCTAATTGAGTTACCAAATATTGCTGTAGAAGTGCTCTCTTTGCTCTTCAATGCAATCCTTAATCTCGGACACTATCCTAATTCATGGAAAAAGTCGCAGATTATCTTGATAAATAAACCTGGGAAAGACTGAACACAGCCGTCGTCATACACTCTCAAGACTCAGTCTTCTACCCTGTCTTTCTAAAGTATTTGACAAAGTATTACTATCAAAGATGTCCCATTTCCTCCACGAAAATAATACAATACCAATGCATCAGTTCGGATTTCGTGCGAAACATGGCACAATAGAGCTAGTAAATAGAATTACTAACGAAACAAGGAAAGCATTGGAGCTCAGGGAGCACTTTTCAGCAAAAGATGTAGGACATTTGATAAGGTGTGGTACGAAGGCCTTTTGTATAAGATTAAAAAATTCCACCTTTAGGATTGTATAAAACATTGGAGTCTTATTTAAATAAGAGACAATTTATGGTGAAAGTAGGAGATTTCATATCTGATTAAAGACAGATAAGGTCTGGTGTACCCAAGGGCAGCGTTCTATACATTATACAAGTATATACAGCATATCTTCCAACAGCTAATAACATATTGACATCAACTTTTGCGGATGACACAGCTTTATTGAGCCGTAACAAATGCCACATAATAGCAACAAGTATATTAGCCGAGCACTTAAAGTCTGTCGAAGAATGGCTAGCCAACTGGCGTATAAATGTGAAATAACAAAAGTGTAAGCACCTTACATTTTCGCTTAGACCAAAATAAGTGTGACAGTAAAAATTAACCATATTTTAGTACCCCAAGCGAATGACGCAACTTATCTTGGTATTCACCTAGATAGAAGACATTCGTGCAAAAAATATGTATGTGTCTAGTAAAATAACTGCAAATCTAAATTGAATTTTAAATAAAAACTCCAAACTTAGCCTAGACAACAAAGTGCTTTTATATAATGCGGTCATAAAGCCGATTTGGATGTATCGCATTAAACTGTGGGGTACGACCTATGCAACTATACGTAATTTGATATAATACAAAGGCTCCAATCAAAAATGTTTAGAACAATCACTTGTTCACCATAGCACATGCGTAATAAAAATATACATATAATAAAGGCCTTCAGCAGAATTAAATATATATCTAAGCTCTGAGATCACCCAAACCCTTTGGCTAATGCTTTGGTACATTCCTGCGATCAAGCGTGCCTTAAAAGAAGAGATATGCCTGCGTACTGAGGAGCAAAGCATCACCAAAATAGCTTAGTCACTTGCTTGATCCTGTCTAGTTTTTAAATAGATTTAAGATTTTATGACTTATTGTTAAGCTTTAAAAAAAAGCAGAACCAATAAATAAAATAACAATATTGAAAAAAATTTTCCTTTATAAGAATTATTAGTGTAAAATTGTATCTCGTAGCTATTAGTACTATTAAACAGTACCGCTATAATGGAAGTAACCGGGGTTAACGGACAGACAGACATATGTTATACATGTTCAACATTAATTATTATTGAGTTTGCTGAATAGCCAGGAGCCACACTGAATTTAATCAAGCAAGGCGAATACGGTGGTTGCGCCACGATATTGGTTGAAAATTTAGCATAAAACTTACCAAGAATAAATGAAGTATGCGGCGGGCAAAAACCAAGAGATGTCTGCCTATAATTTCGGCCTATTTTTACGATCAGTTTTGAGCACAGACCTTATATAGAATTCCTTGTTGACAATTCAGTCGGTCGAACGAAATTCGGAATACACCACAACTCGATAATCGAAAAAGTGTCAACATATCTTTGAGTTTGACGTGGCTTTTTACACTTTCGCTCACTTTTGCCACGACTAACGCCTGATTGATCTTCTTTATCCAGGTCGTTAGCATAGCTCCAAGACTCATCGCGAGTAATAAAATGTTTCGAGACATTCTGGTAGTCGGAAAGCTTTGTTTCACAGACGTCGCCATTCCTTTTCGAAATAATTGAGAGATTTTGGAACCAACCGTGCTTTCAATTTCTTAGGTCCAAATGATTCTTCAAATGGTTTTCACTGATCCTTTCGATATTTCAACGATTTCAGCAAGATTTCTTACTGCTAATCGCCATTCCTGTTCGAAATAATTGAGAGATTTTGCAACCAACCGTGCTTTCAATTTCTTAGGTCCAAATGATCCTTCAAATGGTTTTCACTGATCCTTTCGATATTTCAACGATTTCAGCAAGATTTCTTACTGCTAATCGTCATTTCTCAAACACCAAATACTTCAATTTATTGAAGTTTTGATCTTCATTTATGTTGATGGCCGTATTGGAAGTGGCTCGTCAGCAACGTGTTCCCGACCCATTTTGAATAATTTGCACCAATCAAAACCACTTGTTCGCGATAAACAATTACCACCGAAGACCTTTTCCAACACTCGGAACATTTCGAGATCAGAAATAAAACTCAGCACACAAAATTTAATCGAACTTCATTGTCAAATAATTTCACTCATCCTAAATGTCGGCGAATGCAATTTATGTTCTTCAGAAAAACAAGCGTATAACTGAACACATTAGTCTTCCCACTGCACCTTTCTTAGAACTACTCCACGCCAACCAGTAAACGCGGAAATAATCCGCGTCAGCGTTTTCCCACCAACTTGCAAATTCTTCGCTACAACAACAGGTTCATATATCAACGCAGTAATAGCAATTCACCTGTTGTCCACATAACAACAACAACCGCCAAATTGGATAAAGTTACGCTACATAAACAACAACAACATCAGGTACAGTAGCGACGGTAACGCTAAAACTGTGCTAAGAGTAGCGAAAGCAAGCAGGGAGAGAGACAGGTGTAAAAAATGGCGCATCCTGGTGACATTGATCCTGACTCTCCTGGTGGTTTGAAAAAAAATTAATAGCAATTCTTAATCAGTAAGGATGCTGTTATAGTCCGGGAACACGAAAAAAAAAATTTTTGAAAAATGGCGACTGCCTGAAATAAAAATAATTTTTTAAATTTTTTTTTTTTAAATTTCGGATTTTTTTTTAATATTAAAAACAAAAATTTTGGCACGATGCTTGTAGGAATGATAAAGGATTATATAAAGAAGGTTCACACAAAATTTCAAGTAAATCGGTTGTATAGAACTTGAGATAATGGCGGTACCGTGTGGAAGAAAGTAGTTTCGAGAAAAACGCCTTTAAAATTTAGGAGACAATTCTAGTGAACACGGACGCCATCTCACAAAATCGGCTGTATCTCCGAAAATAAGTCGAATTTTGAAACATCCTTCCAAGGTCATATTTTTGAAAGTCAAAACTTTAATTAGAGTAGAATAACCCCTTAAGTTTTAGTTCTAATTTGGATTTTAATAAAGGCGCATAGCTCTCGCTCCATACATAAAACTGAAAACATAGTCCAGTCACATTGCACTGAACTCATAATTGGCGCCCAACAGAGGACTTGCTGGACTACAGGACTAGCGCAACCCATCACAAGGACAATTGGCCAGCATGATTTATAATATTGTCATGGAAGTACTTATTGATCGATGAAAAAAATAAGTAAATAAAGTATTTCTTCTTCTTCTTTACTGGCGTAGACACCGCTTACGCGATTATAGCCGAGTCAACAACAGCGCGCCAGTCGATTCTTCTCTTCGCTACGTGGCGCCAATTGGATATTCCAAGCGAAGTCAGGTCCTTCTCCACTTGGTCCTTCCAACGGAGTGGAGGTCTTCCTCTTCCTCTGCTTAACCCGGCGGGTACTGCGTCGAATACTTTCAGAGCTGGAGTGTTTTCGTCCATCCGGACAACATGACCTAGCCAGCGTAGCCGCTGTCTTTTAATTCGCTGAACTATGCCAATGTCGTCGTATATCTCGTACAGCTCATCGTTCCATCGAATGCGATATTCGTCGTGGCCAATGCGCAAAGGACCATAAATCTTTCACGGAACCTTTCTCTCGAAAACTCGTAACGTCGACTCATCGGTTGTTGTCATCGTCCAAGCCTCTGCACCATATAGCAGGACGGGAATTATGAGCGACTTATAGAGTTTGGCTTTTGTTCGTCGAGAGAGGACTTTTCTTTTCAATTGCCTACTCAGACCGAAGTAGCATCTGTTGGCAAGAGTAATCCTGCGTTGGATTTCCAGGCTGATATTGTTGGTGGTGTCAATGCTGGTTCCTAAATAGACGAAATTATCTACAACTTCAAAGTTATGACTGTCAACAGTGACGTGAGAGCCAAGTCGCGAGTGCGACGACTGTTTGTTTGATGACAGGAGATATTTCGTCTTGCCCTCGTTCACTGCCAGACCCATTTGCGTTGCTTCCTTGTTCAGTCTGGAGAAAGCAGAACTAACGGCGCGGGTTTTGAGACCGATGATATCAATATCATCGGCATACGCCAGCAGCTGTACACTCTTATAAAATATTGTACCTGCTCGATTCAGTTCTGCAGCTCGAATAATTTTCTCCAGCAGCAGATTGAAAAAGTCGCACGATAGGGAGTCGCCTTGTCTGAAACCTCGTTTGGTATCGAACGGCTCGGAGAGGTCCTTCCCGATCCTGACGGAGCTTTTCGTGTTGCTCAACGTCAGTTTACACAGCCGTATTAGATTTGCGGGGATACCAAATTCAGACATCGCGGCATTAAGGCAGCTCCTTTTCGTGCTGTCGAAAGCAGCTTTGAAATCGGCGAAGGGGTGGTGAGTGTCGACTCTCCTTTCACGGGTCTTTTCCAAGATTTGGCGCATGGTGAATATCTGGTCGGTTGTTGATTTACCAGGTCTGAAGCCACACTGACAAGGTCCAATCAGTTTGTTGACGGTGGGCTTTAATCTTTCACACAATACGCTCGATAGAACCTTGTACGCGATGTTGAGGAGGCTTACCCCACGGTAGTTGGCGCAGATTGTGGGGTCTCCTTTTTTAAGGGTTGGACATAGCACACTTAAATCCCAATCGTTGGGCATGCTTTCGTCCGTCCATATTTTGCAAAGAAGATGATGCATGCTCCTTATCAGTTCTTCGCCGCCGTGTTTGATTAGCTCGGCCGGCAATCCGTCGGCCCCTGACGCTTTGTTGTTCTTCAGGCGGGCAATTGCTATTCGAACCTCTTCATGGTCGGGCAATGGAAGGTCTGCTCCATCATCATCGATTTTGTACGTTCACTGCCATTCAACAGGCTGGAGAAGTGTTCCCTCCAAAGTATTTCAGTTAATATAAAAATTGCGCAGAGCGCTAAATTAGTAAATTTCTTAAAGTGTAAACAAGATTTGTTGAAATGTGTTTTAATAGTCATTAAAAAATGCGCTATATAATTAAGTAAAATAAAATCGTTGATACAATCGAAAATAAATAGTAAGGAATTAACCTAAAAAGTATCCAATTTATATTTATTTAATTATTTATTAAATGAAAAATAATAATACAATTATTATCTTACAGAGTAAGGAGCACTAGCTGCCAGGGCTTACGGCTTACTGCTCTAATAAAACTATATTTTCTTAGAATATTATAAATATAATATCAATATTACTGTTAGTACAATTATTAAAATAATTGATGTTAGTAAAGGAAATTATTTGGACGTAAGATAACTTAGAATAGGAGAATTAAATTAACTTTCTAAGGCCAGTGTGGACAAAAAATCGGCTACCTCGTGGATATTTTCCTCAGAAAAAGTCTTGAGCGTATTTGAAATGGGATGGTCACCAAATAGTGCGTTTCTAGTTGCACTAAACTTAGTGCATTCATCGAGAAGATGTTTAACTGTAAGCAAAGGGTAAGTGCAGAATTCGCAGCGTGGTCTGTTTGAACCGTTCAGCAGGTACGAGTGCGTGGCCATGGTATGCCCAATCCGAAGTTGAGTAAACACAATAATGTCATGTGTTTGACAGGTTGTCGGAATATGTGAATGCGTGCCAGTTGTATTGAAGTTCGAGTAATAGTGTCGCACACTGTTCCAAGAATCATTTTTCTGTTATTTAAGGAAGTTATTGACGAGTAGGAAGATATCCTTACTCACCATGTAATTGAGGGTAAATAATGGCTCTATTGGTATGGATTTTGCTTTCAAATCCGCTAATTCGTTGCCAATAATTCCAGCGTGATCAGGAATCCACATAATTTTGATTTCTTTGCCTTTTTGTATTAGTTTGGTCCGTATTTAAGAAATCAGGGGTGCCTTGTTAGTAATATTCATGATGCTAGCAATAGTTGACAGATTATCATCTTGTCGTTAGATTCTGAGGCTGCTAGTATTGCGTTGCATATTGCAATCGCCTTTGCCGTATACACTGATTGAGCTTGTGGATGACTTGGCGTAATTTGTTAGACCGAGAAGGAAAGATGAGTAGCTTAAGTTGGTGAACTGACGGGAGACAGAAAAGATGGCTTCGGGTCTATTCCTAAAAATTTAGCATATTCCAGCACTCTGTGAATTGTTGGCGTGCACCTTGGTGTTTTATTAGCGACCCATGTCGTTGTGATAGTGTCATACATAATACTATTTCTGCAGAGAAAGATCTTAGGGATAACCCTCATAGTGGTATATTCAATTCTTTCCTGTAAGGTAAGCATTCCAGCTACGGTTAAGATGCATTGAATCGGGGATGTTGGAAAGCACGTATACTACTTCGAATGGCTGCATGATACGTAGAAGATATCAGTTTTATATTACTCTTTGTACTATTTCCGTATATTGGTAGGTATATTGGCTTTTTTTAACCTAAGACAGTGCTCTTTAAATGTTAAACGTTTGTCGAAGGTAATTCCAAGTTAGAGACATTTGAAATATTAATATTGTTATGAACTAAGTTTAAGTCCGTATATTTATGTTTCCGCCATATATGAAAATATTTGCACTTATTAAGCGACAGAGTCGCTACAGAACAAGGTGACCAGTTAGAAATATCGGTTAGTATTTTTAGAAATTTATTTCTAACAGTGTTTAGATTACTAATTTTAGAATAGAGTAAATAAACAATGTGCGAATAATGTACGAAATGTTCTTATATTTGGAAATTATGTGGCTTGATTCATTAAAGGCAATATCAAATGGCACCACGGAAAGAGGGGATCCTTGTGGGGTTTGTTGGTTATGTAAACTGGAACATTACGTACTTTTACTTTGAATTTACGATTAGTGTGAAAAGACTTTATGAAATGGTATAATAATGGAATCAAAAGCCTTTTCGAAATCTATATGAGACGAAACTTTCGAAAAGAGCGCGTCGGAAGTTCCGTGCCTTCCTTTGAAAATGAACTGATGTGGACTTATTAAACTAAACGATTTTTTCTATAAACTTACTCGTGGTACACATAAGTGAAATAGGTCTATAATTTAGAACTTCTGAGGACGGGTTAGTAGACTTTGGTATAGGAGCAATTGTTGCCCTTTTCCAGTATTGAGAATAAATTTCGTTCATTAAATTTTGATTGTACAGATTGTTTAATCGTAATTTGAGGCAAGCTGGAGGCAAGTTTTTTATCATATCGTATGAAATTCTATCTGCGCCAGGAGTTTTCCCTGACAGAGAGTTATTGTACTTTCGAATTTTAGATAAGTTATCTCTAATTCTATGATTATAGCTGGTGAGTTAAGTTGATTGTAACTGCGACTTAGAGTTTCATATTTTTTTATCTATAAAAGCGGAACTAAAGTTGAAGTCGCTAGAACACGTACACCAGGTGGAGGCAAACTCAGCTATCGCCTTGGAAACGAATATTAGACTAATTGGGCTTTTAACAAAATTTATATTGGCTTGGTAAGGTGAGCTAGTTAGCATTTTAATCACCGACCAAATCTTTTTAGGATTAAAACCGGGATTTAATTGTGGGGTAAATTTTTCGAAACTCATTCGCTTTGCTTCTTTAGTTTTTTTACGAAAAATAGCATTTGCTTTCTTGCATAAAATCAGGTTGGCTTCTGTCCTGGAACGCTTGTATTGTCTACAGTTATGCTGTATTAAATTTCTTAATCTCTCCAACTCCTTTGGCCAGTATGGAACTATATTTTTATGAGGTTTAGAAACAGTTTGAAGGATTGAAAGGTCCGCTACCGACCTTAATATTTTGGTGATATTAGCCGCCTCTTTATTGACATTTTGAGATACCGTGATTTGATTACATAACAAAATGCCTTTTGCGTGTATTTAGATCAGTTTGCTTTTCCTGTCAGGAGCTTTGGTTCGTAGGGAGCCCCATAATGGGGACCACGAATTCATATCTCCAACCAGGATTACGGGCTTGGGTACTGAGGACAGAATTTGCTTAAGCTCAGCAAGCGTGAAATTTTGTTGTGGGGGAATATACAAGCAAATAATCGTAAATTTAAATACAATGGATATCTGAATAGCTAAAGAAGCTATATTTGAATGGATTTCAAGGCATTTCTTACTAAAACAGCAATTCCTTGTTTGTTTCTTTAATTCTGAGGTAAATTCTTTCTTTAAAGCAAGATTAGTTTCTTGTAATGCAATGAAGTCAGTTTATAAGTGACATCAAAATTAATGAAGAGAAATTAAGGGTAATCGTGACAGCTGCCGTCACTGCAGCTACACCAGGAGCTGGGACATCTTTCGAGAGAACAATCGGATAACGCTCAGAACAACTAAAAGCTTTAGAGACTCCATTAGAAATGGAAAAGTATAAGGCAATGACTATAGACCCGGCTGTTGGGTGTGATAAATCGCTAGAAATATCTAAATCTCTGTCTGAATTCAGTGGCCGAAGGTCAAAATACTTTAGTTGGAGGCAAGCTGCATTTGCTGTCTATAAATTGTTTTAAAGCTACGAAAATAGTTCAAAATACTACCCAGCGGTAGCAATAATAAGAAATTAAATTATCGATTCGGCCGACCAAGTGTTGTCATCATTCAATACGGTGCGAAATTTTAAGGCGATCATAGATTCGATTTTACTTATGCTGACAAGCGACCAGTCTATTTGATTGAACATGAAATGTCAATTGAAAAAAAAGAAAGAGGAAGAAAATCACGCTCGATATTCTTTTTCAAACTCTCTCTACAGTAGAATGGATGCAGCTTAGGTGGAAAAAAATGGTGGAAAGACAATTGCTCCACACCACTCACATCAGTATAAAAAAGTGGAAAAAAATATTTAAACTCGGAAACCCCTATGGAGGTTGATTCTACTGTATCATACTACAGAGAGGAGGGAATTACAATCCCAATTGGAGAGCTGAGCGAGATTCACAAAGAACTCGAATAACATCCTAAAACTTTAATCTCAGGCTGGCGGCCTATAATAATCCGCACACTCAGGAAAGGTAAACAATAAAAACTAATCGCGAGAGCGATATGCAAAATATTTCGAAAATAAAGAGGGCAAATCACTTAACCTAAGATTCGGTTGAAAATTTTAATGATAATGCGACACAATTTGACTTTTTGAAAGAAATAATTTTTTTTAAACGTACATAGGTCGCTCCCGCTCAATGTAAACAAGACACTGGCAGAACGACCGAATAAATTGTTGATTAATATCCGGGCGGGAAAAAAAATTTATTAAGCCGACAATTAAAAACGGGGTAAGGAATATAGAAAACTCTTTTAAAGTTAGATCTATTCACGGTACTGCCGTGATAAATGAAAGGTGCTTAATTAACGTGCTCGGAGCGACTGCTCCTTTTTACCTTCTTTCCGAACTTAAAACCTTTGATAGGATTATTGGGTTTCACTTTTTGAAAAAACAAAAACTTCGGTTATTTTAACGAACATGGGGAAATCTACATTTTTCACAACACTCGACTTAAGGTAAGGCTTCCACCTAATCATCAGTGCAGAGACATCGAAAAAATTTTAACAAAATTTTACCAAGCTAACATGCGAGTTTCGGTGGAAAAATTAAAATAAAAAAAGTTCTGGATTTATTGTTTCGAAGGAAGGAATAAAAACATGCCCTGACAAAGTCAATGACTTTCTGAATTATAGAACACCTAACACTCTTCATCATTTTTGGGGCTATTTAGTTACTATAGGAAGTTCATTAAAGATTATGTCTATAGTTAAGCCTCTCAGAAGATACTTAAGGGGAGATAACGTTCATTTGAGAACCAATCAATCAAAAAATGTTAGAATTGAGCTGCGGAAGAGAATAATGCTGTCAATGATATTAAATAAAACGCTGGCGAACATTTATGTAAGAGTTTTCACCTCAATTAATTTATTACCCCGTAAAGATAATCCTGTTGCCGATGCATTGTCTCAGCAGCACATTAATGCAATAGAGCAGGACTCCTTATCTGTTACTAGGCATAGTGAAGAATCTCTAACAGAACTTATTCCAAAAGTGGAAAACCCTGTTAATTAATTTCGAAATCAGATAATTCTTGAAGAAGGAAATATCACAAGACAAGAATTATTTTCAAGTCAAGGATAAGGCATCAAATTACATTTAAAAATTTTCGGAATCTACTAAAACTGATTGGTGAATATGTTAATCCTTATGTAAAAAGTGATTTTTTAAGAGCTTGATAACTTTTTTTAAAAAAAAAACGCATAAAATTTGCAAAATCTCATCGGTTCTTTATTTGAAACGTTAGATTGGTTCATGACATTTACTTTTTGAAGATAATTTCATTTAAATGTTGACCGCGGCTGCGTCTTAGGTGGTCCATTCGGAAAGTCCAATTTTGGGCAACTTTTTCGAGCATTTCGGCCGGAATAGCCCGAATTTCTTCGGAAATGTTGTCTTCCAAAGCTGGAATAGTTGCTGGCTTATTTCTGTAGACTTTAGACTTGACGTAGCCCCACAAAAAATAGTCTAAAGGCGTTAAATCGCATGATCTTGGTGGCCAACTTACGGGTCCATTTCTTGAGATGAATTGTTGTCCGAAGTTTTCCCTCAAAATGGCAATAGAATAGCGAGCTGTGTGGCATGTAGCGCCATCTTGTTGAAACCACATGTCAACCAAGTTCAGTTCTTCCATTTTTGGCAACAAAAAGTTTGTTAGCATCGAACGATAGCGATCGCCATTCACCGTAACGTTGCGTCCAACAGCATCTTTGAAAAAATACGGTCCAATGATTCCACCAGCGTACAAACCACACCAAACAGTGCATTTTTCGGGATGCATGGGCAGTTCTTGAACGGCTTCTGGTTGCTCTTCACCCCAAATGCGGCAATTTTGCTTATTTACGTAGCCATTCAACCAGAAATGAGCCTCATCGCTGAACAAAATTTGTCGATAAACACATTTCGAACCGAACACTGATTTTGGTAATAAAATTCAATGATTTGCAAGCGTTGCTCGTTAGTAAGTCTATTCATGATGAAATGTCAAAGCATACTGAGCATCTTTCTCTTTGACACCATGTCTGAAATCCCACGTGATCTGTCAAATACTAATGCATGAAAATCCTAACCTCAAAAAAATCACCCTATAGTTAACGCTATACATTGCAGGTATTGCATAGGTAAACTATTTTGGGCGAAATTCGGGATGAGATTGTAAGAAAATTCCCGTAAATAACACTTCGTTACACAATGAAACAAGGACGATCAAAACGAAATACTGGCAATGAACACAGTAGGGCACATCGCTCTATCCGAGAGAACATTAAATAAGTATTGAACGACTATTATTTTCCAAATAAGCTGAAGAAGTTAAAAGAAATTACTGCCAACTTCAAATTTTGTTAAGAATCCAAGTACGAACGGCATCCGACTAAACCAGAGTTAGAAAAGACCATCCCGGCCTGGAGAAATGTTACATATAGATATTTATTCCACTGACAAACATAACTTTTTAACCTGCATTGACACATTTCCAAACAGTTCCAATCGCATCGAGGACAATTGTTGGCGAGAACCAAGCTTTGTTACAAATCCTTAATTGTTTTGAAAATACGAGGCATGTGACGGTTGATAACAAACTGTAAAGAACTTTCCTAAGGATAATTTTGGAGCAGATATTTTTACAACTCCACGTTTCCATAGTAAAGCAAAGGGGCTGATACAAATATTTCATTGCGCTCTAACTGAAATCGCTGGATGCACTAAGCTAGAACAAGCTATAAATAATACCAATGAATTAATACTTCTTGCTTTTCCATGCCTTTGGACCTTAAAACCGAAATAAAAGGCAAGTTAATTAAAGCCCAGAAAAATGAGTTGGTAAGGAGCAATAGCGGTAAACTTACGATTTTTTTTCTTAAGAGTAACCTTAGGTAATAATTTTTGTTCTTTTTTCACTTTTACCACTTTTGCGAACTCAGGGATCTGAGAGCAAAATTATTAATTTTACAAAATCTAACTACATACCAGTTATTGACGGAAATGTAGCAGTTTGGGACAAATATGACTACTTAACTCATCAAACGAATTTTCCGAATTACCTCACCGTCTGGCGAGAAACAGAAAATATATTTCATGTTTTTCCCCAGTCACACCTGACCTAAATTCTTCAGGCAGACATTGATCAAATTTATCGATTGACTGACAAAATGAATATTCACCATAATTCAACAAATCAATTAATTGAGACTATTAACAAAAAAGTCATGTGTAGAAGTTCACGCAAATTCTCTGATCGCCATTCACTTGGGAATGGCCAGAAACGATTATTATACATATGACTCAAGCAGCTCACGACTTCCGGTCTTTGACCAAGTATCCTCTGGGTAGCCCAAGAACATCCGTTTGATGGCGAGCTAAAGCGAGAAGGCGAAACATCCCCTGCATAGGGTTGTGCGCTGGGTTTGGGACCCGCCACGTAAAAAACACCCCCAATGAAAAATAAACAACAGCCTCGGATGAGAGACCCTCCTTTTGATGACGACCGTGACAAACGAAATAAGGACTACGAATTGAGGGCATGCACCTGGAATGTCGGGTCCTTTAATTGGGAAGGTGCCGCTGCCCAGCTGGTTGATGTCCTCGTGAAAATAAAAGCACCGCCGTCCAAGAAATGCGATGGACGGGACAAGGACAGAGACGAGTAGGTCCTTGTGGCATTTACTACAGTGACCATATAAAGGAGCTCAAGTTTGGTGTTGGATTCGTGGTGGGAGAGAGACTCCGTCGCCAAGTACTATCATTCACTCCTATGAATGAACGTCTAGCCACAATCTGCATCAAAGCGAAGTTCTTCAACATATCGCTGATTTATGTCCACGTCTCGACAGAAGAGAAGGAGGATGTGACAAAAGTTGCCTTCTATGAAAGCTTGGAGCGCATCTAAGCCCGAAATATGGTTACCTGTGGTACTAGATTCCAGCATAAGAAGATTCATCAAGCTACCTGGCTGCCTCCGGATCGAAAAACATAGTTGGTGGTTTTTCGATCGATCATGTTGTGATAGACGGAAGACACGTCTCCAGTGTTTTAGATGTGCGTGCACTCCGAGGTTCTAACATCGACTCGGACCACTATCTTGTTGCAGCAAAGATTCGCACCCGCCTCTGTGCAGCAAAAAACGCACGCCAACAAACACAAGGAAGATTCGACGTCGAGAAGCTGCAATCACAACAGACAGCCGAACGATTTTCTACTCGGCTTGTACTCCTGCTCTCTGAGAGCACTCGTCAGCAACTCTGCATAAGGGAACTGTGGGACGGCATTTCAAACTCCTTACCTACAGCTGCAACCGAAACCATTGGTTTTCGGAAGGTGCAAAAGAACAACTGGTACGACGAGGATTGCCGTGTCGCAGTGGAGAGAAAACAGGCTGCCTACCTCGCAACGTTACGAGAGACCACTACACGTGCGAGATGGGATAGGTACCGAAAGTTGAAGAGCGAAGCGAGACGCATCTGCAGACAGAAAAAGAAAGAAAATTTTACGAAGAAATGCGGCGGCTTACAGAAGGTTTCAAGGCCGGAGCGTACTCTTGTTGAACCCTCAAAGGTGATCTAGTCACCGATGCCCAGAGCATACTTAAATTATAGAGGGAACACTTCTCCAGCCTGCTGAATGGCAGTGAAAGTACAGCGCCAGGAGAAGGCGAAACCGATTTCCCCATCGATGACGATTGAGCAGATGTTCCATTGACCGACTATGAAGATGTTCGAATAGCAATTACCTACCTGGAGAACAACAAACCGGCGCCGATGGATTGCCGGCCGAGCTATTCTAACACGGCGGCGAAGATCTGATATGGAGATTGCATCAGCTCCTTTGTAAAATATGGTCGAACGGGAGCATGCCCAACGATTGGAACATAAGTGTGCTATGCCCAATCTATAAAAAAGGAGACCCCACAATCTGCGCCAACTACTATATTATAGGCCTCCTCAACATCGCATATAAGGATCTATCAAACGTATTGTGAGAAAGATTAAAGCCCACCGTCAACAAACTGATTGGACCATATCAGTGTGACTTTAGGTCTGGCAAATAAACAACCGACCAGATATTCATCATGCGCCAAATCTTGGAAAAGACCCTTGAAGGGAGAATCGACACACACCACCTCTTCGGCGATTTCAAAGCTGATTTCGACAGCATGTAAAGGAGCTGCCTTTATGCCGCGATGTCTGAATTTGGTATCCCCGCAAAACTAATACGGCTCTCCAAACTGACGTTGAGCAACACGAAAAGCTCCGTCAGGATCGGGAAGGACCTCTTCGAGCCGTTCGATACAAAACGAGGTTTCAGACAAGGCGACTCCCTGTCGTGCGACTTCTTCAACCTGCTTCTGGAGAAAATGTTCGGGCTGCAGAACTAAATAGAGAAGGTACCATCTTCTGTTGGAACGTACAACTGCTGGCGTATGCCGATGATATTGATATCATCGGCCTCAACACCCGCGCCGTTAGTTCTGCTTTCTCCAGACTGGACAAGGAAGCAAAACAAATGGGTCTGGCAGTGAACGAGGGCAAGACGAAATATCTCCTGTCATCAAACAAACAGTCGTCACAATCGCAACATGGCACGTACGTCACTGTTGACAGTCATAATTTTGAAGTTGTAGATAATTTCGTCTATCTCGGAACTAGCGTAAACACCACCAACAATGTCAGCCTAGAAATCCAACGCAGGATAACTCTTGCCAACAGGTGCTACTTTGGACTGAGTAAGCAATTCAAAAGCAAAGTCCTTTCTCGACAAACAAAAACCAAACTCTATAAGTCGCTCATAATTTTCGTCCTGCTATATGGTGTAGAGGCTTGGACGATGTCAACAACGGATTAGTCGAAGTTGCGAGTTTTCGAGAGAAAAGTTCTGCGAAAGATTTATGGTCCTTTGCGCGTTGACTACGGCGAATATCGCATTCGATGGAACGATGAGCTGTACGAGATATACGACGACATTGACATAGTTCAGCGAATTAAAAGACAGCGGCTACGCTGGCTAGGTCATGTTGTCCGGATGGACGAAAACACTCCAGCTCTGAAAGTATTCGACGCAGTACCCGCCGGGTTAAGTAGAGGAAGAGGAAGACCTCCACTCCGTTGGAAGGACCAAGTGGAGAAGGACCTTGCTTCGCTTGGAATATCCAATTGGCACCACGTAGCGAAGAGAAGAATCGACTGGCGCGCTGTTGTTGACTCGGCTATAATCGCGTAAGCGGTGTCTACGCCAATTAAGAAGAAGAAGAAGATATACGATATTATAAGTAATTCTAAGTTAAGAATTTTTCAAAACAACGATATAATATACTTTATTGTTAAGTTTCCAAGAATACAGAAAGTGTGCAGCTTAGTTAGGGTTTTTTCGGTTGCCTACAATGACAAAATTCCTTCCGCTGCGACCTGAAATTCCTACAACACAGTTTGATAACTTGACCGAACATTTGGAAATTATAAATGTATTTTATTTGCGAAAAATTTATTTGTAGAACTTAAGGAACATTGAAAACGTATATGAAATAGTCCATCCATATGTTAGTGATTCTGACCATTGGTACCATAACAGATGTATTATTAGCATTTTGGATACGCAGGCCGAATACATGCAAAATGGACACAAATGGCAAGAAGGAAGCGGTAGCAAAGATCAAGAAAGCGGTTGCGGTAGGCCTCGATTTAGAAGGGGTCAGTTAACACATTAGTCTGCCCGCTGCACCGTTCTTAGAACTACTCCACACCAGCCAGTAATCGCGGGAATGATCTGCGTCAGTGTTTTCCCACTAATTTGCAGGTTCTTCGCTACAACAACAGGTTCATACTCGTATTTCAATTCATCTGTTGTCCATACAACAACAAGCGTCGAATTGGATAAAGTTGTTCTAAAGCAATAACGATAAAATCAGGTCCAGTAGCGACAGCAATGCCAAAATTGTGCCAAGATTAAGCAAGCAGGGCTTACATTTTTAAGTTTTAGTTCAAATTTGGATTTTAATAAAAGCGCATAGCGCTTGCTTCACACATAGAACTGAATATAGTGCTGAACTTATAACTTATACTAAACACTGATGATTAGTTTGATGTGATATTTGGCACAGATGTCACTGACAGTCATACTAGCACCCTATTTAGACTAATGGGTTTTTGTGCGAACTTAACCAAAAAGGCTAATTTTAATATATTTAGTTGATATGGAAAATGTCGGAATTCCTTATATTAGTGATATGAGGTTTAGACCAAGATCTAGACCAATTTCATTAATATTCAGTTTCAAACCATAAAATTTTTAAGGAAACTCGTCCATTTCATTTCATTAAAATATCAGTCATTTGGGCCAAATTGCACGGTTCAAAGTCAGGTGGATGGCCGGAAACCATTATATATGCTGTACTGGCGGCAGAGAAAGGTCTAGGCTGCTTCCACTACGGGGCTATACAATGTGTGTACCACTTTCAAAATAACATAAACAAATTTTATTTTTTCTTTTTCGATAGTTTATACATATTTCCAAAAATATCCTGTGGAATCGGCAAGGTCGTGTTTTTAATAGTTTTTGGTTGGCAGGGTTCTAAAGAGCGACCGCTCGCAGGTATAAATATGTACAAGTGAAACTTTAAGCGCGTTTTTCTTGAAACGAAATTAACCGATCGATTTCAAACCGTTTTGATTGGTTAAAAATTGTCAATTTGGCATTAAAAAACGGCTATTTTGTTAAGTATACCCTGAACAGGGTTTGAAACACCCAGAAGAAGGCGTCGGAGACCCTATAAAGTGTTTATATAAATGATCAGTATGTTTGATTTAGCCATGTCCGCCTCTCAGTCGGTCCGTCTGTCTGTACTCGTATATATACGAACTAGTCCCTCAGTTTAAAATATCGTTTTGAAATTTTGCAAACATCTATTTCTCTTCAAGAAGCTGCTCATTTGTCGGGACTGTTGATATCGGTTGGGAGTAGGTTAGGTTTAGCGGATTAAAGTTCCGCACTTCGGCTTTTGATGCTTCCTCCTACTTAAAAAAAAAAAAATATCGGACTACTATAACACATAGCTTCCACACAAACTGAACGATCGGAATCAAGTTCTTGCATGGAAAACTTTCACATTTGACAATGTATCTTCACAAAAGTTGGCACAGGTTATTTTATAAGATAATGATGTATTGTACGAAGAAATTGTTCAGATCGGTTAACTATAGCATATAGCTGCCATACAAACCGAACGATCGGAGTCAACTTTCGCATTTGACGTGGTATCTTCACGAAATTTGACATGGATTACTGCTTAAGATAATAATATAATCTCCAAAAAAATTGAGATTCAGATCGGATAGCTTCCATACAAACTGAACACATGGTTATTAGAAAAAGGCACCTGCGAAGGGTATATTGGCTTCGGTGCAGCCAAAGTAAACGTTTTTTCTTGATTTTGATATTATTAAAAATTGTAGGTCATTGTATAGGAAATATCTTTAAGTTTAATAAACTTTTCAAATTTTTTTGCTTCAGCTACTGATTCGACCGAAATCATGTCAGCAGATGGGATCTTTTTTTCGCACCCCGAACACAGCACATAACTCCGTTATTTCTCTGTATTTTTGTAGAAAAAAATCTTAAGATATAGCTGAAAAACTTTATTACGTCCAAAGAAGTTCGAAATATTCAATAGAGCATTTTCTTTAAAGAAAAATCACGAAAATGGCCCAATTTTTCATGCGTTACACTGGTATAGTAATATAGCATTGCTCAGATATACTCGAGAACATATTTTCAAACAATCACATATGCCTACATACGGTATTCATATATTTTCGACATTAAACTATTGTCTATTTTTTTACCATCGTTATTTTCCTTTTGGACATTATCACTAGTTACGATTTTTTTTCTCATAAAGAGATTTTGTATTTCTTAAGAAAGTGCTTATTCATTCATGAACATTTATTTTATCTCCTTCAAAGTAATCACCCTTAGATATACTACTGTGATCAAAATGAAAGGAGATACGTATCAACCAAACCTAAGCGAGAAAGATATTATTATTACTACTGTGATCATATTGAAAGGTGCATTTTTAATTTATAATTCGTGAGTTCTTCGAATCGGTAAACTTTTTTCTGTAAGTTGGTAGTACTGTTAGTGACATCTATGCTAAATTTCACGTCAAAACATTCAATAGTATTTAAGATACGCGTCGTTTTGTGAGGCTCTAAAAGTGAATTCTTCAATTTTTACTATGTCTGAATTTATTGAACAAAAAAGTGCGATAATGCACCATCTCATACTGCATTGGTTATTCGTGATTATTTCGCCACATTTTCAACTAATATCGTGCCGCAATCATCACATTTGCCTAATTTACCTTCGTGTAACTTCTGGCTATTCAGCAAATTTATATGATCACTCCGAGGACACCGGTTTTACTCAATTAAGGATATAAAAGCTGGATCGAAGAAGGTTCTGATTGCCATCATGACGGAGGATATTTCCAAGTGCTATGATGACCGGGAAATTCGTTGGAATAAGTGTATTGAAGTAGTATTTTTACATTGTTATTTTTAAATCTTTATTTATTTTTGTAAATCCATTTCATCTCTTTGGATGATGCGTTTCATAACGTTTTGATAGTCAGAAAGCATTGTTTCACAGATGTTAACACAACGGTCTTTTTTGAAAATATTTGTTTTTTGAACCATTAAAGATTTCACTCTTCTCAAGCCCAATTCGTCCTTCAGAATCGCCTGCACCGATCCAAATGATATGCCCAAACTATCAGCAATGTCTCTAATAGTTAATCGACGATTTTCAAGCACCATTTCTTTGACTTGTTTGACGTGACGTTCATCAGTCGATGTTTTTGGCCGATTTCACATCGCATTTTTCTCAACACTCTCACGACCGGCTTTGAACTCGTTATACCACTTGTAAATACTTTTAGAAGACAGAGTTTGATCCTTAAAGGCTTTTTGCAACATAGTAAACGTTTATGCAGGCAAAATTTCATTCCGCAAACAAAATTTAATCACACTTCTGTGTTCAATAAATCCAAACATGGTAGAAATCGAAGAGTTCACTTTTAGAGACTCACAAAACGACGCGTATCTGAAAAACTAATTAATATTTTGACGTAACGTTTGACATACTTGTAGATGTACTACCAACTTTCAGAAAAAAACAATCAATTCGAAAATTACGCGAAGTATAAATTTCTCTTTGATCACAGTAGGAAAAGCCAGCTGATCAAGTTCCCGCCTCGATGCTTATGTTTACGAAGAGCAATCATCGAAAAGCACGTGACTTTCCTTCAGGAATGTCATTTTTTGGGTAATGCGACTTACCCTCACGAAACTTTTCTTATGTTCCAAAAAATGTGAGTTTTGACAGCTCTCTCTCGAATCAAAGAGTTTTTTATTATTTTATCCATGGCCGAAGCTGCCGTTTTGTCAAAGAGTCAATGCATCGAAGGCATGATGCGACGACAAAGTGTCACAACATTGGGTTGTTTGTAGAAATACGAGCTGTGCCGAAAAACACAAACGAGCAAACGCCGATTGTCACCTCTTCCCTTGTCGCTACAACAGCCTCGCTTACAAACTAGGGTAAATATTTGTATGTATAAATATGTTTATGTATGAGCTTACATGCATAAGTATATCGGCTGATATTTGCGGTTTGACAAATATTTCAAATCGACAAGAACTACGTTGCAAATTTTGTCACAATTTTCTGTGTTTTGATACGATTGTTGTTTTTCGTAGAGCAATGTTAACATTTTTGGTTGGTGACATATTAACATCTGTGCGTATTTATGTTTGTATGCTTGTGTATAATTTGATCGGCAATATATATATATATAAGTTCTAATATATAAAAAGTACGTGTCACGTTCTTTGTCCGCAATTGACTCATAAACTACTGAACCGATTTCAGTTAAATTTATCACACTGTATTCAGTTCGAACCAACTTAGAAGATAGGATAGTACAAATAATTCATTAAAAACAAAATACAGTGAAAGCTCTATTAAATGGATTTTCTATTAAGCGGACATCTCCATCAACCAAGCACATTGTTAATATTTATTAAGTACAATCTATTAAGCAGAGAACTCTATTAACTGGACAGAAAGGCTGGTGTAAGCAGACATTGAGAAAGCAGCCCTAAATTTTTTATTCTTTTCAATGAAATGTATAAATATATTCAAAATTAAACCTCAAGTAAAATCCCTTGGATTCTTATACCGACAAAAACGTTTTCGCCTTTATTCGTAAATAAAATTGTCACTGTATTGAATAGTTGATTATATGAATAGTAGTATAAAATGTACTATATACCCAGCAACGCGAATTTAGGTTCTTCGAGCGGAGGAGAAAAATAAAAATGCCGACGATTTTATTTCTGTTATTTCTGTGACAATATTTGTTAATATAATCTTATTTTCTACTGAATGCAAACAAACATGATTGTGTGGTTTACTCGATAATGTCTGGGTTTTCCTTACAGTCAAAACATAATAGGTTGCCAAAAAAGTCTTGCGGTATTTTCGCTAGTTGGCGCTGAAAGCGCGTAGTTCTAGTTTTATTCGTCGAATCGGGTCATGCTATACCCTTTTATAAAGCGCTAACACGTGTTTGATTGATTGTCGTTTCTTTTATGTCGTTTTTGAGTTATAGCGTCGCAAACATGGAGCAAAATAAAGAGAAAATACGGCATATTTTACAGCACTACTACGATAAAGGCA
Source organism: Bactrocera zonata (assembly GCA_037783105.1). NCBI lineage: Eukaryota > Metazoa > Arthropoda > Insecta > Diptera > Tephritidae > Bactrocera > Bactrocera zonata. The sequence continues at coordinate 11,589,397 of JBAWJQ010000001.1, read as the reverse complement.
AAAATGCATCTCAAGCCGCCAATAAAATTTGTCCAGTTTATGGACTCGATACATTCCATTTCCATTTCCACCCCACAACGATGGTTTCAACGTTTTCGTTCTGGTGTAGAGGTGGTCGAAGATGCGCCACGCTCCGGAAGGCCTGTCGTCGAAAATTGCGATAAAATCGCTGAATTGGTCGAAAGAGACCGGCATAATAGCAGCCGTAGCATCGGTCAAGAGCTTGGCATGAGTCATCAAACCGTTATAAGCCATTTGAAGAAGCTTGGATTCACTAAGAAGCTCGATGTATGGGTGCCACCCGAATTGACACAAAAAAACATCTCTGGCCGTATCGACGCATGCGAATCGCTTCTGAATGGCAACAAAATCGACCCGTTTTTGAAGCGTATGGTGACTGGCGATGAAAAGTGGGTCACTTACGATAACGTAAGGCGCAAACGGTCGTGGTCGAAAAACGGTGAAGCGGCCCAGACGGTGGCCAAGCCTGGATTGACGGCCAGGAAGGTTCTTCTGTGTGTTTGGTGGGATTGGCAGGGAATAATCCACTATGAGCTGATCCCTTATGGCCAAACGCTCAATTGGGATCTGTACTGCCAACAACTGGACCGCTTGAAGGCAGCACTCATGCAGAAGAGGCCATCTTTGATCAACAGAGGCCGAATTGTCTTCCATCAGAACAACGCCAGGCCACAAACACCTTTATTGACGCGCCATAAGCTCCGGGAGCTCGGATGGGAGGTTTTTTTGCATCCACCGTATAGTCCGGATCTCGCACCAAGTGTTTACCACCTGTTTCTGTCCATGGCGAACGCGCTTGGTAGTCTGAAGTTGGCCACAAGAGAGTCCTGTGAAAATTGGCTCTCCGAGTTTTTTGCCAATAGGGAAGCGAGCTTCTATGAGAGGGGTTATGAAGATGGCATCTCGTTGCGTCATCGAACAAAACGGCGCATATTTGACTTGAATCGCATTATTGTAACCAATTTTATGAACATTTGAAAACTCAATAAAAATACCGCAAGACTTTGAGAATGTTTGGTATAAGATCTTAATTGCGCAGTTATTATAATGAATGAATGTAGTGTTTTTCAACTAAAATTTTCTATTGACACAATTCCGGTTTAGTTCCATACCATTTGCATTTTTTATGAAAATAGTTTCTCTATCAATTTGAAAAATTTCTGTAATACTATTTTTGATAAGTTCACAATTTAATAAGTAGATGCAATGTTTAGAAATTTGTAGTTTATTGAGGGTTTTAGCTTCTTCGATAAGTGACTTTTTTTTATTCAAAAACATTTTCAATTTCTGCTGTTATTTCTCTGCCTGCTGTATTTGGTATAGGAATTATTCATCCGTAATAGTTTTTAATTGTACCGATTGCAATTCTTTTGGGAATTTGACCACGAGCATTAACAAATTTTTTTTATATTCCAAGGCGCATAATTTTATATATTGAAGTTTGATGAGGTCTATGTTGTAATTATAAATTTCTTCATTTGTTAAAATGCTTGGGTGAAAAATACCACTTTTTGCTGAAATAATGTTTTCCTGAATCTGGTTTACTGCGTCTTTGAGAATGTTTATCTCTATTGTTTGTTCATGAAGAATCAATATTTTGTCTGTTCTCTCTTGATACATTAAAGAATTCTTTTTTTCGTCTTCAATAAATTGTTTTAATTTTGTGAACGTGTTCGAAAAGAAATTATTAATTTTTATTTAGTGGTTGAGATCTGTAATTGAATTATGTAAATTTTCATCTACTTTCTTAAGGTGATTTTCAATATCTATTCTATCTCCATCATCCATCGTTCTAAATAGAAATTTATGTACAACCTATACCGTTAATTAAACCTCTCTTTTTTCTACTAACTTCTTTTCTAGGGATTAATGTTTTGATTTTACCTCTCAAGATTTCAATTTCATTAGATAGGGTGTAGTAATGTAGATGTGAATATGTTTATGAGATTTTTGTTATATTATTTAGTATGTAAAGAATTTCACGAGGGTCGATTATGTGAATTACGAGGTCAGATGATGTAACAATCTGTTTAGTGTTGGTGATAATTTCTGCGTATCCATTGTTGGTATGTATTTGATGTACTTCCAGCTTGGCTGCATTACTAATTATTACAATTGCTATTAACATTGATGTATTTTGAAGATGTATTTGACCTAAAAAATTTTTTTGGACGTTTAATATTTGTCGGGTGAATATTATCTAATGGCAATTTTCTATGCCTTGGTTCGTATTTGTGGCGAACCGCTTTATAATTTTTTACGTAACCTTCTTTTTGAGTGTTATTAAACTCTTCTCTATTTCTATTTAATTTTCCTAAGCATTTTTCTTTAGTCTTCTGAATAGTGTCTTTAATCAAATTTTTATCAGTTTTTCCATTTATAATCTCAGGATGTGTGGTTTTAATTGTAGAATGATAAGATTTGTTATACCATTCTATGCTTTGAAATACTTTTTCCGCTGTCGAGAGGCTTGGTTTTTCAATTTCTAGGACTCTAATTCTTTGGGAGAGAGCATTATGAAATCTTTAGATATCTGAATTCCCAGTATGACTGTTTGGTTTTGTAAAATCTATTTCTTCCTTCCTAAAAAAATCTTTTATGTTAATTAAGTTGAATTCATTATCTAATATTAACTTTCTGGGTCTTCCTTTGATAGAAAAGAATAATCTAAGCTTTTCTATGATAGTTATACTATTTCTATCTTCTAGCTGAAATGCCATAGCAAATTTCGCAAATTTGTCTATAAAAGTAAGGAAGTAACATATATATATATATTTTTTCCCGTAGTTCCTAGGTGGAACATAGGGCCTTAATAAACGAATTATAATTCATTTTATTTACAGCTATAAATTTAATTTCGCTCCAAGAATAACCACTTCTTTGTGCTTCTGCTTCGACTTCCCGTCTCCAGGTGTTGGCTGGTCTTCCACGCCTTCGACTTCCTTGCGGATTCCAATCTAGCGCTGTTCTGCTAATGTCGTCGTGAGGTTTACGCAGAGTGTGGCCGATCCATTTCAATTTACGACGTCGAATTTCGATGTGGACCGGTAGCTGTTTGGTTACGGTCCAGAGGTTAGCATTGCTAATAACGTTAGGCCAGAATATCCGCAAAATTTTTCGAAGACATCGATTAAAAAAGGATTGCAGCAGTTGTAAACCATTCGCTGCAATATTCCACGTCTCGCAGCCATATAATGTAACGGATTTCACGCTTGAATCGAATATTTTTAGCTTCGTACGTATGGATATATGTGTGGATCTCCAGACTTTATCCAACATTCCGAAAGCAGCGCGACCTTTGGATATACGGTTTCGTATATCGGCTGCTGATCCTCCGTTTTTAGATATGATACTACCTAAATAGCAAAACTCGTCGACTTCTTCGAGGCATGTTCCAGCAATCTGTAGGTTTGGCGTTTCGGTTGTGTTGATGCGCATGAATTTTGTCTTCGCTATATTAATTTTAAGTCCAGTTTGTGCGGCGAGATCACTGATAGCTTCAAGTTTCACGGAAATGTGCGAATATTTATGCGACAACACACATATATCATCCGCATAGTCCAAATTTTCAAGGCTACCGCTTAAGCCCCAAGATATTCCTCTATTAGTCGCACACGCTTGTCGCACCACCAAATCCAATACCAAATTGAATAAAAGGGGTGATAGCACGCACCCCTGCCTGACACCAGTCCTAACTTGGATGCCGCTACTTAAAATATTTCCACACCTTACTCGACAACTAGCTCCTGAGTACAGCTGTTTTATTGGGTTAATTAATTTTTCCGGAACTCCTTTGCACACTAGGGCTCTCCAAATCGCATCATGTTTGAGAGTGTCGAACGGTTTCTCAAAACCGATAAAGCAAAGGTAGAGAGGAGTTCGCCACTCTACCGACTGCTCTACAATCACTCGTAAAGTATTGATGTGATCGACACATGAGCAATGGGGTCTGAAACCAGCCTGCTCCTTACGCAGTCCATGCATCAGCGAATCAGATAACCTTTTGTGAATTATGTGCGTTATTATTTTATTCACCATACTTAATAATGTTATTCCTCTCCAATTCTTACATTCCGATAAATTTCCCTTCTTCGGAAGAAGAGTGATAACACCTTCTTTCAACTCGTCTGGTATCTGGAAGTAACATGTTTTATTTTATTTTTTATTTTTTGTTTTCGTTAATTGAAATTTTGGTTTTAAAGGTTTTCTATCATATTTTGCTCTATTGCAAACATCGCAATTATTTATATATTTTTGAATCAAAACTTTCAAATTATTCCAGTATATTAGTTTTTTCAAGTTTTCATAATTTCATTAATACCTGCATGGCCTATTTCATTTTTATGATATTGAGCAATTTGTTTATAAACTTGTTCTTCATTTTTCATATCTATAGCATGGAATTCACATCTAAAAAACTTTACCTGTCTATTAAATATTTGAATAAGCTTTTGCTGAACTATATTGTACTGATTATCGGTTAAATAAGAAAAAATACCTACTTTTCCACTATTTACGTGCCTACGACAAAGATCTATGAAATTATTATTTTTTATATCTTCTGCGCTAATAAAAATTTTCTTCGTGTTGCCTAGTTCTTCAGATTCCATAATTTTCTTTTTTGTTAAAATGATTTGTGTGTTGAAGCGATCTACAATAGTATGTAAAATTGGAAAATGATCATTTAGTTCCTCCTCTTGAGAGTGGATTGTAGCATTTGTGCTTATGTTGTCTTCTTCCAATGAATGAATCTCGCCTGTGTTACTATCAATTCTACTTAGAAAATCGACTACGCTATTTTCCTTTCCTTTCACGTAATTTATATTAATATTGTATTCATCTAGTTTAATGAAGCATCTTTGCAATCTTGGGTTGTCAAAAAAGTCTTGCGGTATTTTTATTGAATCAATTCGTGTGGCACCCATACATCGAGTTTCTTAGTGACTCTAAGCTTCTTCAAATGCAGGAATTTTTTCTTCATAATTATTGTTAGTTTATACAAAGAATTATTTTTCACTTTTTAGTTTGATATGCTTTAAAAGCGTGTTTTTTTAGTTTTTTTAAACTATATTTATTTAAATATTTTGTTAAACCATGCGCTACTTTAGCGTAATCTCTTACAGATTTTCTATAATAACCTGTTTTATCAAGAATGATTAAATTTGCTTTGATGTAGTAGGCAACTTTAGTTTTTGTATATTTTGGATTTTGCTTAAATTTGGTTGTATCCCTTCTGTTGTTAAAGTGTGACCTAGAAATTCAGTTGTTTTCGCGAAAAATGACCTGAATCTTTTAATTATGTTTTCTTAATGCTGAAAATATTTTGTTGACATTTTGAGTATGTTCTTCAATACTTGAACTGAAAATTAAGATGTCGTCTAAATAAACTACACATATCTTGTTGATATATTCCTTAAGAACTGAATTCATTAGACGTTGGAAAGTTGCTGGTGCATTCTTTAGTCCTAAAGGCATTCTTATAAATTCAAAGTGTCCTTGGGGTTTAGAAAAAGCTGTTTTTGGTCTATCTTCCTTTATTAATACCTGCTGAAAGCCTTTTGCAAGATCTAATGTTGTAAAATACAAAGCTCTTCCAAGTTTACTGAGTATTGTTTCTATATGGGGTATTGGAAATTTGTCATCTACTTGTATAGTGACTTCGTTTAGCTTCCTGTAGTCAATAACTATTCTCTATTTTTTTTTTATTGAATTGTCCTTCGTTGGTCTACTTGTTTTTGTAACAATTTCATGCTGAATTTCATGAGTATGAGGAAGGTTTTTACTTTCTTGGAAAAATAAATCGCTATTTGCTTTTAGAATGTATTCTAATTTTTGCTTTTCTTCTTCATTCATGTCACTATTTGATAAAATATCTAGCAAATTCTCCTTACATTATGTAAGTATATTAATATCTTCGTAATTGTAAGGGTATGAATTTATAAATTTAATTTTGTTGCCGTTTATCTCTACATACTACTTTTCTAAATTAATTATTGCTTTAATAGGTTTTAAAATATTCTGTCTTATTATAGCATCAAAGTTATTATTTTTTATTTTGGTTAGTTTCCAAGGTATATAACTTTTTTAATTGAATTCGTTTGGGGTTGGGGTGACTAACTCTTTATTTAAGGAAAAATTTCCACTTATGGTGCTAAAGTGTATTGGTTTATCAAGCTCAATACATTCATAATCTTTTAACACATTATATTTCAATAATGATATATATTGATATACTGAGCCAAATAATTTCTATTTGAATATCTATATATATAAAAATGAAACCCGTTTTCCGTTGTCACGACATAACATGAAAACGGCTTGACCGATTTGGCTGATTTTTTTTATAGTTTTCTCTCTGTAAAAGGTTCTTATGGAAAAAAATATTAAGAAAATCTCTCAGAAAGATTGGAAAATATACATTTAATTTTGCATATTTTAAAAAACGCGCGTAACGAATGTAAACGTAATTCAATTTAAATGTCATCGTCATTCAATTAAAAAAAAAAAAAAATTGTGGTAATCCGTTTTCATGTAAATTTTATTTAGTTTTTGATAAAGTTCATTTTGTTTTAAAAACTAAGAAGTTTTTTGTTTGCTAATAAGTGTTTATTAATCACGGTAAGTTCAATTCACCTTATATCGATTTTTAGTAACTTTTGGTGACTACACAATATTACAATTTGTTATACATGGTTAAACAGAAAAAATATGAGATCTTTTTATTTTGAGTTGGATTTTCGTATTTAACCAGACATAAAAACTTACGCCGCAGAACTCGAAATACGGAAAGTCAAAGAAATATAAGAGCAAATCATACAAATGAGCAACGCGAAGCGCAAAATGAACTACAAAGGAATCGAAATCAATGTAGAAATGTTGTGTTTAATCCCCACAGTTATAATGTGGCAATTAATTACATTTCAGAGCAAATTGTTGCTATTGAACTAATGAATATTGTGTGTCCACATTGAAATTCAAAAATGAAGCCCCTGGATTGTGTTGCGCCAGCGGCCAAGTAAAATTGACGCCATTGGTACCACCACCAGAGCCTCTACATTCATTGGTTTCCGGAAATAGGCCAGATTCTAATCATTTTTTGACCCATATTCAGCAATACAATAATTGCTTTCAAATGACATCATTTGGCGCAACAAAAGTTATTCGAGACAATTTTATGCCTACTTTCAAGGTAAGTAAGTATAATGGCAAACAATTTTATTTAGTTTTACAACCATGCAGCTGGTGCAAAATATGTTGAGCCAGTGTTGTGTAGATGTGTTTACAAAGTGTTCCAATACTTGGTAAAGCCTTCTACCTAAAGCTGCCATGGAAGGGTACTGTTCAATGTTGAAGTTTAGTTTTAATTTGAAATGATCTATGAAGTATATTGGCAGTATTTTGCGAGCCACATGGTGGTACAAACAATTGTCTATACAATTACCTAAATACATATTTATATTCTTGCACATTCAGGGTCAAATATATCATCGAACAGGTTCCTTATTGCCAATGCCTGATGAAGACTATAAATTTTTGCAAATATATTTTATGGGCGATTCAGCAAGAGAAGTCGATCAGCGTTGCGCACACAACAACTCAGTGAAAAGATCCATTGTGGAACAACTTCAAACATTTTTCCATCAACACAATGAATTAGTTGCATTATTCACAACTGCATGCCATCAGATAATCATAAAATTGTCATTAGAGCCGATAAGGCGCCTGCAGGACAACATGCTGGACGTTTTAATGCGCCAACAATTGATGAAGTGGCTATTGTCGTCGTGGGAGAAAATTTAGAAAACCGAGACATTGTTTTACTTCGGCGGAACGATCATCTTCAGCGTGTGTCTGAAACACATCGATCATATGATGCCTTACAATATCCTATCCCATTTTGGGAAGGTGAAAACGGCTATCATTTTTTAATTAAGATGATAAATCCAGTTACAGGTAAATTAATTAACATTATATGTTTACCACATTAAAATATATGTTTACTAACTTAAAATTTATATTATTAATAACACAAAAAATTGTTTATAGGTGCTGAAACGAACAAAAAAGTTAGTTCAATGAATTATTATACATACAGACTGATGGTTCGTCAAAATGAGGACAATCACATCTTAAAGTGTCGGCGTCTATTTCATCAATATGCTGTGGATATGTATGTGAAAGTTGAAACTGAACGATTGACATTAATCAGGTTGAACCAGGCAAAACTTCGTTCCGAGGAATATATTCATCTTGGGGATGCCATTAATGCTGATGGAAATGCACAGAATATTGTCAGAACAACTATTCTCCCAGCAACATCCAAGATGCTATGTCCTATGTACGACATTATGGCACACAAGATTTGTTTATCACATTCACATGCAATCCAAAGTGGACAGAAATTCAACAAGAATTATTTACTAGCCAATCACCTATTGATCGCCACGATATCACTGCAAGGGTGTTCAAAATGAAATTAAAATCACTCATGGATCTTATTGCTAAGCATCGCGTGTTCGGCGAGACCCGCTGTTGGATGTACTCAATTGAGTGGCAAAAACGCGGATTGCCACATGCACATATCCTCATTTGGTTGGTTGAGAGGATAAGACCGAATGAAATTGATAATGTGATATCAGCAGAAATTCCCGATAATAATGAAGACCCACTGTTACATGAGGTTATTACAAAAAATATGATACATGGTCCATGTGGAATATTAAATCCCATTTCTCCGTGTATGGTTGAAGGAAAATGTTCAAAACGCTACCCAAGATAATTAGTAACAGAAACTATGACTGGAAATGATGGATATCCACTTTATCGCCGCCGATCCATTGATGACAATGGAAAGTGAACAATAGTCAAAGTAAATCGACAAGACATTGAAGTTGATAATCGTTGGGTTGTTCCGTTTTCGCCATTACTCTGCAAGGCATATAAAGCACACATAAACGTCGAATTTTGCCATTCCGTAAAATCTATTAAATATATTTGCAACTATGTGAACAAAGGTAGTGACATGGCTGTCTTCGGAGTTGCTGCCGAAAATTCAAATGATGAAGTCACTCAATATCAACTGGGCCGTTATGTTAGTAGTAACGAAGGCATGTGGCGTATATTTTCATTTCCTATACATGAACGACACCCTACTGTTGTTCACTTAGCCGTACATTTGAAAAATGGTCAACGGGTGTATTTTACAGATGCAAACGTATTACAACACCATCGACAACATTAACCAGATTCTTTGAAATGTGCCAAAATGATGATTTTGCCAGAACGCTTCTTTACTCCGAAATGCCAAGATATTATACCTGGAATCAATCATCCAAAAAATTTCAGCGACGAAAACGAGGACAGCCAGTTTCAGATTACCCACAAGTATTTTCCACCGATGCACTAGGCCGTCTTTATGCAGTCCATCCCAGTCAAGACGAGTGTTTTTATTTGCGTTTATTATTAGTCAATGTTCGTGGTCTAATGGTGTATTGTGTGACACATACAGAGAAGCCTGTCAACATTTGGGAATGTTAGAGAATGACACTCATTGGGACCACACTCTCGAAGATGCTGTGATTTCGTCAAATGCTAAACAAATACGAACATTATTTTACATCATTTTGTCAACATGCTTCACATCAGCACCGACTGATTTATGGCATAAATACAAAGATCATATGGCGGAAGATATATTGCATCAGATGCCTCTTAGAACATCGAATGCAGATTTGCAAATGAACGAAGAAATTCATAATGAAGCATTAGTTTTAGTTGAGGGCATGTGCTTGATGCTTAGCAACAAAGTATTAACACAAATAGGAATAATAGGATCCAATCGCCCAATGTTCGACTCATTTGATCAAGAATTGAGACGCGAAGCCCAATACGATACCGAAACATTACGAGAAATGGTTGATAGAACAGTTCCCCTTTTAAATCAACAACAAAAATATGCTTACGATACGCTCACGAAAGTAGTGAACGATGGAACTGGCGGATTTTATTTTTTAGATGCTCCCGGTGGAACTGGGAAAACTTCTTTGTTATCATTGATTTTGGCAACAATTCAATCGCAAAATGGAATTGCACTAGCCCTAGCTTCATCAGGTATTGCAGCTACGTTGTTGGAAGGCGGAACAGCTCATTCAGCTCTCAAGCTGCCGTTGAACCTTCAAATTAATGAAACTCCAACTTGCAACCTTTCGAGGAATTCTGAGATGGCCAAAATGCTGCAGCAACCAAGATTGATCATTTGGGATGAATGTACGATGGCATACAAAAAATCTTTGGAGGCATTAGATCGCTCGATGCAAGATTTACGAAATAACAAATATCGGTTTGGTGGTGCAAGGATACTATTGGCAGGTGATTTTCGACAAATATTGCCAGTTGTTCCACGCTCAACGCCAGCTGATGAATTGAATTCATGTTTGAAGTCGTCCATTTTATGGAAATACATTAAAACACTTAAATTAGGTATAAACATGAGAGCCGAATTGCAGGAAGACCAGTCTGGAGAAGTGTTTTCCAAACAACTGCTCGATATTGGTAATGGTATTATTGCTGTTGATACATCATCTGGATACATCACATTCCCTACCAATTTTTGTAACTTGTGTGAATCAAAGACCGAACTCATGGAGATGGTTTTCCCAAACATTGCTCAAAATTAAGTAAATCACATTTGGTTAAGCGAACGTGCTATATTGGCCGCAAAAAATGTTGATGTGAATGAAATGAATTTTCAGATTCAACAGAAAATAGCTGGCGAATTGAAGAATTACAAATCAGTTGATTCCATTACTAATGAAGATGAAGTTGTCAATTATCCAACAGAATTTTTAAATTCGCTGGAATTGCCCGCCTTACCACCTCATAATCTGCAATTAAAAATCGGATCAGTAATTATTATGTTACGGAACATAAATCAGTCACGTGTGTGTAATGGTGCCCGGCTTGCGGTGAAGAAATTATTGAACAACGTCATCGAAGCCAGAATTTTGAAAGGGAAGTACAAAGGCGAAGATGTTTTAATCCCACGCATCCCTATGATACCGAACGACATACCATTCAGCTTTAAACGTTTACAGTTTCCAGTGCGGCTTGTATTTGCAATGTCAATAAATAAATCGCAAGGGCACTTAGCGCTGTATGTGGCATCGACCTAGAAAATCCATGTTTTGCGTATGGCCAATTATATGTCGCCTGTTCCCGTGTCGGAAAATCATCAACATTATTTATTTATGCGCCAGAACATAAAACTTAAAATATAGTTTATCAAAAAGCTTTAGAATAGAGAGAAGCAGTGAAGGGTGTAGAGGCTATTAGTTAGCTTTCTAGAGCGCGCGTGGTGTTGAGCTCAGTGTTTACTTCAAAATGCCAAGTTGTTCAATAGCGATTTGTAAAAATATAAGTGAAATTATGGAACCCTATGGATTAAACGCTATTATGAAAATATATATTTTGTTTTCCATTTAATAAAATTAGTTAAGTCATTCACAGGTATGGCGAGACCAGGGAAATAGGGATTCATTTTTATATATATAGAAATTATAGATTCCAGTTCAAATTGAATAGGTACTCATACATAAGATAGGTCAGCTATACTAAATAAAGTAGTGCATCAAAGCTACGCCAAGGCGGTACGAAGTTCGCTGGGTCAGCTAGTTTTCTATTATTATTTTTTTGAAAATTGTTTTGTCTTTTATGAAATTGTATTAGCAAACCTGTATCTTGAAGAACGCTAAAAGCCCTCTAATGGTGCTTATATTTATGCTAATCACTACACTGCTTAAGTTGGGGTATATCCCATTTAAAAATGTTTCTTGAATTAAACTTTCGTTGTTAATTGGAGAAAATTCTATAGGCTTTATCCTATCGAATTCATGATTTAAATTTAGTTTATCTAAAATATCCTTTAAATTTTGAAAATATTGACTTACGTTATAGTTTCGTAGTACAATCGCCTGATTGTAAAGGGTGTGGTATGACTCCGTTACTCCAAATTCTTTATAAGTTCTTCTCTCATTTGCTCCCATGTTGGTGTAGGTCCCAAAGGCCGGATGACACTTGCTGCGTCTCCTCTAATTTTCGTTTTGACGTGTCGCTGCGTTTCAAATTCCAACATTGGTGGATTGGAGTTGAAAAAGGAAGGATCATGTCAACTTCCCTGATGAACGATGATAAATCTCTGCCGTCAAAATCCATTATTCCTGAAGCTTCCTTCATAATTTGCGATGCTGTCATCTGAAGTGGTTGCTGATCGCCTGGGTTCATTGTTGATGAATCCTCTTTAAATATAACTGAACTTGTTGTTGTTTTGTACGGTGTACATAGCTCTCTCTGCGTCTTCTGTGTGTGGGGCATTAATCTTCAATCTCACTTTTCCTGGTAATACTGATGGGCGGAATGAAGTAATTATTCGCCTTCACAAATTGTAATCCTAAGTGTCGCTCTCCGACGTTCAAGATAATTGATGTAGAAACTTAAGTTTCTTAATCTTGGATATCTGTACCGACCGACCTATATATTTATATATATAATCGAGATCTTTTAAATGGGAAGTAATATTGGGATTTGCTTCCCGCTGCTAAAGCTTACGAAACTACTAAAACCTGAAGTTTTTAGTATCGCTTAACTTTGCAGATTGTTTTTACCGACTGCGCCACTTTTTGGCTCTTCGAGCGGAGGAGAAAAATAAAAATGCCGACGATGTTACTTCTGTGACATTATATTTTATTCTCTCTGTTTTTTCAAATTTTTTTCTGCTTATATAACTACTAAAGTGATTACAATTTTCTTAATTTAATTCTTTGTTTTTCTATTTTCTTATTATTGGAGGAAATACAATATTTGTTAAATACAATCTTATTTTCTGTTGAATGCAAACAAACATGATTGTGTAGTTTACCCGATAATGTCTGGGTTTTCCTTACAGTCAAACATAAGGACCAAAACATGTTTGTATGCATGTGCTTTATTTTCTTTTGTTCTTTATCTCTACTTGCTTCTTTTTTTCTAGTAATGTTTACTTGTTTTTCTTTAATCTTTTATTTTGACCAATTTACAATATTTTGTTGTGTGGTGTCTGGTTGGTGTGATACGAGTAATGTACACATAACTCGCGTGGCCGGATCTCCTAGTATACATATGTATAGCATATGTCCATAAAGTGATAAAAACATGATTTGAATTTCTGAATGCGCACATTGTATACATATAATCATATGACCGTGTACAAATATATGAGTGTATACAAGGTGTGTTCCTAAGTAAACAAGACTTTTTGAATCTAACGCCCTCTGGTGGCGCCATCTATATGTCGACATGTGAGTTAAAATCTGCTATCTTTATTGATTGTCCAGTGAGAATTTCGTGACATTTCATGGATTAGGAGTGAAGTTATTGCATTTTAAGTCTTAGTAGGTTTGTGTTATCGGTGCGAAAATGATCTTCGAACAACGAGCCAAAATTTAATTTTGTTTTAAAATTGGTAAAACTTTTACCGAAACGTTTTAATTGATGAAACAAGTTTATGGCGATGATTGTCTATCACGTAGCTTAGTGTACGAGTGGTTTCAACGTTTTCAAAGTGGTCGTGGGGACATAAATAACAATCAACATGTGGGTCAATCAAAATCCGTGATCACCGGAAATTCCATCAAAACTGTACGTCGTAAATTCAGAAAAAATCAGCCGAAATCATCATTAAAATTCATGGAAATGGAATTAAACATCTCTAAATCATCGATTTACCGTATTTTCTCCGAACATTTGGGCTTACGAAAGGTGTGTGCACGGTTTGTTCCGCACTAATTGCATAACGAGCAAAAATTGCTCAGAACTCAGCATTCGAAGGACGATTATTTGACCAAAAATTACATTTTAACTATTAACTACTCTCCGTATTCACCTGATATGGCACCGTGCAACTTCTTCCTTTTCGGCAAAATGCATTTGCCCATGAAAAGAAAGCATTATGCAGAAGTAGAGGCCATTCAAAAGGTTTGCAGTGACATACTGGCGGCCATACCGGCCAATGAGCAAAAACCCTCGTTCGACATGCTTTTGGACCGTGCAAAAAGCTGTATTGAAACAAAAGGAGACTATATTGAATAAAATCAATCCACCAAATTTAGGGAATGTGTAGTGAGACGGTACCAAAAATACATATTGGTTAAATAGTTCAAAATTCCAACTCGCGGAACAAAAAACGGAAGCAGTGTTTATTACAAGCAGGAAAAAACTGGAGAATATCTCCTTAAATATTGACGGGAACAGCATTACAACACAATCAGCACTAAAGTACCTTGGTGTAATGATAGACGCGAGACTCAGTTACAAAGTCCACATTGAGAAAGTCTGCGAAAAATCTGCCCTTGCAAATGCGCCCCTATCCAGAATTATGGTCAACATAGGAGGACCAAAACAAAGTAGCAGAGCACTTTTGACCAAGGTTAGCCAGTAAATCTCAATGTATGCCTCGCCTGTATGGGGACTAGGAGTAATGCAAAAACATATGCAAGAATGGCACAATCAGTGTTCCAGCTAAACGCAATTATTTTATATATTTCAAGGGGTTAAACGCTCAGAATCGAGTGTCTGTCCTCACAAGAAATGCATTAAAGTAATTCAACATCAGGATCGTTTTGGAGCCTGGTCATAACGAAATCAATAGCAATCTTAAAATTGGTATATGCCGTCTCAACTAACTTGAGACAGGTAAAAGGGCTTTATCGATCTGTAATGGTGTTGGGATCTAATATATAGGAGTTTATGGCAATATGGGCGGGAACGGTCAGCTGATATTCAATTTGTTTCAAAATTTCTGATATTGAGAAAAGGTTAATTTGAATTCTTGAATTTGTAAGCGGGATATTATTTTACTATAAAAATTTATATATTTTGTTCATTTGATGATATTAATACAAAAAAATTATAACAAATTTTCATATTTGTATTAATTTTAACTTAAATAAAACACAGAATTTTGTAAGGTTTGTTTACATTTTAATTTGTCAAAATGGACTTTTCTATTGCCTACTATTTTTTTGTGGAAAAATCATAGCTATGGTGAATAAAAAATGCGATGAACTGACAATGCCTCTAGTTCAATATACATGTTATAATAGCTTATTACAAGCCAACATAATTATGTTGGCTGAGTCTTCCATAAAAAATAAGCTAATAGCTTCATTTGCTGGTCAAATAAAACTATTATATTTTATAATTTAAATTCTTTTTTTTTCGTCCATGCATATCAGTGAACAGATTTATAAGTTGTCAAAATTTTACTTAGCTCTTGAGGAGGATAGAATTTTGACATTCGGATGCACCACGAAAAATGTCAAAACTTCACTTTCCTCTGCTAGAATTTCATTTTCTCTACCATTTGGGACAATGAAATAAAGCATAACATCGTAAATACTACTATTTTTAATCATTTAGTATATTTCCATTGCCGATAAGTTAAAAATGTTATATTGTATAATTTCATAGAAACTTATCAAAGCTATTATTAGTAGAGCACGGCGAATATGTGCGCAAATGCTTGTATACAGTAAAAGAAAATACTGCTAGATACTTATTGCAATCACAACCCACTTTTTGCTAATGCGAATAATATTAGAACACTCGCAACTTTTTCGCACCACTGCCACGCCCACAAGCCACCATTACACGTAAACATATAGAGTGTCATAACTTAGGAGATCTGTTGACCAACATTTTTTTTTTAACCTTAGAACCGTGACATAGCTGTACAACTTAATCTCGTGACTTGGGCACTCAGTGCCCAGCAATGTATTTTGTATGGAAATTTAAACCTTGACGTTTTTTTTTTTAATAGAAAAGCCAATACTCATATTTCGCTTGCTTATGTAAATAATTTAATGAAACTTGGGATTATTGCTAGAAACAAATGTCTTTTTATTGAAAAATATGAAAATCAAATAAAGTTTTATTTTCGAACTGCTCAATTCTTCTCTGTCTTTTCGATATGTTTTGATTGAGTGTAGAAGTTGTTGGAGTATTGTCTACATCTTCATCATTGTCTGAGTCCGTGTCAGCTCCGGCATTGTATTTTGCAAAATAGCACTTTTCACACGTCCTTATATAGTGTTTGGTGCATGTCGGAATAAGGCAATGGTCACAAAGCGCTGTTGTTTTATTACCGATCTAATTAGTTTTGCAGGTTTCACACCGCCGTTTCAAAGTGTTGAACTGTGTCAAGAAAGAAAATAGTGAATAAATTGATTAAGTCCATTGCAATTTTAGTTGTAGAATTAATTTTTGTTTTGCGTCGGTTTTGCAATTGCTTCTGCGCTAGCTCCATAGAGAGTTCTTTCAAAAATATTTTACGCCTTTCAGACTTATTGGTGTTCCACATAGGGTGACTAAGATCAAACAGCCTGAACGCTGCAAGCCCAGCAATATACAGCATATTATTAAATAATGCCATGGGCCAACGGTTTGTTTTTCTTTTGCCAGAGAATCCACGTAGCATTTTGTCAAAAATATCAACACCACCTTTATGCTCATTATAATCATGTATGACTTGTGGTTTTTTTGTTATAAGATTTACATCTTCGCTGGCATGAGCAGTTGAAAGCACTAGCACATTTTTCTTCGAATGTGTTGTAAAGCTTACTAATTGCATTGATTTTGAGAAACAAAACACAGATTCAAATACATCTCTTTTTTTGCTTTTTCAGAAGATGTTAATAGTTTTGGCAATTGTGGCTTATTGCCTCGTATTGTGCCCACCAACGTGGTATTCCACACAAGAAAATCCAATTCAAAACTTGTGAAAAAGTTGTCCATCGTGATATTCGCACCCCTGTCCAAATATTGGTTGCTGAGTCGCATAACAAGATTGCGCGCTATACCAAGCAAATATATTAAACTTCGCCTGCAAGTGGATAGTTGGTTTTTGCGTCAACATGCCAAAATATTTTTATGTCATATTTTCCAGGCTTAGAAGGAATGTATTGGCGGAAACTGCATCGGTTTCTTGTTGAAAATAACTGCTCATCAACTGTCAATTCTTTATCTGGCACAAATCTTATCGTCAAATTCGCCAAAAATAATGTCCATGCATGACGAATAACCGCCAACTTGGCGTATCGTAGTCTCTCAGCGCGAGTCTGGGAATCGTCAAAGCGTATAAAACGGCATAATTGCCCAAACCCATGCAATGACATCACTGCTCTATAAAAGGGCATGTTCGTTTTGTGAAAAAGATCCTTAGCATGAACTAAGTTTGCCTTCTCAGCTCCGGAGTATAAAAATTATGCAATAAAAGCATATAATTTATCCGCATTTGTGTCTTGCCAATATCTTATTTTTTTTAACTGTTTGATGCATATTTGCCTGTAGTACTCTTTTAGCTTTCCTATTCGTTTCAAGAGCAATACTTTCAACAAGAGACACTGGGAAAACGCGTATGAAGGCATCAATTTTACATCCAAAACTTTCCGTGCATAGTGAAGTTGATTGTCTACGCATTTCCAATGCCAGTACCGTTCGCCGTTTTTCAGTTTGGCTTGGCATTGACCACCATAAAGTTGTATTGCTTCTTCCCTGACCACAATATTTTTTTCCACGATTACCCTCAATAGCCGAATTCGACAAATCCAGTTTACTTTCGTCGTTGTCTCTATCTACAGCAGCCTCCTCATGAATATATTCTTCGAAGCGTGAATCACTAATGGGCTGAGCATTATAATCTCCGTAGTCCGATTGGTCACTGGGTATCGATTCGTGGTCACCACCAAATTTAGGTTCTCTTCCACCACCATCATCATCATCGCTATCATTAGCATTCAAATAATTTGAAATATTCTCCTCTTCTTCTTTCGTCAATTCACGCCGTAAATTGGCCAAATAAGTCACCAATTCTTCACTCATTTCAAAAAATTATATTTGTCACAAGCAAAAATGAACTGTTCACTTTAAAATATTACGCGAAACTAATTAGAAACACAATAATCACCAAAACTGTTAGAAAACCACGCTTCTTCATACAAACTATATGAAGAAATATTATGGGCACTGAGTGCCCCAAGTCACGTATAGCGTACCCACCATATAAAATGCCGTTACTTTCTTATTATAAGAGCTATATGCCTAAAATTCTGTAAACTTATAACTAAAATAACAGTTTATCAGTACGCGGAAAATAGATCAATATGAACTGCCAAAATCCAAGAAATTCAATTTCAAAAATCAGATTGGGCACTGAGTGGCCAACTACTGGTTCTAAGGTTAAGTGGGTGAAGGGGCTACGCCGCTCGAAATGGATTAATGTACATATTCTTTAAAACGCTAAATATAACTCAGCCTTGGAAGAAGTCTCTTTAGCATACCTTCATACTCTCAAAGAGTTGGTAAAATCACGAATAAAAAATAACCACGTCCATTCTCCATATAATGGTTATGTTGATAATGTGAGCTTGCTCTTCCGAAGTGTTAGCAACGATGTGAATTAGTAATCAGACCATTCGGGGCTTGATCAGGAATTGTACCTTGAGCGCAGAACTAGTAGACTGCGTTGTGTTGGACCAGCGGTTTGCCCGCGGGTTCCGGGACCGCTATAGCGAAGGACAGGCCTCAGGGAACTGGGGTAGGGGCATCGTCCTTGTGGATACACCCGTTCCTGTCTATTTCGGCCCGCCCCCCTGCACACGATGCGCTGGTTAAAACAAATTAATCATCATCAACAAAAACAGTGAATACGCAGAGATGTATCCCTTCAAGAAGGCTTCGCGATTGGCCATATTGCGTGTAAAAGTGCTATCGGTGAATAAATCTGTGCGAGCCAAATCCTCAGCCCTAGCGCTGCAGGAAAACACGCCCTCACTGGAAGGCTAGGAAAACGTGATCATTTGTGTATGCTAGGAGAAATGAATCCAGAAATTAGCCGACATGATGCGTCCGCCACAGCGATTCATCAACAATTTTATGTGGGAATTACTTAGCTCAATTGCGAAGCTTCACGCATGCGGCAACGATGAGCTCACCCGACGGGGTGAATGAAATCGTAGTGGGTTAAGACAAACAAAGGTTGTTGAAATAACACCTAAATGGCCACGTGACGGCAAGCAAGTGAGGAGAAGGACGCCCCAAAAAACCAAAACCACCCACCAGGAGCTATCGATAAAAACGGTAGTCGACTTGACAAGCGAAGGATGAGGAAATAACACTGAAGATGCTATAGCGAAATCAAAAGCAGAGAAAGTCTGGGTCAATGTCCATCGGAGGAACACAGAAGAAAAATAAAAAGATTAATGCAAACACGATTTGACGTCCCCGACCCGATGCCATTTTAATTGCAAAATGTGGTGAAATAACGTTCACAGAAATTCATCGAACGGTCAAAGCAAATGGGACACTCCAAGAACTGGGCAAACATGTCTCACAAAAAAAAAAAAAAAACGCTCAGGCACAAATTGAACCACAGTGGAATTGTATTATCTGGACAATATCATTTCAAAAGGGGACATAGTAAAAACAATCCATTCAGAGGTTAAAGAACTAAGCCTCTTTAACGTAGCATCGGTAATAACCAACAAGACGGCCTACGCGGACAACCAAAAAGAAGTGATTAAGTCTTCATGCGCAAGCAGTTAAATGTTTACCACAGTCCCTTAAGATTAGGATGGGCTGGACAAAATATTACCGGATACGCCGATGACATAGCGGTAACCATAGTAGCCAAAGAACTCTACCAAATTTAGAGAATATGTATAGGTTAAATGCATGGAGGAAATGGAGGATGGAGTCATGTGTAGAAGTTCACGCAAGTAAGAAAAGTTCTCTGATCGCCATTCACTTGGGAGTGGCCAGAAACGATTCTTTTACATATGTCTCAAGCAGCTCACGACTTCCGGTCTTTGACCAAGTATCCTCTGGGTAGCCTAAGAACATCCGTTTGAAGGCGAGCTAAAGTGAGAAGGCGAAATATTCCCTGCATAGGGTTGTGTGCTGGGTTTGGGACCCGCCACGTAAAAAAAACACCCCCAATAAAACTCAACAACAGCCTCGGATGAGAGACGCCCCTTTTGATGACGAACTAAGGACTACGAATTAAGGGCATGCACCTGGAATGTCCGGTCCCTTAATTGGAAAACGCCCAAGGACAGATACGAGTAGGTCCTTGTGGCATTTACTACAGTGGCCATATAAAGGAGCGCAAGTTTGGTGTTGGATTCGTGGTGGGAGAGAGACTCCGTCGCCGAGTACTATCATTCACTCCTATAAATGAACGTCTAGCCACAATCCGCATTAAAGCGAGGTTCTTCAACATATCGCTGATTTGCGCCCACGCCCCGACGGAAGAGAAGGAGGATGTGACCAAAGATGCCTTTTATGAGCGCTTGAAGCGCACTTATGAGAGCTGCCCTCGCACGATGCTAAAATCGTGTTTAGCGACTTTAACGCCAGGATGGGCAAAGAGAGTATCTTTGGCACTACAGTCGGTAAATTCAGCCTCCACGACAAAACATCCCCAACTGGGTTGAGACTGATTGACTTCGCCGGGGCCCGAAACATGGTTATCTTTAGTAATAGATTCCAGCACAAGAAAATACACCAAGCTACCTGTCTGTCTCCGGATCGAAAAGCCACCAAACAGATCGATCATGTTCTGATAGACGGAAGACACGTCTCCAGTGTTCCAGACGTGCGCACGCTCCGAGATCTTAACATCGACTCGGACCACTATCTTGTTGCAGCTAAGATTCGCAACCGCCTCTGTGCGGCAAAAAACGCACGTCAACAAACACAAGGAAGATTCGACGTCAAGAAGCTGCAATCTCAACAGACAGCAGAACGGTTTTCTACTCAGCTTGCACTCCTGCTCTATGAGAGCACTCGTCAACAACTCGGTATAAGGAACTGTGGGACGGCATTTCAAACTCCTTACATACAGCTGCAACCGAAATTATTGGTTTTCGGAAAGTGCAAGAGAACAACTGGTACGACGAGGATTGCCATGTCGCAGCGGAAAGAAAACAGACCGCCTACCTCGCAACGTTACGATCCACCACAACACGTGCGGGATGGGACAGATACCGAGAGTTGAAGAGGGAGCGAGACGGATTTGCAGAAAGAAAAAGAAAGAGGCGGAAAAGCGTGAGTATGAAGAGCTTGAAAAGCTGGCCGACAGGGGTAATGCTCGAAAATTCTACGAAAAAATGCGGCGGTTTACAGAAGGTCTCAAGACCGGAGCATTTGTAGAACCCCCCAAGGGGATCTAGTCACCGATGCC
This sequence comes from Bactrocera zonata, assembly GCA_037783105.1. NCBI lineage: Eukaryota > Metazoa > Arthropoda > Insecta > Diptera > Tephritidae > Bactrocera > Bactrocera zonata. The sequence continues at coordinate 11,568,105 of JBAWJQ010000001.1, read as the reverse complement.
CAGAGCATACTTAAAATATGGAGGGAACACTTCTCCAGCCTGCTGAATGGCAATGAACGTACACCACCAGGGGAAGGCGAACCCGATTTTCCAACCGAAGACGATGGAACAGACGTTCCATTTCCCGACCAGGAAGAAGTTCGAATAGCAATTACCCGCCTGAAGTACAACAAAGCGGCAGGGGCCGATGGGTTGCCGGCCGAGCTATTCAAACTCGGCGGCGAAGAGCTGGTAAGGAGCATGCATCAGCTTCTTTGTAAAGTATGGCCGCACGAAAGCATGCCCAACGATTGGAATTTAAGCGTGCTATGCCCAATCCATAAAAAGGGAGTCCCTACAATCTGCGCCAACTACCGTCGGATAAACTTCCTCAACATCGCGTATAAGGTTCTATCGAGCGTATTGTGTGAAAGATTAAAGCCCACCGTCAACAATCTGATTGGTCCTTATCATTGTGGCTTTAGACCTGGCAAATCAATAACCGACCAGATATTCACCATGTGCCAAATCTGGGAAAAGACAAGTGAAAGGAGAATCGACACACACCACCTCTTCGTCGATTTCAAAGCTGCTTCAACAGCACGAAAAAGAGCTGCCTTTATGCCGCGTTGTCTGAATTTGGTATCCCCGCAAAGCTAATACGGCTGTGTAAACTGACGTTGAGCAGTACCAAAAGCTCCGTCAGAATCGGGAAAGACCTCTCCGAGCCGTTCTTTACTAAACGCGACTTCTTCAACCTGATGCTGGAGAAAATAGTTCAAGCTGCAGAACTTAATCGAGCAGGTACATTCTTTTATAAGAGTGTATAGCTGCTGGCGATTGATGATGATATTGAACGAGGGCAAGACGAAATATCTCCTGTCATCAAACAAACAGTCGTCGCACTTGCGACTTGGCTCTCACTTCTCTGTTGACAGTTACAACTATGAAGTTGTAGATAATTTCGTCTATTTAGGAACCAGCATTAACACCACCAACAATGTCAGCCTGGAAATCCAACGCAGGATTACTCTTGCCAACAGGTGCTACTTCGAACTGAGTAGGCAATTGAAAAGTAAAGTCCTCTCTCGACGAACAAAAGCCAAACTCTATAAATCGCTCATAATTCCCGTCCTGCTATATGGTGTAGAGGCTTGGACGATGACAACAACCGATGAGTCGACGTTACGAGTTTTCGAGAGAAAGGTTCTGTGAAAGATTTATGGTCCTTTACGCATTGGCCACGACGAATATCCCATTCGATGGAACGATGAGCTGTACGAGATATACGACGACATTGACATAGTTCAGCGAATTAAAAGACAGCGGCTACGCTGGCTAGGTCATGTTGTCCGGATGGACGAAAACACTCCAGATCTGAAAGTATTCGACACATTACCCGCCAAGGGAAGCAGAGGAAGAGCAAGACCTCCACTCCGTTGGAAGGACCAAGTGGAGCAGGACCTGGCTTCGCTTGGGATATCCAATTACCGCCACTTAGCGAAAAGAAGAAGCGACTGGCGCGCTATTGTTAACTCGGCTATAATCGCGTAAGCGGTGTCTACGCCAGTAAAGAAGAAGAAGCAAAGGTTAAATAGCTTAAAACTCCAACTCGCGGAACAAAAAACGGAAGCAGTGCTTATTACAAGCAGGAAAAAACTCGAGAATATCTCCTTAAATATTTACGAGGACAGCATTACAACACAATCAGCACTAGAGTACCTTGGTGTAATGATAGACGCGAGACTCAGCCACAAAGTCTACATTGAGAAAGTCTGCGAAAAATCTGCGCGTGCAAGTGCGCTCCTATCCAGAATTATGGCCAACATAGGAGGACCAAAACAAGGTAACAGAGCACTTTTGGCCAAGGTTAGCCAGTAAATCTCAATGTATGACGCGCCTGTATGGGGACCAACACTAATGCAAAAACATAAGCAAGAATGGCACAATCAGAGTTTCTGTTAAACGCAATTATTTTATTTTTCTACTGCCCGAGATTTACAACAAAGCGGATGGCCCAGGAGATGGAAATGGCAGGCTGAGTTACACCTGATAACATAGTGGCTCATATGCTGCAAATGAGACGGGTTTGGTATACCATGGAGATGACGACAGCTCTGATGCTGCAAGAGCTGAGAGAATTCGAACGCCGAAGAAAAAGTTAAGCTAGAGCCACAAACAGCGGCCTAAGGACGTAAGCCAATTGGCTAAGCTGGTCCTGAGTTGTAATGTTTAGCGGCGGTTCCGCAGGGTCTCCATAAAGATACAAATGACGGAGTTAAGGGTTTAATACGTTGGCGCACTTTGGCTAGATAATATATATAAGGCGTGGTCCGGAATAAGATTCACCTTTGGCGAGCAGTACGAATTGTACGTGGGCTGCTATATATGTATATTTCTGGCCTAATAATGAAAATAGGCATATTTATCAATGAAATTTTTTTTTTTTGTTTCGTTGGATTTGGCTCGTCTCGGAAGACCCACACGGTCGATTGCTTCGGGCTCATACGCTTAGATCCAGGATTCTTCACCTGTGACGATTATATAGACGTCTTTTGAAGCACCGCGATCGTATTTTTTCAGCATTTCTTTACACCAATCCACACGAGCCTTTTTTTGAGCGATTGTCAAATTGTGCGTGATCCAACGAGAACAAATCTTTTTAACGGCCAGGTGTTCATGCAATATCGAATGTATGCTGGTGAGAGAAATGCATAGGCATGCCTCTATCTGAAGGTATGTTACATGACGGTCTTGCATTATCAGTTCACGTACGGCATCGATGTTTTCTGGCACAACGGCTGTTTTTGGACGACCTTCACGGAATTCGTCTTTGAGCGAGCGTCGGCCACGATTGAATTCGTTGGAACAGTTTTTCGCAGTGCTATAGGATGGCACTTCATAGCCATACAAAGATTTTAGTTCATCGATGCACTCTTGTCGTGATAATCCACGTCGAAAGTTGTGAAAAATGATCGGACGAAAATGTTCACGAGTTAATTCCATTTTTTGGCCGAGATGAATTTTTTAATTCCCTGTAAATAAAACAATTCACGATTAAATGACAAAACGTTCTGAGTGATGTTATGCTAAAAAATGTCAAACTTTCCAATGGAAATGTCAGATTGCACCTGGCAACACTTAGTGTTGCCTAGTTTAGAAATATATATAGCAGCCTATGTACATACTGCATACGACTAGTATCAGTATCTATGAAAGATGTCCCCTTCGTAAATAAAACAAGTTGGTGGAGAAGGTACAGGATAAGGTGTAAATATTGAACAAAGGGCGTGGCATCGCCCATCTTTAGATGAATTCTACACACTGTGAAACCAAGCAAAATGGAACAACAACTTTGCCCATAAGATACGCCTAAAATTAGCCTATAATTTTTCATGGATCTAGACACCAAATATCTGGCTCCCAATGCCTTTGCCTGATTTTACAATACAACGTTTTTGTTAGTTTCACCTCTATGTTTTTTTTTAATTTTTTCAGCGGCACTGACAAAAAATCAACAGTTTCTGTATGTAGCTAAATAATGAAGTTTTGTTCAAAATGTTTAAATGAGTTAAGCATCCACCCACTCTACCCGGGAAAACTGGCGCCCCCTAATAAGATAGCTTAATTCACCACAGCTGAAGACACCAAGACAACTCACCATACCTATACACCCACTCATCAAAAAGGATGGACAAGGAGAAAGCAGAGACTATTCGTTCGCCACAGTTCGTCGAGCACTCATCGCTCATACTTTCGCTTCTATACTGCGCCGCGGAATTCCCACTTTTTTCGAGCGTCATCGTTCCACCCGCGCCGACAGCGTTCCAACTCTTGTACCTATATACATACATATATTTTCGCAAAGCATTGTTCTGTAAACAAATGATATCTTTAAATAAATTGTACCGGTTAAATAAATAGCTTTTTCCCATTTTAAACACTCGCGCGAGTGTATTGTGTTCCCCAATAAATTGGGTCGGTAATTAACTTTGGTCCTTCGAGCCTAACGGAAAGGCACTAATGGATTTTAAATAAATCTAAACTCTGAAAAAAAAAATCAACAAACAGAACAAAGGTGTGCTGACAAAAAGAGTGGTAACACAAAAAACATACATAATCACAAACGTACATATATTTATATAACTAATAGTGCGGCACAAAAAAAAAAAAAACAAAAAAACAAATATAAATAGTTTCTAAAACACTAAATATATTTTAATACATACAAACATATGTGCCCATGATTTTGAAAGTGGTATAAGTCATATTTTTTTTGTTTCGAGATATTTAGAGTTTTGCATTTTAAAGGATTAAAAAATATTCTTGCATTATGGATTATGATTTTTCGACAGTAAAGTAGTCCCAACAAACAAGTATTTATTATGATTGTGAAATTTATAGCCATTTTTAAAATAAAATGTGGTTTTGAAAGGTTTAAATGACTTGTACCACTTTCAAAATTAACTGCATGACTTTATAAATGACTTATACCACCAATAAAACAATTTTATTAGTAATTAACATTTTATTCAAACTCATTTCATTGTGACTAAGTAAATTATTCATTAGTATTTAGGGAAATAAAGTGTTTGTGAAAAATTGGGGGAATATAGGGTAGTAGATCCATCATATCTTTACGTTTTTCTTTTGTTATTGGTCTAATGGTGGTGTATAATGGAAGTAAATCAATATTTCCGTATATTCTAGGTCTGCCTTTTTTAGGTGAGAGATCTAATACTTTGAATTCGGAGTTGTCATCCAAGGAAGTTTTATAAAACATCTTATATGGGGCATTTTTTAGAAATCTGATCCATTGTATTTTTAACCAAGGCACAGCTTCTCCATTGATGTCTTTCTTTCTATTATTCGTTGATTCTTTTAGTTGTCTTGTAGAAATAAAATCTTTTTGATTCATTTGTACTACCGAAAATGGGTTTCTCATCTTACATGATTTTATTAAATTATAATAATGCTCAGGGATGTATAAATAATTCGATTTTTTAATTTTAGTTTCTATCAAACCAAAATCGCGATCATTTGGCAAAAAAGAATGGCCGGATACCATAAATTTATGATCAATTGTTTCAACATTATTATCAGATGACTGAACAATTTTTAACCATATTAAAGCTATGTTAATGTTTCGATTTTGTCCTGAGCAGGCATCACTGTAAGCTATTATATGCTTTTGAGTGGTAATGTCCCGAATGTGCTTTAAGATGCAGGACGCAACTTCCTGTGATCCTCTTGAGGCGATTGTTTCATCCCATGCATACATTTTAGCATTTCCATTGTGGAAATTATGAAACCCTAAATTGTATACATACATGTTGCGCTTATAGTAAGCTACCGAAACAGAAAGTTTTGGGTAAGGAAGCGCTTTCTGTAGGTCAAATGTGAATCCGTAATTTTCACTCGGGTTATCTTTTGCTTTTTGTATGTCATCTGTTAAACTTTTTCTAGCCTGTTCGGCTCTTTTAAGATGTGAATCATGAATTTCCATAAGATGCAACTTCTCGTCTTCATTACTGGATGCTTCAATTTTTAGTTTTAACGAATCACACTTTTGGCACGTGTCTTTACGAGGAGTATGAAAATTTAAGTTGAACTCAGTATTAAATATTTTTCTATAAATCCACTCCTTTACACATGACGTATTATTTTCATCACATTTTTCCACATATAGCCCATACATTTTTCGAATATCTAAGTCAGCACTTAGGTACTTTCGACCTGAAGTGTGATGTGACCGCGTGTAATGGCTCTCACATGCTGGAAAACTCAGAATATGATCTCGTACTACTTTAATTTTTTCTTCATCTGTTTTTCTAGATGAACTAGCCATTTTGCCACGACCATCCATTCCAGGTGTTTCAGAATTTAAGGCACGGCTTAATCTTCCGTTAGATATTTTGAAAGTATCCAAAAAAAAAGTTTTGCAAACAGAAACTTCCGAACTCATACATACATATAGATGAAACTTAAGACTCCATTTTCTCATATATCCTTTGTGATTTCTGGGGCGTTTTTGTTTTATTGCTTGTTTTCTAATCAAACCATACAGAAACATATTCTGTTTTTCGAAACATGCTAAATTCCAAAAATAATCAAAATTAGCTTTCCTGTCTTCATATCCGATTCCATTTAAACACTTTTTGGAACAAAGACAATCTATATTTTCGAAAACTTTAGCACTCACGCGCTTAGAGTTTTTTGTTTCATATTCCTCTCCACGATTTCTCTTCATTTTTCTTATATTTTGTGCATAATTTTGTTGATTGCGTGTCCTCTTTCTTGATTTCATTTTGCTTTCTTCCATTTGTAAGGGTTCCGAATTCTCTTTTAAATTATGAGCTGATTCATCAGAAGACGATATCATTCTTATTCGTTTCCATTTCTTAGGAGCATTACTTGTATTTATTCGCCGTAAAATGTCTACAAATAACTTTAAATAGTAGGTTTTTACTTTAAAAGTTTTACTTCATCATACCTGAACCACTATCTGAAGACATGACAAAATTACTTTTTGAACACACTGACTTATACCACTATCAAAACGAACAATATCTGTATTTCAGTTAACAACTAAAAAATAAACACATTTTAAAGAGTTAATTTGCATGGCATGCTGCTAATCTCTTCAGATTATGTTATTTTATTAAGATTTGACAAGTAATAGCTGATAAAGTAGATTTTTAAAATTTTTGACTTATACCACTTTCAAAATCAAGGGCTCATATGTACGTATACATAACGAAAAAGTGTGCTGAGAAAAAGAAACTATAAAAAAAAGTGCAGAAGAGCAAACCACGAAAATAAAACAAAAACGAAATCCAGTGCAGTGAAGTGAAGTGCAGTGGCGAACAAAACAAAAAAAAAGCAATCCTAAAGAGCTAAGTGTGCTAAAAACGAAGAAAAAAACATATAGTGCAGTGGAACGAAAGAAAAAAAAAGCAAACAACCAAAGCTGCGGTACCTTCAAAACCAAAACATACTAAACTTTACAAACACAAAGAACACTTAGCAGAAAAATAAACCGGGCGCGTAACCCCCAAAATAAAAATACAACAAACATATGTGCGCGAATTTAAAACAAAATATTATAAACAATTTCAACAAACAAAAAACAATAAACAATAAAAACCACACACAGACCATCGGGCACGAAAACTTAGAACAAAACATAAATAAGAACAAAGTAAAACAAATATTCGGGCGCGAACACAAAATATCTACTAACTATAAAACAACAAAAACTATTAGCCCTTCTCGTATCAAGCAGACTTCAGGAGTGGAAAAGGAATTGGAACAAAACGCTATATATCAATATATGTTAATAAATAATATTACTTTATTGTCTAGGTACTAGCTTACCTCCGTGTACTCAAACACTTATTAACAAACAAAAAACATTCAAGTATCATCTTGCAATTTTTCCGGCATACTTCTTATGTTTAACAAAAACAAGCAGGATTGTGCACAAAAAGCGAATTGATCTTGGTTAAATGAGCTTCTGCGCCCCCCTCTTAATGTAATTTAACTACATATCCCACACATACACACCATACTCAACACATCTTCACCCCACACTACACATTCCATACTCAACACATTGGCATCATGCGCATCATTTTTTCATCCTACACTACACACCGCATTCTTAACACCTCGGCATGATGCCCACCTCATCATTAACATACACACCACACACGTGGACACCAGCACACAACTAACAAAAGTGACTGGCGGACGGCGCCCAGCCTCTTTCTCGATCGATCCGTGCTCGCGCATACATACAACCGACCAATTTGTCTTTTTCTCCGGAACGCTATCGCAGCAAAGGTGAGTGCCGTGCATTTAGGTTTGTCATCAATCTTTATATGGTCCTTCGAGCCGTACCGGACGGCACAAAGTGAAAAAAAAAACGGTCACGCGTCAATAAAACAATAAAAATAATCGCGGTCGCGCGGTAAAAAATTAATCACGGCGGAGAAAACGGTGGTGAAAAAGTGAAAAAAAGGAAAAAAAAATCGGTAGTGACAAAACTTTGGAAAAACAAAAAAAAAAAAAAACATTTCTTTAACGAATGGTGACAAAAGTTGGCAAAAACGAAAAAATATATTTATGTATAAAAATGTATAACATATAAAACAGTGAACAAACGTGCAAAGTACAAAAAGCAAAAACAAAAAAAAAAGAAAACATACAAAAAGTGCAGTGGGCCAAACAACAAAAAAAAAAAAAAAAAAAAAATTAAAAAAAAAGTGAAAACAAAAAAAGGAAAGTCCCGGTAGAACAAAACCGGTAGTGTAAAAAAAAAAAAAAACTCAAAAGGGAAAACCTGTGGACAAAGTTTGGAAACACAAAACAAAAAAATAAGGCAAAGCGGTGAAACAACGTGAAAGGGAAAGAAAAACCAAAGTAAATAAAGCAAGATAAAATTTATATACATAATCTCATATACATATGTGCATATAGTGTATATGTTGGGAAAAGTGTGAAGTGTGAACAGAACAAAGTGCAGGTACAAAGCATAAAAGTGAGGTGACAAAAGTTGCGGTGCGGTTAAATACACATAAAATACACATATGTATGTATGGTGAAACTAAAAACAAAACCAAGAAAAAAAAAGTGAGGTGGCAGAAAATACAGTGCTGTGAAAATAATAAAATAAATTGAGAAAAGGGGAACTAAGAAAACACAATAACAACACCAGCAGCAAAAGGACTGGGGAAAGGAAAAACAGGCAGAAGCACACGCACAAGCACAGGCACAAGCATAGGCACAGGCAAACGTAAATTAAGGCACATACACTCATACAATTTTATCCCCAAAAGCCCCTGGCGGACATGAAAGTGAGTTGTATCGTTTCCTTTTAATATTCATATTTCATAAATATATATGTATGGATAAAAAAAAATTCCAAATTAAATTTGCGGTTCTGACAAAAATTCCGGTCAGAAGAGAGAAAAGAGAAACCGTTACCAAACTGTTTTCGTCATTCGGTTATTTTCCGGTAACAACCGAAAAACCGCTAGCAAAGCAGTTTGGTACTGTATATAGCGGGTTATTGATTGCCGGTAAATGCTTACCGTTGTGTTATAACACAAAACCTATCCCAAAAACAAAAAACAAAATTTTTTCAAGTATTGACTTGCACAATTTTCCAGCAATACCCCTTATACTTAATCAAGTATAAGCAGGTTTGCTTAAAATAAGCTACGGTAATCGTAAGCAAAAATAAATAATAAATAACATCTTTTATATTATAAATACATACATATATGTCCCATACCATATATTCATATTACATACAGAGAGCATAACTTGCTCATTTATTATTTCAACCAATTAATACGTATATTTACTCATATCCACATCAATATTTTCAAATACACATACATACATATATCTACAATTAAAAATTATTAAATTCTCCTTTCGCGGCTTCTTACCACTGCGAACATATGTATATACATATACATGTATAAGTATATGCGGCGCAATATAAAAATATATATATAGAAAAACGAGTGAACTTGAGAAAATTACTTGAGGTCGGTTAATTCTCTTTCGTGGTTTTCTTCGTACGAACACACTTATATACATATTTAAATACATGCGTATATATATATGCACATACGGGCGCATATAAATATCATATATACAATATATACTGAAAAGTATACCCGATCGACATCGGGTACAAATTATATAACAAAAAGATTGCTTTTTCATAACAACTTTCTTTTCATAATTAAATATTTGTACAAAAGTGTATTGTCTCATATGTAGATACGCTCATTGCTTCAAAATCCACATTGGCATATATTCCGCGATACCCCTTGGTTTTCGTCTAACAAAACCAAGCAGGATTGCGTATAAAATATATTCAAAGTCCACATTTTCATGTTCCCGCAATACCCCTTGATTTTTGAGCAACAAAAACAAGCAGGATTGCATAAAAAACCAAAAGCGTAATACATATGTACATACATGCATATGTACAAAGTGCAGTGATCTCTAAAACGAGCACTCATTAGCACATAATAAATAAAAGATCCACCTATAGCGATTAATTATTTATTTCATTTGAAAACTCTTATTAACGTAAAAGAGTTCGCGATTACACATATTATCAAATACGTTAAGCGTTATTTACATCAATTTCGTTCAAAACTCTTATTTACTTAAAAGAGTTCTCGTCTGATCATATATATACGAAAATATTTTTAAAATCTCGGTTTATCAAAAAAGCCATTGGTTTTATTTATTTGTTTGAAACTCTTACATACAAAAGAGTCTTTTATTCAACATCTTATATACGAAACTTTTTCTAATCAGCTACAAGTCTAGTTTTCACTAAGACGTTTTGATTTATTACATACATCTTTTAAATGAGCTCAGACTCAAAGGAATCTAAAACAACTCAGTTGCTAAAAGTTCCAAAAATGATTTCAGACGAAAAAAGTCCGTGTACACCGGCTGAAGCTACACGCTCAAAGCAAGGTGCTACAAAACTAAAGAGGGGTAAAGATATTTCTTATACAAAATTCATTGCTGAGAGTGACAGTTTGATACGATACTGCACTCGATTTTCATCTTCACCGATTCAAGACAATTCGGAAGCGGTCTTAGAAATCAAAAAAGATAATTTAGACAATTTCTGGACACGTCTCCAAGCGGCATATGACGCAATCGTAGAATCTGACGACTCAGATCTACCGGAAAATTTTAAATCCTCGGCATACACCAAGTATGAACACTCCCTAGACCAGTTCGAAGACACAAAGGCAATGATTTCTGATCAAATAAAGCTATTAAGAGCAATTGCACCTACTCCACAACCGAGAGTAGAGCTGCCACCAAGACAATCCCAAGAGGCAAGTTCAGGCATTCACCTTAAAGTGCCAGTATGCGACACAGATATATTTCATGGTGGTTATGAACAGTGGCCGTCCTTCCGGGACATGTTTACAGCTGTGTACATAAACCATCCCAAATTGTCACAAGCGCAGAAATTGTATCACCTCAGATACAAAACCAAAGGTCAGGCAGGCGTATTAGTGAAACAGTTCGCTCTCAATGACGAAAATTTTAATTTTGCTTGGGAAGCTCTAAAAGCACGTTATGAAAACGAAAGAATATTGGTCGACAAACAGGTGACGATATTAATGAATTTACCAAAAATTCGGAAAGAAACAAGTGAAGAGTTCATAAAGCTTCAATCAACTGTTTCAAATTGTTTGTCGGTTTTATCGACACAGAATATTCCCACAGATAATTTGGACCCCATTCTGGTAAATATATGCACAGCTGCATTACCAGAAAAATCGTTACTTTTGTGGGAGCAATCGCTCTCATCGCGAAGAAAGTGCCCAACGTGGCAGCAAATGAAAGAATTTCTTACTACCCAATACGAAATTGCAGAAAGGGTAGATAAAAAACTAGTCAGAACGAAAAACGTTCAACACGACCTAAATCGAAGTTTCGTTAGACCCCAAGCTAGTAACAACCACAATTTAAGCAGAAGCTTCTTTAAAAATCAATCGTTCACATCCGAACAATATAAGCAAACGTCATGCGAACTGTGCAGAGGAGGTCACAAACTAAAATTGTGCGAAAAATTCAAAAAAATGAATGTTAGCGATCGAAACTCTTTTTCACACAAATTTTACCTCAGTAAAAATATTTAGATACGTATTTAATAAAGCCAACTGGGCAAAATTTGGTAAACTGGTTAATCTGCACCTAAATTGCATTGATCAAGCAGCGGTCAGAAATACAGACGACATTGATAGGTTAATAAACAACTTCAACGAGGCAATCTGTTGTGCGAAAGCAGGTAGTATTCCAAAAAAGAGTATATACTCTCACACAAAGCCACTTCCTCAAAATATCATTGCACTTATAAAACGTAGAAACCGACACCGGCGGAATTGGTTGAGATACAGAAATACGGCCGATCTCGTCCTAGTGAGATGGCTTAGTCATGTTATTGTCAATAAGATTTTTGTTCTCAGAAACGAAAATTGGAACAATCTTTTAGCAATGTTAGAGGATAATTCTTCCCCATTTTGGAAACTATCTAAAGTGATCAAGAAGAAACGTTCCAGCATACCAACATTACGACAAAATGCTTGCTGCTTTTCCACACCATTACAAAAGGCGGACATTTTAGCAGATACATTTAAAATGAATCAGTGTCACTCTAACAACCTCAGCGATCATGCAACCATATCAGAAGTCAACAACTTTGTGTGCGATTTAGACTCTCAGATAATAACCTCCGAACAGACATTTTTTACAACTATCTCTGAGATCTCCTCAATTAACACAAATCTTAAAACATCTAAATCGCCGGGATTAGATAATATACAAAATCTATGCCTCAAGGCCCTGCCTAGAAAAGGATTAAAGTATCTCACAAGAATTATAAACGAATGTCTTCGTTTATGCTACTTTCCGTCCCAGTGGAAGCTTTCAAAGGTTGTACCAATATTAAAGCCCAACAAACCCGCAGAATGCCCAACGTCATATCGCCCAATAAGTTTGCTGTCATCAGTAAGTAAAATTTTTGAAAAAGTTATAAAAGAAAGACTGTCGACCTTCATGGAAGACAATGAAGTGCTCCCGCCAGTGCAATTTGGTTTCCGACGTGAACATAATACCTTACACCCATTGCTTAGAATAAAAAAAATCATAAAAACAAATTTTACAAACTCTAAGTTCACTGGTATGGTTTTACTAGATATCAAAGCTGCATTCGACTCTGTTTGGCACGACGGGCTCTTGTACAAAATGATGCTCTTGAAATTTCCCTTAGTTTATATTAAAATTATACAAAGTTTTTTGACCAACCGATCATTTACAGTCCACCTAGGCGAAGCTCATTCTCGCAAAATTGACATCAATGCTGGTTGTCCCCAAGGTTCGTGTCTGTCTCCATTGTTGTACAACATTTTTACTTCGGATTTCCCACCTCTAAGTAAGAGCACAGCTTCTATTTTCGCGGACGACACCGCAATACTCTGCTCAGGCTTCATTGCAGCTGATATCACAAATTCACTCCAAGGGGACTTTAATATCCTTGTCTCTTACTTTAACAAGTGGAAAATACTGGTTAATACTGACAAGACCAAAGCAATTTTTTTCACGAGGAAGCGTAAAAGCATCTTTCTTCCAACAAGTCATATTTCACTTAACTCTTTCGATGTCAACTGGGAAAAAACTGTTAGATATTTAGGACTGATACTAGATCCTAGACTGACCTTTAAAGACCACGTGCTTTACATCATTAAAAAAACTAACATACTAATACGGTCGTTATACCCATTTATAAACAGAAGATCAGAACTTAGTATAACCAACAAAATGTATCTATTCAGGTCTATTTTCCAAGCTGTGGTTTTTTATGGGGCACCAGTATGGGCCGATATCGCGAACTCCCACATCCACAAACTTCAAGTGGCCCTAAATAAAATATTAAAAATAATTTTCAACCTACCATGGCATTTTTCTACCTCCGAATTACATGACAGAGCTAATGTTGAATTAGTCGCAGATAGATTGTCCCGACTAAATAGAAGGTTTAACGAACGCTGTGAGTATTCCATATACTCTCATATTAATGAATTAATTAATTAACTTATGTAAAATATATTCTTAGTTATAAAGTAGAAATAAGTAGGTTAAGATAATATTCTTCAAGGGTTTTTTGTTAATTTTTCCCCTACAAAACTATATTATTTATAGTAACATTTCATAGCTCATTCTCAAATAATTTTTAAGTAGAAAAGGTAAAATCGCCTGTACTCTTAACTTATATACATTAGTCACTGTAAAAACATATATTATAAGAAGAAGTGAAATAAATTTGAATTTGAATTTGAATTTGAATTTTATGCGTTACAAAACAAATTGGGGTTGCACCATTGTATCCAAAAGCCTCCCATACCATAAGAGATCCACCCTGGAAATTCCTCGAATGCCTTGTTTCTAGTGGTCGTCGAATATCTCTCCAATATTTGTCATTGCCGTCGGGGCCATCTAAATTAAATTTTTTTTCATCACTAAAAACCACTTTTTTCCACTCGTCGTCCCACAATGAATGCCTTTGGGCATATTGCATCCTTGCAGTTTTGTGCCGAGGTAGCAACTTAGGCTGAGGCGCTCGTTTGGCATACTGGATGTTACCATTCTCTTTTAAAACCTGCTGAACTCGACGGGTGGACACTTCAAGATTTAGTTGAAGCCTAATTTTTGATGGGGAAATGTTTTTACTGACTGCTAAACGCTTTATTTGCCGTTTCGGCCGTTCATCAACCTTTGGAGGACGTCCACTTCTTTTTGTTGTACCATAAATTTCGGGATTTTTTAAAAAGGAACATATTGTTTTCTTGTTGCGATGTAATTTTTCAGCGATATCCCTTATTGTAGCTCCACATTCCCGCATCGTTTGAATTTTAGTGCGCTCAACAAGCGATAAATGGGTTCCGCGAGGCATTTTTAAATTAGTTACTAAATTAAGCTCGTTAGGATGGATAAATATTCTTTTAGTTATGTATTGAAAACAAACTCACTTTAAAAATCCTTAAAAATACAGAGTAAATGTAACGTCTTGCCTATACGAAATACGTTTCCTTATTGTACGCTATAATTATTTCGCTCTGAATATACAAGTGCGCAAATTAAACAGAAAGTAACGGTACTACAAAAGTACCGGTGCCACAAATATGTACTGCTCAACAATGAACAAATAGGTCGCAATTGCTTACATGCATTCGTTTCCAAAAAACGCTTGTATACTTCCCTAAATTCCCTTTTTTAGTTTGTACACAATACTTATTTCGGTGACTGTAGCTATCACATAAATAGCAAGCATTGGCAAAAGGTTTCACACCTAAAGCTAGCAGACCCAAACTGCAACACCCCCGCTCAAATAGATCTTCTATTAGGCAGCGATCTCATACCACAAATTATTCTCGAAGGTATTGAGAAAATTACCAAAACACTTCTGGCGCAAAATACCATTTTCGGATGGGTCCTAAGCGGACTAGTTGCGGAACCAGTTACAACATTGACAACTCAAGTTGAGGAAGTCTACAATGAGTACCTCAATTCACAATTGTGAAAATTTTGGGAACTAGAAGAACTCCCCCCCATATCAGTCACAACCCCTGAAGATCAGTATTGTGAGGATTTTTACAAAGCCACAATTACTAGATCAGAAAATGGTCGGTACGTCGTACGACTACCACTTAACCCTTTCAGTGGATTTGTTGAATATATTCGACATTGGATGAGCGCGCTTTTTCATGTCAAAAAAGTAACTGTAAACGTGCTCATAAGTTCTTGTTGTTAAATTAGTTAGTCAGGCAGAGAGCATTTTAATGAACACAAGCTACTTTCAGTTTTCTAAATTTTAGTTACTTAGTTAATTTGATCTTTTTGCTGGGTTATCAACAAGATTGTCCGATCGGCTATATTTCAACATAAATTTAGGTATTTAGAATTTATCAGAAGTGTTCGACAAAATTATATGTTAATCAATAGTGTTTAAATAATCGTTCTTATCAAAAAAAAACAAAGAAAAAGTAATTAGCGTATACCTATAATTCCCAATATATTGTTGTCGAATATAATTGACATTGACCCGCAAAGTAAGTTTTTTTTTCCGATTAGAAAAAAAAAATGTATATAAAAGTTTGGTTATTTATAATAAATTTTCAGAAAATTTGGCATATAAAGCTTTAAATGATGATGAGATATTTGAAATTCTTGCAAATTGTTCTGATATTGAAGATGGAAATGAGTGCCAGTGTGAAGATATGGTGGAATATGATGTCGAAAAGGTGGATGGAAATACTTTTGAAGTGATAAAACGGGAAATTATTCCAGATTGCGGTGAAGCCTTAGATGAAGTGTTAGATTTGGAATTGCCGCTTATCACTGAGGCCGAAATATCTGGAATGGGTATATCAGTTGATAATGAGCAGCCAAGGTCAAGCATACAAACTCCATTGACCTTCACAGCAAAGAAAGCTATTTCTTGGAGAAAAAATCGAATAGAACATTCTTCGACAGCAATTCAGTTTGAACGTACACAAGATGCTGCAGATATTGAAATTGGTACACCATATTCATATTTTAAAAAATACCTTACTGATGATTTCTTCATTGGAACTGCGTATCATAACAATTTATATGCTCAACAAAAAGGTCAATTAAATTTCACGGAGTGCTCAGTCAATGAAGTTCGAATTGTTTTTGCACATCATATAATGATGGGGGTTTTAAAATTTCCGAGAGTTGAAATGTTTTACGATCCTTCGCTTGGAATATCATTTTTCAGAGAATATGACCAGAAAACGTTTTTTTCTATTAGAAATAATTTACATTTGGTTGATGTTATGGACAAAAAAAGGCAGAATAGAGATCGACTTTTTAAAGTTCAACCAATAATAAACACAGTGAGAAATCGTCTTTGGAGCCTACCATTGGAGGAAAATCTCTGTATTGATGAACAAATCATTCCATTTAAAGGGAAGTTTGTAGCAAAACAATACATAAAAGGAAAGCCCACCCCATAGGGAATCAAAGTTTTTTTTTTATACGGTAAAAGTGGAATTCCGTATGATTTTCTTATTTATCAAGGATCGACAACTCCATTAGATAAAAAAATAGTGAAAGATGTTGGTTTCGGTTCTGCTGCTGTTCTTCATCTATGTCAACGGATTCCAAGTATGGCCATTGGTCACAATCTATTTTTCGACAACTACTTTCCTTCTTACCAGCTTTTCGAAATATTGAAGCAACGCAAAATTAATGCCGCCGGAACCATTCGTGTTAATAGATTTGCTTATCCCAAACTTCCTAGTGAGAAAGAAATGAAATCAAGAGGGCGAGGGTTTTCTGCTAAATGCATTGACGAAAATGGTGTTGTACTTATCACTCCTTGGTACGACAATAAAGTCATCAACCTGGGGTCGAATTTTGTTGGAATTGGAGTTAAAGATAAGGCTAAACGGGAAAAAGATTCTAATGAATTTATATGCATTGACAGACCACAAGTTGTACGTATGTATAACGAGAGCATGGGCGGAGTGGATTTACTGGATCAAATGATTCAATGTTACCGCATTGACATTCGTTCTGTCAAGTGGACACTTCGCGTGATAATGCACTTTGTAGATTTGTCTTTGACAGCGGCATGGTTGGAATATAGACGCGACTGTACATTGAAGAATATTCCAAAGAAAAATGTAAAGGACTCCATGAGTTTTAGGATCGCTGTAGCAACAACACTGCTTTCTGCAGAACAGGAAAATACACAAGGGGATATAGCACGTAAACGAGGAAGACCGTCGAAGACAAAGTCAAGGGGCAGCAGCCAAATAGCTTTGCGTTCTGAAAGTAACACAGAAAGCGACAATTATTCTGTGTCGCCTAATCCGCCTAAGCATAAAAGAAATGTCCAAACACAACCACCGCCAGAAGTTCGTTTGGATCAAATAAGGCATTTACCGGAATTTTTAAATGTTAAAAGCACAGGACGTTGCAAAGCTAACAATTGTGGTAAAAGTTCCTTTATAATATGTAAAAAATGTAACGTTTATCTCTGTGTAAAACGAGAAGCCAAATGTTTCTTGGAATACCACAAAAACCAATAAATACAATTATAAAATCAATTAATTTTCAATAAATATGCCATATAATTTGAGAGAGAATTGCATTTTTCATATAACAAATTTTGGTATCTTCCAGTGTCAATGTCGAATATAATCGACATGCCCTAACTGTAAATTGCGATATCACAGGTAAAAATAAATATTTTTTTCGAACTTAGGAGCGTTATATTACCTTAAAAAAAAAGTTTTAGATTTTTTTTTTCCACCACAAATTATTTTTTCCATTGAAAGGGTTAAGCAACAATTTCCTAACACACTCGCCTTAGGTCACTCTCGCACCTCTGCAATACAGCAGTTTCTAAGTATGGAAAGAAACCTACTTAAAAAAGGCGAACTCAAATCTGAATATGATGGTGTGTTAGAAGAATACCTCCATTTAGATCATATGGAGGAAGTAAACCCAGGGGAGAAAATCGTCAACGGCAAATACTACTCCTTTTACCTGCCACATCACGCAGTAGTAAAGCCAGACAAAAAAACAACAAAAGTAAGAGTTGTTTTTAATGCTTCGAGAACCACTAGTTCAGGGAATTCCCTAAATGATATCCTATTTACGGGACCCACACTCCAACCAGATTTAATGCTTCTGATATTAAATTGGCGTATATACAAATACGTATTCAATGGGGACGTTGAAAAACTGTATCGGCAAATAGGCGTACATAAAGAAGACCAAGATTTTCAACGTATTATGTTCCGAAGATCCCCCACCAGTCCTTTACGCGACTTTAGACTAAAAACAGTTACATTTGGCGTTAACTGTGCACCATATTTAGCCATTCGAACCCTCCACGATTTGGCTGAAAACACCAAGTCAGAATTTCCTCTGGCGACTCAGGTGTTAAAAACACAAACGTATGTAGACGATATTCTGTCTGGAAGTCACAGTCTTCCACAAGCATACGAATCATTATCACAAGTAATCCAAGCCCTCACATCCGCAGGGTTTCCATTAAAAAAGATTACGGCAAATCACCCAACTATATTAAAAAATATACCAAAAGAAAATTTGTTGGACACTAATTTCCTTATTTTCGAAAAGGAAAGTACAACAAAAACACTGGGCATCCAATGGAATGCGATATCGGACCAGTTCTCATACACGACAGAGTCCATATCTGCATTATCAGCCATCACAAAAGGACAGATTCTATCCTCGGTGGCAAAACTTTTCGACCCCGCAGGATGGCTTTCGCCAATTATGATCCAAGCGAAAATCTTAATACAAGAATTATGGCTAGATGGAACCGACTGGGACGAAAAAGTGAAACCGCTTCGCTTAGAAAAATGGTCCCAGTTCGCAAACAATCTGAAACTACTCCCCCGAATACAAAGTCAAATTACATGGCTTTTGTGACGCCTCAGAAAAAGCATACTGCGCTAATATCTATGTGCGCACGCAAAGTGACACCACGACCACAAGCCACTTGTTAGTACCAAAACAAAGGGTGGCACCTTTAAAAACTATAAGTCTCCCACGACTTGAGTTATGTGGCGCACTACTACTTTCAAAATTAGTAGCCATGGTGCAAATGCATTTAAACATGACAAAATGCAAACTCTATATGTGGTCCGATTCCGAAATTGTACTAGCCTGGTTGGAAAAACCACCACATGCATGGAAGACGTATATTTCTAACCGAACGTCTCAAATACTTGACCTAGTGGGATCAGCCACTTGGCGTCACGTAGCCAGTGCTGACAATCCTGCCGATCTAGGTACAAGAGGGTACAAGCCACTGCACCTTGCCACTACCACCCTCTGGTGGAATGGCCCCCGATGGTTGATAGAATCTCCTGATTCTTGGCCACAATCCCCCATGCGCAACATTATTGCACCGGAAGGTCGAAAAATCGCCACCTTTCACACATTATTGGATGATGCCGACATCCTTGAACGATTTTCCTCGTTTCCAAAAGCGCTCAGAGTAATCGCTTATATGTTCAAATTCATAGAACAACTCAAAAGCAAAGTTAAGGGATCACATAATTTCCCATGTAACACAGTGACGCACCTAGAGTTACAAAAGGCAAAGGTCGCACTAATCATATACACAAGCGCGCTATTTCAGCCGCGATATATCACTACTAAGAGAATCGAAGCCGATTGATAAAAAGAGCTCACTCTTAGTCCTAAACCCATTTCTGGACACGAAAGGTTTGCTTCGTGCCAATGGTCGGCTTGCTAATTCGAGCCTAACATACGAACGCCATCCCATAATAATCCCAGAGAGGTCACCATTTGCCACACTGTTCCTCCACTACATCCACATCTTAATGCTACACGCCAAACATCGCCTCATGCAACAGATGGTACGCCAGGAGTATTACATCCCCCGTCTTATGCCGCAAATCAAGAAGTGCATCTTCACGTGCAAATCTTGCACAAGCAGAAGATGCGAACGCAGATTATGGCAGCACTTTCACCTGAACGCTGCAATTTCGCTCTGCCTTTCACCACAACAGGTGTTGATTTTGCTGGGCCTTTCCAGGTAAAGGCGTCTATGTTAAGGTCTCCCACTCTCATGAAAGGCTATGTGGCTGTCTTTGTATGTTTCACGACAAAGGCAGTACATCTTGAGCTATGTAGTAATCTGACGACGGAGGCTTTTCTCTCGTAATTTGCTCGCTTCGTCGCTCGACGTGGCTACCCTTCAAAAATCATGAGCGATAACGGCAAAACCTTTATTGGAGCTCAACGAGCCACAGAAAAGCAATTTGTGGGTTTTTTAAAACAAGTGTCACCCGACATCGTACAAAAGTACGCTCCTCAAGGTATCAATTGGCAATTCATTTCCCCAAGCGCTCCTCATATGGGCGGCTTATGGGAATCAGCTGTGAAAAGCTTCAAATCCCATTTCAAACGGGTAGCTGGAAATTATAAATTCAATTACGAAGAGTTCACGACGTTATTAAATCGAATTGAAGCCGTTCTCAATTCACGGCCACTCACAGTATTATCGCAAGACCCCTCAGATTTCACCGCCAGGGCATTTTCTAAAAGGAGCACCCATCCTGGCCATTCCTGAGCTAGGCGTGGAGTCGCTATCCCTATTGAATCGATGGGAACGAATTAAAATTCTCTATCATGATTTCAGCCGCCAATGGAAGGACGAATATATAAAGGATCTCCACAAAAGATACCGCTGGAAGACTCCTGAACAGGCGCCTAAACTTGGAGACTGTATCCTCATTCATGATGATTGTCTGCCCCCTACCGAGTGGCGGCTTGGCCGCATAGAAAAGCTTCATTATGGCTCCGACGGTCACATCCGGGTCGTGGATCTCCGTGCGCAACACGGAACGTTAACCAGACCGCTCGTGAAGCCCACCACCGACGAACGCGAATCCGAAAATCGAAAAAACCAAACCGATAATCTCGCGATATAATACTGCCACCGAATTTAACACAAAAACGAGAAGTACGCCAATAACAACCGTAAAAAAATTATAAACCGTTCGAATTAAGACGCTGTATAAAATAACCAAGCCAAAAAATTTTCGACCAATATGACGACACGTTCATGCCACATATCGTGGCACGTTCACCATGTTTGCTTATCCGATAGAAATTTATAATCAATAATCTTCTCTATACAGATTACCATGGATATAGATACGCCAGCCGCAAATACGTCAACCGCTCGCGCGGCTACGAATGTGTCACGCAACGGGCCTACCCCAGCGCCCCAGACGAAAGTTGCAACAGCATCGGCCGCTGCACCGGCAACCGCACCAGCAAAAACGCCGGCACCTGTACCGGCAATCGCGCCTGCAGCGGTCCTACCCTCCGCACCTCGTGGTGGCACGCGACCAACACCAAACCCATCACAGACTTCGGAGACCCGTCGGATAAGGTGTCCCATCTGTCGACGCCCTCATCGTCAACACCATTGTGGAATATTTAGGGGTAAGGGGCCTTTGCAACGGCAGCAAGTTGCTCAGGCCCACGGGCATTGCATCAACTGCCTGTCGCATACTCATCCCACACTACACACCGCATTCTTAACACCTCGGCATGATGCCCACCTCATCATCAACATACACACCACACACGAGGACACCAGCACACAACTAACAAAAGGGACTGGCGGACGGCGCCCAGCCTCTTTCTCGATCGATCCGTGCTCGCACATACATACAACCGACCAATTTGTCTTTTTCTCCGGAACGCTATCGCAGCAAAGGTGAGTGCCGTGCATTTAGGTTTGTCATCAATCTTTATAGATCTCTCTAACGAGCTCTCAATTGCTTACGAACAAAGCATAATCATTATAACAAAACAAGTGCATACTTATGTACAAAGCATATTGATCTCTTCGACGAGTTCTCAATTGCACAAAACATAAGCGACTTCATACGCACATACAAACATACATATAAGTCCAAGTATTAGGGTGTACCTAAATACAAAATATTCGGACATAAAATATTTTAATTAATTAAAAGTACGGTTTTTAATAGCAATTAACAATTCAAATATATTTTCGAACTAAAATATAAATAAATAATACTATTTTGAAAAATGGTTAACAACAACAATAATCAAAATACACCTGCAGAAGCTACACGCCCAAAACAGGTTGCTAAATTTATTTCAGTAAGTGACAGTTTAACAAGATACTGCATTAGATTTGCCTCTTCACCGATTCACGAAAACTCGGAATCGTTATTAGAAACAAAAAGCCAAAGTCTTGAAAATTTCTGGACTCGTCTCCAAACGGCTCATGACGCCATAGTGGAATCTGACGATTCAGACCTACCAAAAAATGTGAAACAACCGGCTTACGCAATATACGAAAACTGCTTGGACCAATATGAAGAAACGAAAGCTATGATCTCCGATCAATTAAAGCTCATTAAAGCAATTGCACCTACTCCCTACAGTGGAGTAGAGCTGCCACAAATAGACTATCAAGAGGCAAGTTTAGGCATCCAACTCGAGGTGCCTGCATGTGATACAGAAACGTTTTACGGAGGTTATGAAGAATGGCCGTCCTTCCGGGACATGTTCACAGCCGTTTACATCAACCATCCACAATTATCAAAGGCACAAAAACTGTATCACCTCCGATACAAAACAAAAGGTCAAGCAGGCGAAATAGTTGAACAGTTCGCATTAAATGACGACAATTTCAATTTGGCTTGGGAAGCTCTAAAAGCTAGATTTGAAAACGAAAGAATACTGGTCGATAAGCAAGTAACGACACTATTAAAGTTGCCTAAAATTAAGAAAGAAACAAGTGTAGAATTCATTAAACTAGAATCTACTGTTTCTAATTGTTTGTCGGTTCTATCGACACTGAATATTCCCACAGACAGCTGGGACCCAATTCTGGTAAACATTTGCACCGCCGCATTACCAGAAAAGTCGTTACTTCTATGAGAGCAATCGCTCTCATCACGAAAAAAAGTGCCCAACGTGGCAACAAATGAAAGATTTTCTCACCACCCAATATGAAATTGCGGAAAGGTTAGAAGGAAAAATAATCAAAAATAAGAACATTAAACACGACCAAAGTTGAAGCTTAAATAGACCCCAAGCTAGAAACAAAAACAAATCAAATAGAATTTTTAACAAAATACAATCTATCACATTCGAACAGAGAAAACATACGTTATGCGAACTATGCACAAGAGGGCATAAGCTTAAAACTTGCGATAAGTTTAAAAAATTAAATATTAACGAAAGGAACAACTTTGTCGGATCAAAAAGACTCTGTACAAACTGCTGCAAATTTAATTGCTTATATTGTCACAAAAGACACAATTCTATGCTTCATTACAGCAGATATCCCATCTCACCCCAAAGAAGCGCTTATTCACAAAGAACCACGGGTATAATTGCAAAAGCAAATCCCGAAAACCAAAATTCGAAAAATTGCCAAAAGACACCATGTTGCTCAAAGGCACAAAAGGTTCAAACGCTGCACAGCGAAGCACAAAGTGGACTAGTTACAGAACTAGTTACCACCATACCAACTCAAGTTGACTATAATACAAACAAATACCTTAATTCGCAATTAAGTAAATCGCAAAAGTTAAAGAAACTTCCGTTAACAAACCAAACTGTAAAAGATCGGTATTGTGAGCACTTCTCTGAAGCTACAACTACTCGATCAAATAATGGCCGGCACGTCGTACGACTACCACTAGAGCCACAATATTCCAACACTATACAAATTGGTATAAAAAATAAAGTTCGAGTTACCTCTGACAGTCCCCATATTAAAAGGACATACTACTTTTCGGCCCCGCAGGATGGCTTTCGCCAATAATGAAAAAAAAAAGAGTTCTGAACAAATCTTAGAGCGGTGGCGGGCTACTAAACGCCTAATTAGTGCATACGTACTAAAACATGAAATACACAGTTGTATCAAAAAGTCGAAAAATCGACATTTTCATTAATTTTCAAAAATAAATAAAATCTCAAAAGGAGGTTAAGGGATTACCATACTCCCAATGCGATAAAGTGACGCACCTACACTTACAAAAAGCAAAGGTCGCTCTTATCGCATCTATGCAAGCGCTCCTCATATGGGTGAGTTAGGGAAATCAGCTATACAAAGCATTAAACAATTATGAAGAATTCTGTACTACACGAATTGAAGCCGTTCGCAATTCACAGCCATTCTCCCGCAAGATACCTCTATTGTCACAGTCCTAACACCAAGGCTAAGGAGTACCCATTCTGCCCATATCTGGTCAGACGTGGAGTTACTATCCTTCAGCAGCCGGGAATAAATAAAAGACAAACAACTGCTGATAACATAGAAAAGGCAAATAATAAACAACCGATATGGCATACCGATGAAATAATAAATTTTAAATTACTTTTTTACTATAATAATAAATCAAATAAACCCGCAAACTAAAGTTGCTTCTCTTAAGCATCTACCCGCATATTAAAATGCACATTCAAATACATGTGGTATGTTTGAAACCAAAATCCGTTCTCTACACACACGGATAAATATGAGTATACTACAAATCCATTAAGGAATACTTCTGCTGTCAGAACGTATTCCGCGCTTCGGCTACTCTACCGAAATAAATGCAACAGAATATACATACGCAATACTAGGCAAAATATTCGCCTAGGGGGCCCAAGATGTTTAAATGACTTAAGAATCCACCCACTCTACCCGGGAAAACTGGCGCCCCCTAATAAGATAGCTTAATTCACCACAGCTGAAGACACCAAGACAACTCACCATACCTATACACCCACTCATCAAAAAGGATGGACAAGGGGAAAGCAGAGACTATTCGTTCGCTACAGCTCGTCGAGCACTCATCGCTCATACTTTCGCTTCTATACTGCGCCGCGAAATTCCCACTTTTTTCGAGCGCCATCGTTCCACCCGCGCCGACAGCGTTCCAACTCTTGTACCTATGTACATACATATATTTTCGCAAAGCATTGTTCTGTAAACAAATGATATCTTTAAATAAATTGTACCGGTTAAATAAATAGCTTTTTTCCATTTTAAACACTCGCACGAGTGTATTGTGTTCCCCAATAAATTGGGTCGGTAATTAACTACAAAATATTATTGCGTGAGAGTGTAAGCATGCTATGCTAATACTATACTACTACTACTTGCTATATATATATTTCTGGACTAGGCAACACTAAGTGTTGCCAGGTGCAATCTGACATTTCTATTGGAAAGTTTGACATTTTTTAGCATTACATCACTCAGAACGTTTTGTCATTTAATCGTGAATTGTTTTATTTACAGGGAATTAAAAAATTCATCTCGGCCAAAAAATGGAATTAACTCGTGAACATTTTCGTGCGATCATTTTTCACAACTTTCGACGTGGATTATCACGACAAGAGTGCATCGATAAACTAAAATCTTTGTATGGCTATGAAGTACCATCCTATAGCACTGTGAAAAACTGTTACGACGAATTCAATCGTGGCCGACGCTCGCTCAAAGACGAATTCCGTGAAGGTCGTCCAAAAACAGCCGTTGTGCCAGAAAACATCGATGCCGTACGTGAACTGATAATGCAAGACCGTCATGTAACATACCTTCAGATAGAGGCATGCCTATGCATTTCTCCCACCAGCATACATTCGATATTGCATGAACACCTGGCCGTTAAAAAGATTTGTTCTCGTTGGATCACACACAATTTGACAATCGCTCAAAAAAAGGCTCGTGTGGATTGGTGTAAAGAAATGCTGAAAAAATACGATCGCGGTGCTTCAAAAGACGTTTATGAGATCGTCACAGGTGACAAATCATGGATCTATGCGTATGAGCCCAAAACAAAACAACAATCGACCGTGTGGGTCTTCCAAGACGAGCCAAATCCAACGGAAAAAAAACCTTTTCGTTGATAAATATGCCTATTTTCATTATTAGGCCAGAAATATATATAGCAGCCCTCGTAGTTTTTACTGTCCAGCTGGTTGATGTCCTTGTTAGAGTAAAAGCTGGCATCACCGTCATATAAGAAGTGCAGTGGACGGGACAAGGACTGAAGTTAGTAGGTCATTGTGGCATTTACTACAGCGCCCATATAAGGAAGCGCAAAATCGTGGTGGAAGAGTTACTCCGTCGCCGAGTACTGGCATTCATCCCGCATCAAAGCGAAGTTCTTCAACATATCGCTGATTTGTGCCAACGCCCCGACTGAAGAAAAGGACTATGTGACATATACAGTTGTATAGACGGACGAAGAGAGATACTCAGATTTCAAATAGTGTCATCACCCCGATCATTTATATATGTAAACTTGTATCCAAAATTTTACACTACCTCACAAAAGTATTTAAAAAATTAAATTAAAGAGAATTGCTACATGTTCTTACAAAAAGATATTGTTCAATTACGGCATTGAAGTTTTAACTTTTACTCAAAAATTAAGTCTTAACTTTAAAGAAACAGAGGTAAAGCATTTCAACTGAAAAAATCGGTAAATTTATGTCACAAGATTATCCGCAAAAATTGTTTCTATAAAAACCAAACTAAACCTTACATTTCCACCCTCGTTCTTAACCGAACATATGTATTTTCTTAGCCTTTCGGAATTCATTTTTTGCTGAACTTTGTTGCCACAGCCAAACTCAAATATTTTGAACTTCGTTTTGTCACAAAAATATACTTTTCGCCAAAACTCGAAAATATGATTTCCGCACGTTTAAGCGAGTTCCAAACGCTTTTTTCGATTTATTTCACTTTTAAAAGTATTTATTGAATGAATGCGCCCATTAAAGCCAACAACTCTAAGCATCCTGCGTACAGTTTTATCGATCGGTAAGAAGGCAATGCTCAATGTTTGGTGGGAACAGATTGGTGTGGTATATCATGAGCTCCTGAAACATGATGAAACTGTTAAAACTAATCGCTACAGACAACAAAGTGCAGAAAGTGCAGAGAAGTTGTCATCACCTCCTATGCCTTTATCCAGCACTATCTAGAACTCATCTCAAGTATCTAGGAGCTTCGGAATTCAAAGTTCTGGACGAAGTTTCAAACCGAGATATCAGTCGCTCTTAAAGTTCACCAAAAAAGTTGATATTCTGTGTTACGAATACTTCACTTCAAACTAAACTGAAACTCCATCTGGCATTACCACGGTTGCATGACAAAAAATGTTTGTATTTTATTTTGAGTCAGAGTTCAACCTTGTTTTGATGATAAAGATTCCAAATCAAAATTC
This sequence comes from Bactrocera zonata, assembly GCA_037783105.1. Classification (NCBI taxonomy): domain Eukaryota; kingdom Metazoa; phylum Arthropoda; class Insecta; order Diptera; family Tephritidae; genus Bactrocera; species Bactrocera zonata. Next base: position 11,540,752 of record JBAWJQ010000001.1, on the reverse strand, counting down.
GGGCAAGCTCAAAATATTTTGGGTTCATCGAAGTTGAAAATTAAGTGATATAAACCACCGTTAGGTGAGCAAAACTATTATACTCTCTGTTGCTACATGTTGCGTGAGTATAAAATTACAAAATTAGCAAATTTTGAAACTTTGAAAGGTTAAAATAAAATAAAAGTTTCCCTTGCCGCTAGAATAAGAATTTCTGATATACTTTAAACCATATATATCGGCCAATAAAATAAAAATAACACGAAATGGCGCAATCGAACATTATATGCTCTTGCAACTTGGAGAGATCAGCGCCAAGGAAATACCTTTTGGTGTAAAACGTCAACCTGAGGATGCATACTATGCATACATATACTATATACAAGTATAACTCATACATTGACCGACATATTCGGCATAAGGTTTGTTAGAAAAACGAAAATCATTATATGTAGTGTATGGGAGTTGGGGTAGTATCGACCCGATTTTATCTATTATCATGCCGCATACTAATTGGTGATGGTATGTTACCAATATAATATGGAGTGAAGTGAGCCGTATGTTCAAAAATCCTGAAATTAGTTGTATGGGGGCAAGGTGTAGTTTTCGCCCAATTTTCGTAAATGCAGTATAAAGTCACCCGGTTTGCAAATCTTCATCTTCATGTTAAGTATATGAGGGCTCAGGGAAGTATTGACCCGATTCACAAGGCTATTATTATCAGGAAAAGAGTCTCTCAGAATTGCAATTGCTTATCCCATACATTGACCAATATTTTCGGTCAAAAGTGTACTATAACTGGGGTTCACATATTCGGTACCTTCGGGCTTGAACAATTTTGGTTGGATTTGAACAATTTTTAGTCAAAAAGCAGCATACACTAAATGCATTATTCGTGGAAAGTTTAATCCCGTTTTATTCACTGCTTTTTGATTTGTATACTGCGAAGTAGGCGTGGTTGTTGTCCGAGTTGTCCATTTTCTGTGACATAGTAATATTAGAAGAATGCCATGTACCAAATTTAGTTGAAATTGGTTGGCGGGTCTCGAAATATGTGATTTCACCGAACAGTAGGCGGTGCCACGCATATTCGATAAAAATTTCGTTAGAAGAAGGAAAATCGTGATTTGAATATGTGGGAGTTGAGTAGTATATGCCCGATTTTATCTATTTTGCCAATACCACATACGTCATTGTGGCTACTAAATGAAACTTGTCCTTTGTGGCCGGGTGTATTTTACCCGTAAACATTGCTGAATACTGAATCAATGTTATGTCAATACTAGTACGCTACATTAAATAATTGACTAATAATACATATTACGTATAATAATTAAACATTTATATATTAAAAAATCAACAATACAATCAAACAAACAAAAAAAAAAAAACTAATTATTCTGAGATCAATCAATTTTAAAATCGCTCGGGTATCAGATACCCGGCAACAATGACGCCGGGTTAATATGCCGACTGCTATAAAATTGTTCTCTGGGTTGCATAAATTACATCACATACATTCACCAGCTATATGGAGTAAAGTCAGCCGGATGTTCGCAAATCCTGATATTAGGTATAAAGGGCCTCAGGGAGGTGTTGACCCGATTCACTCCTTTTTTGATACACAAAAATACTATCATCAGGAAGACATTCTCTCTCTACAATTGACAAAGGATTCTGATTTATAAAAAAAACTCATTAATTTTTACACTTAAATGTTCTTTGATATTCATGACATTTTGCGATTTTAGTGTCAAAATGAATTTTTCCATGCTTATGTGCTAAGGGATATACATTAAATAGGCTACATTTAGTTTCGGGAATAGGCTATTTGTATATTATTATAATTGATTGTTGCAGGCAACAGATATGTATATGTTGTATGTAAGAAAGTTGTGGGCAAAAAAGACTTTTTAATTTAAATTTCGCGAGAAAATCCATTCGTCGAAATATTTTTTTCTTTATTGGTATGGCTGTCAGTGATATCTTTTCTAAATAGCACATCAACATCATTAACATTACGCTTGTTTTTCTGAAGTACACAAAGTGCATACAGCGATTTTTATGAGTGAAATTTTTTCACAAAGAAGTTCCATTAAATTTTGTGTGCGGAATCAAATTTCTGGTGTCGAAACCTTCAGAAAGTTGGAAAAGGCCTTCGGTGATAGTTTTTTGTCGCAATTGATTGAGCGTTGAGAACGTGTCGACGACGGACCACGTCCAGGACGGGCATCAACATCAACTGATGATCAACACGTTAATATAATAATAATATAAATAATATATATAATATAATAAGGAAATTAGTGTTCGACCATTTAAAGTCAAAGGTCTTACTGGCATCGTTGGAATATCGGAAGGATTAGTGACAATTATTTTGAGAGATCATTTGGGCCTAAGAAAATTGAAAGAACGATTGGTTCCAAAATCACTAAATTTTTTCGAAACTTTATGCGTCGTTTATTTGGTTTAATGTACACATCTTATAAACCACTAACTGCAATAAGAAAATTTGCTCACGATAGGTAAAATCACATATCTGAAGACGTGCTAGACCAATTGCGACTAGTTTTAGTGCGTGACACTCTTCTCACATTCCTGTGTAACAGTGCGAAAACGGAAGAAACTGAACTAGAACTACGCCTATTTCCGATATATCAAAATTTTAAATTTCATTTCATTCTTTCTCTTTCTAGTACACAAGTCAAGAAAAAATTAATATAATGTGATATTGACTACTATATGGTCGAAATATTAAACAACAAATCAGTCCAATGCAAAACATTCCACGAGAATGAAGCTCTTCTCCCCATCCTAGAGAGTGGGCATGTCTTGACAGATTACCAGCATACTTGGAACGACATATATATATCAGGACCCAAACTGATATATTTTAGGGAATCAGCCAATCTCGATAACATTACATACTACAAACAAACACAATCAACATAACAAAAGGCTAGAAGTACTCAGTATCCTTTCTCCTAACTCAAACAAATTCACCAATGTACAAGAACTTTCAACATTTTTTATATCTGTCGAAGAGAACCCTGCACAGTTTACAACCTTCATTATAACGAAATTCCTTACCTTAGTAGTAGTCATATACGGTTTAGTACATCTCTACCACCATTCCAAAAATAAAAGATACTTCTCGAACAAAGCCGAATTAACGATCTATATGAAATCGAAATTAATTAATTAATAATCTTCAATAACAACACTTAGAGGAGTTAACGACACATTCTCACTTTGTAACCATACAATTGAACACTTTACGTCACGTACTCCTAGTGATGTTCCGATACCAGTACTTCGAAGTAACGGGTGGGCCATATAAAATTTTAAATTCGAAGATAGGGCGTAAAAGATTGAGTGTAGCGTTTGCTGTATGGCACGTAGCGCCGTCTTGCTGGAACCAAATGTTGTCCAAGTCTTCCTCTTCAATTTGCTTGAAGAAAAATTTGGTTTACATTGCGCGATATCGCTCATTGATGGTTACGCAGTTCCCTCTTCATTTTCGAAGAAAAATGGGCCGATGATTCCACCAGACCAAAATCCGTACCATACAGTAATTCGTGCTGTATCCTGTGCCCCAAATGTGACAATTCTGCTTGTTAACGTAACCATCGAGGTGGAAATGAGACTCGTCCGAAAAGAAAAAGAAATTTAAATAATGAAATTCTTTCACCAAAACCACCAAATACTTTGAACAAGTATTTATTCGTAGCAAAGTTAATGAAATTCGCTTACGTTGCCACTCTTCCTTTATTCTCTTTTTGAACTAAATGCTATGAAAAATCTGTATATAACTTAATTCTCTGACGGAACACGGAAAGTTTTTAAAGAGTAACGAATGCTAAATTTGCGAGTTAATACAAACAATTGAAAGCCGTCTTCTTTTTCCGCTCTCTTTTATACAATATTTGGTTTGTGTATAGATACAAAAGCTACGCTTATATCCTAGAAAATGTGCTTACACCTATTGATTTTATTTTGAAATTAATCAAAACTTCATGACGTAGAAGGTGGTTGTAAACACCTCGATATAACCAACAAGGATTTTTATTTTGTATGCCGAGACATGAAGCCCTTCCATGTAGTTTAAGGTATGTGTTTTTACACTGATGGATTAAAAACTGCAAAGCCAAGTTTCCCATCATATTTAATGTTTATTACTATTTTTTGGTCTGCTTAATTTGCCATACATCCAAATTGGTTTCATGACCCCATTATATAAAATCATTTTGTTGTCTAGGCAAGTTTAGAGTGTTTATTTAAAAGCCAATTTAAATTAAAGCTCTTATCTTCATGCAAGTTATTTTACTAGAAATATGTTTTCTCCAAGTCAGCCTTCTATCTAGGTGATTACCAAGATAAGTTATTTCGTTCGCTTGGTGTACTTAAATGTTTTTCATTTTTACTGCCGGTCCTATTTTTGGTCTTAGCGAAAATGTAATATGCTTACTCTTTTGTTCATTCACATTTATACGTCAGATGGCTAGCCATTCTTCGACAAAACTTAAGTTCTCCGCTAATTTCTGTATACTAAAGCTGTGTCATCCGCTAAAGTTGGGGTTAATACATTATTAGCTATTAGAAGATTTGATGTATTGAGTTGGGATCAGTCGTTCATCAGATATGAAATCTCCATCTTTAATCATAAACTGTCTATTTTTTAAATAAGACTCCAGTATTTTATACAATCTAAAGATATGAATCCAATTTCTTTGGTGCCGTGATCTGAATTTAAAATTTTAAAAATTACTTTTTAAACTCGTAGTGAGCATCATTTATGTGCTAACGATTATGAAGAAATGGAGCGCTTTCTTTGTTTAGCAATCATATTTCTAATAGAAACAAGCGTTAATAAATTATATTTCAAATTAAAATGAGTATAAACAATATTTCCATGCATAAAGATATTTTCTTATTTAAATTTAATAAACAACTAAGTAATATTAAGTAATAATATTACGTAATAAAAATACTTACATTTTTAAAGGAGTACTACGCAAAAACAAAGAAATGTCGGAAAGTATTTTTTTGTAGTTAATATAGAAAAAAGAATCAGAAGAAAATACAAACATTGAAAAACCGTTGAAAATCCTACATATTTGATGTTTAAGATGTGTCAACTATCGTTTTCCTCATAATTGTTAAAAGTGTAACCTTTTCAACGATGAGTGTGCTAAGTGATTTTTAAATTAATAAAAGTTAAATACGAATTTATTCCAATTTTTAGAGTGTATATTTAAATATACCAAGTAGAAAATGAGAAAAATTTCGTAAAACATTGTGAAATACTAAGTGTTACAACAAATTTTTGAATTTTTAATCGGGAATATTTTAAAAAATATAAGTGTTTTTGCATATTCCTTATCTAGAAAAGCTCCCCTATCCATGCATACCCCGTTTGTACCGAAATTCGAGTTTTTTACCCGACCGGCAAAGTAATCGGAATCGTGCCTAAAGGTAGAATGTTTTTAATCTTATATAAAAGGCCTTCATGCCTCGTGCGTCGGTATTCTTTTATTATCTTGGAGCAAAGGAGACATATTTAATAGTAACATATTTTCAAATATTTTAGAAAGACAGGGTAGAAAACTGATTGGTCTGAATGAAGACGGCTGCGTTAAATTTTGCCAGGCTTATCTATCAAGATAATCTCCGACTCTTTCCATGAAATTAGATAGTATCCGAAACTAAGAATTGTATAGAAGAACAAAGAAAGCACCTCAGCAGCAATATTTGGTGTATCAATTAGCATTTTTGGGATAATATTATCATGCCCTGGCGATTTTTTTGGATTAAAGTCTTTCTTTTGGATTAAGATACTAGTACTTTCAGAAGACTCAAGCGACTCGTTAGCTACGGTGGGCAAGAATGACATTTTACAGTTGTTCTTTGGGCAATTAGGTTGAAATACCTTTTCTCGGTGACTTGCAAAACAAAAAGCGCCTCGCCACTTCGGACACAATTTCCACCCAAGTCTCGTATAGGCATGGTGAAGTTGACTGGCGGCTTCATTGACTTTTGGACTTTCCAAAAGGTTTTTCGATTGCCTGAATTTTGACACAGCTTCTTTATATACATTTCGGTGTTGAATTTCTCGCGTTTAAGCGAATTTACGTACAGCTGATTTTAATTGAAGTTGTTTGGTGTTGCTAAGGCAGCTGCGTTAGTTATTACAAGTGTTAATGAGATACTTACTCTTGACGTATCGTATCGTGCCGTACATTAAATAAAAAAACGCGTTTGTCAGGATTTTTTAATAGTATATTCAATAACAATGTTTGTTTGTGCGTGTGATTGTTAAATTAAAAATAAATACATATTTCATGTTATTTCAAAAATTGATTTTAAAGAAACGGAAAATATTATGTTATCTCGTGGTGTACGTGTTACAGCGTCGGTTGACGATTGCTGACTACTCTTCTTCTCGTTGATGTTTCTAACATTCATTTACACAAGTATATCATTTATTTTGTACTCAAGATTAATGTAACTACTCACTAATTTTTCTATATTTTAACCAGTTCGTTTTATAAGATGTTAGACCTACTTTTGCATCAACTAATATGGGTTGTGTTCACATACAGGAGAGTGATCAGAAGATAGGTCAGTACATATATCAACTATTATGTGCGATTTATCTATATTTTTGATTACAACAAAATCAATTGAATCTGGTATTTGTTACGATCACTAAGCCAATATATCGGCTTATATAGGCATAAGGTTTAAGTCCCCGCAGCGATTTTTATACTCAATAGAGTATTATAGTATTGTTCACCTAACGGTACATAAGTATTATAATAATAATAATAATATGTCGGCCAATATGTGAGTTATCCCAATGAAAGTAAGAGCTTGGTTTACTCATAACAGTGTATCTTGTGCTTAAAATAGATAAGTTTGAGCGAAAACTTGGCTTAGCCCCTATATAACTAATATAAGGATATTCGAATGTCCGGCTGACTTTGCTCTATATAATTGGTTTCAAAGCTTAAAGTATTTCCCTGGCTTTGATTCTTGCAAGTTGCAAGAGCATAAAATATTCGGTTGCACTTAACTTGTAACTGCGCTGTAGCATGAGATTCTAATGCGTGGTGATTTAATCGTTTTCTAACCGACATTGCTGTTCCACCATGTGCCTTTCCATCTGGGTTTTTTGTAACATAGAGTCTAAGTCTCGGTAAAAAGAAATTGTTTTTATTCGTAAGATGAGTTTCTGACAATAGCATTACATCTATATTATTTTCATCCAGAAATCTAAAAAGTTTCAATTTATGTTGTTTAACGCTGTTAGTATTTCATAAACAAGTGTTAAATACAGTCATTTTTTACTTAGAAAAGTTTTCAATATTTGGTTTTTTGCTTTGATTATCTCTTAAAACATATTTTGAATTGTAGACATAAATTTATATAAAATCAAACATTGGGTAAAGTTGTAAATCATACTTTCAACGCTTCCATTTGGTTGATTTTGGGGTAATTGGGTTTGTGCAGAGTTGCCTTTCACCACGTTTACATAGCACCCTTTGTAGCTTTGTCTTCAAGATTTAATGGTTTAGAAAGATGGACGGGGATTTCAATACTTTTTTTAGGAGGAATATTTAACATTTGGTTACAACGTGATTAAATACTGATAGACGATTTCGTTTTTAAATCTTCAGATACAATTACTACATTTTTTATTTAAATCCTCTTTTTTATTAGTACATTTTGAAGTAGGATGTAGATAACCACACAGACACTGCGTAGAGTAAAATATGCTTTCGTGTGTCTATACTTTTGGCAGTTTGTGCATTGTACTAGACTATTTCTTTTGTGTGGTTCCTTAACGGTAATTCTGCGATGGAGGAGATATTTTAGATTGTAAATTGGATGTGTGTCATTTTTCTTAAGTTGATTAGTATTTGACATCGATTCTCTTTTGAACATTGGTTATGGGACTTGGTTTCTGTTAAAAATATTTACTACTGATTTAGTACTAAAACCACATTTTTTCAGTGCTTCTTTAACATCATTAGTCTACCGAAGACTAAACCTTTTATCACAACTACTAGGCCTTTAGAGCTTTTTAGTCGGTAATTCTTGTTATTATTTAATAAAAATGTTACAACATCCATGAAGCATTTTCAGTGTATATTTAAACTTTTTTTTTTTATCTATTTTACCTTTTTCCAATGGCACAATGTGAAAATTGTTTTTGCCTACTACTTTACTTACTTACTTTGTTTGGAGACAATCGCATTTGAGCTGCGTTCACGCAAATAGATTGGAGGGGATTGGCATTCACGACTGTGGTGGTACACTTTGAATCATCATTAGGCTCTCTGCACAGTAAGGCAAATCTGTTGCCTTTAAAAATTTCTGGCTTTTTACCATTTGGCGTCCCTGGTTGAAATTTGTTGGTATTGGCCGCTGATTTAATTGGATACGATTTCTTTTTTAATACGCTTTTATTAGCTTCACTTGTATGTATGTATGTATGTAAGTTTGTAACTTTTTTAAGTGGTACTACAACCTAGGATACGAAGCGACACTGTAGGAAGGCGACAGTAAGTTTAAGCAGCTCACCAAAAAGATGCGCTTAAAAGTATGCAACATCTATATAAAACTAGTTTTGGTGACATTTAAATAGCATACTGAGTTGGGCGTCGACCGTTCATAAGATGCAAGGTTGTACAGTAGAACATGCAGTAATTTATCTGGGCTCTCGACTGTTTGCTGCTGGACAAGCTTATGTAGCACTTAGTCGTTGTAGATCTTTGGACGGTATTCGAATTGAAGAACTAGACTGTTCAAAGTTGACAGGTAAAACCCCATGTAACAGTGAAGCTTTAGAAGAAATGACTCGATTAAGAAGTAATAATTCGTAAAGTCGTCAATAGAACTTGGTCGCAAATAATGTAACAATTAATCATGAAAGGTTACGAGTAGATACATATTAAATGCTGCCTAGTTATCGACTTACTTTACCAATACTACATGTCATAGTTCATATTTTAACAAATTTGGGATTTCTCACATCAAACTAAAAAATCAAAAATAAATATGGTTTAAAAGAACTAAAAAACACGCTTTAAAGCATATCAAACTAAAAAGTGAAAAATAATTCTTTGTATAAACTAACAATAATAATGAAGAAAAAATTCCTGCATTATTGTGAGAAAAGCGTGGGGTGCTTTGTGACATATTTTTCATATATCGAGCATGCCACGATTTTCTCACAATAATGCAGGAATTTTTCCTTCATTATTATTGTTAGTTTATACAAAGAATTATTTTTCACTTTTTAGTTTGATATGGTTTAAAAGCGTGTTTTTTAGTTTTTTAAACTATATTTATTACATTTACATATATAGCGATCAATACTAATGGGAAAAAATGGTCCTTTTTTGCTTGGTACATTCTCACCTTGCGTTTTGTTTTCCTTCGCTGTCCGGATGCTTGCTGGTACCTGCATAATGGTTGCTGTCAGCGCATTTGTTTTTATCCGATTGCTGTTTACTTCTTCTTCTGCTGACTGCGTCTTTTGCTTAGTTCCCATTTCAGCTGATGGCTGCGATGGCTCATCGTCGAAGTTATATTTTTTTTTGCCACATTTTGTTGTTGTTGGCTCGACAAAGCTGAAGTAGGCATTTAAGGAATGCCTACGGCTTCGCTGGTGTTGTTTCGTGCACTATTTGTTTATTATTAATGATTTGTGTGCACTGTTTTCTATTTGATTATTTGTTTCTAATTTATTATTCTTGTTTGTTTACGTTTTGAAAAATCAGAATGTTATGTTTAATCAGATCATATTTAATTGCATTTGTAACGTTAGATTACTTTTAAATTTTCATAAAAAAATAAGTTATGAAGTTTTCACTTGTTATCCAAATCTGTCAATTATTTGCGTGTCATATTATATTACGTAAGTTAAGGTTTTCTTAAACTTAAAAGCAAATAGCCCTGTTTTAAAATATTCCGGTTCTAATATTAAAGCTTGCTTTGCTTGAAATACGATTTTGTTAAAGCAGCATATATACATAAATCGCGTTAAAAATGCTAACGGTGAGTGTATAACTACAAGAATTTGGACCGATACGATGGCAGAGAGAATTACGGCGTCAATATAAAAGCTATTCTTATGAGTTGGGATGTAGAAAAAACAAACATCTCACACTCTAAACTTAATTGTTGAAACCTGTTTAATATTAAATAAAGTTATAGTTGTTGTTTCTAAAATAAGAGCATTTGTTTTACATAAATATAAGAAATAGTTTCGTCAATTCGGATAGAGTTCGACGCGCACAGGTCGAAGTAGGCAGCAATGATCTCAATTTCTCAACGATCCACTGGCATGGCCTAGATTATTCGAAGGCTTATAAGAATGAAATTAAAAACTGGTAAGTATTCGAATGAAGATACTGAGGTGTCTTATGATTTTTGGAAACAACACCGCAAACTTGTTTTAGGAGAAAAGAAGTAAAGAGAAAATATGGACGAAGTTTCTAATTTTTTTGCAACTCTGCTTTATCCTTTTAGAAGCTCTCCATTAGAATAGTAAAACCACTGGCTTCCTTAAAAGAAATATTATTGTACCGTCCACCGGACACGGAAATAATCAGAAGGAGTTTAAAAATGTGATTTACTTATGATTCAAACTTTAACCCGATAGACTCTTACATCGAAATTAATGTTTTCATTTTTATTCATAAAAACAATATTACTGAATTTAATAGTTTATCTATTTCAGCCACAGCAACGAGTGGACGGGGTCCTTTAGTATATTTGAAACAATGAATTGCTGTTCGTTAGTCAAGCTAAATATCGAGAACGGCTGAACCGATTTGAATAATTTTAGTCTTGAAATATTCCTGGGAAGGTTTAAACGGTAAGAATATATGGAATAATCGCAAGGAAAATACTAGAAAATGCTCTTTTTTTCTTTTAAACCGACGTTCATTCAATTTCTGATTGTTTGTCTGGCTAGAACTCAAGATATTCTGGACCTCTGGATTCTTGGATTTGAAATGTTTCTCGTAGTCCAGGAAGATCTAAAAAATAAGAAAATATAGCATAGAAATTTATCAAAAGTGTTTTAAGTCATAATGCCAAAATCTGCTATTTCGTTTTGTTTTTTAATTCAAGAATATTTATATATTTCAAACATTTCAGCTATAAAAATGTGATTTTTGAGTAATAATTGAATACGAATAGGTTGTAAAAACCACAAAATCATCAAAATGTAAACAAGAAATTTATGAAAAAAGAGTTTTCTGACAATGTGAATTATACTTTGTTTCTTAAGAGGAAGTATGTTCCAAAGTATCACCTGAATAATGAGTGGAATGTATCGCACACATAATATCTATTGGGTAGTCGAAAAAGTCTTTTCGTTATGTCAATAGATGTCGTTGCAGTCGTATCTCTCCAGTGATATCATTGAAATTAAATGAGTAAAAATAATGAAGAAATTCGCTATATTTAAAATTTTTGTAAAAAAGAGGAAAAATGGCACGCAAGCCACCAATGAAATTTGTGAAGTTTACGGAGACGAAGCTGTATCGGTTTGTGTGGCACAACAATGTTTCATTCGTGTCCGTTCTGGAAATTTCGATTTATGAAAGCTTTACACTGATGGAAAAATACCACATAAATAGTATATAATACTTGTTTATACGAGGCAAAGAAAAATACTTTTATATTTTTCAAAACAATTTACTTTAATTAAAAAGATGATTTTTGACACTTCACATTTGATAATAAAAATTTAAAGGTATAGTATATAAAGACCTTCACTGCATGCCAAGATACGACCGTATAAAAAGCGTATTCAGATGAAAAATGGACGATAGGATGAGAATCCCGGTCGAAATAGTCGTTGAATGACGAAAGCAGGATTGATCCGATTTAGTATAATGATCTATAAGCGCGTGCGTGTGTATGCTGTCAATTTGTCTTTCCTTTTTGTTGATGAAGTTGATGTATAGGTGTGGTGAGTTGTGTTGGTGTTGTGTTATGCGCTGATGTTTGAGCATGGTGTCATTGGATGTGGTGTACTGCGCAGTGTTCCCTTAGAGTGCGCCAGTTTTTCCCAGGTTGAGTGAGGGGGAGGCTTAACTCATTTAAACAATACTAAAAGACTTTTTCGACTTCAATATTTTATTGGAATAAAAAAATCGAATGTTAGTTGGTGAAATATTAATATGCATCCTCCTATGTGCTCCTCGAGAATGATTCGTAATGGGGAAATACGTGTGCGTTGTCAAACTAAAAATTTATGCAGAAATTTACTGTTAGGCATTGACTATTATAGAAAATATGTGCTTATGGGGAGATAATAAACTATTGCCCGGTTTGGTCTGACAGCAGCCAATCGTTTTATGGAAGACTTCATCTGGAAAATCTGCAACTTAGTTAAAAGGAACGAACAGCACATTCGGCCTTGAATATGCCAGTTTACAACATCGCCAAAAATCGTACTGGTATTTTCCATATACATATGTAAATTTATAATTTAGGATGAATGCGCAATGACCTAGAAGGGATCTCTCGAGGCACTGGGTGGGATCGGAAAAGACTTACGTGACAACCAAAACATTTTTGGTAGGGCTACGGTTCATTTGTTAGGTGACTTTAGTCAAACTTTTTCGGTTATTCCTCAATTATTTGTTGCTAATGAACTAAACGAATGCCTTAAGTCATCCAATTTCTAGCGGCACGTAAAAAATTTCAATTGACGGCTAGCATGCAAGTGTTTTTGCAGCAAAATCAAACTGTAGTGATATCAGATATTGAAAATGGTAAGGTCGCAGACTTCACAGACTCTAAAGAGGATTCTCTCGTACAAGACAATGTCGATGATTTTAATGCGACAATTCAGAATTTTTGATGATTTCAACGGATTTTCCACTCGATCAAAAGTGTTTAAGATTTCCCATGCATGAGAAATGACCATCAATAAATCGCATGGTCAGTTACCGAAAGTTTTCGGAATCAATTGGGAGTTTCCCCGTTTCACGTATGGACAACTATGGTTTCCATATTCGTGCGTCCGAAACAAATTATGCAGAAGGCCGATCTTTCCATTGGATGAGTGGCACTCTTTGTCCACCTATGGATATCGAGATGATGGAGCTTTTTGCTGGAGTATCATCTTCCATGCGAACGTCATGTCCTAACCAGCGCATTCTTGCATAACTACTTTTATATGTATATCCATGTCGACGTATAGTTCAAACTGTTCGTGGTTCCATCTTCTTCGATATTAATTGCTCACGCGGAAGGATCCAAATATCTTGGGAAGACTAATTCTCTCGAATGCTCCAAGTGCTTTTGCATCTGCGTCATGGTCCATGTATCTGAGCCGTATAAAAGAACAGAAATAACGAGTGAGACATATGTTTTGACTACAGATCCTAAAATAGCACCTGTTGGCAAGAGTTATTCTGCGATTGATGTCCAGAATGGTGTCCAGGCTTAAATTATCGGTGAAATTTATATCATCTGCGTTCCTCAGTAGCATTGTATTTTTAGAGCCAACAGTGGCACTGCGACACGTACCTTTTCCCTGTCGAAAACCTCCTTTCGTATTTAATGGTTCGGAGAAGTGCTTCCCGATTTTAACGAAGCTGATGATTGTGCTCAACATGACTCTGCATATCTGTATGAGTCTTGCAATAATAAAATGCAGATTGCAGAATCTCCTTTCTTGTGGATAGGCAGAGTACACTCATATTCCAGTCATTGAGCAGATAATCATCCGACCAAATTATGCTTAGCAGCTGGAATATGCGCCTTTCCACGTACTCAAGTCTTTATGCCTCTCACTTTTTTTTCTTGAAAATTACCTCTCTTTCCTCCTTTTCTCATAATGCCGTTATTTCGCAGCCTTCGTCAAAATCGGCTGAAGGGTGCCAATGCGCAGCGTTTATCTCTACAGTGACGTCGTGTCATTCATCATCAGACAAGTATTTCTGCATGGGCGCTAGTAACCATCTGTTTCTTCAGCAGCGATTCAAAGAGAACGGAAGATGGAATCTTACTGATCGTATTCGTCCTCGCGATGGTAGTTGTTTCGGTTAAGCGAAACAGTGGCGTAGCTACCTAGGGGCTAGGCGGAGTAGTGCCCCAAGGCCCTCAGGCTCAGGGGGCCCTCGAATCCTTACCAGAAATCTCGATCGAACTGAACTTTTGGAAAAATTTCCCATTTAAAAATAAATATGACAGGTTATAACCCCACCTCATGACAACTCAGTTGAGAGAAATTAAAATATTATGCCAAGGGAATTCCCTTAAATTCTTTCTGTAGGTTGGCTCTGTTGTCAATTTGACGGATAACGATATTTGCCTTTTATTATTCGTCGATGTAAGTTTTCTTGTGAATTCGAATTAAGATTTTACTTGCGAACGGTTAAACAATTAATACTGTATCAGGAGTAAGTATACTAATGTCAATAAACTTCGCATGGTCGAGCATGGTCAGATGGTTACTAGCGCCCATGCAGAAATACTTGTCTGATGATGAATGACACGACGTCACTGTAGAGATAAACGCTGCGCATTGGCACCCTTCAGCCGATTTTGACGAAGGCTGCGAAATAACGGCATTATGAGAAAAGGAGGAAAGAGAAGTAATTTTCAAGAAAAAAAAGTGAGAGGCATAAAGACTTGAGTACGTGGAAAGGCGCATATTCCAGCTGCTAAGCATAATTTGGTCGGATGATTATCTGCTCAATGACTGGAATATGAGTGTACTCTGCCTATCCACAAGAAAGGAGATTCTGCAATCTGCATTTTATTATTGCAAGACTCATACAGATATGCAGAGTCATGTTGAGCACAATCATCAGCTTCGTTAAAATCGGGAAGCACTTCTCCGAACCATTAAATACGAAAGGAGGTTTTCGACAGGGAAAAGGTACGTGTCGCAGTGCCACTGTTGGCTCTAAAAATACAATGCTACTGAGGAACGCAGATGATATAAATTTCACCGATAATTTAAGCCTGGACACCATTCTGGACATCAATCGCAGAATAACTCTTGCCAACAGGTGCTATTTTAGGATCTGTAGTCAAAACATATGTCTCACTCGTTATTTCTGTTCTTTTATACGGCTCAGATACATGGACCATGACGCAGATGCAAAAGCACTTGGAGCATTCGAGAGAATTAGTCTTCCCAAGATATTTGGATCCTTCCGCGTGAGCAATTAATATCGAAGAAGATGGAACCACGAACAGTTTGAACTATACGTCGACATGGATATATGTATATAAGTAGTTATGCAAGAATGCGCTGGTTAGGACATGACGTTCGCATGGAAGATGATACTCCAGCAAAAAGCTCCATCATCTCGATATCCATAGGTGGACAAAGAGTGCCACTCATCCAATGGAAAGATCGGCCTTCTGCATAATTTGTTTCGGACGCACGAATATGGAAACCATAGTTGTCCATACGTGAAACGGGGAAACTCCCAATTGATTCCGAAAACTTTCGGTAACTGACCATGCGATTTATTGATGGTCATTTCTCATGCATGGGAAATCTTAAACACTTTTGATCGAGTGGAAAATCCGTTGAAATCATCAAAAATTCTGAATTGTCGCATTAAAATCATCGACATTGTCTTGTACGAGAGAATCCTCTTTAGAGTCTGTGAAGTCTGCGACCTTACCATTTTCAATATCTGATATCACTACAGTTTGATTTTGCTGCAAAAACACTTGCATGCTAGCCGTCAATTGAAATTTTTTACGTGCCGCTAGAAATTGGATGACTTAAGGCATTCGTTTAGTTCATTAGCAACAAATAATTGAGGAATAACCGAAAAAGTTTGACTAAAGTCACCTAACAAATGAACCGTAGCCCTACCAAAAATGTTTTGGTTGTCACGTAAGTCTTTTCCGATCCCACCCAGTGCCTCGAGAGATCCCTTCTAGGTCATTGCGCATTCATCCTAAATTATAAATTTACATATGTATATGGAAAATACCAGTACGATTTTTGGCGATGTTGTAAACTGGCATATTCAAGGCCGAATGTGCTGTTCGTTCCTTTTAACTAAGTTGCAGATTTTCCAGATGAAGTCTTCCATAAAACGATTGGCTGCTGTCAGACCAAACCGGGCAATAGTTTATTATCTCCCCATAAGGACATATTTTCTATAATAGTCAATGCCTAACAGTAAATTTCTGCATAAATTTTTAGTTTGACAACGCACACGTATTTCCCCATTACGAATCATTCTCGAGGAGCACATAGGAGGATGCATATTAATATTTCACCAACTAACATTCGATTTTTTTATTCCAATAAAATATTGAAGTCGAAAAAGTCTTTTAGTATTGTTTAAATGAGTTAAGCCTCCCCCTCACTCAACCTGGGAAAAACTGGCGCACTCTAAGGGAACACTGCGCAGTACACCACATCCAATGACACCATGCTCAAACATCAGCGCATAACACAACACCAACACAACTCACCACACCTATACATCAACTTCATCAACAAAAAGGAAAGACAAATTGACAGCATACACACGCACGCGCTTATAGATCATTATACTAAATCGGATCAATCCTGCTTTCGTCATTCAACGACTATTTCGACCGGGATTCTCATCCTATCGTCCATTTTTCATCTGAATACGCTTTTTATACGGTCGTATCTTGGCATGCAGTGAAGGTCTTTATATACTATACCTTTAAATTTTTATTATCAAATGTGAAGTGTCAAAAATCATCTTTTTAATTAAAGTAAATTGTTTTGAAAAATATAAAAGTATTTTTCTTTGCCTCGTATAAACAAGTATTATATACTATTTATGTGGTATTTTTCCATCAGTGTAAAGCTTTCATAAATCGAAATTTCCAGAACGGACACGAATGAAACATTGTTGTGCCACACAAACCGATACAGCTTCGTCTCCGTAAACTTCACAAATTTCATTGGTGGCTTGCGTGCCATTTTTCCTCTTTTTTACAAAAATTTTAAATATAGCGAATTTCTTCATTATTTTTACTCATTTAATTTCAATGATATCACTGGAGAGATACGACTGCAACGACATCTATTGACATAACGAAAAGACTTTTTCGACTACCCAATAGATATTATGTGTGCGATACATTCCACTCATTATTCAGGTGATACTTTGGAACATACTTCCTCTTAAGAAACAAAGTATAATTCACATTGTCAGAAAACTCTTTTTTCATAAATTTCTTGTTTACATTTTGATGATTTTGTGGTTTTTACAACCTATTCGTATTCAATTATTACTCAAAAATCACATTTTTATAGCTGAAATGTTTGAAATATATAAATATTCTTGAATTAAAAAACAAAACGAAATAGCAGATTTTGGCATTATGACTTAAAACACTTTTGATAAATTTCTATGCTATATTTTCTTATTTTTTAGATCTTCCTGGACTACGAGAAACATTTCAAATCCAAGAATCCAGAGGTCCAGAATATCTTGAGTTCTAGCCAGACAAACAATCAGAAATTGAATGAACGTCGGTTTAAAAGAAAAAAAGAGCATTTTCTAGTATTTTCCTTGCGATTATTCCATATATTCTTACCGTTTAAACCTTCCCAGGAATATTTCAAGACTAAAATTATTCAAATCGGTTCAGCCGTTCTCGATATTTAGCTTGACTAACGAACAGCAATTCATTGTTACAAATAAGTTAACACATAATGCCCAATTTCCAGTTGGGTACGAATGTGATGAAGCCAATACAACATCTTGCCTCATCAGCAGATTGTGTGGGCAACGACCGCCACTAAAGCAACGACATATCATTCGCCGTTCTGCAGATTACGTAAACAACATTAAACAAATGTATCTCCAATACACTGTGGAGCTCACACTACTTCTTTAATGAAAATATAAAACACTTTATACACGTTAGTTTTTTAACAATTTTATTTATCAAATAAATTTATATTTTATAAAGTTATAAATATCGACGGGGTGGAGTTCCAGTTCCAAAACGACTGGCCGGAGCTGGCAATCGAGATTTCGACTTTTGTAGACGACCGGACCGGGTGATGACGACGGGGCGCAGTGTGTCAGCGAATGTTGGTAGCGAAGTGTCTGTGACGAATTGCTTAGAACGTATATTTTGAATCTGCTTAGGAGACCATCCTTTATGCTGAGTGGGCGGATGTACAAGTGTGGTGAGTTGTCTTGTGTGCGAGTGTGGTGTCGTCAAGTACTAGTGTGTGCCAGTTTTTCCGGTCAAAGTGGGGGGGATGCTTAACTCATTTAAACATCCTGGGCCCCTAGGCGAATATTTTGCCTAGTATTTTGTATGAGGTGATACATGTAATTTGCTTACTGTTAGCGAAGTAGCCGAGGTTGCAGAATATAAGCTGTAAGAAGCGATTTTGGTTTTAGTATACATTTGTATTTTATGTAAGTAATGGTGCTTTAGGTAGTAATTTCCTTTTGCGTGTTTTGACGACTTATTATTATAGAAATAGAATGTTTGCTTTTATTTATTTTACTAGCGGTTATTTAAATTTCTTATTTCATCGGTATGGAGTACCGGTTGTTTATTATTTGCCTCTTCTATGTTATCGGCTTATAAAGGATAGTAACTCCACGCCTGGCTCAGGTGTGGCCAGAATGGGTACTCCCTCACCCTTGAGTTAGGACTATGAAATGATTTTGAGGGATCTTGCGAGAGTGTGGCCGAGAATGGAGAACGGCTTCTATTGGAATTATAATTTGGTAATTTCCAGCTTTTTTTTGTAAGTAAAATGTTCAAGTTGTAAAAGCGATTCCCACCAACTACCCTTATGAGAAGCGCTTTTGTAGGTGCGATAAGAGCTACCTTTACTTTTGGTAAGTTTAGGTGCGTCACAGTATCGCATTGGACATATGGTGTACCCTTAACTTTAATTTTGACTATAAATGAAATTATATTCGATTTTTTTTATCCATTTTATTATGTGTAACATTTAAGCGTCTGTGCATTAATTTGGCAAATAGTAGCTTTCCACCGCTTAAGGATTTTTTCAAGACTAAGTTTGTTCTCATTAATGGCGAAAGCCATCCTGCGGGGTCAAAAAGGAATATATATTTGAATTTTTAAGTTTGTTAGACCGAATTCTTACTTTGTTTTTTCTAACAATATGTGAGGTATTGAAAAATCCTGGCTCTAGTGGTAGTCGTACGACGTACCGGCCATTGTTTGATCGAGTAGTTGTGGCTTTGGAGAAGCCCTTACAATACTGATCTTCTTTAGTTTTGTTTAATATTCGGGGAAGTTTCCCTATCTTTTTAGATTTCCTTAATTGTGAATTAAGGCATTTATTTGATTTTATCTCAACTTGAGTTGGTTTGTTGGTAACTAGTTCTGTAACTAGTCCACTTTGTGTTTGGTTGTGCATCGTTTGAACTTTTTGTGCCTTTGAGCAACATGGTGTCTCTTGGCAATTTTTCGAATTTTGGTTTCCGGGATTTACTTTTGCAATTATACCCGTGGTTCTTTGTGAACAAGCGCTTCTTTGGGGTGAGATGGGATATCTGCTGTAATGGAGCATTGAATTGTGTCTTTTGTGACAATATGAGCAGTTAAATTTGCTTTTGCAATTTTTAAGATTGTGTGTATGGGACAAGCAGTTTGTACAGAGTCTTTTTGATCTGACAAAGTTGTTCCTTTCGTTAATGTTTAATTTTTTAAACTTCTCGCAAGTTTTAAGCTTATGCCCTCTTGTGCATAGTTCGCATGACTTATGTTTTCTCTGTTCGGATGTGAACGTTTGTGTTTTGTTAAAAATTATGTTTGATTTGTGTCTGCTTCTAGCTTGGGGTCTATTTAAGCTTTTATTTTGGTCGTGTTTAATGTTCTTTTTCTTGATTATTTTTTCTTCTAACCTTTCCGCTATTGGGTGGTGAGAAAATCTTTCATTTGTTGCCACGTTGGGCACTTTTTTCGTGATGAGAGCGATTGCTCCCACAGAAGTAACGACTTTTCTGGTAATGCGGTGGTGCAAATGTTTACCAGAATTGGGTCCCAGCTGTGTGTGGGAATATTTAGTGTCGATAGAATCGACGAACAATTTGAAATAGTGGATTCTAGTTTGATGAATTCTACACTTGTTCCTTTTTTAATTTTAGGCAAGTTTAATAGTGTCGTTACTTGCTTATCGACCAGTATTCTTTCGTTTTCAAATCTAGCTTTTAGAGCTTCCCAAGCCAAATTGAAATTGTCGTCATTTAATGCGAACTGTTTAACTATTTCACCGGCTTGACCTTTTGTCTTGTATCGGAGGTGATACAGTTTTTGTGCTTTTGATAGTTGTGGATGGTTGATGTAAATGGCTGTAAACATGTCCCGGAAGGACGGCCATTCTTCATAACCTCCGTAAAACGTTTTTGTATCACATGCAGGCAACTCGAGTTGGATGCCTGAACTTGCCTCTTGATTGTCTATTTGGGGCAGCTCTACTCTACTGTGGAGAGTAGGTGCAATTGCTATTATTAGCTTTAATTGATCGGAGATCATAGCTTTGGTTTCTTCATATTGGTCCAAGCAGTTTTCATATATTGCGTAAGCCGATTGTTTCAAATTTTGTGGTAGGTCTGAATCGTCAGATTCTACTATGGCGTCATGAGCCGTTTGGAGACGAGTCCAGAAATTTTCAAGATTTTGGCTTTTTATTTCTAATAACGATTCAGAGTTTTCGTGAATCGGTGAGGAGGCAAATCTAGTGCAGTATCTTGTTAGACTGTCACTTACTGAAATAAATTTAGCAACCTGTTTTGGGCGTGTAGCTCCTGCAGGTGCATTTTGATTATTGTTGTTGTTAACCATTTTGTAAAATAATATTATTTATTTATATTTTAATTCGAAAATGTATTTGAATAGTAAATTGTTATTAAAAACCACGCTTTTTATTAATTAAAATATTTGATGTCCGAATGATTCGTATTTAGGTACACCCTAATACTTGGACTTGTATGTGCTTATGTTTTGTGCAATTGAGAGCTCGCTGAGGAGATCAATGCGCTGTACTTATGTATGCACAAATTGTTTGTATGATTTTCTGAGTTATGTTTTTAAGCAATTGAGAGCTCGTTAGAGAGATCAATTCGCTTTTTATATGCAATCCTGCTTGTTTTTATTTGCCAAAGAACAAGAGGTATTGCCGGATAGTTGCCAATATGGACTTTGAATATTTGTTTGTACTAATGTGTGTCACAGGCAGATTCTTTGCCGTATGTTTGTGTATAAATGTTATTATATTTTTTTGAAAAAGTGAGAGATGAGTGAGAGATGGAAAAGTATTTTTGTTTTTTCGTTGTGCTCTTATGTATTAGACCCGCCGTCTAATGCAATATACATAGATAAGTATATATATGTACATATATGTGGTTGGTTACTTAAAGAGCTTTGTAGGACTATACATATATGTATGTATGTATGTGCATATGTTGTCTTAATGCAGTCTGCGCTTTGTTTCTCTTCCTTTCTCCACTCCTTTTCTCCTTGAGGTTTGTAGCTGCTTCCAGGTACACCTTCTTTTTTTTTTTTTTTTTTTTAATATTTTGGTATTTTTGGTTCGCGCCCGATTGGTTTGTTTTTATGTATATTTTATTGTTTTGGCGCTCTTAGATTTCGCGCGCGATTTACGTTTTGTTCTTAGGTTTCGCGCGTTCGATTGCCTGAGTGTGTTTATTTTTGTACGCTTTTACTCTTTTACATTGTCTTTTGTTATTTATGTATTATGTGTGTTTTTGTTTTA
The DNA here is from genome assembly GCA_037783105.1 of Bactrocera zonata. Classification (NCBI taxonomy): domain Eukaryota; kingdom Metazoa; phylum Arthropoda; class Insecta; order Diptera; family Tephritidae; genus Bactrocera; species Bactrocera zonata. The sequence goes on along the minus strand of JBAWJQ010000001.1, from coordinate 11,519,007 downwards.
CTGAAATATTTTTTGTTATTACAGCTTTGTTTTTTTTGTTTTGTTTGCTGGAACGGTTTTGCTGTGTATGTCCGAATGTATGTAATATTTTTGGTGTACTGCACTGCCCTTTCTTTTGTTTTTTTTTTGTTTATAATATACACTGGTTTGGTTTTTTTCTTTTTGTTATGCACACATGTGTATGTATGTAATTCTGTGTTGCAATTTGTATTTGCTTCGACTTTCTTTGTAATTTGTTTTGGTTTTTGTCACTTCACCGTTTTTGTTATTTTTGTATTACTAAGTATAAGTTTATTTTAATTTGCTTTGTTTATTTTATTTATTTCTTGTTCTATTTGAGTCACTGCACTTTAAGTTTTGATTTTCTCCACAGCACTCTATGTTTGTATGTATTTCAATTTGCACTGGAAATTTGCCACCAAAATTATTTTTGATTTTAATATGTATGTCTGTTTGTTTGTAAATCAAAGGTGCCTTTCGTTAAGGCTCGAAGGACCATAAACAAATGTATCTCCAATACACTGTGGAGCTCATACTACTTCTTTAATGAAAATATAAAACACTTTATACACGTTAGTTTTTTAACAATTTTATTTATCAAATAAATTTATATTTTATAAAGTTATAAATATCGACGGGGTGGAGTTCCAGTTCCAAAACGACTGGCCGGAGCTGGCAATCGAGGTTTCGACTTTTGTAGACGACCGGACCGGGTGATGACGACGGGGCGCAGTGTGTCAGCGAATGTTGGTAGCGAAGGGTCTGTGACGAATTGCTTAGAACGTATATTTTGAATCTGCTTAGGAGACCATCCTTTATGCTGAGTGGGCAGATGTACAAGTGTGGTGAGTTGTCTTGTGTGCGAGTGTGGTGTCGTCAAGTACTAGTGTGTGCCAGTTTTTCCGGTCAAAGTGGGGGGGATGCTTAACTCATTTAAACAAACATAAACAGTGTCAATAGCCGATTGCGTAAACAGTTGACCAGCGATCGTTGCTTGCACTATCACCAATTCGATAAACAATTGTATGAAGCAGAGTCAGCACGACGCACACGTCAAAGCAGGCAGCGTTGACTACTGAATATGCGTTCTTAGGGCTTAATGGTTAAGTTAGGTTTTGGGCTAGGTTAGACTTAAGTTGAGCTTAAACCGGAGCACACGGGGCCTCTCCAATAAAGTGTACTTGCAAACATACAACTGGTATAATTATTGCCGCGTCTGACGACCGGCTCATACAGTGATTACAGCAGACATCTTTAACTGGCGCCCAACGTGGGGCACGAAGAGGAAAATTAGCGATCAACAATCAACAACCCAGCCACAGAGCAACGGAATTACCATATTTATTGAAAAATCATGTAAGTGAATGGCACAGCCAATCGTCATCATTTGTGGAATTAATAAAGCAGCATTATATGAAGAGTGAAGTGATCTTTTTTATTTTTTTATTGTTTTGGTGACTGTTAACGATTGCACGCGTTTGAGTGAAAAAATACTTGTGTGTGTTAGTTTGTTCAGGGTCTAATGAGCCACCCCCCTCACGATAAAGAGCTTTACGATAATTCAGTGCAGGAATTGATAAACCATACTAGCAGGTTACGTGTGGCAGACGTAGTGGAAACAGAAACGGGTATGGACGCAAGACAGTTACAAGTGGTGTTAGAAGCCGCATTGGCAGCACAGGCTGCTCAATGGAAACAGGTTATTGATGAAAAAATTAGTGAAGTTAGGAACGAGATGAGGGCATTGAGGGTCACGGCCCCTGAAGTAGAAAGCTACCAGAAAATTGCGATAGTGCAGGGAAAATCGTGTAGTCAGACGTTAGACCTCGTCAAGTCCTTGCCAGAGTTTGATGGTAAACAAGAGGAATATATTTCGTGGAGGCAGGCACCGATGGCCGCCTATGAATTATTCGAACCTTATGAAGGCAGCGTAAAGCATTACGAGGCAGTAGGTATTATTCGGAATAAGATTAGGGGTTCAGCGAATAATATACTGGCCTCATTTAACATAGTTTTAAATTTTAAGGCCATTGTGGCACGATTAGATTTCACCTACGCTGACAAAACTCCAGTGCGCATTCTCCAACAAGAGTTAGATACCTTGCGTCAGGGCGATTTGAGCTTGTCACAGTACTATGATGAGATAGAAAGGAAACTGACCTTATAATAAATAAAACGCTTATGACATATGATGCAGCTGCTGCAGTTGTCCTAAATGAAAAATTTAGATGTAATGTCCTAAACACGTTCGTATCGGGTTTAAAAAGACCCCTACACCAGACTGTTTTCCCAGCTAGACCAAGGGATCTACCAAGTGCCTTGGCACTAGCCCGCGAGGCCGAGTCGAGTCACGATAGGTACATGTTCGCGGCAACTTACGCTAAAAATGCCGAAAAGAGAGCTCAAAAGTCAGGGGGTCAAAAATTTCAAACTCGGCGGCAAAATAATTATTCACAGAATAGTGGCGGCGATGCCAATCACGCAAAAAATCCACATTACTTCAAGAGTCAGGGCAGAAATAATGCAGGAAAGGCTTCATCATTTAGGCAACGCGAAAATGATAGGGATTTTCGTGGTAGAGGCCCCGAACCTATGGACGTCGATCCTAGTTCGTTTAAATTTAGGCACCCAACGGAATACCAACAGGCACAAGCTGTCGGTATTCACAATGCTCCCGTTCAGGGAAATAAGAGACAGAATAATTCAGAGCGTATGACAGATTTTAGGCGTCAAAGGATCAACAATTTGAATCATTCGGATGTTGATCAGGATTTCCAAGCGTATGAGGTTGCTGCCGCAGCTGCAGTAGCAGAGGTAGACAATGAAAATGGGGTTGACAACGAAAGTGACTCTATTAATTATTTAGAGGCCACTCCCGGCTACCGTTCCTTAAGCGGACGTTGGCTGGGAAAACACTAAGGTTTCTAATTGACACGGGGGCGGCAAAAAGTTATGTCAGGCCCGTAAAGGAGCTTAAAGGCGTAAAGGCCGGTAGACTCCCCGTTTAATGTAAACTCTATCCATGGGTCCAATAAAATCAAACAGAAATGCCTGATAAATATTTTCGGGGTAACATCCCCATTCTTTGTGTTGGATAGTCTAACACTGTTCGACGGAATCATAGGCCTTGACCTGCTAACAGGTGGGCGCGACTATTGACCTAGACGGAGGCAAAATAAATTATGGTACCATGTCAGAAGATCTGCAATATCATAAGTGCAGCAACGTTAACTTTACAAATGTCAACGACATACAGGTACCAAGTTCACTGAAGAATTTAAAAAAATTATCCTGAAAAGGATTAAGGCATTCGCAGACTCTAACGAGCTGATGCCATTTAACACTTCGGTTGTGGCCACGATCCGAACCAAAGATAACGAGCCTATTTATTCGAAGTTGTACCCTCACCCAATGGGAATAGCAGATTTTGTCAAAAAGGAAATAAGAGAATTGCTACGCAATAAAATCATTAGACCGTCAAAGTCCCCTTACAATAACCCAACCTGGGTCGTAGATAAAAAGGGTTACGACGAGTTAGGCAACAAAACCAAACGTCTGGTTATTGATTTTAGGAAGCTCAACGAGAGCACTATTGCCGATAAGTACCCAATGCCGAATATTTCAATGATTCTGGTAAATTTAGGGAAAGCGAAGTACTTTGCGACTTTAGATTTAAAGTCAGGCTACCATCAGATTGTCCTCGCCGAGCAGGATCGCGAGAAAACGTCTTTTTCCGTTAACGGTGGGAAATATGAGTTTTGTCGATTGCCATTCGGTTTGAAGAATGCAGGAAGCATCTTCCAGAGGGCGATCGACGACGTCTTACGTGAACAAATTGGCAAATCATGCTATGTTTACGCCGATGACGTCATAATTTTTTCCGAAAATGAATCGGAACATGTCAAACATATAAATTGGGTTTTGGAAAAACTGTGTGAGGCCAACATGAAAGTATCACGAGAAAAAACACATTTTTTGAAACAAGTGTGGAATATCTCGGTTTCATAGTAACAAGAGGTGGGGCAAAAACTGACCCCGCAAAGGTCAAAGCCGTTCAGGAATATCCTGAACCTAAGGATTTGTTCAGCCTTAGATCCTTTCTAGGTCCAGCAAGCTATTACAGGTGTTTCATAAAAGATTTCGCCTCCATAGCAAGACCTCTAACTGAGATCCTAAAAGGTGAAAATGGCTTAGTAAGTAAACACAAGTCTAGAAGGGTACCCATTGATTTTAGCGAAGCGCAACGCAATGCCTTCGAAAAATTAAAAAACATCCTAGCATCTGAAGATGTCATCTTAATGTATCCAGATTTTAAAAAACCATTTGACCTAACGACAGACGCCTCCACTCACGGCATTGGCGCAGTCCTCTCGCAGAATGGTAAACCCATTACAGTGATTTCAAGAACGCTGAAAGATAGGGAAATGCATTACGCAACGAATGAAAGAGAATTACTGGCCATAGTATGGGCTTTAGGGAAACTTCAAAATTATCTCTACGGAACTAGGGATATCAACATCTATACAGACCACCAGCCTGTAACGTTTGCGGTTTCTGATAAGAACCCGAATGCAAAGATAAAATGGTGGAAAGCATTCATAGACGAACATAATGCTAAAATTCATTATAAACCTGGTAAGGAAAACTCTGTCGCAGACGCCCTCTCCCGGCAGAACATAAATGTGTTGGAGAGCGAACTCAAATCTGACGCGGCGACAGTTCACAGTGAACTGTCACTGACCTACACGGTCGAAGCAACAGAAAAGCCCATAAACTGCTTCAGGAATCAAATAGTTTTGGAAGAGTCGCGTTTTCCTCTGAAACGAAATTTTATACTCTTTGGCGGAAAAACCCGCCACGTTATTCACTTCGTGGATAGAAACAGCTTCATTGACGAAGTAAAGGAGGTTATTAACCCCCTCGTGGTGGACGCGTTTCACTGCGAGCTACCGGCGCTAGCCAGCATCCAACACGAATTGGTAAGATGATTCCCATCTACCAAATTCTGGTACTGCAAAAACATGGTGTCGAACATGGTGGATGAACAAAGGGAAATAGTCACTACTGAACACAATCGTGCTCATAGAGCTGCGCAGGAAAATGTGAAACAGATCCTCTGCGACTATTATTTTCCGAAAATGTCCAAATTGGCAAACGAAATTGTCACAAACGGCAAAATATGCACGAAAGCCAAATACGATCGACACCCTAGAAGGCAGGAACTCAGCGTTACGCCGATTCCATCGTACGCAAGTGAAATGCTACACATAGATATTTTCTCCACAGACAAGAAGCATTTTTTAACTTGTGTTGATAATCTCTCTAAATTCGCAGTAGTTCAACCGATACCGTCGCGGACAATAACGGATGTAAAAATACCCATCCTCCAGTTGATTAATTTCTTCCCAGGAACAAAAACTATTTATTGTGATAATGAGGCGTCCTTCAACTCGGACACCATTGTGACTTTGTTGAAGAACCAATATGGGATTGATATAGTAAACGCTCCCTCTCTCCACCGTACTTCCAACGGACAGGTAGAGAAGTTTCACAGTACCTTGGTAGAAATTGCTAGGTGCCTTAAACTTGAAAGAAGAATAAGCGATACGATGGACCTGATCACTCAAGCTACCATTGAATACAACCGAACAATACACTCGGTCACAAATAAAGAGCCTATTGAGGTATATACGCCTCAACCGAAGAATTCCGAAAGGAAGTGAAAGGTAAAATTGAACAAGCACAACAGGCTCAGCTCGATAGAAATAACCCGTCAAGGCAGAACAGGGTCTTTGAAGTGGGGGAATAGGTAATGGTAAAAACTAATAGAAGGTTAGGGAACAAGTTAACCCTCTGTGTGAGGAGAGGAGAGTAGAGGCAGATCTGGGGACAACAGTCCTAAAATATGGAAGGATAGTCCATAAGGACAACCTTAGATAAAGTACTTAGCCTTAGAAAATGACGATATTAATTTCTAATCACCTTATATTGGTTCTTTAGGCTTTCAATCACAATACTTCTCACTTTCGGCATAGCGGCAGCCAAATTAACGGATTATCCACACTCGCATTACATACCGGTAGTGGACGGGGACGCATTAGTATGGAACGAATACAATTACCTGAGGCACTCAACTAATTTGACCGAGTTTATGCGCATGACAGACGAAACTGCCAACATGACGGACCTGTTCCCGCAGTCGCACATGCGAAAGTTGCTAGAGACTGACAAGGGACATGTTAGAACATTACTAGCCGCTATAAGCGTACATCATAGAATGGCGAGAACCCTAGACTTTTTGGGTTCAGCCCTTAAATTTATCACAGGTACCCCAGACACTGACGATTTCCACCAAGTTAGAATGACAGAAGCCCAACTAATAGAATCCAACAGTAGACAGGTAGTGATTAACACAAAGACGCAGGAACAGATTAACGCACTAACTAGTACGGTAAATGAACTTCTCAAAAAAGCGAAGAAAGAAAAAATCGATACGGCGCACCTTTTTGAAATTTTACTCACTCGAAATAGGATTATGATCACGGAAATTCAGAATATAATGCTCGCAATAACCCTTGCGAAAATAAAGGTAGTAAATCCAGTAATCATTGATGACGAGGGTTTGAAATTCATATTGGTTGGGCCAATCACAGATATAGCAATCACTGAACAAATGGAAGTGTCAACCGTTAAAGTTATTCAGCACAATGATGTAATTCATTTTATAATCAAATATCCTAGAATTGAGTTTTTGTGTAGGAAAGTTTTGATTTTTCCGGTGGTACACAACGGCGTCGTGCTGCAAATCAACGAAAACACAGTGGTCGAGTGCAAGATCGGAATTTTGGCGGTCGACAACTGTGAAGCAACAACAACTTCAACGTTCTGCAGATTAACTGCAAATACAACATGCGCTCTGCAACTTCACACCGGTGGCACAGCACATTGTAACACGCAACCGAGTCACCTTAACGCTAGCACCATAGTTGACGATGGAGTCATAATCATTAACGACAGCCCAACCAGAATCGCCATTGATGAAACACCTGAGAGAAATGTAAGTGGCACGTATCTCGTCACTTTCGAGGACGTTGTGTTCCTGAACGGCACTAAGCACGTTAACAGAATGAGCAGGCTGGAAAAGGCTCCAGGTATTGCTGCTTCACCCCTGCTGAACATCACTGGCCATGAGACTATTTTGAGTTTGCCTTACCTTCACCGCCTCAACAATCAAAATCTACAAACCATTGACGAAATTAAAGAAGAACTAACGACCGTCACGAGCCGGACACTCGCTTTCGTTGATCAGTGGCCTCGCTTTCCTCTGGCAGTACAAGAAGAAAACACGAGCATTACACGAGATCAACCTGGTAGTGAAAGATATGGCAACGAACGAGGACGATCGTGTTTCGAGGGAGGGAGTAGTTAACACGTAATGCCCAATTTCCAGTTGGGTACGAATGTGATGAGGCCAATACAACATCTTGCCTCATCAGCAGATTGTGTGGGCAACGACCGCCACTAAAGAAACGACATATCCTTCGCCGTTCTGCAGATTACGTAAACAACATAAACAGTGTCAATAGCCGATTGCGTAAACAGTTGACCAGCGATCGTTGCTTGCACTATCACCAATTGGGTAAACAATTGTATGAAGCAGAGTCAGCACGACGCAGACGTCAAATCCGGCAGCGTCGACTACTGAATATGCGTTCTTAGGGCTTAATGGTTAAGTTAGGTTTTGGGCTAGGTTAGATTTAAGTTGAGCTTAAGCCGGAGCACACGGAGCCTGGCCAATAAAATGTACTTGCAAACATACAACTGGTATAATTATTGCCGCGTCCGACGACCGGCTCATACAGTGATTACAGCAGACATCTTTAACCTTAAATGCCTACTTCAGCTTTGTCGAGCCAACAAAAACAACATGTGGCAATAAAAAAACATAACTTCGATGATGAGCCATCGCAGCCATCAGCTGAAATGGGAACTAAGCAAAAGACGAAGTCAGCAGAAGAAAAAGTAAACAGCAATCGGATAAAAACAAATGCGCTGACAGCAACCATTATGCAGGTACCAGCAAGCATCCGGACAGCGAGGGAAAACAAAACGCAAGGTGGGAATGTACCAAGCAAAAAAGGACCATCTTTTCCCTTTAGTATTGATCGCTATATAAATGTAAAAAAGAAATCGTATCCAATTAAATCAGCGGCCAATACCAAAAAATTTCAACCAGGGACGCCAAATGGTAAAAAGCCAATCGTCGACCGACGCTGTAACACGTACACCACGAGATAACATAATATTTTCCGTTTCTTTAAAATCAATTTTTGAAATAACATGAAATGTGTATTTATTTTTAATTTAACAATCACACGCACAAACAAACATTGTTATTGAATATACTATTGAAAAGTCCTGACAGACGCGTTTTTTTATTTAATGTACGGCACGATACGATACGTCAAGAGTAAGTATCTCATTAACACTTGTAATAACTAACGCAGCTGCCTTAGCAACACCAAACAACTTCAATTAAAATCAGCTGTACGTAAATTAAAAAAACGCTTAAACGCTGTGTCAAAACGCTTAAAAGCTGTGTCAAAATTTAGGCAATCGAAAAACCTTTTGGAAAGTCCAAAAGCCAATAAAGCCGCCAGTCAACTTCACCATGCCTATACGAGACTTGGGTGGAAATTGTGTCCGAAGTGGCGAGGTGCTTTTTGTTTTGCAAGTCACCTAGAAAAGGTATTTCAACCTAATTGCCCAAAGAACAACTGTAAAATGTCATTCTTGCCCACCGTAGCTAACGAGTCGCTTGAGTCTTCTGAAAGTACTTGTATCTTAATCCAAAAGAAAGAACTTAATCCAAAAAAATCGCCAGGGCATGATAATATTATCCCAAAAATGCTAATTGATACACCAAATATTGCTGCTGAGGTGATTTCTTTGCTCTTCTATACAATTCTTAGTTTCGGATACTATCTCATTTCATGGAAAGAGTCGGAGATTATCTTGACAGGTAAACCTGGCAAAAATTTAACACAGCCGTCTTCATTCAGACCAATCAGTCTTCTACCCTGTCTTTCTAAAATATTTGAAAATATGTTACTATTAAAGATGTCTCCTTTGCTCCACGATAATAATATGTAGAATACCAACGCACGTGGCATGAAGGCCTTTTATATAAGATTAAAAGCATTCTACCTTTAGGCACGATGCCGATTACTTTGGCGGTCGGGTAAAAATCTCGAATTTCGGTATAAACGGAGTATGCATGGATAGGGGAGCTTCTCTAGATAAGGAATATGCAAAAGCACTTATATTTTTTAAAATATTCCCGATTAAAAATTCAAAAATTTGTTGTAACACTTAGTATTTCACAATGTTTTACGAAATTTTTCTCATTTTCTACTTGATATATTTAAATATACACTCTAAAAATTGAAATCAATTCGTATTTAACTTTTATTAATTTAAAAACCACTTAGCACACTCATCGTTGAAAAGGTTAGATTTTTTACAATTATGAGGAAAACGATCGTTGACACGTCTTAAACATCAAATATGTAGGATTTTCAACGATTTTTCTATGTTTGTATTTCTCCTGATTCTTTTTTCTATATTAACTACAAAAAAAAAAAAATACTTTCCGACAATTTTAAGCCATATCAATACATATATATATGTGATTTATATTTAATACGAGTATACACAAATAAGTAAAACTCTATGATAATATTATAAAACTTATATCATACCGGGATGACAGAAGTACTTTTGAATCCTCCTTTCTGCGTTGGCAGACTTCGGCAGCGCTTTAAAAAAATTACCATTGTCGAGCCAATACCCAGGGTGACTGAAGTACTTTCGCGTAGTAGACCTTTCTGTGTTGGCGGCTTTCGGCCGCGTTTTAAAAAAATAACCTTGGTCGAGCCAATACTCAGGGTGACTGAAGTACTTTTGCGTAGTACTCGTGGCCGACTTTACCGACAGTTAATGAAAGATTTCGCTCTAATTCCTTCACGACACAACAAAGGTTCAGTTGTCGTTGATCTTTTGAAAGAGAATCACGTTAAACGCCATGAGGGCTAAGTACGCGTCGCGCTACGAAGCTATGTTCCTTTGAATCCACCCGAAAGGTTCCAAAATGTCGCAATCAGTGGCTACTAAATATAAGTTAACACATTAACCTGCTAGTCTGCCCACTGCAGCGTTCTTAGAGCTACTCCACAGCAGCCAGTAAGAGTGGGAATAGTCCGCGTCAGCATTTTCACATCAACTGGCAAATTCTTCGCTACTCCAATATCAGCGCGATAGCAGCGTTTCACCTATTGCTTAAACGACAACAACAACAGCAGTATCAGCTGCAGTAACATCAGAATTGCCGAAATTGTTCCAAAGCTTAGGGAATCAGACAGTGCTCATATTTCTAAGTTTTAGTCTTAAGCTAGACTTTAAGAGGAGCACATAGTGCTTAGTAAAATTAAATTGAAAAATATTAAAGTTTGAAGTGGAGAAACAGTTTGGTTAATAAAGATTATTGAATTATAAACCTGGAGAACAATTTTTTATTTCCTGGATAACAGCCGTAAGGACTTAAGGAATAATCGAAACAATTTTTATTTCCTGGACAACAGCCGTAAGGACTGGAGGATTAATTGGCGCCCAACGCAGTTAGAACCAGAATAAAGAATACTGAAGACTACATTTACTACTCCAAGGAGCCAGCATGATTTATAGTATTATCATGTAAGTACGCAGTGATCAGTATAAAACAAGAAGAAATAAGAAAATAAATAAATGTGTTTATAACTCAACAAAGATTTTTGTTTACCTTAGCACTGGTGAAGGGATTTCAAAAAAGTGTTTAGTCGAGCTGAGAATATTTCATTCTGATTTTATTTTTAAATTTGTAAACCTTATATAATGGGTTGTCAAAAAAGTCTTAAGGAATTTTTATTGAATCAATTCGTGTGGCACCCATACATCGAGCTTCTTAGTGACTCCAAGCTTCTTCAAATGGTTTATAACGGTTTGATGACTGCTATGCCGGTCTCTTTCGACCAATTCAGCGATTTTATCGCAATTTTCGACGACAGGCCTTCCGGAGCGTGGCGCATCTTCGACCACCTTTACACCAGAACGAAAACGTTGAAACCATCGTTGTGCGGTGGAAATGGAAACTGTATCGGGTCCATAAACTGCACAAATTTTATTAGCGGCTTGAGATGCATTTTTGCCTTTATCGTAGTAGTACTGTAAAATATGTAGTATTTTCTCTTTATTTTGCTCCATGTTTGCGACGGAAATGAGCTTTCCAAAAAGGTATAGCTTGACCCGATGTGACGAATAAAACTAGAACTACGCGCTTTCAGCGCCAACTGGCGAAAATACCGCAAGACTTTTTTGACAAAGCGTGCGTGTGTGTGTGCTGTCATACAAGTATAATTTATGTTGCTTGGTTTGGGTTGCTTTCAAGTGCACATGTGCAAACCTAAATAAATATGTTCATTATGTAAATATTTCTTGAGTGCATGCGTATCACATATGCATACCTTTTTCAAGTTTTGTTCTTTGATTCTTTAATTTTTAAATAAAACACAATTTTTAGTCTTCACAATTACAAGTTTATTCTGAGCTTATCTCCGCTTGATCGTTGATTAAAGACTGAAGTCGCTCTCGTCAAGCCCAAACGTTTAGCGGTGCATTGCCTGGAATATTCAGTTGACCAAGGTGACCTTTAAAGGCATAGATATAACAGTTAGGAGAGCAACTGAATATTTCCAGGAACATCACTTAACAATTCGAAGAGAATAAGAGAGATGATATATAACTCGCCCTCCCTTAAAAATTCGAGTCCCTGCGAATTTTGTCTTATTTCTACGTTTATGATTCAAAACATAGATATTTAAGAGATTACAATATTTTCTCTCTTTTGATAAATTTAACATAACTTATTTAATATTTAATTTTTTAGACAAACATAAACTAGAAATGTAACAATTCATTTACTAAGTAAGAAAAATGAAAACAAATATTTTTTTCTTAACTTAATAAAACATTATAAGAAAACATTACATTTTATTCAAACACTTTTAATGGTCTACGAACACACGCTATATCGATTTTATTTGGATTGTTTCTATTAAATTTGTTGTATCTTTTATGCAATTTATTTCTCTTCGCTTGAGAATTTTTTATAAATAATTCTTTGTTGTTAAAATCAGGTATTTTGTCCCTAGTTTTGTTGATTCTTTCAATAGCTTTTGTTTTTTCATTATGAATATTTCGTTTTATTTGTTCAAAATCTAAATCTGTTTTAGTCAAAAAATCAAATGGTTTTACTTTAGTTACACTGTGGACTGTGTTATTATAAAAGCCTACGGCCCTTATAGCAATTTCTTCGATACTTTCATTTAATTTAGAATTGTTTAGAATTCTAATATGTTCAATAATGGTAGAGTGGAAACGCTCTATGTCGGAATTTCCAGTGTGACTCCCCGGTGTTGTAAAATGCGCCACTATATTGTTTTCCCTGCAAAACATTCGAATTAACGAATTGTTAAACTCATTATCCATTATCATTTTTTCAGGTACACCCAAGTAAGAAATTCTTTCCAAAAGTTTTATTTTAATCGTACACATGTTCTTATCGCTAATTTTGTGTAAAGACGCCATCTTTGTAAATCTGTCGATGGAGGACATGAAATATGACTTTGATATGTGAAAAATGTCTATGTGAACAATTTGATTTGGTTTATTAGGAGTTTGAGTATGAGTAAAATATTTTTTGAATGGCTTCCTGTCGTATTTGTTTTCATTACAAATTATACAATTATTGATAAAATTATTTATATATTTTTTAATATTTGGGTAAAAATATTCAAATTGTATTTGTGCGAAATTTTCCAACACTCCTCTATGATTACCCGATTCATGAATGTGCTCAATCAATTGATAAAGTTCTTCTTTAGTTTGAATATCTTTTGCTAATTTCAAACATTTTGTGAAACCTATGTTTTTGTCGTTAGAAAAAATGTCAATCAATTTTTCTTGGACAATATTGTATTGGTCATCAGGTAATTCTGAATATATACCAATTTTGCTTTTTTTCAGATATTTCCTGAATAAATCTAATAAGTAAGAACTTTTGTGTAAATCTTTTTCGGAAATATAAACTATTTTATACTTTTTATACAAAAGCTCAAATTCTTTTGTTTTATTTTTTAAAATTCTAATTTGAGTAAAGTATCTATTAACGATAGTATCAGAAATAAAAAAGTGATCATTAGTATTTTCAACGGCTGAATGTATTGTACTTATAGAATCATGAAATAATGATTTAATATCATAATTTTCCATGTCATCAATTTTTTCGTCATTATCAATTTCTAAACGACTTAGAAAATCCGCCACTTTGTTTTCTTGACCTTTGATGTATTCAATGTCAAATTCAAATTCCGAAATAAGCGTTTTCCATCGCAAAATCCTTGAGTTTGGTTCTTTTAAGGACCATAACCATTTTAATGGCTGATGATCGGTTTGAACTATGAACGATGTACCAAACAAGTAAGGCCGAAAATATTTTAGTGCCCAGACAATCGCTAAAAGCTCTTTTTCTAGAGTATGATATTGTTTTTCGTGTTTATTCAACGATCTGCTAGCAAAACATACTGGCCTATTTGATTGACTAAGAACGGCACCTAAAGCAACATCACTAGCATCAGTTGTCACAGTAAATTTTTTTTTTAAATCAGGGTAAATCAAAAGTGGTGAGGAAGTGAGAATCTGTTTAAGTTTACGAAATGCCTCGATGTATTCGGGGTTATTGATGTCAATCTTGGATTTTTTTTTAAATACTGTATTATTGGCGCTGCAATCATAGAGTAATTTTTTATAAATTTCCTATAATAGCCGGTTAAGCCTAAGAAAGATTGAATTTCCTTTAAGTTACTGGGAATTTTCACATCCTGAATTGCTTTAATTTTTTCCAAATTGGGTTTAATTCCTTGTGAAGTAATTACGTGACCCAGATAGGTAGTAAACTTTCTCAAAAAGCTACATTTGTTGAATTGGACTTTTAAATTATATTTCATTAAACTTTTAAATATTTTTTCAACACTTTCAATATGTTCTCTTAGTGAAGTGGAAAACACCAAAATATCGTCCATATACAAAATACATATTTTATTAATATGATCACTCAATACATAGTTCATCATCCTTTGAAACGATGCAGGGGCATTTTTTAAGCCAAATGGCATTCTCAGAAATTCATAGTGCCCTTTAGAACTAGAAAATGCAGTTTTCGCGATATCATTTTCGTCCATTAATATCTGGTGGAATCCTTTTGCTAGGTCGATTGTGGAGAAATAAACAGAACGACCCAACTTTTCAAATAATGTGTCTATATTAGGAATCGGAAATCTATCATCAATTGTAAAGCCATTTAACTTTTTGTAATCAATTACCACTCTCCAACTTTTGTGACCATTATTGTCAGCTTTTTTGGGAACTATTAAAAGTGGTGAATTGTACGGAGAACGACTTGGTCTGATAATATTATTTTTTAACATTGAGTCGATTTGACGATTGATTTCTTCATCCAACGCATACGGGTTTTTTTTATAATTTTTTATGTAAATAGGACTGTGAGGCCTTGTGAGGATTTTATGCTTAACACATGTAGTGGCAGTCAAAAACTGCCCTTCCTGATAAAAAATATTTTTGTTTTTCTTCAACACTTTAAGTATTTCAGTGTTTTCTTCGACATTAATATCTTTTGACAAGAGTAAATCATAATCTAATTCGTCTTTTTCTAAATAACAAATATCAAGAAAATCTTCCTCTACAATTTCAATACTTCTACCAACAGCAGTATTCTCAACAAAAGACAATACCCGATTATTTATTACCAATGCACCAATAGAGAAATCAATGGATGCCTTGAGGGGCAACAATATATTTGCACCAATTATACAATCAAATGGTTTGTTCACAAATTCCATCAATTTTATAGACATAGTTTTATCTACCATATTGAATTCTATAGGAACATCAACTATAATTTCCTCGGAAATTAAGCGAGTCCCCATTAATGTTTTTAACAATACAGGCTTTTTTAATTTTCTTTTATTATTGTAGTTTTTAAATGTATCGAGGTTGCCTAATGTGGTCATGGAACCACTATCAATTAAACACCTGATTCTGTTATCATTAATGGTAAGATCTATTAAGGGTAATTCGTATGTAGTGGAGAAAGACGAAAATTTTCGTATGTTTGCAAGTTATCTACCTCCATAGGTGTTGTTTGTTGTTCTGGGCTGAGATTTCGACCAACAAAATTACCACTGTTACTATTTTGATAATTATGATTATCTCTGAAGCATCTACCATTATTAAAAGCATCTTTTTGAAAATTATTTCTTAAATACCCACTATTATTATTTTCAACACTATTTCTAAAATTTCCACTATTATTTCTGAAATTTTCACTATTATTTCTGAAATTTCCGCTATTATTTTGAAAGTTATTTCTGAAATTTCCATAATTATTTTGAAATCTAGTATTTTACCGAAACTGATTATTATTATTATTTGAATTATTTAGATTTAACGTGTTTCGATAGCCATTAGTATTATTACTTAAATTATCCTTAAAATTACTTTTATTTAATATTTGAATGTCATTCAAAATATTATTGACTATAAAATAATTGTTTGCCTTTTCTAAAGTATCAATACTATTTTGTAATAATAAAGTTCGAATGTTTAACGGTAAAAATGTAGTATAAACATCAAAAATTAATTCCTCATTATTCCTTGGAGTATATAAACGTTCTACTGAACCTTCTAAATGAAATTTATTATTCATTTTTAATAAAATTTGACTTAGCTTATAATGAAGTTGTTCGATGTTTCGAGCGTCCACGTTCATTGCCTCGTTGCGAAGATTCAAATACGTTGTCTTTACCCCAAATTCGGTTTTTAATTTTGAAATTATATCCTCAAAAGATGGTTCAATCAGCGTTTCTATCATCTGTAGAGATTTACCACGTAGTTTATTTGTTATCACTTTTCTTATAATTTCCATATTTTCTGGTGCGGTGAGTGATAATATTGTTTCCATATCACGAAAAAATGTTAATAGTTTATAATTATCAGTTCCACAGAAAGTCGGAACATTTCGTGCTTCTCTTAAGCTTTCAGACAATGTTAATGCCATGATTATTAATTAAGTCGAGTAGCACACAATAGAACGGTTCCTTATTGTTTTTGTATCACGGTTCCATATGTTGGTTTTTTTTTTTTTTTTTTTTTTTTTTTTTTTTTTAAATAATAAATTGTACACCTTTATGTTGTGTACAGTAACGTATGTTTTTTAATAGTCTTCAACAATAATGTCACTTCACGCATATAGTTCGGACTGGATGTTTGTTTTAATATCAATCATCCCATCCTCGTCGCCAGTTTTGTTCTTTGATTCTTTAATTTTTAAATAAAACACAATTTTTAGTCTTCACAATTACAAGTTTATTCTGAGCTTATCTCCGCTTGATCGTTGATTAAAGACTGAAATCGCTCTCGTCAAGCCCAAACGTTTAGCGGTGCATTGCCTGGAATATTCAGTTGACCAAGGTGACCTTTAAAGGCATAGATATAACAGTTAGGAGAGCAACTGAATATTTCCAGGAACATCACTTAACAATTCGAAGAGAATAAGAGAGATGATATATAACCTTCATATATGTTTGTATGCTGCATATCAATGCATATATTTTTATATGTTTATTTATGTATTTTTTTTTTTTTTGTACGTATGTTCAATATATTTGAACGTAGATATCTAATAGTAGTGGATTGTATGATTTTACAGTAGTTAGAATATTTCTTATCTTATTTAATATTGTGAAATATATAAAGACTTAAATATAATGTTGTTGTCCGTCCTTTGGCAGCAACGAACATGTTCAATTTGAACAAAATGAGTGAATAAGCAAAAAAAAAAATAGCAATCTTCTAAGGTGTAACAAAATTTTTAAATAGCCATATAGAAAAAGAGCGCTAAAGAATTAAGTAAAATAAAATAAATAGTAAAGGTTTAAAAAAGTTGTCAGTTTAAAAGAGACATGAGAATGAATGAAGAGACTTTGAGGGTAATAGTGACAGCTGCCGTCACAGCAGCTACGGAAAGGTTTAGGGCCTCCTTTGAGAGGACGATAGGACAGCTGATGGAAAGATTAAAGGCTTTAGAAACTCCATTAGGAGTGGAGGAACATGTAGCAGTGACGATAGACTCGACTGTTTGGTGTGAGGAATCTTTAGAGATAATTAAATCTCTGCCGGAATTCAGTGGCGAAAGGTCACGGTATGTTAGTTGGAGGCAAGCTGCATTTGCTGCCTATACGTTGTTTGAAAATTACGAAAACAGTTCGAAACGCTACTAAGCGGTAGCAGTAATAAGAAATAAAATTATCGGAACGGCTGAACAAGTGTTATCGTCATTCAATACCGTGTTGAATTTTAAGGCGATGATCGCGCGGTTAGACTTTACTTATGCTGACAAGCGACCAGTCTATTTGATTGAACAGGAAATGTCATTTCTTAGGCAAGGAACTCTTTCAATTGCTGAGTTTTACGACGAGGTCGAAAAGAAATTCACTTTGATAATAAATAAAATTATTATTATGTTGAATGAGGGAAAAAAGAACTAATAAAGTCTCTTTGCCAAAAATATAGGCAAGATGTCTTGAGGGTTTTTGTTTCTGGATTGCGGAAGCCAATGAGCGACATCATATTTTCGTCGCAACCTAAAGACATGCGTAGTGCATTGGCATTAGCACAAGAATTGGGAGCAAATCATGCTCGATATTCGTTTGCAAATTCTTTCTACAGTAAAATGGATTCAGCTAAGGGGGGAAAAATGGTGGAAGGACATTTGCTCCTCACCACTCTCCGCATTATAAACAAGTGGAAAAAAACATGTAGATGCGGCAACCCCTATGGAGGTTGATTTGACTCTATCGCACTACAGGCAAGGAGCAAACTATATTCCAAATTGGAGAGCTGAGCGGGATTCTCAGAGAACCCGAATGACATCCCAAAGCTTTAATCAAAGGTCGACAGTCTATAATAATAACCTACACTCTCAAGAAAGGGGAACAATGAAAAGACCTCGCGAGAACGATAGGCAAAATATTTCGAAAGTACAAAGGGTTAATCACTTAACCCAAGCTTCAGTTGAAGATTTTAATGAAAACGAGTCACAATGTGAATTTTTGGAAGAAATAAATTTTTTAGACGTAGGTCGCTCCTGCCCCATGTAGATACGACACTGGCAGGGCGACCGATGAAATTGTTGATCGATACCGGAGCGGGAAAAAATTTTGTTAAACGCAATGAAAATTTAAAAGGGGTAAAAAATGTAGAAAGCTCATTTAAAGTTCGGTCCATCCACGGTACTGCCGTGATTAAGGAAAGATGCCTAATTAACGTGCTCGGAAAGACTGCTCCTTTTTACCTTCTTTCCGAACTTAAAACATTTGACGGGATTATTGGGTTTGACTTCTTGAAAGAGGTTGGCGCAAATAAATACTTACTTACAAAAGAGAACCATTCACTATAAAGGTGGTGAAAAAAATTATCTTATTATGATTGTAAAAGTGTCAAAAAAAAAGTTGGAAATGGGAATTTCGTTAAAGAACCAGGGAATACGGAAAATATTTCTTTTATATTGGAAAAACATGCAAAAGTCTTCGCAAATCCAGATGAGGCTTTGCCGTTTAATACTAATGTGGTAGCCACCATTAGGACAGTCGATAACGAACCGATTTATTCAAAGTCATACCCTTACCCGATAGCCGCTTCAGAATTTATAAATCAGGAAATTAAAGATTCACTACGGGATGGAATAATTCGTTCTTCTCGATCTCCATATAATAATCCTATATGGGTTGTTGATAAAAAAGGGATAGATGAGGACGTGAGAAAGAAGATGAGGATGGTTGTTGATTTTAGGAAACTGAACGTCAAAACAGTTTTGGACAGGTATCCCATTCCAGATACTTCAGTCATTTTAACAAATACGGGAAAATCAGCATTTTTTACGACACTTGACTTAAAGTCAGGGTTCCACCAAATTAAGTTGGCAGAGAAGGACAGGGAAAAGACTGTCTTCTCTGTAAATAATGGAAAATACGAATTTTGTAGACTTCCTTTCGGGCTGAAACATGCGCCCGCAATTTTCCAAAGGGCAATTGATGATGTTCTCAGAGATGAAATTGGGAAATGCTGTCATGTTTACATCAATGATGTAATCATCTTCTCAAGCAATGAAGAGGATCATTACAGAGACATCGAAAGAATTTTACCGAAACTTTACCAAGCCAACATGCGAGTTTTAATGGAAAAATTAAAATTTCTTAGGGAACAAGTGGAATTCCTTGTGTTTATTGTTTCGAAGGAAGAGATAAAAACATGCCATGACAAAGTCAATGACATTCTGAATTATAAAACGCCTAACTCTCTTCGTGGCTTACGAGCAAATTATGGGCTATCTGGTTACTATAGGAAGTTTATTAAAGACTATGCCTCCATAGTAAAGCCTCTGACAAGATACTTAAGGGGAGAAAATGGTCATGTGAGAACGAATCAACCAAAAAATGTCAAAATTGAGTTAGACAACGACGCGGTGATGGCTTTCAAAAAAGTTAAGAGAATTTTATCCTCTGAGGACGTACTTCTACTATATCCTGATCACAATAAACCATTTGACTTAGCAACAGACGCTTCAGCACACGCTATTTGGGCGATATTATCTCAAGGCAATAGGCCTATAACCATGATTTCCAGAACGTTATCGGCAGCAGAAGCTAATTATGCTACCAATAAAAGAGAGCTTTTAACGTTAGTTTGGCACTTCAGAAGCTGCGAAACTATTTGTACGGAGTAAAACAGCTGAATATTTTTACCGATCATCAGCCCTTGACCTTCGCTGTCTCGGATAAGAATCCAAACACGAAATCGCTGGTGAGCATTTGTGGAAGAGCTTTCAACTCAATTTCATTTTAAACCCAGTAAGGATAATCATGTTGCCGATGCATTGCCACGACAACACATTAATGCAATAGAGCAGGAATCCTCATCTGTTGCAATGCATAGTGAAGAATCTCTAACAGAAGTTATTCCAAAAGTGGAAAACCCTGTTAATTCATTTCGAAATCAGATAATTCTGGAAGAAGAAAATGTCACGACCAAGAAAACAAGAATTATTTTCAAGTCAAGGATAAAGCATCAAATTACATTTCAAAATCTTCAGGATCAGAGGATTGGTGAATGCGTTAATCCTGATGTAGTTAACGCTATTCATTGCAGTCTGCCTATTTTGGGCAAAATTTAGGACGAGATTGTAAGGAAATTCCCGTTAATAAAATTTCGTTACACAAGGAAACTAGTTAATGATATTTTTAATGAAACCGAACATAGTAGAGCACATCTTTCTGTCCGCGAGAACATTAAAATGGTATTGAACGACTACAATTTTCCAAATATGCGGAAGAAATTAAAGGAAATTACTGTCAACTGCAAAATTTGTACAAAAGCCAAGTACGAACGAAACCAGAGTTAGATCATTTTGGAGCAGAGGTTGAGGTTTTTCAATCCAGGGGATAAAGTTCACTTTAGGACCAATAAAAGTATTGGCAATAAATTTACAAAAGCTTTCACGGAAAAAACTACTCAAAAGGATCTAGGATCCACAGTTTTCATAAATAATAGGAAAGTTCATAAGAGTAACCTTAGGTAACAATTTTTTTTATATTTTTTTTACCTTTATAGAGTTATTTTACTACTTTTGTGTACCTAGAGATCCGACAGCAAAATTATTAGTTTTACAAAATCCAACAACATACAAATATGACTACTTAACGCATTGAACGAATTTGACGAACTACCTCACCGTCTAAAATTTAAAACACAAGAACTTATAGAATCCAATGACCATCAATTTTTCATAAACACTCAGATACTACAGCAGATCAACAAATTTATTGAGACTGTAAACAAAATTATTTCTAATACAACAAAAGCCGACATTCACACTGGTCACCTTTCGAACTACTAATGGCCAGAAATAGGGCAGTTATAACAGATTTGGGAAAAATAATTTATTCCATAGTTTTAGGTAAATTAAATGTTGTAAATCCTATAATTTTGGATTCAGTTTAAATTTCTAAAATATTGATCACTGAGTACACTTTACATGTAAGCATAAGCGATATTATAAGTAATTCTAAGTTAAAAATTTTTCAAATGATGATATAGTACACTTTATTGTGAAGTTTCCTAGAATACAAAAAGTATGCAGCTTAGTTAGGGTTTTTCCGGTGGCACACGACGACAAAATAAATTTTTTGGAGACCGATACTCTTACGGATTGCGGCAATTCAACAATTCCAGTTAAAAACTGCACGACAGCGCTATCTGCAAGTTACTGTAAAATAGAAACAGATTCTACATGTGTGAGGCAACTATTTAATAATAACAAGGCGACATGCAAAACTATATACGAGGTGTGTTCAAAAATATCGAGAATACCCAACTCTAATTGCGTGCACTGGTAACACACCGATTGGTGTGCTACCTTTTCAACACAATGTCTACAACAACTAGCTACTTCACTTACCACTGCCTATTGCTGCTGTGCAACCGTCCTCGCTGGCGAGCTGGAAGAAAAGATCGCATTCGGCGTGAAGTGCTTGCTTATATAGCAGCACAGTGCAGCTTTCGTCAGCATAGTGAGGTGTGCGTAGCTTTGGTCAATGCGGTGAGGTGAATTTTAGTACGTGTAGGATAATTCTAGTACAATGTTGGAGTAAATTAGTGTAAGGTGGTAAAAGCCACGTTACAACTTTAAGTGGAGCACATAGTGCTTAGTAAAATTAAATTTAAAAATATTAAAGTATTAAGTGGAGAAACAGTTTGGTTAATAAAGCTTATTGAATCATAAACCTTTAGAACAGTTTTTTTATTTCTTGGATAACAGCCGTAAGGACTTAAGGAATAATCGAAACAATTTTTATTTCCTGGACAACAGCCGTAAGGACTGGAGGATTAATTTATATGAGAAATTCGAAGGCATTTGTACAGAAGTGGATACAGCGATATATAGTGGCTAAAAATGTCGATGATTTACCAGAACGTGGTTCGATAGGAAAAGTGAACAAAAAAGATGGAAAGAAAATAGTGGATCTGTTTTCGCGGAATCCTGCTTTAACACTGCGGCTAGGACAAGCAGAATTAATGGCAAAAGGTTTAGATATATCCTACGAAACTATCCGAACCCTTCTTCATACTCATGATCTGTAATTGCGGAACACAATGAAAAAGCTTCTGTTGACTGAAAAACTTGTGACAAAGCGACTCGCTTGGTCGCATGACAATATTGATAGAGATTTTGAAAATGTCATTTTTACTGATGAAGGTTCTAAATGGGAACGTTCTGTCCTGACGCGAGCCTGGTCAACTTTCACCAATAGGCTTGTTTAGCCGACCGTATAACATGGAATAAAGGTGCATCTTTGGGGCTGCTTCTCACAGCAGGGATTCGGCAATTTGTACCTCTTTACTGACAACCTAAAACCGAGAAAATGATAATAATCTACAAAAAAGGTTTTACTACTTTCTGCCAAACGATGGTTCATCAGAAAAAGTGAAGATGGGATTTTGCAGGAGGACAACGATCCTTAACACCGCAGCAAGCTCTGTACTCTTTGGAAAACTCAATCTGGCATCGTTACATTGGTTTGGCCGTCGCAGTCGCCTGATGCAAACCCTATTGAAAATGTGTGGGCATATATTAAACAGAAGCTTCGTGGAAGACGCACATACTTTGAAATAGTTGTTTTACGAAATTCGTCGGATCTGGAGATCCTTAACACTAGAATACGCCGTCATATTAGTAGAAAGCATGCCTCGGAGATGCCAGGCAATTATCGACGCCAGTGATGACTGGAAATTTTATTGACCAAATTGCATCATTGTTTGCAATGTATACAATGTATATACTATATAAATATGAAATTTTCATAAAATATTTTTTTATCAATTAACACGACCACGCTCTTACTTGACAGACTGTAGATGTAAGTTTTCGGTTCTGTTAAGTAACTCACTAGGTGCAGCCAGCTCTCACCATCAATAAATAAAGCAAATAAACAAAATAACAACACAAGCTTTTTAATTGGCACCAAACTGGGCATACAACTATAACACAAAGAAGAACTCACTACTTATAAAAATGAAAAAATAATTTTTACATACTTTGTTTAACATTAACTATCGGATTTAATTAATTAATTCATCGCTAAAAATTGAAAAAATAACTATAATATATATAGAACTAATGTTGAAGTGAAAAAAGAAGAAATCCAAGTTAAACTTACTTCTAAAAATAAAAGCTATCTAAAGAACAAATCTTGGGGGCGGAAGAAATTACTAAAGCCGATTTTATCAGAAGCAGAGAAAATGTTTGCGAAGAAGTTTCCTTTCTTCAAAAAGTAATAATGCTATGAATGACCGGATTGGCAGGTTTCCAAAAAATACCCATAAAAACGAAATTTAATGTCAGGTGTTTACTAAAATTGGTGCCCCGATCAAAGCTTAAAAAATTAAATGGCATTCAGAGAATCAGAAATCAATGCGCTTATCAAGTTTGCAGGTAACACTGCAGGTACAAACCAGACAAAGTTTTGAACAAAACCTGAAAGATATAGAATTTAGATTTGCTAAAACATCGGTAGCGGTACCTGAAGTAAAATTATTTGGAGATGCTGAGATAATATTAGAAGGAGCTTGCGATGAAACGGAAAACATAGTAATGTCAGCATCTGATGTTGGAGGAAAATATGAGAAATACTTTCCATAACGTAAGGCTGCTCATACGGCATATAAAGTGTTTGAAAGTTATGTGGGTAGTAGAAGAAGTACACTAAACGCATTTTTTCCAGGAACGACTAAGCCATTATGGGGTTATATCCACTTGCGAGGCAGAAAAAACGCGTTTTTTGGTGAATTTTTTCCAAAGAGGCATTTTATTTTATACATTAATGGAAAAGATGTACTTAAACAGAATTTAATGTACTTTAATAATTAGCGGTTTATTTAAAAATATATTGGATCCCCCAGCTCCTGTAGATGATCTGCGGAGAGACGTCCAAAAAAAGTGCTTGGCGCTGAGCAAGATATCTCTGGTCCAAATTATCTGAAAACCAAAAATATTTCGTTTTGTGATAAATAAATACAGGTAATGATCTAGTCAAAATTTTGATTTTTGACAAAATGGCGGCTGTTAAAAAAAATTCAGTTTTTCATGAAAAATTTTCACTTCAAAGTGGCTTAAAAAATCGAAATTATTGTCCAAAACCTTATTCCTTCGATCATTACCTGAAAAATATATCTGAGCAAGTCGTGTAAAATTTCAGACCGATCGGTTCAGCCGTTTCTGAGAAATCTTGCTCACCGACTTTGAAAACACCGTTTCGAGAAAAACGAGTTTAATGTTTTGAAAGCACTTTACATGTAGTCGGCGCGCATTCACTAATGTGTCTATAACTTCAAAAGTATTCTTGGGATCGACTTGAAATTTTGTGTGTGTATACTCAGATGTACATTATATATATTAAGAAAACGCAAACAGAAAAAAATCGATTTTTTGAAAATCCTAACTGTATATAACCCCTTATGTGTCAATTTATTTCCAGAACATCAAAATGGCCTGCCATTAACGTTAGCCTTAGCTTAAGAAGATGAGGCTAATTATGCACGCTATCAATTTGCAAAGAGATTGGAAGAAAAAGCTCATCGGATTGAAGAACGGCAACAAAAGACCAGGACAATAAAAATTTGCAACTGTGTAAAAATCAATTTTTCACTAGACGAAAGACAGAAAATAGCGGCCCATTCCTAAAACGGAAGCCACATCAACCAATTTACATTGACAGTTCATGCCAATTAAATCAGCCTATATATCAAACAAACAGAAGTTTCTCTTCTTATATACCACCTTCGAATCAGATCATTAAAAGACTAAATAGCAGCATTATAAGGTACACGGGACCAAAGCGGCGAAGTATATTTATTAAATTATCTCTATCAAAATAACATTATTCCTACTCAAGATGAATTAGAATATCAAAATCCAACCTACTCAAAAGCAGAGATAAAATTAATCAAAATGATTAGGTCTTTTTTCTTAGGAATATCTCCTCACTGCCATTTAAAGGGCGAACAATAGCAGAAACAACCATCAAATTCCTTATTGACATAGGAGCTTCAAAAATTACATTAAACAATTAACTGAACTAAAAAATTTTAATACCGTAAGTTAAAGACTTGAAGTAATTAAGTATGTGCAACATTAAATATCAAAAATAAAATATTACAAATTGCTTCCGGTTCAGAAACAATTCAGTTCTTAAAATGTATGTAAACTTTACGGAGATCGAAAACATAAAGATTCCCAAACAAATTCTCCATAAGTTAGGGAATGAAAATTTTGTTCCTGAAGCTTTATCAAGGCAAAATTTATATACTTTGGAGAAGATTTACCATGTGATGTAGTCTATACGAAAACAAATAAGAGGATAAGCAACAAACTCACACTTCTGTACGAAGAAACTTCAATAGAAGCGACGGAGAACAGCGGTTCTAATAAAACGGACAGAGGTCAAATTTCTATTCTAAACAATGGGTTTTTACTTAGGCTATCAACCATGCTGCCTTTCGTGACCATAAAAACCGCCAAATTATCTATTAACTGGCAAAACTTATTTAATTTAACTATTATTCAGAAATAACTGTACAAAGATTACTTTTGAACCATTCTTCCAGTATTACAAATATTATGGTAATTTGTTTACTACGGTTGAGGACACATCTTCTTCTTCTTTGCTGGCGTAGACACCGCTTACGTGATTATAGCCAAGTTAACAACAGCTTGTTGTTCCATTTCGTTAGTATGATTTTTTACGTGGCGGGTCCCAAGCCCAGCGCACAACCCTGCGGAGGGGATGTTTCGCCTTCTTACTTTAGCTCGCCTTCAAACGGATGTTCTCAGGCTACCCAGATGATACTAGTCAAAGACCGGAAGTCGTGAGCTCCTTGAGTCATATCTAAAAGAATCGTTTTTAGCCACTCCCAAGTGAATGGCGATCAGAGAACTTTCCTCACTTGCGTGAACTTCTACACATGACTCCATTCTCATGATGATACATAGGCTAATTAAAAAATGTTAAACAATATATGAGGTATGTTTATGTCACGTAATTGTACAATGAATTGCTAGTGTTTTGTGACGCATATCTGGTATTCGTTCGTATGTTACCATATGTCTCTCACAGGCATAAGAAACAGTTAACATCCACCATAGACCAGCAAGGAGTATCAATATTTTTGGGCTTTGAAAATAATTACATGGCTCCCGGCTAATACGAGTAAAATACTCGCAAGGAATAGATTATTATTATCAGAGTTTGAAATAATAATGCTATCAATTACACTCGCAAAGATTTAAGTATTTTCGATTCTAAAGACCTGGAAAATTTAATAAATGAGCACTCTACAAGTCTGACCATAACCGATTTAATGGAGGTAGGTAGGTAAAGTACTTTAAAAAATAAGTTTTTTGCATTTTCAATTTGTAAGAATATAACTCAAAACTTCGTCGATAATTATGGAGATTGCGGTGATAAGATCCTGCCAATTTGAACTGCTCTGACAAATCCACAAATCCCTTTCACAAAAATTACCCTTCACGACATGCGCGCAACAATCACGCTCCGGTGGCGCGGCGCAAACCAGCCACCTAAACCCGTAAGAAATTAGAGAAAAACGAGCGTTTTTCGATAATCGAGCTTTTCTCGATGATAAATAAAAAATACATCTTCAACGGTTTCAATTCGAAAAATTTCGAAAGTTATTGCTATTAATTTTTAATTTTTGCATGATTTTGGAAAATATTTATTTTCTCCTATTTTATTTGATATTATTAATTTTTCAAAAAACAATGTTTGTGAAAAATACACGAAATTTTTTTAAATAAATTCAGTTTAAGTCAACTTCTCAATCGCATTTCTTAGTATTGTTTATTTTTATACTTATTTTTATTTAATGTTTTATTTTTGCAGAGTAGCATTATATGCCGCGAGCAACGTATTAATAATCTGCAAAAAAAAAATTGTTTATTCATACCATTCCAAAGATATTGAATTTTCTGTCCCCCTACCGCTCTTAAAACGCATGGCACATCCATCGTTGCGCAGTGCGCTAGTTAAGGAACGTATTCCTTATACGAGTAATACATACTTGCAGTAATAAACATCAAAACAACCTTTTGTTTCAGTGAACAGAATGCAGCAAGACAACACTGAGTTGGAACAATTGAAATGCACTATCACTACAACAAACAATCCTTAACAAACTAACACTAAAACAGCCTTATGTTTCAATAAACGAACAACATTAAAGAAAAACCATCAAAACAATCTTATCTTCGAACAATAGAAGTGCACTATCAGTACAACAAACAATAACAACCCAAATAGTTATTTACAAGTAAACAACCAGCATCTCAATAGTATAAGTAGCACTAAGATTTATGTAAACAAACCTAACCAAATAATATATGGTATTATATCAGTTAACTTATTTTAAGTTTTTTTATTAAGTTTTTATTTAAACATTTTGTTACAACTGTACAAAAAATACTTGTGTAACTTTAATTTCTAAGTTGTTGGAGCGATGTCCAACCAACTTAAAGAACAGCCGAATTAAAAGTGAAATTTAAATCTAAGCTTATGCTATCACCAACTTAATATTCTAAGCGCCGACAGAGCGAGACGTCGGCAGCGACGCATATTGTTAGTGGCTTGCTAGTAGCGTCATTAAAATCCGTAATATTAGTTTGGCGTTCTTTTAGTGAGTAGCGGTAAAGTGGCGTGATGCGTTTGCTAAATTGTGTACCTGCATTCCTGAGCATTCTTAAGCTTGCATTGTACAGTACACTGTATAACAAAATATTTATTTTGTTAACTCCTCCCTTCTCAATTTCGAACGTCAGCGTTCGACAGCCAAATGATTGTAAAGTTTTATTTGGATAACTGGGAGATTTCAATGTAAGGAGTACTATGGCTGAGCTTTAGGCGGGTATTGTCACTTGCGAAGCGAATGAAAATTTTGGCGAGTTTCGCCGTGGCGAATTTTAAGTTGCGAATCTCTAACGAATTCGCCAGAAAATGGCGAACGTGTGACGAAAATGAATTTCTGGTATTGCCGCTGGCGAAAAAACGGCATTCGCTTCGCCATTACTGTCAAAATTTAACGAATGTATTTTTTATTCGCTATTTGAAATGGAAAGGACGTAAGTAAATTTTGATCTTTATTTGAGCAATTGTAATTAGTTAATTATATTTAACAAAACGATACTTCTAGAACAAAACGTACAACAATGCAGCAATTCCAAAAATTGGTTGCGTTAATGGAAAATAATCCAGACGTCGCCAGAGGAATGGGGAATTTTGGATCCACAAAGAAAAGCAGGGCAGAGCAATGGGACGTTTTCGCTGCCGAACTCAATGCCATTGGTCCACCATTGCGAAAAGGGACGCGAGTGGAATAAGGTAAAAATTTAATTAATTTGTTTGGTTGAAGTTACTTATGTGTAGAATTTAGGTTTGGTTAGATTATAAACAGAAACTAAAAAAAAAATAGCGACAAACCGACGCGAAACTGTTGCCACAGGAGGAGGACCTTATGCTCAGCAAAGTTTATCTCCATTAGAGCAAAGTGTAGATGAGCTTCTTCACCTTCAGGCGGCTGTAAATCCTGTAGGCTTAGCATATGGCTCTAATGAAGTAGCAACTGCGGTAAATAGTAGTGAAATTCAGCCAGAAGAGCGCACGACCGAGGAAACACAACGAGCCATGGATTTGGCATCGCAATCCTCAAGCAGCCGTCCTAGAATGACAGTAGAGGAACGTGAAGTCATTCGGATGAAAGCGTTGGAAAAGCAAGCCGAAGTTCAGGACATCCTTTCCAACAAAATAGCAAAAATGGAAAGAAAAATGGATGAAATTGCAAGGTATGCAAGAAAAACATATGAACTGAAACAGGAAGAAATTAAATTAATGAAAATGAAAGAAGAAAGGAAGAAGGAAGAAAATTTAGAGAAAAAAAAAGACATAAAGAAAAAATGGAAATAAAACTACAAATTTGAAAATTAAAAATGCAAAAAAAATAGGGTAAATAGGGTGCTTGTAAATAGATTGAATTTAGTTTATAGTTTATTTCATAAAAATGTGATGAATTTATTTTTACTTTATTATTGTAAGTGACGGAATTGAATCTGTGATTTTTTAATTTAATTTAAAAGCATGTAGTTTTTGTAATTTTTATATATTTATTATCTATGTAATACTGAATTTCAAAGTTTTGAATAAAATAAAAGAATACCATATATTATTCACTGAAGTCGGTATAGTTTCATTTACATCAAAGCATCAGCAATTTGTCTTTTGCGTCGCTCTCCTGATGAACCATTGCCATTTTCATTAATTGGTTCCAATGGTACAACGGCATCAAAGAAGGTTTCAGCCTCCTCCGGATCACCGATTCTAAATTTTTTACAAATGTTGTGCAAGGCGCAGCATATATTAATAACGGATGTTACTTTAGCAGGATCGTAGCGCATTTTTCTATCACTCAGAAGACATCTGAAACGGCATTTCAAAACTCCAATCGTACGTTCAACAACATTTCTCGCTTTCGCGTGCTTCTTATTAAAAATTGACTCCCTAGTTCCAGATTCTGCATGACGGAAAGGTGTTAATAATTAAGGGCTTAGTGGGTATCCGGAGTCACCTGCAAATGTATTATTGTTTTCAATATTCATATGTCAAGATTAAACTTGCGCAGTAGTCAAATATTGCGAATACCTAAATAAATAGAGTTCTGATCTCCGTTTTGATGCGCTGCCTCTAAACATGCCTTTAGAGAACTATTGTTCCATACGAACGAATCGTGTGTAGAACCAGCATATCTAGCATCCACAAAACGGATATTCATATCATGATCACAAGCCTGTAATAAAAATAAAATATAATTTTTATACCAATTTTACTGTATTAAATTCATAAAAACTCACAATCATTGCATTTATACTAAAAAATCCTTTTCTGTTTAGATAGAGGTGTTTTTTTGTGGTAGGAGCATAAATCGCAATATGGGTTCCATCGATGCAGCCTATTACATTTGGTATTCCCGATCTTAAATAAAATTTGCTCCTTGCCTGCTGCTTTTCTTCTTCACTCATATCTACGCTTATATGGGTACGACAAATTTCATTTTCCAAAATGGGTATGATCTCTTTTAAAATAAGGGAAACTGTTGGCTGAGCAAGTCCCAACTGAAATTCATTCCCTATAGCTTGTTGGTAACTGCCATGTGCAAAAAATCTGAGCGCGGCACACAATTTTAACATCGGCGTTATGGAAGACGACATCCGACAATGAAATTTGTCTTTGATTTTATCCAGCACATACATAAATGCGTCCTTGTTTAAGCGGAAATTCGCAACGAATCTACAAATACGTGTACATTGAACAAAAACTTCTTATTATTCGTTATAATTGAACTGGATACATACACCGTGTTAGGTAGCTCTGTAGGATTAGAATTATCTCTAAAAAAACGGCGCTGTCGAAGAAGATTAGTTCGCGTTTCCACATCGTAATTTTCCTCAAAATACAGATCCGCGTTATTAAACATATTTTCAAATTTCAGTTGATGTAATAAAAAATATTTTTAAGTATAAATGACACAAATGTCAAATTCGGATGAACGCGCTACTTTTTTCATGAATGGCAACGACATATTTTAGCGAATACGTTCATTCGCCGTTCGCTTCGCCAAATAAATTCGCTTCGCAAGTGACAATACCCGCCTTAGAATAATTTTTCGAACCGTAAGCTTTTATTTACAAACTGTTTCATTGATCGACATATGTAGTGTATTGGCACTGGTATCATATTCATTGACGATTGGCTTGATTCCTTAGGCTGATGATAGGTGCTGTTTATTCGCCTTTGCGCAATTAAGTGGTGTATTTCTTAAATATGTACATACATATTTTACATGATCTACTGCTTAAAGTATTTAAATATTAGAAAAAGGTTTACAATTCATTTTAATTTTTACAATTTCACATTCATATTTAAATATTGGAAAACAAGTTTACAATTTACTTTCGTTTTTACAAGTGATTCTTACTCTACTACTACTTACTCTTTTTTAATTTATATGAAATTATAATATTGGCCTTGGCTCAGTTAATAACATAAGTGTATGTAGTAGTTTTTTCATTTTACAATTTCAATTTTAAATATTTTTATTTTTACTTTTTAGTTTCATTTTTGATAGTAAAGATATATTTTATTTACTTTAACGTTTTTTTTTTTTTTTAATTCTGAAGCATTATATTTTTGTAATTTTTCAATCAGCTATAATTTTAACTTTTTATTTAAAGCAGTTTTTAATTCAATTTTTATGAACAGTTTTACCTGATTTGGTGAGGACAGTACTATTAAAGTTTTTAGCGCCTATTTCTTTTTTATTATTATTATTATTTCTTTTTTATATCGTGGAGTTAGTTTATTTCCTAACCTTTTATTAATATTTACATAAATTGTGTCACCTTTATATGTCGCAATTCTTCATGGGCGTTTTATTTTTATTATGATGATTATGACAAATTTTATTTATTTTTCATGAAAATAGCTTTTTAAAATTGCAGTAATTTATAAAATTTGGATTTTCTATTCAGTATAGGAGGCGAGTAATACATTATTTTTTTTTTGATAAACATTTTACTTCTAATGTACGAAAATTAAAAACTTTTCTGTTAATTTTTTAATTTATAAATTAAAATTTTTTTACATTATTATTTATTTACATTAATTTTTTGTTTGAATTTTTTTATATTTTTTAAATTTTGTATTTAAATTTTCAATGTTTTTCAAATTTTAAATTTTAAAAAATGTTTTAAATTTTTATTTTAATTTTCAATATTTTATAAATTTTAATTTTTACATAATTTCTGTTTTATTTTTTAAGTTCAAAAATTCGGATCATCTTTTCGTTATATAATAATTTATAGTTCGTGACGTATTTTAGTACTTTTTGGAAAATAATTTTTGAATACATATTTCTAAGATATATGATATATAAAATTTACATTTTCTAGTGTTTTTTCTTTATTTTAATTTTTTCTGAAAAGGTATAGAATAGCAACTTTTTCCCTTTTTGAATTTTTGGTAAAAACTAACTTTTACATAATTTTTCCTTTTTATTATATTAATTTTATGTACCTTTTTACATACTCTTTTGTGTGAAATCACCAACGGATTCAAATTTTTCGTTTTTGGTAAAGGATAATTTTTTTTGTTTAGAAAACGGTATAAAGGAATAGGAACTTTTTTCCACTGTTTTTGTTTTTTTGTTTGAATTTTTAGTGATAACTAAGTTTTTCCTCATTTTTCAATTTTACTATTTTAATTTTTTTGTGTTTGACTAGGAATACACCTTTAAATACACTTTTTTGTGAAATTAACAACTGATTTAATTTTTCGATTTTACTAAAAGACAATATTTTTTTGTTTAGGAAACGGTACTTAGGAATATAAACTTTTTTCCTCCTTTTTTGTTTTTTTTTTGAATTTTTAGTGATAACTAAGTTTTACCTCATTTTTTATTTTTACTATATTAATTTTTTTGTGTTTGACTAGGAATACACCTTTAAATACACTTTTTTGTGAAATGAACAACTGATTCAAATTTTTCGATTTTGCTAGACGACAATATTTTTTTTGTTTAGGAAACGGTATATAGGAATAGAAACTTTTTTTTTTTTTTTTTTTTTTTTTGAATTTTTGTGATAACTAAGTTTTACCTCATTTTTCATTTTTACTATACTATTTTTTTTGTGTTTGACTAGGAATACACCTTTAAATACACTTTTTTGTGAAATGAACAAATGATTCAAATTTTTCGATTTTGCTAAAAGATAATATTTTTTTGTTTAGGAAACGGTACTTAGGAATATAAATTTTTTTTCCTCCATTTTTTTGTTTTTTTTTTTTGAATTTTTAGTGATAACAAAGTTTTACCTCATTTTTCATCCTTACTATATTAATTTTGTTGTGTTTGACTAGGAATACACCTTTGTGTACACCTTTTGTGAAATGAACAACTGATTCAAATTTTTCGATTTTGCTAAAATATTATATTTTTTTGTTTAGGAAACGGTAAATAGGAATACAAACTTTTTTCCCCCTGTTTTTGTTTTGTTGAATTTTTAGTGATAACTAAGTTTTACCTCATTTTTCATTTTTACTATACTAATTTTTTTGTGTTCAACTAGGAATACACCTTTAAATACACTTGTTTGTGAAATGAACAACTTATTAAAATTTGTCGTTATTGATAAAATATAATATTTTTTTTTACACTTTTCACTTATTTAGTTAATTGATTTAGATAATTAAAAATCAAAATTAAAACTCTTAAAACTAACATCTTACAAACGTGCATGACTGGAAGAAGTATCCCGTTTAATCCTTTTCGTCATTACTAAGGTTCCCCCGATGGCCACTTTCTCGCACGCTTTTCTTCCTCTAGCATGGGTAAGAGATCAGATGGACGATTAATTCGGCTAAGTTGGTTGAAACAATTCCACTGCAAGCTCTTTCAGGCTCTATGTGTGGAGCTTCAATTTGTTGGGCGCCAGTTAACTTCTTTTATAAGGGTTCCCCTGATGGTGGGGCCCCACGTTGGGCGCCAGTTCACATATTTTAAGTTTTATATTAAGTTTTTATCTAAACATTTTGTTACAACTGTACAAAAAATACTTGTGTAACTTTAATTTCTAAGTTGTTGGAGCGATGTCCAACCAACTTAAAGAACAGTAGAATTAAAAGTGAAACTTAAATCTAAGCTTATGCTATCACCAACTTAATGTTCTAAGCGCCGGCATAGCGAGACGTCGGCAGCGACGCATATTGTTAGTGGCTCGCTAGTAGCGTCATTAAAACCCTTGATATTAGTTTGGCGTTCTTTAAGTGGGTAGCGGTAAAGTGGCGTGATGCGTTTGCTAAATTGTGTACCTGCATTCCTGAGCATTCTTAAGCTTGCATTGTACAGTACACTGTATAACAAAATATTTAGTTTGTTAACTTATCTAAACAAATTAACGACTAGTAATAAGTAAACATACTAGTTAGTATAAATAGAGTTACGAACTGTGTAATAAGTGAGTCTTAAGAGTATAAATAAAGAGTACACATTTCGGTGCAGCTCAAAATCTATTCTTTTGACTCATTTTTACTTCTGGTAAAAATTAACTGGGGACTCAAGCGGGATGGCAAATTTATTTGCTATCCAAAAAGGCAGATTTTATTCCGAAAGGAATAAATCGAAAAAATCCACAGGAAGTAGGACTTCCAACACTAAATGCCTGAAAAAAAAGCAGAAACAAATGGCAATGGATATAAGTATAAGTCCTGTATCAGCAGACAAT
Organism: Bactrocera zonata; assembly: GCA_037783105.1. Lineage (NCBI taxonomy): Eukaryota > Metazoa > Arthropoda > Insecta > Diptera > Tephritidae > Bactrocera > Bactrocera zonata. Next base: position 11,484,380 of record JBAWJQ010000001.1, on the reverse strand, counting down.
ACCTCCAGAATGAACCAATAGCAGATCCTGAAAAAACGGTCATTGGTGAATTCAGCAAAATTTACAACAGACCCTGGAACAGCGACAATTCCTGAAAAAGTGGAACAAGGTAAAAAAATATAAATCAAGAAAAAGTGTATAATACTTTCACCAAGATTCGCAATAGACTCTGAAACAGCGGACAATGTTGAATCCTGGAGGAGATAATACAAAAATACCACATTCCCACCAAGTGGAGACACCACCATTACTACATACCAAATTAAAGGATGAAAAAAAGAGTAAACAAATATCAACAAAGAAATTTTTGGGATAAATCTCAACAACGACAACCTCCATCAGTCCCAATGGACGTGGATCGACTTTGTCAAACAAAAAATTTAGCAATTGTTAAATAACGGAATAACACAGCCAGTAATTCCAAAAAAAGGCACCGAAAACAAGGCAAGCTAGAAAGGATATTTGGTGTTGAATTCTCGACATTAACGCTAATTCAAAACGAACTAAAAGAAAACATCATTTGAAACACGAAAAAATAATTAAGTATATTATGTAGAAATTTATTAATTATAAACATAAAAAAATTAATCAAACACATACGAAAAGTGAAAATTTCCACAAACACAGCTAATAATTCCAAAAAAAAAGGCACCGAAAACAAGGCAAGCCAAAAAGAAAAATGGTTGTTGAGTTCTAGAAAATTGACGTTAATTAAAAACTAAATTGTAAGATAAAAGAAAGCATCATAAGAAACATGCACAAATAATAATTTACTATATAATATAAAAAGGTATAAATTATAAACACAAAAAATTAATCAAACACATAAAATAATCAAAATATATTCTTTTGACTCATTTTTACATAACGTAAAAATTAACTCGCTCGTAAGCTCCCGACATCTGTGCCGCAAGAAAAGCACAAGCACATTGCGCAACGATGGATGCGCCATACGTTTTAAGAACGGTAGGTGGACAAAAAATTCAATATCTTTGGAATGGTATGAATGAACAAACATTTTTTTGCAGATTAATAAAGGTTAATATTTTCCGCTTTATGTCACATACTTTTTAGTTTTTTTAGCGTGAAGAACGCATGAAAAATTTCAATTGTTTAACAAAAAATTATATAAAATATTATTATTTAAACAAATGGATTGTGACGAAATATCTATAATGTAGTACGAACGTTTTACTTTGACTTCACAAAATTTCATCGATTTATCCTCAGTAGTTTATGAGAAAATAATTTTACAATTTTATCGTGCTCTGAATTTCAATCTTCAATAATTCTAACAAAAGAAAAAAAGAATTTTGACGAAATATTTATATCACGGGGTATGCGTCTGGTCTCCTTCCTAATGAACTGCTAATTTTAAAAGTCGAAGATTTTTTGAATTTTTCATGGACCACTTGACGTGGTTTGACCCATTAACATTATTATATATAATTAACTAACAACTTTGTAATTTACCATTTGTTACAAGCTTGAATATAAAATTAATAATATACAAAAATTAACCTTTATCTTTATTTGCGCTTAGAACAGATTTAAAATATTTATATCAATCATTTTCAAATTTACCGGTTATGGCGTTTTCGTATTTATGCGTAAGAATATTTTCATTCATAGAAAAATTTAATATAATAACAATATGGATCAATATGGACGCTACAAAAGTAAACCAAAAGAGACAGCAAACGATGCCATATTTTTTTCCGCTCTTTTGCCATTTCGCGACTGGACCACGAAAATTGTCGTATGTTCGTGAATTGGCCTGAGCAACAACTTGAAAATGATCTGGTTTTTAATCGAAAAATCATCTTCAGCGATGACACTGATTTCGGTCTGAATATGCGTTATTGGTCAGACCTGACTGGCCCGAACAGATAAGAACTTGGACAATATGTGGCACTTGCCCGCCTCGGTCGCGCGTTTGACGCCGTTAGACAATATTCTGTGGTGCCACGCCAACAAGCCAGCGACGAATGATGAACTTCGTACGAGTATCGCACGTGAAATTGCAGCAGTATCGGCCGATTTATGCTTGAAAACTGTCGAAAATTGGGTTCAACGTCTGGACTTCTACAAGCGTGCTCGTGGTGGTTATGTAAAAGAAATCGTGTTCTATACATAATGGCATCGAATGTGGTTTCACAGGAGAAAAGAATTTCATTGATATGTCAAACAGTTTTTGTTTTAATTAAACAAAACGTTTGTAGGGCTCTTATTGAAAACCCTTTTATAATTTCATATATGTATATCTTAGCAACAAAAATGCGTTTGCGGGTCTTTTATTGGTATACAACATTAATCCAGCGTTTTGTTATATATTACAAACGACCTAATAAGTTTAATGTATATGTCTTTTAAGTTACCCAAATTTGCAGACAATAAATATTTTTAATCTTTCAAACGATAATGTAATATTTTTCGTGAAAACTTCTAAAAGTGTGATAAATCAATAACTAAATTCGTTAGAGACATTATATTTTATCGTCGAGATTGTACAAGAAGGCTTTATGGGAACCAGTGACAAATTTGACGTTGCACCGCCCACATTTAAGTGAGTACATCGTTTTAATGATCCACTTTCCAATGGAAATTGTAGGTGTTTGAACTGGAAGGGTAAGTTTGTGTGTATTATAGGTATTCTGTACCAATAACGTCTCTCCTTTGGCTCTTTTAGCATGGTGACCTGAGCGATATGCTGTCTCAGTTCTGTGATACGTAGCCTGGTGCCGTTACAAAGTATGAGCGCGTCCAGGTTAGGCATCATTGAATCGTTAAAAAACTAGACCCCTAAGTTAATATTCAGCTGAAACCGATCTATCTTAGCCCAGAATGGTGAAGCATTGAGGCATAGGTTTCTCTCGCCTTCCATAGTACCTCGCCTGACAATCGGCAATGTCTCTCGGAAATCAGCAGGCTCCGATCCAGTACTCTTGCGTAACTTTGAGCACTCGCCTCACACGATCAATTTACACCATTGCAATAGAGCACAGCGACTACTACTTTTGCAATGCAGGGTGAATACTGAGTGTGCGATTCTGCTACCACACCAAGACATCTTTTCACGGTTCATTTGTTTAAATAATAATATTTTACATAATTTTTTGTTAAACTATTGAAATTTTTCATGTGCTCTTCACGCTAAAAAAATGATAAGTATGTGACACAACGCGGAAAATGTTCACCTATAATAATCTGCAAAATCATTAGTTCATGCCATTCCAAAGACATTGATTTTTTGTCCCCTCTTCCGCTCTTAAAATTTGCGGTGGGCTACGTAAGCTTCCGACTTCTCCAACGCAAGAAATGCATTAAAGGATACAGGAAAATAATCAATAGCTCTAATATATTACTTGTTAAATAAATTATTGTTTATTGTTATTTACATATCAATATGTGAATGTGTCTAAAGTCTATGCTCAACTTTCTTCACATATTTTATGGAATCATGTCCAGTTATTAGAGCTAATGTCAACGACTTCATACCACAAACGTGTACGTGTCCTGTCATTGAATTCAGTAATAGGAACTGTTTTTGAATTAAAATAGTAATGAAATTCGTAAGGAGATGTAAGTCCCTAATAATTTGAAAACTGAAGTTACGCCAGGCGAATTCATTGGAGCTGAGAAACCGGCCAATAGTAATTCGTAATTTCAACATTTATATTTTTGAGAGAGCATTAACATTAATATTTAAAATTCACAATACAGCCATTTCTTTTCCATTATTCGCATACTTGCAAATATAAATGGAGCCATGTGCAGTATTTTACGCAAGTGAGGAAAGTTGGGCGCCCTTCAAATGGAAATGGCCAGAAACGATTCTTTTACATCTGGCTCAAGCAGCTCACGACTTCCGGACTTAGACCAAGTATCCTCTGGGTAACCAAACAATACATCCCCTTGAAGGCAAAACATTCCTTCAAAAGGTTGTGCGCTGGGTTTGAGACCTGTCCCATAAAAATCACCCGCAACGAAAAGATCCGAACAGACTCGGATGAGAGACCGGAATGTCCGGTCCCTTAATTGAAAAGGTATCGCTGCCCAGCTAGTTGATGTCCTCGTTAGAGTAAAAGCTGACATCACCGCTATCCAAGAAGTGCGGTGGACAGGACAAGGTCTGAGGTTAGCAGATCTTTGTGGCATTTACTACAGTGGCCATATAAAGGAGCGCAAATTCAGTGTGGGATTGCTGGTGGGAGAGAGACTCCGTCACTGACAACTGGCATTCACATCAGTGGATGAACTTTTAGTCACAATCCGTATCAAAGTGAAGTTCTTCCACATATCGCTGATTTGTGCCAACGCACTAACGAAAGTGAAGGACGGTGTCACCGAAAATGTTTTCTATGAGCGCTTGGAGCGGAATTATGACGGAGTATGCGGATATAGTCGGAAGATGTCGGTGTTTCAGACGTGACATAACATTGACTCGGATCAATATCAACACCTGTTACGATGAGGAGTGCCATGTCGCAGTGAAGATAAAACAGACTGCTTGCCTCGCAACGTTACAATCGTCCACAACAAGTGCGGAATGGGATAGATACTAGTGTTAAAGGGAGAAGCGAGACGCAGACAGAAAAAGAAAGAGAGTGAAATGCATTAGGACGAAGAGCTTGACAAGCTGCCTAACTGAGGTAATGCTCAAAAGTTCTACGAAAAGGCGCGGCGACTATCAGAGGTTTTAAGATCGGAGCATACTTTTGTAGAACCCCCAGAGGTAATCTAGTGACTGATGTCCAGAGCATACTAAAATTATAGAGGGAACACTTCTCCAGCCAACTTAATAACAGTGAAAGCATAACGCCAGAAGGCGAACCCGATTCCCCAATGAATGACAATGAAGCAGACGTGTTATTCCCAGACCATCGAATAGCACTTATCCGTCTGAAGAACGACAAAGCGGCAGGGGCCGATGGATTGCCGGCCGAGCCATTCAAATACGGCGGCGAAGAGCTGATAAGGTGCATGCATCAGCTTCTTTGCAAAATATGGTCGGACGAAAGTATGTCCAACGACATGCTATGCCCAATCCATAAAAAAGGAGACCCTTCAATCTGCGCCAACTACCGTGGCTATCGAGCGTATTGTGTGAAAGATTAAAGCCCACTGTGAACAAACTGATTGGACCTTATCAGTGTGGCTTTAGACCTGGTAAATTAACAACCGACCAGATATTCACCATGCGCCAAATCTTGGAAAAGACCCGTGAAAGGAGAATCGACACACGCCAACTCTTCGTCGATTTCAAAGCTCCTTTCGACAGCACGGAAAGGAGCTGCCTTTATGCCGTGATGACTGAATTTGGTATCCCCGCAAAACTAATACGGCTGTGTAAGCTGACGTTGAGCAGCACCAAAAGCTCGATAAGGATCGGGAAGGACCTCTGCGAGCCGTTCGGTACCAAACGAGGTTTCAGACAAGGCGACTCCCTATCGTGTGACTTCTTCAATCTGCTGCTGGAGAAAATTATTCGAGCTACAGAACTTAATCGAGCAGGTACAATCTTTTACAAGAGTGTACAGCTGCTGGCGTATGCCAATGATATTGATATCATTGGCCTCAACACCCGCGCCGTTAGTTTTGCTTACTCCAGACTGAACAAGGAAGCAACGCAAATGGGTCTGGCAGTGAACGAGGGCAAGACGAAATATCTCCTGTCATCAAACTAACAGTCGTCGCACTCTCGACTTGGCACTCATGTCACTGTTGACAGTCATAACTTTGAAGTTGTAGATAATTTCTTCTATTTAGGAACCAGCATTAACACCACCAACAATGTCAGCCTGGAAATCCAACGCAGGATTTCTCTTGCCAACAGGTGCTACTTCGGGCTTAGTAGGCAATTGAAACGACGTTGCGAGTTTTCGAGAGAAAAGTTCTGCGAAAGATTTATGGTTGGCCACGGCGAATATCGCATTCGATGGAACGATGAGATGTACGAGATATACGACGACATTGACATAGTGCAGCGAATTAAAAGACAGCGGCTATGCTAGCCTCATGTTGTCCGGATGGATGAAAACACTCCAGCTCTGAAAGTATTCGACGCAGTACCCGCCGCGGGAAGCAGAGGAAGAGGAAGACCTCCACTCCGTTGGAAGGACCAAGTGGAGAAGGACCTGGCTTCGCTTGGAATATCCAATTGGCGCCACGTAGCGAAGAGAAGAAACGACTGGCGCGCTATTGTTGACTCGGATATAATCGCGTAAGCGGTGTCTACGTCAGTAAAGAAGAAGAAGAATACTTCGAAAATATTCATTTAAATCAGATGCTGCACAGGGCGACATAGATCTTTATTAAATCAACTTTAAGGTATTTAATTGGATAACGATTAAACCTTTTCAATGTGTACAATACTTAGAACATAATTTTTACAAATATAGTAGGGTTCCGCGTGCGTCTGCAACGTAAACCGGAAAAATTTAATTAATTACAAAATCACATTAGAAAACTCTAAAATAACAGTATTTCTCCTCTATTTAATGGATTTTTTTATACATATAAATCTTCCTCTTTAATCGCTGTATCTATTAAAAAAAAACCATCAAAATCCGTTGCGTTTTAAAGATTTAAACATACAAAGACTCATAGGGATAGAAAAATCGACTTATTTTATACTATGGATTGATAATCGAAATCGAAGCTCTCTAACGAACGTTTGACCACTTTGAAATGCAATTTCCTTGTGACGAAATGCTAACATAACTCCGCTGCGCTGAAAAATGTACACGTGTTCTCGCTTTGCATTATATCCCGTTAATATTCCGTTAGATTTTCAGACAAAACTGGTTTGTCATAAAGAAATATAGACAATTTTGAGACAATTTGTATACATTTGGACTAAATATTTTTAGATAGAGTATGTTAAAAAATGAACACGTGCGTTGGTGCCACGGGGTGCTGCCATTTAATACTTATTACACATAAAAATATATGCATTTATATGCAACACACTTACATATATGAGACACGTATGCATTAGTATGCCAAACGCGTGCACTCAAATTTACAACAATACAAATATATTTACTTAGGTTAAGATGTATACGGGGTATTCCATACCAAATCGACCACTTTTGAACCCAACCCCTTTAGATTTTGCTGAAACTTATCCATCCTTTTCCACCCTTTGAAAAACATGTTTGAGAATTTTTTCAAAACTTTTTGTCCAACTTCAAACAAGTTATGAATTTTGCTATTTTTTGCTAAAAAAGGGCTTTTTTATTTTCAAATAGCCATAACTTTTGTAGAAATTGACTTTTGAGGACCTTTTTTTTAAATTTTTGTTTTTGAATGAACTTTTCGAAAAAATACACGAAAAAAATCTAACACGATCAACTATATAATATAATCGGAATTTTTTTAATTAATTTGACAACTATCCTTGCTAATCCCGGAGTGGGCCGAATTTTTTTTATATTTTTTTTATTTATTTGTAAAAAAATCAAAAAAAAATTTTTCCCGTAAACTTTATTGTTTATTTATGTAAACGACAGATTTTTGATAAGGAATTGTAGGAACTCAACAACTACATTGCATTATTCCCGACAAAAATGGTTGTTTGTATGTTAAAAAATTTTCAAACTCTACTAAACATAAAATTTGTAAAACATTTAAAGGCCAGAGAAAAAATTAATTAATAATTTTTTGTATTGTTTCTGTGAAATCACAAAATCGTTAAATTATGCTTTTTATATGATAGATATAAAGTTTACGGGGAAATTTTCTTTTCATTTTTTTTTAATAAATAAAAAAAAATATAAAAAAATCGACCCACTCCGGGATTAGCAAGGATAGTTGTCAAATTAATTGAAGTTTTTTTTTGAAGAAAACAAAACAAAAAAAAAATGGCGAACTTCTACAAAAAAAAAATACGATTTTACTTAAGAAAACCAATTATTTTATATAGATGATCGTGTTAAATTTGTTTCGTGCATTTTTTCGAAAAGTTCATTCAAAAACAAAAATTAATAAAAGAAGGTCCCCAAAAGTCAATTTCTACAAAAGTTATGGCTATTTGAAAATAAAAAAGCCATTTTTTAGCAAAAAATAGCAAAATTCATAACTTTTTTGAAGTTGGACAAAAAAATTTGAAAAAAATCTCAAAAATGTTTTTCAAAGGGTAGAAAAGGATGGATAGGTTTCAGCAAAATCTAAAGGGGTCGGGTTCAAAATTGGTCGATTTAGTATGGAATACCCCATACATACGATAACCTATTGATAAGATATATATTTAGGCAATGCACTTGAAAATAATCCCAAACCATACAGTATAAACAATACGATAACACACGCACACACATGTATTGCATTGTACTAGGTGTTTTCCAAAGTAAACAGAACTTTTTGAATCTAGCGCTCTTTGGTGGCGCCACTTATATGTCGACTGGACTGCGTTAGAATTTGCTACCTTTATCGATTGTCCAGTGAGAATTTCATGACATTTCATCAATTGGAAGTGAAGTTATTGCGTTTTAGGTGTCACTATACTCATGTTATCGGTGCGAAAATGAGCTTCAAACAAAGAGCTAACATTAAATTTGGTTTTAAAATTGATAAAACGTTTACCAAAACGTTTCAATTGATGAAACAAGTTTATAGCAATGATTGCCTATCCCGTAGCTTGGTGTAGGAGTGGTTTCAACGTTTTCAAAGTGGTCGTGGGGACATAAATAACAATCAACATGTGGGCCAATCAAAATCCGTGATCACCGGAAATTCCATCAAAACTGTGCGTGAATTCATCTAAAATCAGCCATAATCATCATTGAAATTCATGGAAATAGAATTGAACATCTCCAAAACAACGATTTATCGCATTTTGACTGAACATTTGGGCTTGCGAAAGGTGTGTGCACGGATAAATTGACTGACGACCAAAAATTGCTCAGAATCCAACATTCGAAGCAGGATTATTTGACCAAAAATCACATTTTAATCATTAGCCACTCCCTGTGTTCACCTGATATGGCATCGTGCGACTTCTTTCCTTTCGGAAAAATGCATTTGCCCATGAAAGGAAAGCTTTATGCAGACGTATAGGCTTGCGCCAGTATACTGGCGGCCATACCTGCCAACGAGCTAAAACACTCGTTCGACATGCTTTTGGACCGTGCAAAAAGCTGTATTGAAGCAGAAGGAGACTATTTTGAATGAAATAAATTGATTTTGCCGAAAAAACCATTTGTTCTGTTTTTTTTAAGTCCTGTTTACTTTGGAAAACATCTTGTATAGTTAAAAACAATCCCATGTGGTGTGCAGTACATATGTACATATATATTTAATTAGATACCTAAGATTTCAAAAATAGTATACAAGGCTAACAAATATCAAAATAAAATTGGTTGAAAGGTTTCTCAGCTCGAAGAAGGTCTTTGTTTTTCATCCACCAGCGGAAAGAACTTAAAAATTTTTATTTGAGTTTAAAATTTGTTCATACAAATCAAACTGTTTGATATTACAAGTCAAAAGTTTAAAATTTGTTCATACAAATCAAACTGTTTGATATTACAAGTCAAACGAGTATTTTGAATTTTGGCCTATGGGCGCAATCATTCTGCAGTGGTCCGATTACATCCACATACGAACTCGTAATTTTTTTGTATTAGGAAACCCACATTAAAATATCTCAATTTTTACTCAATTTACAGCTTGCACGGATGGATCCTAATCATTTAAATATATACTATACAACGCTATATCGATCTCGCTAAGTTTTAGGTGATATGTACAACCGTTAGGTGAACAAAACTACAAAATAATACTCTGTAGCAACAGATTGCAAGAGTATGTATGCCTCAAATATGAAATGTCATGCCTAAAGCAACGTCATAAAAATTCAACTTGAATTTTATGAAAAATACAAAAAATGAGACGAAGATTTCCAGTGATAAAAAGAAATTTAATTTTAACAGACAAGATGGTCTTCGTAAATACTTAAGGGATCTGAGAGAAGAAAATAATGATTTATTTCTTTATCGTCATATAGATTTACCTATTGGTGAGGGAAAGAATCTGATGTAATATACTCCTAATATTGTTATATCTGGAAAATAGGTGATCTGAATTTGTGGTTAAATTTAATATCTCTGACTGTCTTTGGATGTGAATTATCCATTCTTAACAGTTCTCAACAGTTCTTGGCTGGGCGATCAGCATGGTTCTCCACTGCGTGGAATGCGAGCGAGAATTATTTTCACCGAATTTTGTCTATAAAGAAGTTGATTTAAAATATGTGCACTGAATCCATTAGGAGCGGGACACATCCTTTCGTAGCATTATTGTTGACTTAGTTATAGCCTTATATGCGAAAATTATATTATAATTTGTGAACGTGGCAACTTTCCGATTTGATTATCTGCAATATGAATCTCCTCAGAGCTCCACGTGACAAATGTTATCAAAATACGTGATAGATGAAAAAACTATCATATTCTGTGCGACAAAATGAAATGAAAAGCTACATATAACCGACAGCGGCAAATGGTTGTCAAAAATTCCTCACGCTTTTAGATCTTATATGGCACATTCCGAAATAATACGGGTTTCAAGCTAGAATTTGACGTAAAGTTGCCGTTTTTTTATTAATACGGCGTCGATAACCGACTCGTGATAAAGTAAGGTGTATGTAAATATTAAATATTATTTTTGTGATTTTAAGAGTATAAAAAGATGTATATTATATTTTAATGCCAGTATTTAAGAGTATAAAAAAATTAATATTAATATTTTAATACAAATTGTCGGCTACTGGGATAACCTTAGGTTGCATTTTTTTGATAGGGTATCAAGGGGCGGAATATTTTATGAGTTGTAAATAGTTCATAAGGAAAATTGAAATAAGGAGGAAAAACTATATAGATTTTAGTTAATAACGTTATAATTTTTAATTTTATTTGGTTTCTAAAAACCCGAATTACAAATGCAGTTTAGAGACAAACGCATTTAAAGTTTTTCTTTTAAAAGTATTCTAAGCCAATTTTGTGTTATTTATAATATCGTGGCGAAACCCAGCAAAATACCATATCCCAGGGCCTACATGTTTCGTTTTGCTTTTTATAGATTTCATTGATTGAATATTGATTGAATTAGATGCATAGATTACGTATTAGCTCCGACTATATAGATGTTTAAATTAATTGAAGACTAAATTGCTGCCGCCTAGAAACATTTTTAAGGACAATGACGTAACAGGCTTGATGACATTCAAAGCCGAACTAATATTTGTGTGCATGAATACTATGTTTTAGTACTATTTAAATTGCACGTAGCCCATCTAATCGATCAACGTAACAGTAAATTCTTATCATTGTGTGAACAATGCTATGCCGACTTTAACCCAAAATATGGTGAAATATAGCAATAAAGATTTTTAAGCACCTGGATTGTAGGATTGTGTTTCATTTCATCCGAACGCTACCGTCTCAAGAAGGTTTTATTTCTGTACATTTCTAGAGTCTTTACTTACTTGTGAAAGTCGGCTATGCAGTAATTTTGATTTGCTGCATCTACAGTAAATGGTATCCCATCAAGGTTATTTCCACAAATTATGCACGTAAAGCATTGAGGATGATAGGGTTTGCCAGTGGCACGAAGTATACGTTCCATTATCGGTTTCATACATACTGAACATTTCTCTAATGTTTGTAAGTAGTCATATTCACAAAACGGTTTTCCGTCCAACGCATAAAATGGTTTACCCTGCAGATTCACCGTACATTGTGCGCACGTAAAACACGCAGTGTGGAAAATTTGCTCCATAGCCGTACAACCAGAGTTCTCTTCTATTACGCGTCCATTGCACTTGAAACACGTTCCTGAAAATATTAAAACAATAACTTACTCAATGAGTTTTATTTTTATATTCGTAATTTCAAATGCGTTAAAAATTCTTTGACCAGACCAAACAAAATATCTATTATTAGATAATGATACTAAAATTAACTAGAATTTTATTTCTCAAGCTATTACCTCCAAATGATTATACCTCTGGAAACTACGGAAAAGTCAAATATTTCTTTGAATTCAAAAGATAAAGAATATATACTTTTCGTTATTTCGAAAAAAAAGGTGAGTATCTCGATAAACGTGAATAATTTGTATAAGTTAATATGTCACAGTAGCCCACAACAACAAGTGCAGTTATGTCAGTGATTGCTACGCAAGCAACAACAATCATGCGGCACGTGAGATGATGGCAAGTAGATTTGATAGGTGTTAGGTATTCAGGTGTAGCACCGGAAAGTCAGTTGTAATAACTCAATCGTCGCCAACGGCTGCCCTACATAGTACGGAAATAAAATAAATGAAACTAAACCTTGCCCTTTATTTACTGGCGCCCAATGTGGGGCTAAGCGAAAAAGTCCTTATAAAGGATAAACTATTGTGGCCGTAGATTCGAACCATTTTCATCGTAAACTTTAATAAACTATTTACGTAAAATTAAAATTTCCAAGAAATTAAAAAATCTATTTACGTGAAGTTAAAATGAATTTCGTATGCAGAAAAAAAAATAAAAATAAAACCGGTTATTTGAAATCAAAAGATAAAACCTATTTACGTAAAACTTAAACTTCAACGCTATTCCTGTGAAAAGAAAAGCACTACAAACCAGTGTAAAAGATTATTTGAAATCAAAATACAAAACAACTATTTACGTGAAACTAAAACTTCAGAGCTATTCCTGTGAAAAGAGAAACATTACAAACCAGCATAAACGAGATTTCGTGAAGCCTAAGAAGCAAAAGGAAAACTTCAGGAACACCATTTTAAATAAGAAAAGTATAAAAACATTAATTGATACTGATTAATGTTGTAACAAACCGACAGGGAAAATTAAAAAGACTAGCTGCAGGAATATTATTACAAAGTGACTAAGTGACAAAGTGACTAGGAGAATACAGAAACATAGTAGTTAACAGTATCTTGACGTAAAACGGACGAAACCACAATTCGTACCTTAATGAGTGCCGCCATTCGAGCAGCAACCGAACAGACGAGACGGGAATTCCAGGTAACAGCTGACTCACTGACTGATAGACTTACGCAGATAGAAAGGCCATCTCAAGTAGAGCAATATAATGCGGTTAGAATCGACCCGGCAGTTATGTAGCTGCGATAAGTCTTTCGACGTAGTTAAATCCTTGCCAGAATTCGCTGGTGATCATCGATACGCGTCGTGGCGTCAGGCAGCTCACAAGGCGTATAAAATTTTTCAGAAAGCGCAAGGCAGTTCTAAACATTATCAGGCTGTGACCATCATAAGGAATAAAATAGTGGGATCTGCTGATTCGATCCTATCTTCCTCCAACACTATTAAATTTCAATGCAATTATAGCGAGGCTTGATTTTGCTAAGGCAGATAAAATCTGGAACAGGAAATGTTTACCCTCCGTCAAGGAAGACAGACAATAACAGAATTCTACGATGAATTCGAAAAGAAATTAACAGCCGTAATTAATAAGACATTGTTGACTTATCAAAATAAGAAAGATGGTTAGAATCTCTAAATTCGAAGTACCGCCAATATGCATTACGAGCTTCTATACTAGGACTAAACCGTCCACTTTGTGATATCTTGTTTCACTAAAACCATCGGATATGGCATCGGCCTTAGCACTCGCTCAAGAACTTGAATTAAATCAGGCGCGTTCGTTATTTGCTCACAGAAACAGTGTACTATTTCCTAGACAAAAAACGGATAACCTCAGACACGATCAACGCTTAGCCCTAGATCCAAGCCTTTCCAGATTCCAAATCCTTCAAAGAAATGATCGATCGAATGAATCTCGCACACCGCAAATCATCACCTAACTTCATTTAATACCACTCCATCGAATCCAACTCACTTTAATACCGAGATTTTCCCTTCGGTAGAATAGTTTACGGAAATCTAAACCCCAGGAGCTGCAATATGCAGGTATCCCAAAAAACACATCGCGATAGCAATCGCTTTAATAATAAATGACAGCACATAAACCATTTAGATCAATATCCTTCCACCGAAGTTTACAAAGATGATCAACAAGACGAATGTAATGATTTTGTGGATTTCGATAATGACTGCAAATTTAGTGAAAATCCTGTAGAAATTTCAGACGAGATTCATTTTTAAGGGGCAGATCCCTGCTACCATATGTTAGCAGGACATTTAAAAAAAGACCTCTAAAATTTTTAGTTGATACCGGTTTATCGAAAAATTATTTAAAACCAGCAAACTGGAGGAATATAAAACCCATTACGTCCCAATTTGTAGTAAACTCTATTCACGGGGTTGATAAAATTGCAAAAAAATGCACCGTACATATTTTCAATTCGAATTTTATTTTTATTTTTTATTTTACCTACACCTAACACGTTTGACGGTATTATTGGCTATGGCCTGCTTAGAAAATTCGATGCAAAGCTGGACATCAAGAAAGGAATTCTCTTTTATGAAGAGGGGTTGGAAAAAGTAATGTATTTCTATTGTAGCGACGTTAATACGCAGCCGTATTTTCTGATCCAACCGAGGCATTGCCGTTCAATACAAACATCATAGTAACTGTGAGAACAACTAACAATGAAGCAGTTTACTCCAAATTTTATCCATATCCTATAGCAGCGTCGAATTTGTTAACAAGGAAGTAAATGATTTCTGCCAGACGGCATCATTAGACCATCTCGCTCACCATGCAATAGTCCAGTATGGGTTGTTCACAAGAAAGGAACAGATGACGCAAGGAAGAAGAAACTTCGAATGGTCATAGATTTCATGAAACTTAACGAAAAGACTATTAGCGATAAATACACGATTCCTGACATATCCGTAAATCTTTTAAATCTAGCAAAATCATCAATTTTTACGAAAATAGACTTGAAATTTGGTTTCCACCAGATTTAGGATTTGTTGTCTCAAAAGATGAGATTAGAACCTTCAAAGATAAAATAAAAGACATAGTCGGTATCTATGGGCAGAAAATAGTATAATAATTACTAACATTTCCAAGAATATAAAAATAACTTTCAACAACAAAGTTTATGAAGCGTTTCAAAAAATCAAAGACATTCTATCTTCAGAAGACATACTTTTTCTTCATCCTGACCACGAAAAACCTTCTGATTTAACCACCGATGCGAACTTTATGATTTTGTAACTGATTTAAGAAATGTCTAACTTTAAACTACAATTTTTTTTATACATATTTCAACATTTAATTTACAGCATAAAATCAATACGGAGTTTGCTCATTTTACTAAATCTTACTATTATTTATTCTGGTTCCACAGCAATTTCGTAATTTATGTTGAGGAGTGCTTAGCTGTTCAATCTTTTCTGGAGCATCGTTTTTCTGAGCCAAGTCTTGATTCGGGACAAAGAAGAAAAGGATCGTTCAGCGCTAGCATTTATGGATGGCAAAGTGCTTAGGCTTTCTAAAGCGAAAATGACTTGTGTTTTCGTTGTCATTTTCATTTTCCATGGCTGTTGAAATAGCGCTACTTCTGCTTTGAGCTTCGTTTTTTGCAGTTCTTTGTTTTTTAGCAAGATTTTCCCAAAACGTCTAATTAGGCATTCAATGAGTACAGTTAAATCCTTTTTTTTCCAAATTTAGGTTGAATTTTGGTAACAGCTAACTCAAATTGAACCTTTCAAGAACTTCAGCGGAAAATAGCGTTACATTCATGCTTACAGAAACCCGGTCTTCACAGCTTTGAGATGGGTGATTGTTGTCAAAAAAGTCTTGCGGTATTTTTATTGAATCAATTCTTGTGGCACCCATACATCGAGCTTCTTAGTGACTCCAAGCTTCTTCAAATGGTTTAAATATAACGGTTTGATGACTACTATGCCGCAGAACGAAAACGTTGAAACCATCGTTGTGCGGTGGAAATGGAAACTGTATCGGGTCCATAAACTGCACAAATTTTATTGGTGGTTTGAAATGCATTTTTGCCTTTATCGTAGTAGTACTGTAAAATATGTCGTATTTTCTCTTTATTTTGCTCCATGTTTGCGACGCTATAACTCACGAACGATTTAAAAGAAACCACAATCAATCTAACACGTGTTAGCGCGTGAAAAAGGTTTCCAAAAAGGTTTCCAAAAAGGTTTCCAAAAAGGTATAGCATGACCCGATGCGACGAATAAAACTAGAACTACGCGCTTTCAGCGCCAACTAGCGAAAATACAGCAAGACTTTTTTGACAACCTAATATGTACATATGTACGTATGCATGTATTTTATTCGTTTAAGATGGCCTGCACAATCCAATATAATATGTGAAAACAAATGTTTGTTTTATATTTTAAATGATCAAATAATATTTATCTTTTCTTTTAGATATTACAAATTCAATGTAATTATTATTTATTTTCAGGTATCAATAATGCTTCTCTTTAATAAATCTTTTTTAAGATATTAATTATTTTTTTAAATTAAATATATTTTTATTTATATAAATTATAATAAATTTTATGTAAATATGGGAAAAATAAAATATACATAACAATTTTTTAAATTTAAAAGTTTTGTTTGAAGTTTAAAAAGTAGAAACTCTCCCTCAGTTCCCAAATCCTGAAATGGGAAAAAC
Source organism: Bactrocera zonata (assembly GCA_037783105.1). Lineage (NCBI taxonomy): Eukaryota > Metazoa > Arthropoda > Insecta > Diptera > Tephritidae > Bactrocera > Bactrocera zonata. The sequence goes on along the minus strand of JBAWJQ010000001.1, from coordinate 11,467,793 downwards.
TCCAATACCAAACAGACCCGTAAAAATTCTTCACGTAAATACTTTTTCTACAGATAAGTTTTCGAAAGTTTCAATAGTTCAATCAATTACATCTGGGGCAATAATTGACGTCAAAGAATCCTTAATACTAATTTTGAATTTTTTCAAATACACTAAAAGCCTTGTTTATGACAACGAAAAATAACTTAATTCTATAACGATTTAAAGTTTGCTTTATAGTCTAAGAGCCAGTGAAAAGCTACCAGTATGTATTTGACCAGACCTAGGGTTTTGTCCCCTATACTTATTGTACATGACATGGGGACTCACTAAGCCCAACGTGGCGGACGCGGCGCGCCCCCAGGTAAGACACGTATCGATTTTTGGTGAAATTTAAATGTATTTGACCACGTCTGCCGTTTTGCAATTTTACAATATATTATTATTATTATTATTGAAGAACAACAATGGCAGACCATTATCGCGCGTTTAACATTGCAGCAGACGGTTTTGAAAGTGCTGAAAAAAATAAAATTTTAAAAGTATTTGACCAGATCTGCCATTAATATATTTTATTCATTAGGGTCTTACAAACCTATTTTAATCACGACAGACGATTTTATTGAGTACTCACTTCAGCAGACAGCATAATGTTTATTACTATCTGGTCATATATATGCATAGACTATTTGTAGCTATCCTTCATTTTTCCCCTAAAGATTATTACTTCACTCACTCTAGGTTATAGTATTCTCTTGTAAACAATATACTAAAACGTATGAGGTATTGATATTAAAAAAAAATATATATATTTCAATTATCTAGGTACTTATAACGCAGTTAGCAAATCAGTTAGCCGGTATGCCGGTGCAAACCTTTTAAATGGCCTCTTCGTCTGCATAACGCTTTTCTTTTATGGGCATATGCATTTTTCCGAAAAAGAAGAAGTCGTACGCTGCCAGAAAGCACCTTCTACGTACCAATATCGGAGGGAGATGTTGGCATCTACCGTCAATACAAGCACCTAATTGGTCACCTAAGCTGAACCAATTATGAAAACATTGCCGAACAAACGCATAACCTTCTCAACAACTTTCCAAAATCCCACATACGAAGGATATTGCAACTTTTTGTATTATTAATATTTCTGCATTAACGCTGTATATTAGCACATCTACAATACCAAAGCGCTTTGACAATTAGTCTTAGTACTTTACTTTGAAATTGTTGGATGACTTTCTTATTGTTTCCAGAGTTGTGCACCATAGCTCCATATCGGTTGGAGTATTTGTCTATGCAAATTGTAAGTGCTGTACGAGTATCTTGTTGTATGTGAAAACAATGTGTACAGACTTAGCTTCATTCAGTTTTATCTGCCATTTCTTTGCCCATTGTAAGTTGTTATTTACAGCTTTTTGGAGATTAGTAGTGGACTCTTGTTCACTACTACCAACAGCAAGCAACGCGGTATCATCTGCAAATGTGGCTGTTGAATAATTGCAGTCTACTGGCAGATCGTCCATGAATAGAATTTAAAGAAAAGAGCCCAACAGACTACTTTGTGGAACTCCTGCTTTTATTTCCTATTTCTCCTTGTTTACCGCGAAATTAGCGATCTGATGAAAACGATTTTATGGTGTCATAATGCTGTTTCGGTAAAATCAGTTTCAGTTTCGAAAGCAGTCCTTTGTGATAAACTTCATCGCTTTGGCAACATCCAAAAACACGGCAGAACAGAATGGTGGACTCGAAGCCCAAACTGATGTCCTGAAACTATGGTTTTTCGTCCTGTGATTTTATTGATACGTTTTATGAGAATTTTCTCAAAAAGCTTCGATACGAGTATTATTGGTAGAAGTGATTTGAGCCTGTAAGAAAATACTTCATATCCTGGTTTTCCTGGCTTTGGAATCATGATAACTTCAGCAATTTTCCAATGAGTTGGCACGTATTTAAAATAAAAAGCGGCGTTGATAATGTTGGTAATTTTTACTTCACTTATTTGAGGTAGCTGTTTTAGGATCTCGGCAGTAATCAGGTCGTAACCGAGGGATTTTTTGTTTTTCTTTGACTCCTTTACTTAGCTCACTGCTTGTGCAACTTGAGATTTCTTCGCTTTCTTGACTGGAAGCAGTAGGATAATCTACGAATGCTTCATATGGGGAGAATATTTTGGCTAAATAAACCGAAAATACTTCTGCTTTTTTTGAATCGTATGTAGCCCAGCTATCCGCACTTATTTTAATGAGACATACTTGAGTTTCTGGTGTTTGTAGTCTTTTACAACTTTTCCAAAGAGAGTAGATGGAATTTCTTTCATTGCTTAGTGACCGAAAATATTTCGCGAAACTTTCATTTTTAAACCTTTTAATTTTAGGATTAAGATCTTTAGAGAATTTATTTAAAATAGATTTATCAGCTGGGCAACGAGTTTGATGCCACTTACGTCGCAGATTTCTCTTTAGTTTAATTATTTCTCTTATACAACTAGGATATTAAAAATTTACAGCAGTTTTCTTTAATTTCGTACTTTTCCAGGCTGCGTGTTGCATACTTGTTGTAAAGTGTAAAATTTCAGATTCCAACTGGCTTTTATTTAATATAGAGTCATATTTACTTTCGTAAATTTCCATGATAACGCCGACCAAGAAATGCGATGGACGGGACAAGGACAAAGACGAGTAGGTCCTTGTGGCATTTACTACAGTGGCCATATAAAGTAGCGTAAGTTTGGTGTGGGATTCGTGGTGGGAGAGAGACTCCGTCGCCGAGCACTCCTGTGAATGAATGTCTAGCCACAATCCGCATCAGAGCGAGGTTCTTCAACATATCGTTGATTTGCGCCCAAGCCCCGACGGAAGAAAAGGAGGATGTGGCCAAATATGCCTTTTATGAGTGCTTGGAGCGCACTTATGAGAGATGCCCCCGCCACGATATCAAAATCGTGCTTGGGGACTTTAACGCCAGGGTGGGCAAAGAAGGTATCTTTGGCACTACGGTCGGTAAATTCAGTCTCCACGAGGAAACATCCCCAAATGGTTTGAGGCTGATCGACTTCGCCGGGGCCCGAAATATGGTTACCTGTAGTACTAGATTCCAGCACAAGAAAACACATCAAGCTACCTGGCTTTCTCCGGATCGAGAAGCCACCAACCAGATCGATCATATTGTGATAGATGGAAGACGCATTTGCAGAGAGAAAAAGAAAGAGGCCAAAATGCATGAGTACGAAGAGCTTGATAAGCTTTCCGACAGGGGTAATGCTCTAAAATTCTACGAAAAAATCGGGCGGCTTATAGAAGGTTTCAAGACCGGAGCATTTGTAGAACACAAAAACCACGATGTCCAGAGCATACTTTAGTTATGGAGGGACACTTTTCCAGCCTGCTGAATGGCAATAAACGCACAACGCCAGAAGGAAGCGAACCCAATTCCCCAATCGAAGACGATGGAGCAGACGTTCCATTGCCCAACCATGAAGAAGTTCGAATAGCAATTACCCGCCTGAAGAGCAACAAAGCGGCAGGAGCCGATGGGTTGCCGGCCGAGCTATTCAAACACGGCGGCGAAGAGCTGGTAAGGAGCATGCATCAGCTTCTTTGTTAAGTATGATCGGACAAAAGCATGCCTAACGATTGGAATTTAAGTGTGCTATGCCCAATCCACAAAGAGGGAGACCCCAAAATCTGCGCCAACTACCATGGGATAAGCCTCCTCAACATCGCATATAAGAGTCTATCGAGCGTAATGCGTGAAAGATTAAAGCCCACCGTCAATAAACTGATTGGACCTTATTAGTGTGGCTTTAGACCTGGCAAATTAACAACCGACCAGATATTCACCATGCGCCAAGTCTTGGAAAAAACCCGTGAAAGGAGAATCGACACACGCCAACTCTTCGTCGATTTCAAAGCTCCTTTCGACAGCACGAAAAGGAGCTGCCTTTATGCCGTCATGACTGAATTTGGTATCCCCGCAAAACTAATACGGCCGTCAGAATCGGGAAGGACCTCTCCGAGCCGTTCGATACCAAACGAGGTTTCAGACAAGGCGATTCTCTATCGTGCGACTTTTTCAATCTTCTTCTAGAGAAAATAGTTCAAGCTGCAGAACTAAATAGAGAAGGTACCATCTTCTGTAAGAGTGTACAACTGCTGGTGTGTTCCGATGATATTAATATAATCAGCCTCAACACCCGCGCCGTTAGTTCTGCTAGCTCCAGACTGGACAAAGAAGAAAAACAAATGGGTCTGGCCGTGATCAAAGGCAAGGCGAAATATCTCCTGTCATCAAACAAACAGTCGTCGCACTCGCGACTTGGCACTCACGTCACTGTTGACAGTCATAACTTTGAAGTTGTAGATAGTTTCGTATATTTGGGAACCAGTGTAAACACCATCAACAATGTCAGCCTGTAAATCCAACGCAGGATAACTCTTGCCAGCAGGTGCTACTTCGGACTGAGTAGGCAACTGAGAAGAAAAGTCCTCTCTCGACAAACAAAAACCAAACTCTATAAGTCGGTCATAATTCCCGTCCTGCTATATGGTGCAGAGGCTTGGACGATGTCAACAACGGATGAGTCGACGTTATGAGTTTTCGGGAGAAAAGTTCTGCGAAAGATTTATGGTCCTTTGTGCGTTGGCCACGACGAATATCGCATTCGATGGAACGATGAGCTGTACGAGATATACGACGACATTGACATAGTTCAGCGAATTAAAAGACAGCGGCTACGCTGGCTAAGTCATGTTGTCCGGATGGACGAAAACACTCCAGATCTGAAAGTATTCGACACATTACCCGCCAAGGGAAGTAGGGGAAGAGGAAGACCTCCACTCCGTTGGAAGGAGCAAGTGGAGAAGGACCTAGCTTCGCGTGGAATATCCAATTGGAGCCACGTAGCGAAAAGAAGAAACGACTGGCGCGTGGTTGTTAACTCGGCTATAATCGCGTAAGCGGGGTCTACGCCAATTAAGAAGAAGAAGAACATTCCATGATCGTTCTTAAGTATTCCCGATCTGTACGTTTATTATACAAGGCCGCTGTTTTGTTTTAAAAGATGACGGTTTTACTATAGCTTAAATAGATTGAGGAATGATCCGAGTTAAGGTCATAACCCTGATGGATCTACAAATAGTTCCGGGATATTTTGCCGACAATGAAAAATTATATCAGGTCTGGTATCTTTTGATTATCTGATGGCCAATGTGATGGTAAGTTCGTCGTAAATGCGCATAACTTCCGGTTGACTGCAGTACTTTATAGAGTTCTCTATCCTTTATAGTCATAAGCCTTGAACCCCAGTGCGTTTTCGTGGCGTTGAAGTCTCCGCCCATTATGAATCTATACCTGTGTCTGTTTATTAAGTGTTGGTACTCTTCAAATTGGATTTTATGCCTTGGAGTGGAGGAGTGGACTTTAACCTCCGTAAATAGTCACTGTTCTAGCTTGAAACTTATCAGTTGAACGTTTTTCTTCCTCAAAATGTTTAATCGGGTTTTTAATTAATAATTGTATGGTAGGTTTCATAGTTTTTAATTTTACAAATAAGTTTGTGACGTAAAATGTGTCTCCGATATCATACATACATACGTCAACATTTTCCGGGTTCTGTGTAATTTCGATTTCATTCTGATGTTTGATTAACCCATTTGAGTTCCATAGAATAATTTTCATAGATTTAGGCATCTTTGGTATTTAAAAGATATGTTTCAAGCTTGCATAAGCGATTTTGTAAGGAAGTGTTGAATTCGTCGTCTTGTGTACTGAGTTTTTGTAAGATCTGCACCAAAATGCTGTTATTGGATATTATATCATCATTATTTGCTTTTAAAACATGAACAAAAGTAAATTTTTTTTATTTTTTCAGCTGTAATTTTAGGATCTTCTTCTTGTTGATGTTCATTATTTTTTGTTCTAAAGTCTATAGAACCTTTTACTTTTTGGACTAGTCCATCACTTTTTTTGTGGCCAATAGTGTTAGCTCGTATTTTCCGTAATTCTTTGGCAACAAGGCACCTTCGATAGTTGGCTTGATGTGCTTCCCCACAGTTACAGCCTTTAGGCTGCTGTTTCTCTGGTTTCAAACATTCAGATGTCTTATTATTATCGGCGCACTTAACGCATCTTGGTTGTTTGCCACAATAATTTTGTGTGTGGCCAAATGACTGGCAATGTTTGCATTGTGGTATCATCTTAAGCCGGTTCAATAGAAACAATTGAGTTCAATATAGTTTTGGTTTCGTAAATCTTTTTTATGTTCACCATGGGATCAAATGTTACCAAAAACAAGTCGAGGGGAGTTTTAGTTTTCCATTGAAGATTTAATCCTTGCTCTTTTAAGTCATTAATAATCGATTCCGGACCATAAGAATTGTGCAAATTTTTTACAATAACTTTAATTAGCCGCGTTTGCTTATTCTCAAAGCTATACCAAGATATATTTCGACATGAAAGTGCTTTTGATATGCATCTGTAGTCCTCTATGGAGAAAGTAATTACTTTATATATTCCATTATATAAAAGTTTAATGGTAAACTTGTTTTTTGCTTCTGATTTTGCAATGGCATATAGTTGCTGATTATTACTACCAATGGCATCTTCAGACACCATAATTGATGGAGGCCGCGAACTATTTTTTGGGGTAAGCGGTTTTGATATGGCGTTATCTGCTTTTTTTGGGGTCGAATCGTTACATCCGTGCACGGATCGGCAAACATACGAAAGAAAATTACGTGATACGTCAATCGTATGCGGTGATTGGCATTATGACATACGATAGCAAACGGATCGTAATGTATTTTCAATTCAGAATAGCTTTAAAATTCCACATTGGTTTGGATCGTATTTTTAAACTAACAAAAGCTAATTAAATATCAAAATGAATCCAACTTTGTTTATTTATTTGAGCTCTCGTGAAAGTGATGGGCATAAAAAAATAGTGCGGAGAAAGCTAGGAGATCGTAGCAATAGTGTAGGTATAAAAAAAAATTATGAATCTTCATTAATAAAATTTTCTTTCGAAATGTATCGGTTAACAAAGCATTGAAATCTTAAAAAGGCGGTTGAGTATTTTAGAATATTGCAACATTGTATAAAATTTACAATAATTTACGACCTTCAAATTTGCGATTCTTATCACACACAAGAAATGGACAACGGGGCAGGGAACCGCTTCACCGCAATCGACCAAACGTTAAGAGACCAAATAAATAAAAATTATAAAAAAACTTAAATTTAAAAAAAAAATTGCTCACATTTCCATAAATTTGTCTATTGCGATTGGTAGTTTGGGTACGAACGTCGACTCGAACGAACGGATACGTTTATGTCATCATGCCAGATTACGATAGAAGCGTTACGGTCACGTATGTCATAATACGAAATACAGGCTTTTACGTGACGAGTGATACGTTCACGGATGTAACGATTTGAACCCTGAAGATCAGGAAAAATACTCCGCTTTTCGTTTTTTAGCTGATCTTTTTTTTAGAATCCATTCCGTTTCTCTAGCTAGTTCTTCCTCATCCGTTGATAATTCAACCTTATAGCCCTGACAGACGACAGCGCTAATATGCATTAGCGGGCTTAATTTACATTTATTTGCGCATTTGACCCATGTTAATGCAAGTTTGTAATACACAAGAATTTCGCGCATTTACCAAATTTTAGTAGACAACATTGGTTAAGAATGACAAATTTTTGTTGTTGTAAATGGTGATTGACAGAAGGAAGAAGATTAAAAAAAGAAAAAGATTCAAAGAAAGCATTAGAGATTTTTACATACATATATTAAAGATTCAAAGAAAGCGTTAGAGATTTTTATATTACAGATTCAAAGAAAGCGTTAGATATTTTTATATTACAGATTCAAAGAAAGCGTTAGAGATTTTTATATTACAGATTCAAAGAAAGCTTTAGATATTTTTATATTAAAGATTCAAAGAAAGCTTTAGATATTTTTATATTTATTATTGATATTAATAAGACTGTCGCAAACTGCATGGCAAAATTCCAATACAATTTCGCCAGCAGTGCTGCGCCCAATGCCAAACAAACTAGCAACGATTCTATATTCTGCAGCCGAACCCAATGAAAAGAGGGCAATAGCTACTCTTTTTTCAAGTGGGATACAGCGCCGCATGTTGCTATCCATTTTACTGATATTTTTTACTTTTTCGCACAATTTTTTGAAAGCGCTTCTATCTACGCGAAAGTTTTCCTTGAACCTTGCTTCATTCATTGCAGGAATATCGTGCTCCCAAAATTTACAACTTCAGTACTTAAAATACAAATTTTTTTATTTCAATCCCAACTTAAGATATTTATTTACTAACGAATTTCCAAACATTTCGTATGTGTTGCTGAGAGATTTTAATCCCAGCTCTTAAGCTTGCGTTACAATCAATAATTACTTTTACTTTTACTCTATTTTCTTTTAAGTCGTTTAGTAATAAACAGATTTTTTCGTTATGTTCTTTTTGATCTTCTAAGAATAACAAAATTGCTATTAATAATCTCCTCCTATCCATTTTTATTTCACTTTTGTTAATAAATAAACAAATTTCACAATCAGCTGTCTAAATGCGCAAGTCTGCCGTCTGTCACCATAAAATTTCAATACGCATTTGCGTTGTTTAAGGCGCATTAATTTTGCTCGTCTGTCAGGGCTATTATTTTCCAAATTTGGAATTTTCTTTACACCAGTTTACTTAAGCTTTAAATTTTCGGCTTTTAAAGTATTTAAACATTTCTTCCGATTCCTCTAGCATTTTTGTTAGTTCTTCGATTGTGACATGTTTTTTGACAGTTTTATTTAATTTACCGCCCCCTGGAGGTGGGGTCTTGATAATTGGCATAATTGATTTAAATATTTGCTTATAATTTTATTCATATGAATAATTAAAAATATAATTATAAAACAAACAATACTTGGCAACCCTATAACTCAGTTGCCTTGTGAATTAGGATAGATCTAAATTTTTTGTATACTTTTAGGCTGAGCTAATATAAGTAAATTTTTGTGGCGCCAAAAAAGTCTCCAAAACAGCTGATGATATTCTCTTCTGTGTCCAATAAAAAGGGATATCGTCGAAATAGCAATCCTTCCAATCCAAATTAGTCAGTGGTTGTAAGTCGCTGCTTCTGTACTCCTATACATCTGAATACTGCGCTTTGGCTTCTCCAGATTGATGAGCAGATTTTGTTAGTTTTTTGTTTTTTTCAACCAAATTATTTAATTTTTTAGCACGCACAATTTCCCGCTCTTTTAACAAGCAGAATTGCCATAAGAAAGAAATATATATTTTAGATATAATACCATGTTCAGACCGAAGATTTAAAAGATTATATTACACTTAAGCATTTCATAACCCAACAGTGTTCTCACTGCCGTTAGAAAGATCAAAAAGCAGCTGTTATTTTCATTCAAGAATTCACATCGTTCAATATTTATCATAAGAAAAGATTGTCGTATTGTATTTTGAAATAAAAGCCGTTTCTTTAATATTTTCGTATAATAGAAATAATAGATGCTTGTTTTCATTTGTTAAGTCGATTTTCAGGTGAAATTAGATTCATTGCTTTAAAAAAAAATTTTTTTGTTTACATTTTTTTCCCTTAGTAGTGTTTAAATCAGCTGTGATAATGTAACAGATTTCCAGTGCTGACAAGTAGGTTGTGCAAAATCAGAGTCGCACAGAGAGATTTAGCGTGGATCAGTTTCAAATCAATTCAATGAAGTGATTTGGAACAGCCATTTTTTATGGCGAAATCTTGATTAATTTTAAGGATTAGTGGGATAATCCATTCAACAGCCGAAATCGTGTGATTAAGTGTCGTTCTGAACATGGTATAACAACGAAAACGCTTGCCAGTAGCAAATGCAAATGCCTACTCCAGCTTTATCGAGCCGGCAAAAACAACTCCTGATAAACAAAATGATGAGTCATCACATAGATCAGCTGAAAAGGAAACTAAGCAAAGTTCGCAGTCAGCATAAGCAAACAACAATCGGGCAACAACAAATCCACTGACAGCAGCCACTATGCAGGTACCAGCAAGAACCCGGACAGCGAAGGAAAGCAAAATGCAAGGTGAGAATGTACCAAGCAAAAAGGGTTAGACTGGTATTAATTATTGTAAAAAGCAAATCGGCTCCTATTAAATCAGCGGTCAATACCAAAAAATTTCTACCAAGAACACCAAATGGTAAAAGCCAAAAATTCTGGATTGCAACAGATTTGCCTTACTGAGCAAAGAGCTTTACGACGATGCAAAGGGTACCACCGCAGTCGTGAATGCCAAATTCTCTCCAATATATTTGCGTGAGCGTAACTCAAATGCGCTTGTTTCCAAAATAAGCAATATGATAGGCACAACCAATTTTAACATTGTGCCCTTGGAAAAAGGTAACATCGATGAAACAAAAATTCAAACATACACTGAAAAAAATTTTATGGATGTTGTGAAATTTTTATCAAATGATAACAAGAATTACTACTCTTACCAACTGAAGAGCTCAAATGTCCAAGTTGTTGTCATAAAAGGCATAGAGTTTTCGGTAGACTCTAACGATGCTAAAGAAGTATTGAAAGAAGGTAGTTTCAGCTTAAAATCAGTAGTAAATATTTTTAACAGGAACAAAGTGCCACAACCAATGTTCAAAATAGAATTGACGCCAAATTCTAACCTTCTTCTTCTTAATTGGCGTTGACACCGCTTACGCGATTATAGCCGAGTCAACAACAGCGCTCCAGTCGTTTCTTCTTTTCTCTACGTGGCGCCAATTGGATATCGCAAGTGAAGCCAGGTCCTTCTCCACTTGGTCCTTCCAACGAAGTGGAGGTCCTCCTCTGTTTCCCCCTGCAGGTAACTGCGTCTTTCCGAGTTGGAGTGTATTCGTCCATACGGGCAACATGACCTAGCCAGCGTAGCCGCTGTCTTTTAATTCGTTGAACTATGTCAATGTCGTCGTACATCTCGTACAGCTCATCCACCGAATGCGTTATTCGCCGTGGCCAATGCGCAAAGGACCGTAAATCTTTCGCAGAACCTTTCTCTCGAAAACTCTTAAGGTCAACTCATCGGTTGTTGTCATCCTCCAAGCCTCTGCACCATATAGCAGGACGGGAATTATGAGTTACTTATAGAGTTTGGTTTTTGTTCGTCGAGAGAGGACTTTGCTTCTCAATTGCCTACTCAGTCCGAAGTAGCACCAGTTGGCAAGAGTAATCCTGCGTAGGATTTCCAGGCTGACATCGTTGGTGGTGTTTACGCTGGTTCCAAGAAAGACGAAATTATCTTTAACTTCAAAGTTATGACTGTCAACAGTGACGTGAGTGCCAAGTCGCGAGTGCGACGACTGTTTGTTTGATGACAGGAGATATTTCGTCTTGCCCTCGTTCACTGCCAGACCCATTTGCTTTGCTCTTTGTCCAGCCTGGAGAAAGCAGAAATAACGGCGCGGGTGTTGAGGCCGATGATATTAATATCATCGGAATACGCCGATAGAGAATCGCCATGTCTGAAACCTCGTTTGGTATCGAACGGCTCGGAGAGGTCCTTCCCGATTCTGACGGAGTTTTTAATGTTGCTCAACGTCAGCTTACACAGCCGTATTAGTTTTGCGGGGATACCAAATTCAGTCATCACGGCATAAAGGCAGCTCCTTTTCATGCTGTCGAAAGGAGCTTTGAAATCGACGAAGCGGTGATGTGTGTTGATTCTCCTTTCACGGGTTTTTTCCCAGATTTGGCGCATGGTGAATGTCTGGTCGGTTGTTGATTTGCCAGGTCTAAAGCCACACTAATAAGGTCCAATCAGTTTATTAACGGTGGACTTTAATCTTTCACACAATACGCTCAATAGAACCTTGTACGCGATGTTGAGCAGGCTTATCCCACGGTAGTTGGCGCAGATTTTGGGGACTCCCTTTTTATGGATTGGCCATAGCACACTTAAATTCCAATCGTTGGGCATGCTTTCGTGCGACAATACTTTACAAAGAAGCTGATGCATGCTCCTTACCAGCTCTTCGCCGCCGTGTTTGAATAGCTTGGCCGGCAACCCATCGGCTCCTGCCGCTTTGTTGCTCTTCAGGCGGGTAATTGCTATTCGAACTTCTTCATGGTCGGGCAATGGAACATCTGCTCCATCGTCTTCGATTTGGGAATCGGGTTCGCCTTCTCCTGGCGTTGTACGTTCACTGCCATTCAGCAGGCTGGAGAAGTGTTCCCTCCATAATTTAAGTATGTTCTTGGCATCGGTCACCTATGGGGGTTCAACAAGAGTATGCTCCGGTCTTGAACCGTCTGTAAACCGCCGCATTTTTTCGGAAAATTTAAGCGCATTATCCCTGTCGGTCAGCTTATCAAGCTCTTCGTACTCACGCATTTCAGCCTCTTTCCCCACCCTGGCTTTAAAGTTTCCAAGTACGATTTTGACATCGTGGCGGTGGCAGCGCTCATAGGTGTTCTCCAAGCGCGCATAGAAGGCATCTTTGGTCACATCGACCTTCTCTTCCGTCGGGGCGTGGGCGCAAATCAGCGATATGTTGAAGAACCTCGCTTTGATGCGGATTGTGGCTAGACGTTCATTTACCGGAGTGAATGATAGTATTTGGCGACGGAGTCTCTCTCCCACACTAAACTTACGCTCCTTTATATGGCCACTGTAGTAAATGCCACAAAGGCCTACTCGTCTTTGTCCTTGCCCCGTCCATCGCATTTCTTGGACGGCGGTGATATCAGCCTTTATTTTCACGAGGACATCGACCAGCTGGGCAGCGGCGCCTTATCAATTAAGGGACCGGACATTCCAGGTACATGCCCTTAATTCGTAGCCCTTATTTCGTTTTTTCGTCTTCTCACTTTAGCTCGCCTTCAAACGGATGTTTGTAGGCTACCCAGTGGATACTTGGTCAAAGACCGGAAGTCGTGAGCTGCTTGAGCCATATGTAAAATAATCGTTTTTGGCCACTCCCAAGTGAATGGCGATCAGAGAACTTTCCTCACTTGCGTGAACTTCTACACATGACTCCATCCTCATCCAAATTCTAACCAACTTAAGAAAAAAAGAAATACGCCTGATTTACAATTTAAGAGGGTATTCTACTCTAGAATTTTGAAAAATTCGATTTTTTTCATAAATTTAAAGTTTAGACCCTTAAGAACATATCCTCCAAAGGATTTTTAAAAATTAAAATTTTTTTAAGAGCTACAGTTACTTTAGTGACGCAGTACCTAGCCCGGTTCGGTGTAAATCACTTTTTTAAACGCGTTTTTCTCGAAACTACCTTTTTCCACACGGTACCGGCATTATCTCAAGTTCTATACAACCGATTTACTTATAATTTTATGTGAACCTTCTTTATATAATCCTTTATCGTTCCTACCAGCATCGTGTGTTTTTAATATATAATTATTATTAATATTTAATAAATTCAGGAATTTCAAAGAAAAAAAACGTAAAGAATGATTTTTATTTTCAGGCAGTCGCCATTTTTCAAAAAAAACTTTTTTCGTGTTCCCTGAGGTAGGGACTATAACAGCATCCTTACTGATTAGGAATTTTTTTTTTCAGACCACCAGGAGAGTCAGGATCAATGTCACCAGGATGCGCCATTGTTTTTTACACCTGTCTCTCCACACCCCCTCTAATTATTTTAATATTTTTTTGTAAAATTTTCTTTCTGTATTCTTAAGATATCAATAAAAACACCATAAAAAATGAATGATAAAAATATTTTTTGTTTTTTTTTAATGAAATTCAAAAAACTGCCCAAAATTTTATTTCTAGACAAGAATACCCCTTTAAAATATCTGCTCCATCGCAGAATCAACATGAAGAGCCATATAAGAGAAATGGTCCAGTACAATGTACAAACTGCCAAGAGAATGGACGCACGAAAGCATATTGCACTCTACGCAGTGTCTGTGTGGTGTGTGGTGATCTACATCCTACTTCAAAATGTACTCTTAAAAAAGAGGATTTCAATAAAATGCAGCAATTATGGAGGTAGTCACACTGCTAACGACAGGGGTTTCCCTGTATATAAAGATTTGAAATCGAAGTTGTCACAGGGCATTCAAGCACGTCATAACCAAGTGTTGAATACTTCTCCTAGTGAAAATATTGAAATCCTCGTCCATATTTCAAAATCAGTAAGTCTTAAAAACAATGCTACACAGGGGAGCTATGCAAACGTGGTGAAAGGGCAATACTGCACAAATGCAGTTGCCCCAAAACCAAACAAAAGGAAGCGTTGAAACTATGATTTTCAATCTCATCCAATGTTTGACAAAATTTATGGCTTCAATGCAAAATATGATTCAGGAGGTAATCAAATCACAAAACCAAATGTTGCAAACTTTTAAAAAATTTTATTCTAAAATATGAGTGTATTAAACATTTGTTTATGGAATGTTAACAGTGTTAACCAACATAAATTGGAACTTATTAGATTTCTGGATGAAAATAATATCGAACAAAAACAATTTCTTTATACCGGGATTTAGACTCTATGTTACAAACCCTGATGGAAAGGCACATGGAGGAACAGTAGTGTTGGTTAGAAAACGGTTAAATCACCACGCATTACAATCTTATGCAATAACGCTATTACAAGCTACAACAATAACTATAAAAAATCGCTGTGGGAATTTTAACCTGACGGCCATATACTGCTCACCCCGGTTTAAAATTACAGACATCCAATTTAAAGACTTTTTTGGAACACTAGGCCAAAGATTTCTAGCAGGTGAAGATTGCAATCCAAAACACATTGTACTAATTAATCCGAAAGGTCGACAACTGTAGTACACTATTATAAATAGGTACAATAACCTTGACATAATGTCTCCTGGTAAACCGACAAATTGGCCTAGTGATCGTATCAAAATACCAGATTTAATTGATTTTGCTGTAATCAAAAATATGATAAATCGCACATAACAGCTGATACATCTACTGATCTATCTTCTGATCACTCTCTTGTAATAATAAAGTTATGTGAACAACCCATATTCGTTAATCCAAAAGTGGGTCTAACTTCTTATAAAACGAATTGACGAAAATATAGAAAACACGTGAGTAGCCACATCAACGTTGAGTACAAAATAAATACAGGAAGAGATATTGACGAAAGCATAAGAGAATTCAATGACATAGTAACAAGAAAAACTGCCTTAGCAACATCGAACAAAATCACTAAAAGAGAAATAGAAAAGCTTGTAAATGAATAAAGGCGTGCAAATTAATGACAGCCTCTGCATAGCAACCTTACCATTGCTGTAATTGAAATTGAATCTTTGCATTTTGCAATTACACTGTCTCATAAAATTAAAAAATAACGTTTTTGATTATTTAAGAATTCGGTATGCTTTTTCGGTTCTGAATCCAATAATCCATTCCTATCAAAACAATATCGTTCGCCCTCACAAGAAGGCATCACAATAACAACTGTAAGGAAAATAGAACGCTTAACGTTCTGCTGGAATATGCTGAAACAGCTAATATTGTAATTAACTCTTCCTTTGCTCTAGATTCAATCAAGCTGATGCTTACTCTTCTGCTTTAGCTTTGACTTTAAGTAAATAAGACCAAAAAGTATAAATATTAGTATTTCGGAAATAAGGATTTGATTTGTATCTGACAATCCACGGGAATCACACGTATTCTTATTTCATCCGCGCGTTCGCGGATATAAAATATATATTTCTTTTAACATTCCCTCATCGCGCGAATTAATTGGCACCCAACGTGGGGCACGAAGTAAAAAGTGGTTACTAAAGTGAAGAATAAAGAAATAATTAAAAAAAAAAATCTTCTATAAAGACAGTTTAATGAAAAATAGCAGTACCTAAGTGAAAAATAAAAAATAATCGCACAACTTTTTTTTGGAAAGAAATAGTAAAAAGTGATTACTAAAGTAAAAAATAAATAAACTTTTTTTTTAACTGATGTAAAGAAAGGTAACAGTGACCAAAAGAGTGTAAGTGAAAACTTTTCACTAAAAAAATAACAAAAATAACTACAAGTGTGTTAATAACCAAACAAAAACTGAAATAAAGTGGCAATCGCAGGATAATAAAAACAATAAATTTAAAAAAAAGTATTTAAATAATTGATTTTTAAATCAATTATTAAAATAATTAATTAAAACATAAGTAATCAATAAAATACAAAATTACAAAAATAGAAAGAGTGACTTGAATCACAACAATACTAATATTTTATAAAACAACATCATCAACAGCGGCAACAATTGCATCATCGGCGGAGGTGGCAACAGCAGCAGCAGCAATTATAAAGGACAACAATATCAACAAAGACAGCAACAGAATATATTTAAATTGTCATATTGCGACTAGGTGGCAACAGCGGTAGCGGAAATTATAACAGAGAAAGCGACAGAATATATTTGTAAGTGAAATTTAAAAACAACTCTTATTATATTAGAAATGGGAAATAGAACAACTATTAAAGATAAGAAGTAGTCATATTGCGACTTTTGGGGATGGTCCTAAACTTAAAAAAACAAAAAAAATGTAACTATTGGTTTCTACAACCAATAAAATACATAATCAAAAGCTGCGACTCAACACCCTCGGAGGGACCCTCCAGTTTATAACAATTCTCTGCGATTCACCGCCCAAGAGATCCTCCACAGAATTATAAAAAATTAATACTACAAAAAATTTTTTTTAATAAAACAATAATTAAACGCTCGCCTTATAACAAAAATATATTGAAACCGCGATTCACCACTGCAAGGGGGACCCTCCTCCAGACCCTTCAGAATAAAAAAAACCTCCTTTTTAAGAAAGCGATCACGAAAAATAATAAATACAAAAAATTATCTTAAATTGTTACGGTTGTGGTGAAAATAACCCCCTATTAAAAAAAAAAAAAGGTAGAAACTGAAAATTAGACAAAATGGCTAACGGTGACGCTTTGGCCGTAGACCCAATAACTCGCCTTATTGCTGATAGTAATATAGCTTTACGGGAGGAAGTAGAGCAATTACGCTCAAAAATAGTAGTGAATACTAATAGTGCAACCGATTTTCTAACATAAACAATTTGCGATAATATAGCATGTCAAGAATCGTTAGACATAGTTAAATCCGTACCTGAATTTACTGGTAGGATGAACTTATATGTTAGTTGGAATGGGGCTAAACGTAAAGGACAATAGAAAATACTTTGCTGCACTCACAATACTTCAAAATAAACTAACGCATGATACAAACGATGCATTAACAAACCATGGAACAGTACTCAATTTCAATTCAATTCTATCTCGTTTAGACTTTGCATATGTAGATAAATGTCCTATACATATAATCGAACAGGAACTAAGCATCTTAAGTCAGGGTACAATATCGGTTACAGGATATTACAACCTCGTCCACAGAAAATTGACCCCAGTAACAATCATGACACACGGAAATAACGCAGAACTAATAAAAGAATTAAACAAAAAGAATACGGAACATATCTTACGAATTTTTATAACAGGACTCAATACCCCACTAAGAGACATAACATTTTCTCTAAACCCACAAGATTTACTTGATGCTTTAGCAAAAGCTCAGGAACTAGAATCAAATAACCAATGAGCCCGGTTTGCACAGAATTTCATGTATGATAGAAACTAGTAAAATCCATTCAATACAAACAATAATTTTAGATTTCCTCAAAGGAACAATCCTCCAAATAACAATATACATTATAATTTTCCCACACCAACTCCTATGGTTACAGATCCATCTGTATCCAGACTTTATAATAGAGATTTTAATGTGAGGGGACAACAAGACCATAGAAATTTTAATAAAAATATAAAACCTATACAAACGAATGCAAACGTTCAGGTTAAAGGTTCGTATCCAGCTCTCAAGTAATTGCTCAAGAAAGAAATTACATTATTTCTTCAAGTAGTTTTGACAGCTGGTTACGCAATGTGAATGATCCACATTAGAAGAGCAAGAGAGAATAAACAAAGAAAATAAACTTTGTGTGTAATATGAATGTGTGTATGTGTGTAGTAACATAAATATTTTCCTTACGATTTAAGGAATGTTGTTGATGATTGGTAAGTTTTATACAACATTTCAAAATGAAATATACTTCATAATGATGATTTTAACTAATTTAGGACAAATTTAACGATTACTTTTAATTTCCTTCAAGACACAATTGTTGATTTGATGTTTCTTCACAAAAGCAGGTTTGCTATATTCCCATTTTATTGAAAAAAAGTATTAAAAACTAGTACTAGATTACTTTAGAGCTAACACACTTAAATTTATCGCAGGAACGTTTCTTGACCGTTTCTTAAGCGTTTTTTTATACGAAGTTTTTACATTTCTTGAGAGCATCCAGCTCTAAGCTTAATAGGGGTCAAAATGAGGAAGCACATGGTGTGAAACGGCATAGAGAAAGTAATCATAGCTTTCGGACGCAAGAGAAAAGTCAAAGAATTAGTGATATGAATGAGAGCCATTTTTCAGGCGAAGAGAGGACGAGCTCCCTTATCTCAAACTACATGACTTCAAATTAAATAAAAACTTAAAAGCTCTAGTCGATACAGGAGCAACCGCATGCTATATTAAGCCTGGGGATTACAATAATAAAAACGAATTAGCCATTTGTAAGAGAGTAAAGATCGTGAATAACCATATTTGAAGTCGAAGAAATCTTCTATGAAATAGAGGAATTAGAATCGGATCTCCTTTTGGGATATAATTTCCTTAAAAAGATTGAGGCACTTATCGATGTGTCCAATTGGAAAATTAATTATAGGGTAAACAATAACATGGAAAACGAAAACAGAAGTATGAACATTTCTTTTTGAAAACAAAAGTAAGGAACAAGAAGCTTTCAAAAAACTAGCCGAGCAAAGTACCGGCAATATTATATTAAAACCATTTACTTTGGGACAAAAAGATCCTTAAACGCCAGCTGAAGATTTATACCAGCAGAATAAAAATAGTAATTATAAAGAAAATATTGTGGAACGAAAATGTTCTACAACGCCAGCCGATGAATTTGCCGGCAACATTCGATATTGGGTGAAAGAGGTCCAGAAATGAATAACGATAATGATTATTATTCGGAAAAGAATTCCGAAAAGTGAAATACTGAGAATCAGAATGAAAAATTTAAATTTCACTGATCGCCATTCACTTGGGAGTGGCCAGAAACGATTCTTTTACATAAAGCTCAAGCAGCTCACGACTTCCAGGCTTTGCCCCGAAAATAAAGGCTGACATCACCTCCGTCCAAGAAATGCGATGGACGGGACAAGGACTGATACAAGTAGGTGTTTGTGGCATTTACTACAGTGGCCATATAAAGAAGCGCAAGTTTGGTGTGGGATTCGTGGTGGGAGAGAAACTCCGTCGCTAAGTACTATCATTCACTCCGGTGAATGAACGTCTAGCCACAATCCGCATCAAAGCGAGGTTCTTCAACATATCGCTGATTTGATTTCGATATGACCAAAGACGCCTTCTATGCGCGCTTGGAGCGCGCCTATGAGAGCTGCCCCTACCACGATGACAACATCGTGCTTGGCGACTTTAACGCCAGGGTGGGCAAAGAAGGTACCTTTGGCACTACAGTCGGTAAATTCAGCCTCCACGACGAAACATCCCCAAAACGGTTGAGGCTGATCGACTTCGCCGGGGCGCAAAATATGGTTATCTGTGCTACTAGACTACTGCTTCCAGCACAAGAAAATATATCAAGCTACTTGGCTGTCTCCGGATTGAGAAGCCACCAACTAGATCGATCATGTTGTAATAGACGAAAGACACGTCTCCAGTGTTTTAGATGTGCGTACGCTCCGAGGTCCTAACATCGACTCGGACCACTATCTCGTTGTAGCCAAGATTCAAATTTGCCTCTGTGCAGCCAAAAACGCACGCCAACAAACATAAGAAAGGTTCGACGTCGAGAAGCTGCAATCACAATAGACAGCCGAACGATTTTCTACTCGGCTTGCAATCCTGCTCTCTGAGAGCACTCGCCAACAACTCGGTATAACTCGGAACTGTGGGACGGTATTTCCAACTCCTTACGTACAGCTGCAACCGAAACCATTGGTTTTTGGAAAGTGCAAAAGAACAGCTGGTACGACGAGGAGTGCCGTGTCGCAGCGGAGAAAAAACAGGCTGCCTACCTCGCAACACTACGATCGACCACAACATGTGCGGAATGGGATAGATACCGAGAGTTGAAGAGGGAAGCGAGACGCATTTGCAGACATAAAAAGAGAGAGGCCGAAATGCGTGAGTACGAAAAGCTTGATAAGCTGACCGGCAGGGGTAATGCTCGAAAATTTTCCGAAAAAATGCTGCGGCTTACAGACGATTCAAGACAAGGGCATACTCTTATTGAATCCCCATAGGTGATCTAGTGACCGATGCCCAGAGCATACTCAACTTATGGAGGGAACACTTGTCCAGCCTGCTAAATGGCAGTGAACGTACAACGCCAGGAGAAGGCAAACCCGATTCCCCAATCGCTGACGATGAAGCAGACGTTCCATTGCCCGACCAGGAAGAAGCTTGAATAGCAATTACCCGCCTGAAGAACAACAAAGGGGCGGGGGACGCTGGATTGCCAGCCGAGCTATTCAAACACGGCGGCGAAGAACTGATAGGGAGCATGCATTAGCTTCTTTGTAAAATATGGTCGGACAAAAGAATGCCCAACGATTGGAATTTAAGTGTGCTCTGCCCAATGCATAAAGAAAGAGACCCCACAATCTGCGCCAACTACCGTGGGATAAGTCTCCTCAACATCGCACATAAGGTTCTATAGAGCGTATTGTGTGAAAGATTAAAGCCCACCGTCAGCAAGCTGATTGCACTTTATCAGTGTGGCTTTAGACCTGGCAAATCAACAACCGACCAGATATTCACCATGTTCCAAATTTTGGAAAAGACACGTGAAAGGACAATCGACACACACCACCTCTTCGTCGATTTCAAAGCTCCTTTCGACAGCACGAAAGGAGCTGCCTTTATGCCGTGATGACTGAATTTGGTATCCCCGCAAAACTAATACGGCTATGTAAGCTGACGTTGAGCAGCACCAAAAGTCCGTCAGGATCGGGAAGGACCTCTCCGAGCCGTTCGATACCAAACGAGGTTTCAGACAAGGCGACTCCCTATCGTGCGACTTCTTCAACCTGCTGCTGGAGAAAATAGTTCAAGCTGCAGAACTTAATCGAGCAGGTTAAATCTTTTATAAGAGTGTACAGCTGCTGATATTGATATCATCGGCCTCAACACCAGCGCTGTTAGTTCTGCTTACTCCAGACTGGACAAGGAAGCAAAACAAATGGGTCTGACAGTGAACGAGGGCAAGACGAAATATCTCCTGTCATCAAACAAACAGTCGTCGCACTCGCGACTTAGCTCTCACGTCACTGTTGACAGTCACAACTTTGAAGTTAAAGATAATTTCGTCTTTCTTGGAACCAGCGTAAACACCACCAACAATGTCAGCCTGGAAATCCTACGCAGGATTACTCTTGCCAATAGGTGCTACTTCGGACTGAGTAGGCAATTGAGAAGCAAAGTCCTCTCTCGACGAACAAAAACCAAACTCTATAAGTCACTCATAATTCCCGTCCTGCTATATGGTGGAGAGGCTTGAGCGATAACAACAACTGATGAATCGACGTTGCGAGTTTTCGAGAGAAGGCTCTGCGCATGATTTAAGGTCCTTTGCGCGTCGGCCACGGCGAATATTGCATTCGATGGAACGATGAGTTGTACGAGATATACGACGACATTGACATAGGTCAGCGAATTAAGAGACAGCGGCTGCGCTGGCTAGGTCATGGTTCCGAATGGACGAAAATACTCCAGCTCTGAAATTATTCGACGCAGTAGCCGCCGGGGGAAGCAGAGGAAGAGGAATACCTCCAGCTTTTTCCGTTAATAATGGGAAATATGAATTTTTGAGGGTGCCTTTTTGGCTAAAAAATGCCCCTAGAATTTTTCAGAGAGCATATATTGTGAGAACATACAGGAAAAATCTGTCACGTTTATATGAATGATATAATTAGTTTTTCGAAAAATCTAACTCAACACTTAAAGGATTTGTTAACAATTACAAAAATATTGAAAAATGCTTAAATGAAAATTTCATTAGATAAGCCAAAATTTTTCGCGGAAGAAATAGAGTTTTTGGGGTATGTAGTAGCTTAAACTGTCATCAAAGCAGACCAAAATAATATAAAATTAATCTTAAACTATCCAATACCAAAAAGTTTGCGAGCATTAAAAGGATTATTGGAACTTGCAGGATATTATCGTAAGTTCGTTAAAGACTATGCTGCGATAGCCAAACCTTTGACAAAATATCTATCAGGAGAAAACGGTAGGATTTCTAAAAAATAAATCCAAAATATTGGAAATAACTCTAGATGAGGAACAAAAATCTGCATTGAATAAATTAAGAAAACGATTGGCTTCACAAATGGAATTGATACAGCCTGACTATTCAAAAACATTCGTATTAACTACAGATGCATCTAACGTTGCAATGGGTGCGGTACTATCGCAAGGAGGTAAACCAATTACCTTCATTTCAAAAACTCTTAATTAAACAGAAAGAAATTATGCAACTAATGAAAAAGAGCTTTATGCCATTGTTTGGCCATTAAAAAATATACGAAATTACCTCTATGGTGTAATCAATTGGAAGTGCATACTGATCATCAACCATTAACATTTTCTTTATCACCCCGTAAACCTAATCCAAAAATTAAAAAATGGCACGCAATTATAGAAGAATTTTCTCCAAAATTTATATACCAACCAGGTTAATCCAATATTGTAGCTGACGCATTGTGGCGTCTTGAATTATATAACATTTCCGATGATTCCCAAAGCCAGGAATCCAACATTCAGCAAAGAGTAGTGAAAGTGTTCAAATACAAGAAACACAAACCATAAATCAATTTAAACAACAAATAATATTGTGTAAAAATAGATTTACGGTTCATGAGTTCATTTAAACCTATCGAAATTAAAGGCATTTAATAGAATTTGATACAGTAGAAAATTGATTAACAATTTTGAAAGAATATATTCAGCCAAAGCTAGTGACGTGGGTTCACGGCACTGTTGAAGATTTGCATGAAGTCCAAGGAACTCTCAAACAAACTTTCAGAACAAATTTGTATTTACAAAACTTTTTCCAATGGATATTATTAACAGAGAAAATCAGTCCGGATTAATCGAACAAACCCATAATAGAGCTCATCGAAGCTATAATGAAAATAATAAACAAATAGAAAAATTATATTACTGGCCAGAAATGAGGAAAAGAATGAAAGAATACGTTCGAAATTGTATGATATGCAATAAAAATAAATATGATCGCCATCCCAAGAAAATACCAACAGAAACAGAAGGGGAAAAACTGCAATTGACATTTTCTACGCACATAAACTAAAATTTATCACATGTGTAGACGCTTATTCAAAATTTTTAATATTAAAACATATAGAAGATAAATCAAATATCGAAGATAAGGTTTTGGAATTGCTTGTTTCACAGAAGTAAAACAAATTACTTTAGACAATGAACCAAGCTTTACCACACCAACATTTAAGTCCTTAATGCATAGGTTAAATATTGAAATTTATTTTTGTAATCCACGTCACAGCATAACTAACGGACAAGTTGAAAGAGTCCATTCAACAATTAATGAAACAGCCAGATATATAAAAGAAGAATACAACATTGTCAGTAATTTAGAAACAATACTTAGAGAAGTGCAAAAATACAATACAACAATACATTCAGTATTGAACTTTAAACCAATGAAGTACTTTATATAAAAATAAACAACAACTTTAAAGCAAGCACAGGAGAAAACGCTAACTTCTTCTTTACTGGCGTAGACACCGCTTACGCGATTAATGCTAACGTTTCATAATAAACATAGATCAGTTAAGCAATATCATCCCAGCCAAATCATTTACAAGAAAATAATAAGAGAGAGAAATAAATTACAACCTAGATATAAAAAACAGCAAGTTAAGTAAAATGTGGAGAATAAAATAATATTTAATAAAAAAATATAATTATTCACAAAGATAAAATAAAATCCTAATTTTTACAGGTTTCCGAAATGATCATTTTAATTTTGACTACACAAATCAGTTCATCAGCCGCTGATGTTATAGACTATACCCGACAAGACAACGTACTTATCGAAAATGGAGATGTTTCCAGTTACGAGGAATACGACCTATTTCATATTACTAATTTATCTTATTTTAAATATATAATAGCAGACGAAAATAGAAATTTTTACAGTAATAACGAGCAAAATCACGACAGCCTAGGAATTATTACACCGGAAACTGAATCTGAAATTTTGAAAATTGAAACTTTATTAGAAAATTTAAAACAAAACCATTTTAGGCAAAAAAGGGATATAAATGAATTAGGAACACTTTATAATATTAAAAGTGATACCACAAACTTCTTCTTCTTCTTTACTGGCGTAGACACCGCTTACGCGACTATAGTCGAGTCAACAACAGCGCGCCAGTCGTTTCTTCTCTTCGCTACGTGGCGCCAATTGGATATTCCAAGCGAGGCCAGGTCCTTCTCCACTTGGTCTTTCCAATGGAGTGGAGGTCTTCCTCTTCCTCTGCTACCCGCGGCGGTTACTGCATCGAATACTTTCAGAGCTGGAGTGTCTTCATCCATCCGGACAACATGACCTAGCCAGCGAAGCCGCTGTCTTTTAATTCGCTGAACTATGTCAATGTCGTCGTATATCTCGTACAGCTCGTTGTTCCATCGAATGCAATATTCGCCGTGGCCAACGCGCGAAGGACCTTAAATCTTGCGCAGAGCCTTCTCTCGAAAACTCGCAACGTCGACTCATCGGTTGTTGTCATCGTCCAAGCCTCTGCACCATATAGCAGGACGGGAATAATGAGCGAATTATAGAGTTTGGCCTTTGGTTCGTCGAGAGAGGACTTTTCTTCTCAGTTGCCTACTCAGTCCGAAGTAGCACCTGTTGGCAAGAGTAATCCTGCGTTGGATTTCCAGGCTGACATTGTTGGTGGTGTTTACGCTGGTTCCAAGAAAGACGAAATTATCTTTAACTTCAAAGCTGTGACTGTCAACAGTGACGTGAGAGCTAAGTCGCGAGTGCGACGACTGTTTTTTTGATAACAGGAGATATATCGTCTTGCTCTCGTTCACTGTCAGACCCATTTGCCTTGCTTCCTTGTCCAGTCTGGAGAAAGCAGAACTAACGGCGCGGGTGTTGAGGCCGATGATATCAATATCATCGGCATACGCCAGCAGCTGTACGCTCTTATAACAGATTGTACCTGCTCGATTAAGTTCCGCAGCCCGAACTATTTTCTCCAGCAGTAGATTGAAGAAGTCGCACGATAGGGAGTCGCCTTGTCTGAAACCTCGTTTGGTATCGAACGGCTCGGAGAGGTCCTTCCCGATTCTGACGGAGTTTTTGATGTTGCTCAACGTCAGCTTACACAGCTGTATTAGTTTTGCGGGGATACCAAATTCAGTCATCACGGCATAAAGGCAGCTCCTTTTCGTGCTGTCGAAAGGAGCTTTGAAATCGACGAAGCGGTGGTGTGTGTCGATTCTCCTTTCACGGGTCTTTTCCAAAATTTGGCGCATGGTGAATATCTGGTCGGTTGTTAATTTGCCAGGTCTAAAGCCACACTAATAAGGTCCAATCAGTTTATTGACGGTGGGCTTTAATCTTTCACGCATTACGCTCGATAGACTCTTATATGCGATGTTGAGGAGGCTTATCCCACGGTAGTTGGCGCAGATTTTGGGGTCTCCCTCTTTGTGGATTGGGCATAGCACACTTAAATTCCAGTCGTTGGGCATGCTTTCGTCCGACCATATTTTACAAAGAAGCTGATGCATGCTCCTTATCAGTTCTTCTCCGCAGTGTTTGAATAGCTCGGCCGGCAATCCATCGGGCCCCGCCGCTTTGTTGTTCGCCAGGCGGGTAATTGCTATTCGAACTTCTTCCTGGTCAGGCAATGGAACATCTGCTCCATCGTCTTCGATTGGGGAATCGTGTTCGCCTTCTTCTGGCGTTGTACGTTCACTGCCATTCAGCAGGCTGGAGAAGTGTTCCCTCCATAATTTAAGTATGCTTTGGGCATCGGTGACTAGATCATCTTTGGGGTTTTGCAATAGTTTGCTCCGGTCTTGAAACCTTTTGTAAGTCGCCGCATTCTTTCGTAGAATTTATGAGCATTACCCCTGTCGGCCAGCTTATCAAGCTCTTCGTACTCACGCATTTCGTCCTCTTTCTTTTTATTTCTGCAAATGCGTCTCGCTTCCCTCTTCAACTCTCGGTACCTATCCCATCTCGCACGTGTAGTGGTCTCTCATAACGTTGCGAGGTAGGCAGCCTGTTTTCTCTCCACTGCGACACGGCAATCCTCGTCGTACCAGTTGTTCTTTTGCACCTTCCGAAAACCAATGGTTTCGGTTGCAGCTGTACGTAAGGAGTTTGAAATGCCGTCCCACAGTTCCCTTATACCGAGTTGCTGACGAGTGCTCTCAGAGAGCAGGAGTACAAACCGAGTAGAAAATCGTTCGGCTGTCTGTTGTGATTGACGCTTCTCGACGTCGAACCTTTCTTGTGTTTGTTGGCGTGCGTTTTTTGCTGCTCAGAGGCGGGTGCGAATCGTAGCTGCAATAATATAGTGGTAAGAGTCGATGTTAGGACCTCGGACCGCACGCACATCTAAAACACTGAAGACGTGTCTTCCGTCGATCACAACATGATCGATCTGGTTGGTGGTTTTTCGATCCGGAGACTGCCAGGTAGCTTGATGAATCTTCTTATGCTGGAATCTAGTAGCACAGATAACCATATTTCAGGCCCCGGCGAAGTCGATCAGCCTCAACCCATTTGGGGATGTTTCCTCGTGGAGGCTGAATTTACCGACCGTAGTGCCAAAGATACCTTCATTTCCCACCCTGGCGTTGAAGTCGCCAAGCACAATTTTGACATCGTGGCGGGGGCATCTCTCATAAGTGCGCTCCAAGCACTCATAAAAGTCATCTTTGGTCACATCGTCCTTCTTTTCCGTTGGGGCGTGGGCGCAAATCAGCGATATGTTGAAGAACCTCGCTTTGATGCGGATTGTGGCTAGACGTTCATTTATAGGAGTGAATGATAGTACTCGGCGACGGAGTCTCTCTCCCACCATGAATCCAACACCAAACTTGCGTTCCTTTATATGGCCACTGTAGTAAATGCCACAAGGACCTACTCGTCTCTGTCCAGCTGGGCAGCGGCACCTAAAAGAATCGTTTCTGGCCTCTCCCAAGTGAATGACGATCAGAGAATTTTCCTCACTTTCGTGAACTTCTACACATGACTCCATCCTCCCATAAACCACAAACAGGAAAATTAAAAGACAGCGAAATTGGTACGTTATTCATGAACTGCAAAATTTAATAAAAGCAATAACTTTTGGTAAAATTGGAATTTTAAATCCAACAATTTTACATTTTGATGAACTAAAAATCATATCATATTACCAACACCGTAAAATGACCATAACAAATTTAATAAACATTTCTAAATTTAAAATAGCCCAAAAAGGAGATATAATTATGATTTATATAAAATACCCTTAAACAGAACTAACATGTAAGTACTATATTGCTATAAAGCTTTTTTTATAACCGCGCAAATTTACGAAACAGCGAAAAGTATAAGCGAAATTGTAGCAAAGGGCCGAGTAACGACACTGTAAGGTGGTCAGGTATTTGACTAACTTTATTTGCACAATTCTTCTCCTTAAATAATATTCTATACAATATTTTGATGCCGCTAAATATGTACAAAATTCCGCTTTGAATTAATTCATATATACATATATATGTTATGTACTTCTAACAGTCCATAAAACTAAGTACCTACTTAACGCTATTGCTTCTTCATATATAATTTAGTTATTAAAAGAGAAATGTAAAAATGGGAATGCAGCAATCAAATATGCTGCTTACATATTAAGCTAAGTACATGCTAAATAGGACTAACTAATTTGCACAAACAAACATACGTGTAATTGCGTGAGCGAAACATAGCGTTAGCAAAAGTGTACAGAGCAAACGCAAGCAAATACAATTATTAACTGCATTGAGGTGAATGACTTCTAATGCTTAACCTTGAATATAAGGCAAATAAGAAGAAGTAGAAATAGAAATAGCAAAAAATATAAGAACATATGGTTGAAGTATGCAGTGACTTGCAATCGGTGACCCAACAAGTACTAATTTTTTAATATTCGAAATTGTAAAACAGAAATTTAAAAAATCTATTGCAAACTAAATAAATGTTTATCAGAAATTTTAAACAAAAAACAAAGAAAATTTAATAAATTAAAAGAAAAAAAACATGCAAATTAAAGAAATTAAACCAGGAGCGAATATTGCAGGAAAAAATATCGCAGACAATAAAACATTGAATGGAACATATTTAATAACATTTGAAAACTACACTGTCATAAATAATCAAACTTATGAAAACATTGAAATAAAAATTTGGAGTTATCTAAAAATAACTATATAATTAATTTTGAAATTTTTGAAACAACTACTAAACTGTTAGATAATATAAATATTTTAGCAGAACGGAACAAGAGCATCACAGTCCGTTAATTTTTTTGGTACATAATTTTAATCTTGGGAATACTTTTCATAACTTACCTAATATTAAAAAAATGTAGTGAAATTCCCAAATCGATCGGAAATACGCAATTTAAAGGTATCACTTATAATGCTTTTTTGGATCAAATATGTAAATTAACTTATAATAATAGCGAGTCGGGGACGATTCATTTTAGGAAGAGGGGAGTTAATGACAGCCTCCGCATAGCAACCTTACCACAGCTATAAATAAAATTGAATCTTTGCATTTTGCAATTACATTGTCTCATAAATTAAAAATCTTTATTAACGTTTTTGATTATTTAAGAATTCGATATGCTTTTTCCGTTCTGAATCCAATAATTCATTCTTATCAAAACAATATCGTTCGCCCTCACAAGGACGCATCACAATAGCAATTGTAAGGAAAATAGAACGCTTAACGTTCTGCTGGAATATGCTGAAACAGCTAATATTGTAATTAACTCTTTCTTTGTTCTAGATTCAATCAAGCTGGTGCTTACACTTCAGCTTTAGTTTAAACTTTAAGTAAATAAGACCAAAAAGTATAAACATTAGTATTTCGGATATAAGGATTTGATTTGTATCGGGCAATCCACGGGAATCATACGTATTCTTATTTTATCCGCGCGTTCGGGGATATAAAATATATATTTTTTTAACATTTCCTCGTCGCGGGAATTAATTTGCAAGGCGTTAATGGCAGACAAATCGCTCCCCTTCCACTCAGCTTCAATTAAAATCTGCTGCACTTAAATTAAAAAAGCGCTTAAACGTGAGGAAGAATTCAATAAGGAAATGTATATAAAAAAGCTGTGTCCAAATTCAAGCAAGCAAAATTCCCTTTGTAAAACCCAAAAGTCCATGAAGCCACTAACTGACTCCAACATGCCTATATGAAACATGGGTGGAAATTGAGCTCGAATTGATGAGGAAAAGGCTAATTGTTTTGCAAATCACCTAGAAAAGGTACTTCAACCAAATTTCTCAAAGAAAAACTTTGAGTTGTCCAGTTTACCCAACACAGTTAATGAGTCACTCGAGTCACTTCTGAAATTATTAGAATAATAAAAGAATTTAACCCAAAAAAGTCACCAGGACATGAGAATATTACCCCCAAAATGCTAATTGAGTTACCAAATATTGCTGAGGAAGTGCTCTCTTTGCTCTTCACTGCAATTCTTAATCTCGAATTCTATCCTTATTTGTGGAAAAAGTCGCAGATTATCTCGATAAATAAACTTGGGAAAGACTTAACACAGCCGTCTTCATAAATACCAATCAGTCTTCTACCCTGTTTTTCTAAAATATGTGAAAAAGTGTTACTACCAAAGATGTCTCCTTTCCTCCACGAAAATAAAATACGAGTAATACCAACGCAAGTTAATTTTTACATTGAGTAAAAATTAGTCAAAAGAATATATTTTGAGCTGCACCGAAATGTCTACTCTTTATTTATACTCTTAAGACTAACTTATTATATGGTTCCTACTTCTATTTATACTAACTAGTATATTTACTTATTACTAGTTGATAGTTTGTTTAGATACAGATTATATTATTTGTTTAGGTTTGTTTACATATATATTGTTTGCTCAGATACATTTGTTTTGTTTTAAGATAAGGTTGTTGTGGTATTCAAACTCAATGTTGTTTTGATACTTGCTTGTTTAGGATTGTTTGTTGTAGTGATAGTGCATTTCAATTGTTCCAACTCAGGGTTGTTAAAATTCTGTTTACTGAAACAAAAGGTTCTTTTGATGTTTGTTGCTATTATAAGGAATACGTTCCTTAACTCGCACCAAACATGGCGCGATAGAGCAAGAAGATAGAACTACTAACGAAATAAGAAAAACGTTTGAGCACAGAGAGTACTGTTCAGCTATATTTCTAGACGTGTTTTAGCCCAACTTTATACATTGGGTTTTTTTTTGTTGTTGTCACGCGCAAGGCTAAAAGTGTTCGATCAGCATAATAGCCGGATGCATACTTAATGCGGTATTGAGTT
Organism: Bactrocera zonata; assembly: GCA_037783105.1. Classification (NCBI taxonomy): domain Eukaryota; kingdom Metazoa; phylum Arthropoda; class Insecta; order Diptera; family Tephritidae; genus Bactrocera; species Bactrocera zonata. Next base: position 11,437,074 of record JBAWJQ010000001.1, on the reverse strand, counting down.
CTTATTAACGTGTAAAGTTGCAGACACGCCTACAGCGAATTCGATGCAAGTGATATTTTTTCCGTATGTTTGGTTACCTGTGCTAACTTATATACAGCAGATCTTCCAACAGCTAATAACATATTGACTTTAAATTTTGCGGATGACACAGCTTTAGTGAGCCGTAACAAATGCCACATTATAGCATCAAAAATATTAGCGGAGCACTTGAGTTCTGTCGAAGACATTTTCGCTTAGACCAGAAATAAGTGCGACAGTAAAAATGAACAATTTTACAGTACCCCAAGCGAATGCAGTAACTTATATTGGTATTCACCTATATATAAGACATATCTAGTAAAATAACTTGCATGAAGATAAGAGCTGCAAATTTAAATTGGCTTCTAAATAAAAACTCCAAACTTAGCCTGGACTACAAAGTGCTTTTATATAATGCAGTCATAAAGCCGATTTAAATGTATGGCATTCAACTGTGGGGTACGACCTGTGTAACTAATATTGATGTAATACAAACGTTCCAATCAAAAATGTTTAAAACCACCATGGTACATGCGTAATGAAAATATTCATTAAGACCATGGTATTTCTATGGCAAAGAAAGAAGTAGAAGACAGCAGAATTAAATATACTATATCCAAACTCAGAGATCACCCAAACCCTTTGGCTAACGCTTTGGTACATTCTCGCGATCGAACATGCCTTAAAAGAAAAGATATGTCTGCGTACTTAGGAGAATCGTATCACCAAAACAGCTCAATCACTTGCTTGAGCTTGTTTTTAGTTTTTAATAGATTTAAGATTTTATTATTTATTGTTAAGCTTTAAAAAAAGCAGAAGCAATAAATAAAATAATAATATTGAAAAAAAAACACAAATGTAGTACTGAAAAGTTAGTTGTAATAACTCGATCGTCGCCAACGGCTGCCCTGCAGGGAAATAAAATATATCAAACTAAACCTTGCGTTTTATTTACATATTATAGTAGTATTTCATTCGACTTTCGACAGTCTCCGCATCTGGTCAAACGAACTTCCGCTTATCAAAGACAAATATATGTAAACATTATTAAAAGACTAGCAATGCTCCTATCTCTCACTCGCGGCTTATTAGGGATAATAAATTGTGTTTACTACTTTTTTAATATACTTCAAAAGTTGTACAATAATACGAGGTGTGTTCAAAAAGTATCGCGAATTTTGTGTTTTTTTCAAAAATTATTTATTTATTCATGAATACCTATTTTGTCCCCTTCAAAGTTATCCCCATGAGATATTATACACTTGTGCCAACGGTTTTTCCAATCTTCGAAGCACTTCAAATAATCATTTTTTTTATCTTCTTCAGCTCCTCCTTCGATGCCGTCTTCATCTCGTCAAGAGAAGCGTAACGTCGTCCTTTCATGGGCCTCTTCAGTTTAGAGAACAAGAAAAAGTCACAGGGGACCAGATCTGGGGAATACGGTGGCTGCGGCATCATAAATGTGTTGTTTTTGGCCAAAAAGTCGCGCACAAGCAACGATGTGTGTCAGCAGGGGTGTTATCGTGGTGCAAAAGCCAATTTTTGTTCTTCCACAAATCCGGGCGTTTCTGACGGATTGCTTCGCGCAAATTGCGCATAACTTGCAGGTAATATTCTTTATTGACCGTTCTTCCCTGTGGCTAGAACTCATGATGCACCACGCCCCTGCAATCGAAGAAAACTGTCAGTTACGATTCGCGATACTTTTTGATCACACCTCGTGACCTTACCCCCCCCCTTTACATAACTCTATTAAAATAAAGTAGACCAATTTTGTTTTTAAACTAGCTATTATTTAACGAATCAGATCTTTTAGGATATTTTATTACTTGAGAAACTTTAAAAAACACGAAAATAAAACGTAACAAAACATTTTATACTCTTGGACCGACCGTTTCTCTCACACATTTTTGTCGGGCATATTACACTTTTTTCACAAATAAGTAATCTTATCAGAGGGTATATTTCTGAACATATCCTACCTAATTTACTATGTACACCAGGGATGGGCATATTAGCCCTCAGTGGCATTTTGCCCGTGCAGGCACGAGTGCACATTTTGAGGGCTAGGTGAGGGGATCATCGCGGGCAAACATGAAGAGGGAAGTGAGAGCAACGTATTTTACCACTCCATATTTACAAATGAGAGCAACGTATTTTCCCACAGTTGCACTGTGGGTAATAACTCTAAAATTTCCTAACAATTTTAAGTTTCTTTGTAACTACTATAAATTTATAAAATGTAAGACAAATAAAAAAAGTATAATAAATATTTTATTTTAGTAATAATTTTTTAATATGTCTTTATAACAGCATTTAATTTGGTTTATTTGCCATAATAAATTCTATGTTTGGTTTAATCTCATTAGCTGTAGCTACGCGCATTATTGTACACAAATTTAAATCAGATAACCTTTTTCTTATTTTATGTTGGTTTAATTTCATTATTGAAAAAAATTGTTCACTTGTGTAGGAGCTTCCAAACACAGATATTATATAATTTACACTGATTTCCCTCGCTGATGACATTTCGGCACATTTAAATTATAATAATTTTAGTTTCTCAACCACTGTCTTCAAACGCATATACATAAATGAATCTTATGCGCAATGAAACGATTCAGCTGATTGCTCTCTCACAACGCAGGGTTGCCAGGCTCCATATACTGTAGTAATTATAAAAATTGTCTCCAATATATTTGAAATTTTCTTAAACTAACTCAAAATCAGAATCGAATGCTATTATTTATAAATATATAAACTAGTTTTACTAGTTTGATTTCAGTTTTGGTATTTTATATTATGAAAAATTAGAATTGAAAAGTTAGATGGGTGCAAAACTACATATGCGTATTGAGTAATGGCAACATTGTTCGAATGAACACGAGAACAAAACGACTTCCGCTCATAGCGGAGGGAGAATCGAAATACAATGTTTCCGCCATTAGTTTTTGTATTCTATTTGTGTGCTTAGCTACTCTCAATCAATAATGCCATACCGCGCAAATATATTTTTATTTGATGATATCTTATATTTATGAAAATATGTGTTCCCTTTCTATAGCGCGTATTATTTTTTTAATACATTTCCAGAGGCAACTTAGGTTTTTAAAATTTAACAGAACAATTATAGAAAAAAACCTAAATTCTTTGAATATTTTGATAAAACAACCAAACTGAAAATATCACAAATATTAATATAGCATATTAAGTATATATATATATATATATATATTTATTTATTTATTTATATTAGTATTTTCATTAAATTATATATATATGTATTATGGTCACAAGTATATTTTTTTTTTATATGCATATATATAAAACTGCCTTACATATGTACGTATAAAAGCCCACAACTTGAGAAAAGTTTTCTCAATTGTAGCTAAAATGAATTTTTACAACTGGCATCACCACCATTAACTGTTCTATCTCATGTATAGTGGTGTGAACAAAATAGGAACAACTATACATAGGTGTTGTGAAGTTTTAAAATATGCTGTTTTCTTAATAAATAAAATTGTTTTTAGATACAAGTATAACTTATATATTTTTTCCTAACAGTGATTAGAACTTCCCACCATGCAAAAGTAAATAAAACAAATTTTAATGCGAAACTCTAAACCCTGCAAATTATGATAACCTCTTTTTGTTCACACAACTGTACAATTCCGATATGAAGTAAACTTCCGCTCTTTAATTTGTGTACAATGTCAGTATTGCCGCAACCACTCTGCGATGAACATTAAGTTACGGAGGAATGTAATTGATTTTTTCGCAACTTTTTGCAACTTGTTATGCCCTTCTCTCCGTAAACTGATATTCCCCTCATCTAGACACCGTGCGCACTTTGCGGGCTAAAAATGTGCCCATCCCAGATGTACACCATCTAGCGTTCACTCACGCAATCACTCCGATTCTAAAGTCAAGCCGCACCGTGTAAATAAGGCCTAACGTAAATGTCGACATTGTCTATGGTTGGGGGAATCCCAGAATGATAATATAATTTTAAGAACTATCTTTATATACTATATGTGTATGTGTGCATGTTCATGTGTTGGTTATTGTTTGAACCTATGTTGTGTGACCTTGGGTTTGTTTTAATGTGAGTACATTTACAAACAGTTGCTAAAATGTATTCTAAGAACCCATGGGTTATCATATGCAAACAAAACCTTATCCTTAGTAATATTTGTGTTATTGTCTGTTGAATGCTATTGTTTTGCATGACAATGCATTTTAAGTATTTAATTATTTATTTAAGTGTTTGTTTATGTATTTACTTTGTACTGCCTCAGCATTGGCGAAAATAACATATTGCGAGAGAAAAATTAATTATTCAATATTAGTGGACTGTATGTACATATGTGTTTTTAACCCTAGAAGGTCATCGCTATTTTTATAACGTAGAAGTCATCCCTCGTCGATTCGACGACGGCATTACTCAAAGTCCTTAATATATTATCCTACCTATCAAAACCTACTAAAATCAATATATTCACATTACTTGGTTTATATTTCTTCTAAATAAAACAATATCAAACAGTTTTTCTTAAATCTTTTATTAAATAAATAAAATTTTCACAGCTCTGATTCATTCGGCTTTTGTACAAAATACAAACTAAGAAACTTAAAAAAACTAACCAATTTAATAACATATTTTTACTGAATGGTATTTCTTCATAAAGATAATACTATTAAATGAAAACATAAAATACTTTACGGAAGGAAAGTTCTCATTTTGTACAAGAGACACAAAGTTCTATTTTATGCTCCCCACAAAGACTTTTTTTACATTTTGCACAAAATGATTTCGTCATCCGTCTCTTAGCAGGCGGACAAATTGCGCAAATCTTTCTCTTTTTTGTTACATTTTTTTGGCGGTTAGTATCTGTGGCATTTTCATCAAAAGAAACACAACTTTCAATATTTGATCGCAACGACGTAGACAATGCTGGTACTTCAAGTCTGTTTGTCAAATTACTTTGAATAAGGGCAGAATGCAATTTTTTCATAAAAGCAGAACGTCTGAGAGGTTTTTTATTTGTTTGAAATATGTTGTGTGAATAAATAATGTAGCTGTTAATATAAGTCATGTTCAATATACCAAAAAATTGACACATTGGCCATCAGTTGGTTTTGCGTGAACAGCTTATGACACTACACATTTGGTCAAAGGTATCAACGCCTCCTTTCGTTTTGTTGTAAAACTCGATCATGTAGGGTTTATTTGATTTGGGGCTTACTGCTCCTTCCACATTACAGGATAATAATAAATATATTACCTTACTCGGCTTCGGTTTATATGATAGAAGCGTCAGCTCATTATCATAGCAAGACATTGACGTATTACACTTACGACCTTTTACATTTTTCATTTCACTCGGAATTTCTCGCTTATTAGAACGTAGAGTTCCAACCATTGTCAGCTTATATGGTTCGCATAACAGTGATTTAGCAAGAGGAATCGAACTAAACCAGTTGTCCATTGTAACGTTTCTATTTGAACCATGTACAGTTTTAGTCAACTCTTTTACGTAGTACTCACCAAGTGGAAAGTTGGTTTTGTTTGATCCTTTTCCCAAATATGGCATAGCATCAACCATGTACTTTGTACCGCTATCACATATCATGACCATTTTGAGTCCATATTTTGCTGGCTTGTTTGGAATGTACATCCGGAAGCTACATTTTCCCCTGAACGCCAGTAGTTGCTCGTCAATCGTAAGGTATTCTCCAGGCGTATAATTTTTCTGGCACTTTTGAATGAACATCTCCCAAATTTTTCTAATGGGGGCAAATTTGTCTTCAACTATTTGAAGGCGTGCAGATTTATCGTCGAATCGAAGACACGACATAAGAAGCTTGAACCTTGCTTTTGTCATAATCGAAATATATGTTATTCCACCATAAGATCTGTCAAACAATTCATCTGCAGACAGGTGCTGATCTTTCTTGACTGCTGTTAGTACCAAGAGTCCAATTAAGGCAGAAATTTCATTTAAAGAAGTTACTTTTCTTTGAGCTTCATCTGTAGTTGCAAGTAAGATGGACTACCGATTAGCAATTTCAATGTTTGTCCATTGAACAATTTCTTCCATGATCTCTGGTGTAATGAACATTTGGAAGCATTTCAGTGGGTCTGTTATATTTTTGCAGTGGCGTGTTGGTCCTCGAGCTTTATGTACTACATTTAGACCATAACGATAAGATTTTCCCTTTTTTGTTGACCACTTATGTTTATTTTTGCCCCGTAAAATAGATTTATTAAAATTAATTATATTTGACTTGGCTCTCAATAAATGTAAAGTTATGTTATCTTCATCTGGGTCAGCTGATTCTTCTGAAGAACTTGCATCCCCTAAGTTTTCGTTTTCTTCGATTTCTGCATTAGATTCTAGTTCGCTGTTGTCTAAGTCATCGTCAGTTCTCTCTTCTGAAGAACTTGCATGCCCTAACTCATCGTCTAATCCATTCTCGTCGTCGCTCATTGCAAGAAATTTTTCAATTTCTTCGTCAGTATAAATTTTGCTGCCTCTCGTCTTGTATTACAACTGTACAAACCAAACAGATAAATAAACAAGAAAAATAACTTCGGAACGAAAAACTCACACAAAGTTCATCGTTCGTCTTTTCGACTACGCCTGTTTAAAAAATAGATACTTATACAGATCGTACGAAGCCAACCAACTGCAAACATGAACAGCTCAACAGCGACTAACGCTGTAAAAAAAAAAGAGGCACTGTACAAACAATGGAACAGTGCGTAAACGGTAAAATAAACTCTCGCGTCGTCGAAACGACGAGGCATGACTTTCCAGGGTTAAAATAGTGAGAATTATACAGTTTCATATCTTATCTAACATGTTGAATATTCTTGAGTATAATAAAACTAAATATATTGATGCGTACTGAATGTTCCTTGGTATCAACGTACATGTTCATTTTTGAACAATTTCATTATGTCGAAAAGAACATATTTAAGTGGTTCACAAAAAAGAAAAATAAAACTACAGCTCAAAAAGAAACAACGGAAAAACTTCCAAAGCTCACTTCGTTTTTTACGGTTGAAGAAACAACGAGGGATTATTCATTCTCATCACCGCAAGCCAAAAGTACCTCTGAATGTCTCCAGGAAAAAGAGGTTACATGTTACGAAAATGACAAACATACACTAGATACTGAACCATCGACTTCAAGCCACTGTGAATTAATAACTGCAAGCTTAGAGAATGTATCTGCGTCTCCTGACCCTGGTACTTACTGTGACGGCGTTTTACCGGAAGAAGTCCGTGATATTTGGATTAGAAAAGGACCAGAGTTTTTCCAAAATATAAATGGTGTCTTCTCTGAAATTTCTACAAGTTTTCCAGATCCAAAGGGTTAAACGAAAACTAGATTAATTATCTAGTAAAAACAATTTTAATTCGTAAATTGACGAATGGTGAGTCTTTACAAAGAAAATGGCTCCTTTATTCACCAGCAAATAAATCTGTATACTGTTATTGCTGCCGTTTATTTAATACCACTATTGGTACTGGACATAATTTAAGTTCTCATAATGGATATAAAGATTGGAAGCATATAAGTAACTTATTGATAGAGCATGAGAACAGTTTACAGCACTGGACTGGAATTGATACTGAGTTGCTGTCCCAATATAATATAGAAATTAACTATTGGAAGAATTTGCTTAGGAGGATTGTTGCAGTAGTGAAATTTTTGGCTTCAAGAGGTCTTGCTTTTCGTGGCAATAATGAGACATTAGGATCGCAAAATAATGAGAATTATTTGGGATGCTTAAAACTGATTAGTGAATTCCCTTTCTTGCTGATCACACACAAAACTGCGGAAATCTTGGAAAAGGAAGTACATCATATTTATCGGCAAATATTTGTAATGAATTTAATAATTTAATGGGACAGCAAGTTTTGAAAACCATTGCCAAAGAACTTAAATTAGCAAAGTACTATTCTAACGGGTTATAACTAAAAATCTGAACTAAATTTAATGGCCTGCAATTTTGTTACTTTTAATGTTCAATTGCTAATATTACGCAATTACCGAACTGATTGCATCATCTTTTTGACATGTAATTTGTAACAGCTTACAAATTCAATTGGTGCTTAAAATGGCTTCTAAGCAGCAAACCTTCCGCGACCGCGTTGTACATTTTTATAATAACGAAAAAAGTTTACCCCATTTGCCTTGCTTCCTTGTCCAGTCTGGAGAAAGCAGAACTAACAGCGCGGGTGTTGAGACCGATTTTATCAAAATCATCGGCATACGCCAGCAGTTGTACGCTCTTACAGAAGATGGTACCTTCTCTATTTAGTTCTGCAGTTCGAACTATTTTCTCCAGAAGCAGGTTGAAGAAGTCGTACGACAGGGAATCGTCCTGTCGTCCTGTTTGGTATCGAACGGCTCATAGAGGTCCTTCCCGATCCTGACGGAGCTTCTGGTGTTGCTTAACGCTAGCTTACACAACCGTATTAGTTTTGCGGGGATACCAAATTCAGACATCGTGGCATAAAGGCAGCTCCTTTTCGTGCTGTTGAAAGCAACTTTGAAACCGACGAAGAGGTGATGTGTGTCGATTCTCCTTTCACTTGTCTTTTCCCAGATTTGGCACATGGTGAATATCTGGTCGGTTGTTGATTTGCCAGGTATAAAGCCACACTGATAAGGTCCAATTAGTTTGTTTACGGTGGGCTTTAATCTTTCACACAATACGCTCGATAGAATCTTATATGCGATGTTGAGGAGGCTTATCCCACGGTAGTTGGCGCAGATTGTGGGGTCTCCTTTTTATGGATTGGGCATAGTACACTTAAATTCCAATCGTTGGGCATGCTTTCGTTCCACCATATTTTACAAAGAAGCTGCTGCATGCTCCTTATCAATGGAACGTTTGCTCCATCCTCATCGATTGGGGAATCGGGTTCGCCTTCTCCTGGCGTTGAGCGTTCACTGCCAGCAGGCTGGAGAAGTGTTAAGTATGCTCTGGGCGTCGGTATGTATGCTCTGGGCATCGGTGACTAGATCACCTTTGGGGGTTCTACAAGAGTATGCTCCGGTCTTGAAACCTTCCGTAAGCCGCCGTATTTTTTCGTTGAATTAGGTAACTTAATTCTTACTCAAGTGACAGCTTACACGAACGAACAAACTGACAGTCACTTGAATTTCAATACTTCTTCTCATCCTGATATTTATATACATACTAGCTGACCCCGCAGGCGTTGTCTTGCGTGAAACTAAGTGTTTTAAAATGAAAAGAAAGCTTCATTTGTATTTTGTTAAAAATCATTTATTTGCAATTTTTCCACATTTTTATTCAATCTACGATGATTTTCCAACTTGTGAACGCGCCACGCTGGCCGTGTGGAAAAACATGGCATTTCCAGATTTATGTCACACACTTCTAGCAACTATCCTTGTGTCCTGTTGATTGTCATCTCAAATGCAATTTTCCGTGGAAACTGAATGGGTTTGAACCGAAATGGCAAATCGTTGGAACTCAAAGGAATTTGTAAATTCAAGCAGTCTGCCCCCTTGTATTCGATAGCACAGCACAATTTCGGCGCATGAAGATTTGGAAACATAATAACGACATATCTAACTTTGAGACGCAAATGATGCGGCGGTATACCAAGCCCCTCCAAAGAATTTAGAAATTTCATGGATAATTCACGGCTTCGTATTCATTGTCAAGGCGATCGATTTGTATGAGCGCAAACCTCCCGGAATTTGACATAGAATCTTCCAGTTTAAGTCATTAATATCGGTATTTTTGGCTGCTAAAATTGCGCGTGCACTCAAGAAATCGAAGTTACGATAATTTGGCCAATGTTCGGATAAGCATTCGCTTTCGTTGAAGTGAATTGACAAAAAGCAGGTGGAATTGATATTAAACCACTGGAAGTATCAACCGAAATTTGCTCATTTCCAATTCTCAGCGAACAAGATGTAAAATGTCTTCGGCAATGTCATTTTTGTTCGTATCCCATAATTGACGCCGATTTGAAGGCTGATGTGTCGAAATGATCATCGCGAATGGTGTGCGAACTTCAGTGGCAAGCGATGTAGTTTGACTCCATTGATTATTACGCTCCAGCAATTGTAGTTGCTGACATGTTTCTCAAAAAGTTGCACACACTGTACCATTCACAGCACGCAATAACTCAATTGAAATTGAACCACGTACATTTATCAATAGCAACCGAAAGTAGAAGAAATCGTCGTTTTTCGGGTGGATTGTGTAAATTCGCCCTAAGGCATTAGTTGAGAACACGCCTGGATGTCAATCTACTGGTTGGCCTTGCTTTCTGCGTAACTATTTCTTCGACGATGCGTTCCATGCATTATGTGAAGGAATTTCCGAAAATAGCAATGTTCTCTCAAACGTATCACTGACGCAAGTTAAAAAAGTCATCAAGGACAATTTTGTTGCTGGCGGTGTTTCCACTGGCTGTAATGTATTTCTTAAGACGCACAACAGTCGGAAAACGTTCATGAATTGCAAAATTAAATATCGTACAAAACGCTTCATTGCAGTACATGTATCGACCCATTTGATACTTGTTGATTTCATCTCGTTCAAGGCCAATAACCGCCATGTTACTTTCTTTGGTGACGTATTTGATCGATTTTACCAAACTGCAATACTCAACATCGATATGAGTTTTGAATGTGAATTAGGCAATAATGGCGAATATGGTACAATCCGTGTGTTGTCAACTTCGTTATTCACACCTCTAAATTGAATGCTGAATGTTCTGCCATTGTCGTCTGGTGAACGAGACCGATACAATAGATATCTATCATTTCCTGTTTGCGTTTGTGAAAGAAAACGCGTGAATAGTATTTGGTGGATTTATTGTCAGACAAAGGAACCGAAGTGGGATTGTGGTGTCCACAAGGTCCATAAACCAGATTGGTTTTCTCCACTTCGTATAATTCTGGATCTATCTCTGGTGAGGAATTTTCAGTGAAATAATTTCATCAATTTGATCTGATGTAACCACCATCCACCAACAAGAAGAATGTGTGCGTGCGGCAAATCTCATTTTTACCCATCAACAGAATACATCTTGCATCTAACAGAACCATATATACATAGTACGTTGCTTCAAGATTAACATACGGTGAATCAATTAAGTTTTGGTATAAAGGCATTTTCTCTAATAAACCTCTAATTTCTTCATTAAAATTTGTAAAAAAAATAATAATTTTTTTGTTAATTCCAATAACGAACATATTTTAATGCATTTATTTTAAAATCAGTAAATTTTTTCTATAAACACAACAAAATATAACAAGAAAAACATACATTCCATTGATTTAACGTCAATAAAGTTTTGGTACAAAAACGAAAAGGAATTAGAATATGATTTATACAAAAAACTTAATATAATTTTAATACTTACTAGCACATTAGTATCAGACTTTGTAATTTTAGCCCATTCAATTCTTATAGCAGCTTTTAAGGTATCCTTGGACAAAATATTATGTTTTCGAATCCTTTTTTCTATCAAATCCCATATGTGCTCTATAGGACTAATGTGGGATGATTGTGGTGGCGTTTGGAGTTGCTTGCAGTTATATAGGAGCCATTCACGGACTGGATACGACGTGTGTTTAGGGTCGTTATCTTGTTGAAACAAATTGGCTGCTGTCGAGACCCAGTATTTGCACGCTTGGACGCAAATTTTTCTTCAGAATACTCAAGTACATATATTTGTTGACTTTATCTGTTATAAACTCCAACTTACCCACGCCTGATGCAGCCATACACCCCCATACCATGATGTTTTCCCCACCATGTTTCACGCCTCCACACTTTTATTACTCCGTCCGACCCAAAAATGTTGAATTTTGATTCGTCAGTGAATACAACATTCTCCCAAAACGATTCTGGTTTATCAAGATGTTCTTTAGCAAATTTTAATCTTTTTTTCTTATTTGCGTTTAATACGAATGGTTTACGTCGCGCAGTTCGTCCGTAATACCCAGCTTTGTGCAGCACATTTCTCACAGTTTGAGGATTTACAGTTTTTTTAAATTTGGCGTTTATATTATTTGTAATCTTTACTGCTGAAATACGAGAGTTTTGCTTGATAGCAGTGATGGCATTGCGTTCTTCGCAGGGCGTTAAAGCTTTAGGTCTGGTGGACCCATGTTTTATATTTAGATCTCCGTTATTTGTATACGATTTTATAATGTTATAAACACTTGAACGTCGTTTCCCCACTATTGTGCCAATTTCCCGTAGAGTTTTATTTGCCAAATATAATTTAATATTAATTTTCTTACTTCGAAATTTGTAAACCGCGGCACATTTTTTTATTACAGCAAATATATACACTAAACTTTTATTGTTTTACACTTTTACACTTGTCTTTGAGTAGTTTTCTGTCCAGTTTAAACAAATAACTGAAAAAAAATTAACCAAACGCAACCAAAACCAAAACAACATGATAAGATGAATGAAGTGTACCGAAACTATTTTGAGCGTCTACGTGGCGCCACAAGACAAATAACGGCACTCCAATCACTCAGTAACGTTGAGCATAATGCGGTTCTTAGAATGTACATAACGGTGTTTTTAAAACTTTTGTTGAAATTAGTTGTTTAAACGATTTTTACTCTAAGTTGTTACTGTACCTAAACTTTATTGATTCACTGTAGCTGTTGTGTGAAAAGTCGTGCTGTGACATCGTGACGATATTGCTGATTGATCACGATTCAATAATTCCGTAATCTGGGGTCATTTTGCATTGCAAGTGAATGTAATAAACAAATCCGCCCATCTAGATATACATACATATAATCGCAACCTGCGAGTACTCGTCCATGTGCTTTGGGCTGCCAATGTTTAATGTATGTTAATGGTAAAAAGAGCGCCGATATTAGCGCGACATCATAACAAATTTCAATCTGTATTCGATCACTTTGTATGAAAGATACATAAAGTTTTCACTGTAAATTTTCAATAATTTACCTTTTGAATAGCCGAAATAAAGAAAGCAAACGACAGAAATTGAACGATTCAAATAATTTAAAAATAGATTAGTTGGAAAACAAAACAAAAAAAATGTGGTATGGAAAAGTCACTTTTTGGAAATTTACGCTCGTAAGTCCGTTAAAAATGAACTTTTTTATATTATGTAACGTTTTAGTCAGCTATGGTCCAACTTATTTTTATATATGATGGGTATATATGCAATGTAATGTGATATCATGCCATGCGATGTGACATCACGTCACTTTTGCATGGAAAATAGAAAAGGGCTGTTTTTAGGGTTTTCCTGGCAATTATTCGATTTTTTCTCGCCTTTTAAACCTTTCCTAGACCTCCGCGCACATTTCAGGACGAAGATAAGATAAATCCGTTCAGCCGTTCTTGAGTTTTAGCGAGACTAACGAACAGCAATTAATTTTAATAGTATATACTATATATTTAGATAGCCTTATATATATTTTTAGGTGATATTTATCTTAGTTTTAGGTCATACATAAAACCGCCAGGTGTGCAAAATTATTATACTTTGCAACATATTGCAAGACAAAGTAGTATCGTGTTTTAATAAAAGGTTATGTACAAAGTTCCCCATACATTACTCGCGAATTCACTTTCAGCGATTTTCGCATTGGAATAAGATATTTTCAGTGATATGTTTAATAAGTTACGTGTTAATCCAAATTTTAGTAAAATCACTCCAGCCGTTTGGTCTTGAAAAATTAACAAATATACACACTCAAAAACTTTAGCATTTGTAATAGTAGTATAATATTACATGAAAACGGCCCTAAAACATATTTCGGACAGAGAGTGTTGTCTACTAGAATAGTTTCCACTGAAACATACATGTACTCTGCCCCAGATCGACTACAGTTTCGCGTCTTTAACTTTACTTAAATGCAAATATTACAAAAATCTAAACTTCTTAACAAAATGGAAAATTCAACCGAAAACGTAAGAAAATAAATAAAGTTTAAACGAGTGAGAAGAAGATTAAAGTGCTGGTGCACATAACCCTTTACACTTCCGCACTTTGAAAGGATGAAAACATAAAAAACGAAAGGAAGAGCTAAGTTCGGGGGTAGCTGAACATTTTATTTTCTTGCAGCTTGCGAGGATGAAAGCCGAGAGATACCTTCAGGTGTTGGCAAAACTTAATGTTACGAAATAATTCAACACTCTTTATTCGATGTAAAGAATTAAATAATTTCAATCATGTTTCGTATGTTATTAATTCATATTGAAGGTCATGAATTTATGGGAGAACAAAATATAAAATATACCAAAATCACCAAATTAACTCAAATTATATGTGATATAAACTCAACCAAAGAGTGTAAATTTAATATTTTGGGTATACCTTGTCACTAAAAGGCACCCGGAAACTGTGAAAAAGTGCATATTGTAAATGGTCACAGATCACATAATTCCCAAGAAACGTCGGATATATATATCAAAACGAATGGCTATAAAAAATATTTCACTGGCTTTTGAGTAACTTACATTTGAATAATTCCTCCATAATGCCAAAAAAGGTCACCAATTTTCAGAAAACTCTACAAAGTTCAACCTTTTTTAAATTATCTATTCAATGCAAGCGAGTATCTTGTGGTAGACGAATTAGATTCAGAGGTACTATCCAATATAGATAATTCAGAGCTTTTTATAGAATCGACTGTTGTTATAGGTCGCACAAATCTAATTCAATACATGCCGAAGAAGCCAACAGAAAGAGTATTCCACACTTGGGTGTTATGTGGTCGCAGCGGTTATGTTTATTGTTTAAAGATCTACAGCGGCAAAAAAGATTAATTTAAAATTTTTGTGGAAAAAATCATAAGCTGTACTTCGATAATTTTTCCATCCAAGAAATCAATAACCTAAAATTATACACGATTATAATATGCACATGAATAACGTTGACAAGTTGGATCAACTAAATTGATCCAACAGAATATTCTTTTATTTCCTTGATGTTGCAGTCGTTAATGCTTTTATTATTGCCAAAAATGCATGGTACTAATAACCACTTAAGGACTTTTGCAAAGAAAAAAAGGAAAACTGCAGTTTCCATAAAAAAATAAACCTTTCGTGGATCCAAGTACACCATCCTCATAATCTCACGAAACCATATCAAAGAATCGTTTTCAAGGAAATGTTCGTTACGACACAAATGGGCACCAAATAAATACTCAGTAGATGCGCCCAATTTGCGATCCGCACTTTGTCTCAGCAAAACAAAAATCTGTAAAAATTGTACCGCGCCCTTGAACAACGTTTTTTTTGTTTTAATAAATAGCTGAAACAAATGAAATTAAACAAAAAAGTAAGGGAGCTAAGTTCGGGTTCCGAACATTTTATGCTCTGGAAACTAGCAAAAATTAAAGTCCGAGAAATACCTTCAGGAAAATATGGGAGTAGTGGGTAGTATTAACCCAAATGTATCTATTTTTGCCAGTAATACATCCTATGCCACATGCTAAAAAATTTTCCCCGAGTTTCGTTAAGGTACCTGATATACAATCACCAATCATATGGAGTAATATCAATTCCGGGTATTATAGCAGAAATAGACAAAAGCTCAGATTTTCAAACTTGTATGTAAGATATCTTGCAAATTAACTTAACGTATAATTTTTCTTATGAAAATTAAATACTAATTTTGAATAGGAAAGTTAAAAAAAAAATATAATAATATCGACCAATGCTTTTTAGACATTTTGACCACCTTTCTGGCAATTTGTGGATACCATGCCAATAGAAATGTTCGTCTTTTGAAGCAAACCAATCAGATACCTAATTTTCGACTTCTGCGTAATAATCGAAGTGCTGCTCAGCCAATGCTTATCCCATCAATGAAAACAAATTGTAAACGAAAGGGGCCAACTCTGGTGAATACGGCGGGCAGCAGCTCTCACATAATTTTTCTTTGTGTGCAGGTGTAAAAAAAATTGCTTTGCCGTGTTCTCTGGCCTATTCTGGGCGTATTTCGATTAATGTATGGTTCTACTTAATCATTTTTTGTTTATAGCGATTGGTATTAACAGTTTCGCCGGGTTATCCAAACCCCTAATCAAAAGAGAAATTGTTGATAATTATCCAGTGAAAACTTTATGTGTGTTTCACACAAAGCGATCAATTGCAAATTCGTTGTGGATCGGGAAAAGTTTAGAAATAAAAATTTTGTCCGGCTATTCAAAAGAAAAATTTTTGAAAATTATTCAGTGAAAACTTTATGTGTGTTTAACACAAAGTGATCAATTGCAGATTGAAATTTGTTACGAAGCCAAGAAGAGGGGGCCCTAATATCGGTCGGCGTTCTTTTTGCCATCAATTCCAGGATGCGATGACATACGTGCGAAATTATGGATCGCGTTCAATCAGAAAGCGATCGTCACGATGGCACAGCACGACCTTTCAAACAACAGTTACGATTTTTGATGGACTTTATTTTGAAGCAACGTATATGTGGTGCTGTTACATGCTAGATGTACTCGGTTGAGTGGCAAAAGAGAGGTATTCCGCACGTACACATTCTTCTTTGGATGGTAGATGGTGATTACATTAGATCAAATTGATGAAATGATTTCTGCAGAAATTCCTGATGCAGAGAAAGATCCAGTATTATACGAAGTGCATTGGTTTTCCTCACTTCATGGACCTTGCGGACACCACAATCCAACTTCGGTTTGTATGACAATAAATGCACGGAACATTATCCCATTGCTTTTCTTTCAAAAACGCAAACTGGAAATGATGGATATCCACTCTATCGGCGTCTCTCTCCAGAGGACCATGGCGGAACATTTAGCATTCAGTTTAGAAGAGTGAATATCGAAGTCGAAAACACATGCATCGTACCAAATTTGCAACTGTTGTCTAATTCACATTCAACAATCATATCAATGTTGAGTACTGCAGTTGGGTTCAATCGATAAAACACGTTTGTAATTACGTCACCAAAGGTAGCAACATGACTTTTATTGGTCTTAAACGATATGGTCGATACGTAAACTGCAATGAAGCGCTTTGTAGGATACTTACTTTTGCAATTCATGAACGTTTTCCGACTGTTGTGCGTCTCGCAGTTAATTTGGAGAATGGCCAAAGAGTGTATTTCAACCCAGAGAATACAGTATGGCCAGTGAAAACCCCGCCAACAACAAAATTAACATTTACGAGTTTTAGCGCTTGAACGTGATAATCACTGGAATCAAACGATGGACGATGCGATAGCTACTTTGCATGCCACTGAAGTTCGCACATTTTTCGCGATAATTTCGACATATCATCAGCCTTGAAATTCGCGTCAATTACGGGATACGAACAAAAATGGCATTGCCGAAAACATTTTACATCGTATTCGCTACGAATTTGAAATGGATCAATTCCGGTTGATACTTCCGGTGGTTTGATATCACTTCCATCTGCCGTTTATCAATTCACGAAAGTCATCACCAGTGTTCGGACATTGGTCAAACTATCCTACGATTCCTTAAGTGAACGCACAATCCTAGCTGTAAAAATACTGATGTTATTGACATAAGCTAGATGATTCAAAGTCAAATTCCAGGAGACTTGAACTCATACAAATCGACCGATCGTCTTGACAACAAAGACGTCGCCGTGAATTATTCAGTGGAATTTCAAAGTTCTTCGGAAAGGCTCGGTAGAATGAAGTCGCATCATTTGCGTCTCAAAGTAGAATCTGTCGTTATTTGTTTCGCAATCTTCAAGCGCCGAAACTGTGTAATGGAAGCCGATTGATTGTGACGAATGCTTGTTTCTACGAATTCCTTTGAGTTCTAACGATTTGCCATTTCATTTCAAACGAATTTCGTTTCTAGTGAAAATAGCATTTGAGATGACAATCAATAGAATACACCGATAGTCGCTTAGTGTGTGGCATAAATTTGGAAATGCTATGTTTTTCGCACGGCCAGATATACGTGGAGTGCTCTCGAGTTTGAAAACCAACTTTTCTGGACACCGGAACAGAAACCAAAAAATGTTGTTTATCAAGCTGAGTTACATTGAAAAAAAAAATTTAATGAAAAACTCTACTTTCTTTTTATTTTAAAACACATAACTTCACGCAGGACAACGGCTGCAGGGCTAGCTAGTATTATAAAAAAGTATGTGTATAAAGTGAATCGCTAAATGTGTTGCTAAGCGCATAACTCCACAACGCCTGGACCAATTTGGCCAATTCTTTTTTTTAAATGTTCGTTGGAGTTCAAAGATGGTTTTTACGGCGGAAACAATGCCTTTCTTTTTCCCATACAAACGAATGAATGTTTGTTTGTTAGTAACGCTAAGACTCGAGAACAGCTGAACCAATCTTGATGAAATTTTCAGAGATCGGGGAGCGTTTACAAATAAAAAAAACGGATGCTTTTCGTGAGGAAAAGTTGGAAATTGGACAATTGTAAAAAGTTTTTTCCTAATTTTTTAATTATTTGAATCGGTCAAATTTGTATTTTGCTTTCTTTATTCTGGCTATTCAAAAGAAAAATTATTGAAAATTATTCAGTGAAAACTTTATGTGTCTTTCACACAAAGTGATCAAGAACAGATTGAAATTTGTTACGATGCCACGAAGAGGTCGCGCTAATATCTGTCGGCGTTATTTTGGCATCAACATACATTGGTAGCCCAAGACACATGAACAAGTACTCCCGGGATGCGATGAGTGTAGAGGTGGTCGAAGATTCGCCACGCTCCGGAAGGCCTGTCGTCGAAAATTGCGATAAAATCGCTGAATTGGTCAAAAGAGACCGGCATAGTAGTCATCAAATCGTTATAAACCATTTGAAGAAGCTTGGAGTTACTATTTACTTTTATTACACAGAAAGCAAGGCCAACCAGTAGATTGACATCCAGGAGTGTTTTCACCTAATGCATTAGGACTAATTTATACCATCCACTCGAAAAACGACAGTTGCTTCTGCCTTCGGTTACTATTGATTATTGTAGGTGGTTCAACTTCATTTGAGTCATTGCATATTGTAAATGGAACGGTGTGTACAACTTTTTGAGAAGCATGCCAGCAATTACAATTGCTGGAATATGATAAGCAGTGTAATCAAACGATGGACGATGCGATAGCTATTTCGCATGCCACTGAAGTTCGCACACTCTTCGCGATGATCATTTCGACATACAAGTATCAGCCTTCAAATCAGCGTCAATTATGGGATATGTACAAAAATGACATTGCCGAAGACATTTTGCCTTGTATTCGCTGAGAATTGTAAATGAGCAATTTTCGGTTGATACTTTCAGTGGTTTGATATCAATTCCACCTACCTTTTGTCAATTCACTTCAACGAACGATGAACTCATTACGAATGTTGGCCAAATTGCACGTGCAATTTTCGCTTCAAAAATACCGATGTTAATGACTTAAACTGGGAAATTCAATGTCAAATTTCGGCAGGTTTGCGCTCGTACAAATCGATCGATCATATTGGTAATGAAGACGAAGCCGTGAATTACCCAGTGGAATTTCTAAATTCTTTGGAGAGGCTTTCATCCATTTTTGCCATTACAGTTCTAGCGTATTCCGTTTCCAGTAAAATTGCATTAGAGATGACAGTCAACAGAACACGAGGATAGTCGCATAGTGTGTGTCATAAATTTGGAAATGCTTTGTTTTTCACACGGCCAGCTATACGTGGCGTGTTCACGAGTTGAAAAAGCATCTTCTCTGTACATTTACGCACCGGAACAGAAACCAAAAAAGGTTGTTTATGAAGCTGCGCTACATTAAAAAAAATGTGGAAAAATCGCAAATAAATGATTTTCAACACAATATTAATTCAACTTTCTTTTCATTTCAAAACACATAATTTCACGCAGAGCAACGGCTGCTGGGCCAGCTAGTAGTCATTTAAAAGTCATTTGAATATTTTTTTACCTAAAAAAAAAAACAAAATAACATCCCACAGCTGCTGGTAGGGTACTGTAATTTGTAATCCCCATTAGTATTTATATGTATCGTTTTATTTTAAATTTAAAATTCACATATAAAAAAATTAATCTTAAATCATAATAATTTGCATCCCTACATTACAAATATGGAGGGGATGGGGGATATTGGGCCTTTTCACCTGATTGTATCCACTTTAAGCACAAGGTTACACTATTATTAGAAAGATAATTTTACGGTTTCATAGATACTGACCGATTTATTATATAACTGTCTCAGGTATATGAGGACTAGAGAAAGTATTAGCCCAATTTAACCAACTTTAGGCACGAAAACAGTTTAAAGTTTAACTTCTTACCCAGGTTACAGCTTGCTCAGACAGACGGATGGACAGACGTCCGGATTTTAACTCGTTTTGACATTCGGATCATTTATATGTACCTATTATAGCTACGGTGACCATATTTTCAAAATGAAAATACAGTACACCTTTTTGAACCCTCATTTTATAAAAAAAAAACAGATACATTAGTTTATGTTCATTTATTTTGAGAAATACGTGTACATATATTTTTTTCATTTACATTATACATAAATAAAAAACATAAAAAAGTCTTCAAACATAACAGAAGTCTTCGTGACTAGACAGTAAATAATAATTTACACAGTTTATGCATACTTTTCAGCGGAATGTATTTTTTTAATCAAATCAATATTATTTTTTAACTTTGGTAATTAAAATCGATTTTATTGTTTCGGTTTTAATTTTGGTTTTTTCACTTGTCCACATATTGTTAAGAATTGAAAACAGCCTTTACGTAGGGGCATTAGACCCGGGCAAGCACAAACAAAGCTGAACAACTTTTATAATATAAGAAAAAGAAACTTTATTTTCTTCAAAATGTTTGAAAATTTCCAACCACCTATTTTGAACATTGGTTTCATTTTCGTTCCATTCATTAAACTTGCTAGGTGTTGCATAACTTTTAACGCAAGAAAATTCATCAAATAATTCGTTATCTTTTATATTGATACCATTTCTTTTTTCTAAAATATATGAAAAACTGGCCTCCACTTCATTCCATGACGGTACTCTCTGGAGTAGTATCCATTTTAAAACCTGAACTTCTATGAATTAGCTTAGGTAGTCAACACAATTGATATAAAAGTTTTTTGTGCATGTTTGGAATTGATTTACATCAATTAAACCTTTCTGTTGTAAGACTGTAATAGAGTTTTTAACTTCTAATGGTACAAAGTTTTCTTCTTTACGTGCAATAACTTTGTTTTTTAGTTCATTTATGAGGAAAGCTGTTTCTATCATTGAAATTGTTTGCGACTCAATTTTTAAAATATAGCTGTGAAAGAGACATGCTTGGTAATGCCCGAATAAAAGCCAAACTTCAGCGCAAGGATTTTCAAAAAATTGTCTTAAGACAGTTGGACACTTTGGTTGTAACAAAAAATATTTTTGAGAGGATCGAAAAGTTTCAGAATCCTCTCTATTGATGGCTTCAAAGTGAGCCACCTAGTTTTACTAAATCCCATTAGTTTACAATATTCGAAGTTTAAGTTTTCAAAAATATCTTTAAATTCTGCCACACGGACTGTGTAAATATAAAAGAAAGAATAGATCTTTACAACAATGACTTCGATGTCAATTGGAAGACATTCCACAGAACATTGTAAGCAATTATTTAAAATGTGGGCAGCACAATTAATTCCAATTAATGTTTTACCAGTGGCCTGTTGAAGTTTTGTGAAAAGGTTGTTTTTACCCCACCTGGATGTACCACCAAAATTTGCTTTCGTATTGTCTGCACATAAAGCTAGCAATTTTCTTTCCAATTTAAATTTGTTTAACAGCTTTAGAATATATTCACTCAATATGTCAGACGTTTCGCCAGGAATCTCATCAACTTCCAGAATTTTTACTTGAATTCCTTTGTATTGAGTGAAGTATCGAACAAGAATTGGACATATTTTTGTACTTCCATGGTTTGAGCAGTCAGAATATATTGAAATGAAATGTACCCCTTCTAAATCCTTCTCCAATTCCTTAATGGCGTTGGGTGCAAGCACATTGCAAATAATGGCTTCGCACTTGGTGCGTGCGCATGAATATTTTTCATCAAAACTGCTTTTGATAAGTTTATTTGTGCAATCATTTGAGCGGAAAGAATAATTGTGTTGAATCGTATGGTACGCCCATGTTCCTTCTGTGATGCATGTCACTTTTCGACAACCATCAAGCGATTTAGATAAGTAAAATTCAGAAATGGTTTTACTACTGGCTGCAGAAATATCAGCGCGTTTGTGTTTATTAGTCTTTAATTGTTGCAGGATATCCAGTTTGCCGCTATTTGCAATGGAAAAAAATGCCATACATTTAACGCACTTTACTTCACTGGCTCTTGTTGCTTCTATTAAGAAGTTGAATTCTTTTCGAATTACTGTACTAAAAACACACTTTCTCCTGGGCGCCATTAAGCTAATAAACAATTACATAAATTTGATAAGTTCACAGTTACAAAGGCATTTTTATGTCAACAAATTTACCTGAAATGGAAGTCCAGCTACATAAAATTTGTGCAGATTGCATGTGCTTGAAGCCAGCTTTAAATTAAGCATTGCCAATTTCTTTTTAGTTGTGGGATTTCCAT
The DNA here is from genome assembly GCA_037783105.1 of Bactrocera zonata. Taxonomy (NCBI): domain Eukaryota; kingdom Metazoa; phylum Arthropoda; class Insecta; order Diptera; family Tephritidae; genus Bactrocera; species Bactrocera zonata. The sequence continues at coordinate 11,414,438 of JBAWJQ010000001.1, read as the reverse complement.
GATAAGTTTTCAATAAACAGCTGCTTTTGTTTACGTTTTGCATGCATCGCATTGCCAACCATAGTCACCACACCAACGTAGTGCATTCTAATTTTGGCCTTGCCATAATTTCGAAATAATGAATATATTTTTACAAGCGAGATGAGAAAACGAAAATACTTAAATGGCACTTTAAAGTGAGGAGCAATTTATCCGACAAGTTAGTACAGGCAACTTACTTGCTTAGAAAACGACCTTAAGAGTGTTAGTAGGTTTAAATGCGCAAGAAAATTTACAAACTACAGTACAAAAACAGTAAATTTTTCAAAAAAGAGTACTTTTTCGCATTTTATCGTACAAAATAATTTACACAGAGCAAAGCTTCCAAAAACAGTACTGTCCTGTATAATACAGTACGTATGGTCACCGTAATTATAGCCCTATATTTAACTTTCAGGTAATAGAAAAATACTTGAGGGTGAACCAAACTGTTACACTCTGCAGCAACAAAATTGCAGGAAAATATAAATGTTTGTTTACGAATTAAATATTTATTAATATTTTCATTCATTGCGAATATACTACAAGAAGGACAAAAATTATTACATTTGTTATGGGGTAACTAGACCGTTTTCATAAATTTTTGCGATTATACAGAGTATGAAGTCAACCGCTTATGGAGTTAAACTAAAGTATGCTCTAGAAAATATTTTTACTCCATTTCCTTATATGCTGCTTGGGTAATTAAAGGACCGATTTCACTCAGTATCTGCACCACATTGGTTGATTTCATAGGCCATTAACCGAAAACATATAAAGTACCATAATTAAGCACTAAATTAAAAGTTGGCGTGCCATATAGTAAGTTTAATGTACATATGTTCTAGACCACTAAAGTGAAAATACCCAAATTCACCCAACAAAAATACTATAAGAACTCCTTCCGACGGTGTGAAAATGGATGAAATAAAGGATAACCCCGCTCACTCCCCATACAGGTATAAAGGTACTGCTCAAAATTACTAGTAGCGCAATAAATCAATAACTGATTACATCAACGAAATTATACATCTGATATGGTATGAGAGGGCTTTATGGAAGCCGGTGTGAAAATTGAATTTTGGCGTTGCACCGCCACTTTTCGTAGAAATTCCATATCTTGGAATCCGATTGACTGATTTGGAGAAAATTTAGTACGTGGCATTCATCTTATATTGGTATATCGCAGTACGAAAATGAACGAAATTTTAAATTCCACTTTATTCTTTCCCTTTCCAATACACAAATCAAGAAGCAATTAATATAACGGGATACAACTTTGCACGATAAATATCTTTAGCCCACCTTATGACCAAAAATTGTTTAAATTCAATAAAAATTGTTCAAGCCCGTAGGTACCGAATATTTGGACCCCAGTACTTATAGTTCACTTTTTGTCGAAAATTTCGGTCAATGTGTGAGATATGTAATTGAAATTAAGGAATAATCCTTCTCTATTTATGGCATGTCTATATCTCAAAAATTAAAGGAATTATGAATCAATAAAAAATGTGTTTTCTTAATTGGCGCATATTGTCTAATCATCAAGTTCTTGCAGTACTGTTTTTAATATTCGCGAAGTTAAATTGACTGGTAATGAAAGCACTAACCTCGTCATTCGGGTCACGATCAATTTACCAGCTCTGATGAAAGCCTTACGGAACCTTTGGCAGCCACCTCTCAAATGGTAAGTTCTAAAACTACTAAAAAACGAAGAAGGAAACACTTTAACCTAATATAGTTGCAGCTTTAGATAGATATCAGTTAAGCACAAGGGATTCTGTCCATATACTTCAGGCTGTAGTAGAAGATATTAGCTGTGATTATTTTCCGATAAACAAATCGTCTATTTAACATATTCACACACAGAGTCGACAAGATAGAGCGGAGTCAATAAAATCAGATTTTCACAATAACGTGCCATAAACAGTAACAGTTCACTAGAATGGGAAACCACTTGACGAGAAGCTCTAGAGAAGAAAACATACTAATTCTAATTGCATTTGAAGAAAAGGAATAACTTCTGGCTGTACCCAAACTGGAGAGCTCTTCTGGCCAGGATCAAGCTGAAGCTGTTTAGGACTGGAACTTCGATGACAAAGCACAAATAATGTGCTGTCATACAACTGCGTCTAATAACTATGTGCCGATGGAAAGGAGCTTGTGTACGTGTGGGCCAAAAACTAAACAGGGAATTGCTACTCTTTCACGTTTACGAACGGGTTTTAAAATGTGACAAAACGAAATTTTCCCAAGTCAAAAGCAGCCTCGATATCCAACGGTTCAAAAAGTTTAGAGAAATTTATTTTCTCGACTAAAAATATATAAAAGTTTTCTCTAGAGACCCGTTTTTGCATGTGATGAAGATGTTGCCTATTCAGAGATAAAAAGAAAAGTTTAAAGATCATCTGGAAATTTTTTGGATACGAAATCTGTGATATTCTGCCTTTCGGAAACAATTGCCGTAATTTCTATTGGAAACAAAAATTTCAAAGAGATTCATATTTGTTAATAACCTTTCTTCTAGTTAAACTAAGAGAAATCAAAAGAAGTTTAAAGTTTTACAATTCTATAAAAATTAAAAAAAGGGGTTTTTGACCAAAAAATAATAATTTACGTTATTTAAAAATATGTTAAAACTTGACTTTTCTTAACTTTTTTTAGTTTAAATAGAAAAAAATTTAATGCCAAAGATAATAAAGTTTGCAGCATTTCCATACGACGTTTAGTTTTTTTCTATCCTGTCCGCCAATTAAGAAAAGTTGTAAAAATGAAAAACCGAGAAACGCGCGTCAAAGTTTTCGCTTTCTGCCCAAACGCCCATATATCTGCTAGACGCTAGATCTTTGTTTCCCTTCTAGCTTCAACAATATTTCGAATTCCCATCTATAACTTTGAAGAAATATTCTTAAATAAATTTTAAGGAGGTTTAATAAAAAAATCGATTTTTTGAAGCTTCTAAAGCAGGCTCACCCCTGAATGATACAGCTGAAAGAGCTGTAAAACTTATGCAAGATTTTCATACTTTAATCACTGCAAAAGCTACGCTGTGTTTTGGACCATAGAAATCTGTATACAAACTGTAAAAAATACCGTCAACAGAAAATATCCTGTCTTATCTGCATTTTTATATTTTTTTAATAAATATTTCAAAAAAAATTTAATATTTCAATGTACAACGGAAAGGGTGGCTAAATGAGCTTCCGCTGCCCCCTCCCTCCTAATATAACACCTCAACCCCACACTACACATTCCATACTCAACACATCGGCATCATACGCACCATCATCATCTACACCATACTTTTCACACCACACGCATGAGAACACCAAACATAGTTAACAAAAGGTACCGACGGACGGTGCCCGGCCTCTTTTGTTCTCGGTCCATGCGCATGTACGCTAATAACCTACACTTCAATTTTCCGTATAATTTTTCGAATTCGTCAAAGGTGAGTGCCGGGAGTTCTTATTTTACAGAAAAGTATACATGGTCCTTCGAGTCGTACCGGACGGCGCTAGTGGAGACACGAAAAAAAAAATATCACGGTGACGCGGTAATAAAACAAAATCAATCAATTCAAATAATCATTAATCATCGTGATGCGGTGACGCGGTAAAACTAATAATAATAAAAATAATTTTAAAAAAGTGAAAAAGTGTGGAAAACGGTAGTAGCAACTGACCGTTGGTGACCAAAAAAAAGTCCCGGTAAAACAAAACCTTTAAAACAACAATAATAAAAACCAATGTACCGGTAGGGTAAAAAAACCAGAGTGAAAGACTGTGGACAAAATTTGGAAAAAAAACGGTGATAACAAAGTGAAGAAAAATTTATAAAAACAAAAACTGTGGTAACAAAGTGTGACACAAAAAAACAAAAAAACGAAACGGTGGTGACAAAATTTAAGCAAAAAAAAATTAATTATACACAAAAATCTCATATACATACATATGTACATATATTGTATATGTTAAGAAAAGTGTGAACAAAAGTGCAATTACAAAAACATAAAAGTGAGGTTATAGAAAGTGCGGTGCGAAACATTAAATATACATATAACACACATATGTATGTATGGTAAAACTAAAAAACAAAACCAAGAAAAAAAAGTGAGGTGACAAAATTGTGGTGCGTAAACTGAAAAAGTTTAGACAAACACAGTGCTGTTAAAGCAAAGATTCAAATTGAAACAAAAGAGGAACCAGGAAAACACAAGCAATAAAAGGACTGGGGAAAGGAAAAACAGCACAAGCACAGGCACAGGCACACGCAAATACACTCATACAAATATTATCCCCAAAAGCCCCTGGGGGAAATCAAAGTGAGTTGTATCATTTCCTTTCAATATTCATATTTCATATACATATACATATGTATGGTAAAAAATTACAAAATTAAAATTGCGGTTCTGACCAAAATTCCGGTCGAAAAAAAAGAAAAAAAAACCGTCACCAAACTGTTTTCGGTATTCGGTTTATTTTCCGGCAAAAACCGAAAAACCGCTAACAAAGCAGTTTGGTACTGTATATAGTGGATTATTGATTGCCGATAAATGCGTACCGTTGTGTTATAACACAAAAACCAAAAAAAAAAAAAAAAAAATATTCAAGTATTTACTTGCACAATTTTCCAGCAATACCCTTTGTACTTAATCAAGTATAAGCAAGATTGCTTAAAATAAGCTACAGAAATCGTAAGCAAAAATAAGAATAAAAGCATACGCTCATTTGCTGCAAGACCGGATTAAATCAAAAAACGTGATTTTTGAGTTAATGCTGCAGAATTGTTCGTTATATGATACTTCATGTTGAGTGAAAAATTCATATGAATATATTTCCTGTTTTCCGTGTAAGGTTATAGTCAGTTGAAATCTTTAAACGCGTTTTCTGGCAAATCAATTTTTTTGACTTATGCCGGTCTTGCAGCAAATGAGCGATATGTTAAAAGTAACATCTATTATATTGTACATACATACATATATATGTCCCATATTACATATTTATAACATACAAAGAGCATAAATTGCTCATTTACTACCTTAACCATTTTTAACCTTAATAAAATTTAACATATATACATATAACGAGTGGGCCATCTAACGTTTTAAATTTGAATTATCTATATGAAATCTCGGTTTATCAAAAAGCCATTGTTTTTATTGATTTTTTTTTGAAACTCTTACATACAAAAGAGTCTTCTATTCAACATTTTATATACGAAACTTTTTCTAAACACCTACAAGTCTAGTTTTTACTAAGACGTTTTGATTTATTCTATACATCTTTTAAATGAGCTCCGACTCAAAGGAGTCTAAAACAACTCAGTTGCTAAAAGTTCCAAGGATGATTTCAGACGAAAAAAGTTCGTGTACACCTGCAGATGCTACACTCTCAAAGCAAGGTGCTACAAAACAAAAAAGGGTGACAGATATTTCATACATCAAATTTATTTCTGAGAGTGGCAGTCTAATTCGATACTGCACTCGATTCCCATCTTCACCGATTCAAGATAATTCTGAATCGGTACTAGAAATTAAGAAAGAAAATCTTGACAACTTCTGAACACGTCTCCAAGCGGCATATGACGCAATCGTAGAATCTGACGACTCAGATCTACCAAAAAATGTTAAGTCCTCGGTTTGCTCAAAATACGAAAACTGTTTACACCAATTCGAAGAGACAAAAGCCATGATATCTGATTAACTAAAATTAATCAAATCAATTGCACCTACTCCGCAACCGAGAGTAGAGTTGCCACAAAGACAAGCCCAAGCGGCAAGTTCAGGCATTCACCTTAAAGTGCCAGTAAGCGAAACAGATATATTTCATGGTGGTTACGAACATGTTTACAGCTGTGTACATAAACCATCGTACATTATCACAAGCGCAGATAATGTATCACCTCGGATACAAAACCAAAGGTCAAGCAGGCGTAATAGTCAAACAGTTCGCTCTCAATGACGAAAATTTCAACTTTGTTTGGAAGCTCTTAAAGCACGTTACGAAAACGAGAGAATATTGGTCGACCGACAAGTGACGATACTAACGAATTTACCAAAAAATTCAGAAACAAACTAGTGAAGAATTCATAAAGCCACTGTTTCAAGTTGTTTGTCAAGTCTAGCGACACAGATAATTGGAACCCCATTCTGGTAAATACATGCACAGCTGCATTACCAGAAAAATCGTTAATTTTGTGGGAGCAATCGCTCTCATCGCGAAGAAAGTGCCCAACGTGGGGGCGAATGAAAGAATTTCTAACTACCCAATATGAAATTGCAGAAAGGATTATTAAAAAACTAGTCAGAATGAAAAACGTTCAAAACGACCTCAATAGAAGCTTCAATAGACACAAGCAAGTAGACATAAAAATTTAAATAGAAGTTAAAAATCAATCGTTCACATCCGAACAATAAAAACAAATGTCATGAGAACTTTGTTGTGGACGTCACAAGCTAAAATCGTGCGAAAAATTCAAAAAAATTAATGTAAGGGATCGAAACAATTTTGTAAGACCGAAAAAAATATTTACCAACTGTTTGTCACATGCGCATACGCTTAAAGATTGCGAAAGCAAATTTAATTGCGTTTACTGTCATAAAAGATATCATTCAATCTTACACATAACCAGTTTTTCCAGCTCTCCCCCAAACTGCGCAAACGTAAAAAGAGCAACAGGTTTAGTTGCAACAACAAATTCTGGAAACTGCCAAGAAGCACCATGCTGCTCAAAGGCGTTAAAACCCCAAATGCTACACAGCGAGAATCACTTTAGGATACAATTACCCACAGCAGTTTTCTCCATCGAAAACCGAAGAGAACTGTTTAAACTCAGAACCTTAATAGACCAAGGATCACAACAATCATTTATAGCGTCTAGGACACAAAACAGGCTACGGTTGCCAACAAAACTGGCCAATTTTGAAATCATGGGAATGGGCGAAGGAGTTGTTCAAAACTCAAATAAAATTTTCCCCATTGCCCTCTTTTCCCCCAAGGCGGATAAGCGCATACAAGCAGAAGCTATTGTCTTACCGCAACTAACAAACATGCTGCCAAGCTATCATATAAATAGCAAGCATTGGCAAAAGGTTTCACACCTTAAGTTAGCAGACCCCAACTGCAACACTCCCGCTCAAATAGACATTCTAACGGGTGATTTTTTTGAGGTTAGGATTTTCATGCATTAGTATTTGACAGATCACGTGGGATTTCAGACATGGTGTCAAAGAGAAAGATGCTCAGTATGCTTTGACATTTCATCATGAATAGACTTGCTAACGAGCAACGCTTGCAAATCATTGAATTTTATTACCAAAATCAGTGTTCGGTTCGAAATGTGTTTCGCGCTTTACGTCCGATGAGCGATGAGGCTCATTTCTGGTTGAATGGCTACGTAAATAAGCAAAATTGCCGCATTTGGGGTGAAGAGCAACCAGAAGCCGTTCAAGAACTGCCCATGCATCCCGAAAAATGCACTGTTTGGTGTGGTTTGTACGCTGGTGGAATCATTGGACCGTATTTTTTCAAAGATGCTGTTGGACGCAACGTTACGGTGAATGGCGATCGCTATCGTTCGATGCTAACAAACTTTTTGTTGCCAAAAATGGAAGAACTGAACTTGGTTGACATGTGGTTTCAACAAGATGGCGCTACATGCCACACAGCTCGCGATTCTATGGCCATTTTGAGGGAAAACTTCGGACAACAATTCATCTCAAGAAATGGACCCGTAAGTTGGCCACCAAGATCATGCGATTTAACGCCTTTAGACTATTTTTTGTGGGGCTACGTCAAGTCTAAAGTCTACAGAAATAAGCCAGCAACTATTCCAGCTTTGGAAGACAACATTTCCGAAGAAATTCGGGCTATTCCGGCCGAAATACTCGAAAAAGTTGCCCAAAATTGGACTTTCCGAATGGACCACCTAAGACGCAGCCGCGGTCAACATTTAAATGAAATTATCTTCAAAAAGTAAATGTCATGAACCAATCTAACGTTTCAAATAAAGAACCGATGAGATTTTGCAAATTTTATGCGTTTTTTTTAAAAAAAAAGTTATCAAGCTCTTAAAAAATCACCCTTTATTAGGCAGCGATCTCATACCACAGATAATACTCGAAGGTATTGAGAAAATCACAAATACACTTCTGGCGCAATATACAATTTTCGGATGGGTTCTAAGTGGACTAGTTGCGGAACCAGTCACAACAATGACAACTCAAGCTGAGGAAGTCTCAAACGAGTACCTCAATTCACAATTGAAAAAATTGTAGGAATTAGAAGAACTCCCCCCATATCAGTCACAATTTCTGAAGATCAGTATTGTAAGGACTTTTACAAACACATACATGTATAAAAAAAAATTCACGAAAACAATTTTTGTGAAGGAAAAAAATACATAATAAAATAAAAGGTGACATATACATATATATCAAAAAACAATTTGGAACACGGACACGAAACGGTTCGGTGTTGTGATTCCCAAATCAATATAAAAAAAAACTTGCAATAAAATAAAAGCAAAAAGAAGGTAAATCGTGTGAGCGCAGTTATAAAGATTTGTAAGTTTTTTTATATACATATACATATACATATACATGCAGTACAGTGCTAAAAATTAAAAACCTAAAACCAAAGAAAAACAAAAACCTTAAGCCGGGAGGGAAATACAATTCATATACATCCACATAGGCGCAAAGCTTAAGGAGGTATTCTAGTCTAGAAATTTAAAAAAATCGAATTTTTTTTCAAAGTTGTAGCTAATATGTGTACAAGAGCATTTTTCAAAATTCAAATTATTTTCGGAGATATAGGTATTTTTCTGACCCGGCATCCAAACTGGTTCGGCCGGAACGCGAAACTTTAAACGCGTCTTTCTCAAAACTGTCTTTTTCGGAACGATGCCCACGATTTCTCAGGTTTTACTGGACCGATTTACTTGAAATTTTTATAGAGTCTTCTTTACAGGCTTGTCTATGGTTGGAGCTAGCCCCGTCCCAAAATTTTTATTTTTATTATTTTTAAAAAATTCGAAATAGTCAGAAAAAGTGATAAAAAATTTTTTTTCCGGCAGTCGCCATTTTGTGAAAAAAATGTTTCCCACTTTTCCGTAGTTCCGACCATTGCGACATTATTCTAGATAATTAATCCGTTTTTTTTTTGTTTTAGATAACTAGGAGGGATGAAATCATGGGCATGGTCACGTGGAAATTTTTAGAGACCCCCCACTTCGTCAGCTCATAATTTTTGAAATTTTTTACTTTTTTTAGTTTTTAATTTTTTTCTGTACTCTTCAAAAATTAATAAATAACTAGTAAAAAAAATGGATGGTAAAATTATTAGTTGCCTTCTTTTCACGACACTTTAAAAATTACCTGAAATTCATGCTTCTAGACTAGAATACCCCCTTAACAAATGCATATGTATAAAATCTAAACTATATGAAATAACCTGAGGGATCAAACATTAATAAACCTCGAAAAAATTAAAAAAAAAAAAAAAAATAATAATAAACCAAAAAAGCGAAACAACGATGGTAAGCCAACCAACGAAGGGAAAGTTGCAACTACGAAAAAAAGAAACAAAAGGAAAGGAAACAGAGGGGAACCAAATTTAACGCAGTGGCATAAACTACCCCCACCTCCCCATTCTTAAACCGTATATAAAGCCTTCAAAGAGCCTTGAAGCGGCACAAAGTGAGTGTATCAACTCCACCTATTATTTAAAATATTTTGTACTTATTTGGATATATGTATGTACATATGTATGCATGTTGAAAGTTACAGTTGATCTCTCTAAAAACTGTACACGATCATGTTAATTCTAATAGAATGGTTGCTACCAATCTGTTCGAACTTACGGTTGATTTCCGGGAAACCGAAAATAGTTTGGTACATTACATATGTATGAACAGTATAAAGTATAATATATAATTATATTTATATATACTGGCATATACATATCTGATAAAAGGCCTACTTATGCTTACATTTGTGTATCTAAACACACAACATTTATAAAACAAAAAAATTCAATACCCCTTATACTCAAAAGTATAATCAAGATTGCGCAAAAAGTAAGCTAGGGCAATTGCGAAATTTAAAAGAGAAAAAAAAACAAGAAAAAACGTTAACTTCGGTTGCACCGAAGCTAAATACCCTTCACAGGTGCGTTTCTGTTAGTAACTATGTGTCCAGTTTGTATGGAAGCTATATGCTATAGTAACCCGTTCTGAACAAGTTTTTTAGAGATTACATTGTTGCCTTAAAAAATAATCTATACCAAATTTCGTGAATATATCTTGTCGAATGTGAAAGTTGTCCATACAAGAACTTGATTCCGATCGTTCAGTTTGTATGGCAGCTATATGTTATAGTGAACCGATCTGAACAGTTTCTTCGGAGATTACATTGTTGCCTTAGAAAATAATATATACCAGATTTCGTGAATATATCTTGTCAAATGTGAAAGTTGTCTATACAAGAACTTGATTCCGATCGTTCAGTTTATATGGCAGCTATATGTTATAGTGGTCCGATATCGGCTGTTCCGACAAATGAGCAGCTTCTTGAAAAGAAAATGACGTTTGCAAAATTTCAACACGATATCTTAAAAACTGAGGGACTAGTTCGTATATATACAGACAGACAGACGGACAGACAGACGGACATGGCTAAATCGACTCAGCTCGACATACTGATCATTTATATATATACTTTATCCTTTATGTCAACAGAGAATTTTACATACGCACGTCAACAGACAGCATACCCGGGTAACACCATACATTTTGTATGAAGATTAGTGTAGCGTAAGGTGAAAAGGAGTTTTTTTTCAGATTTCTGAACCGTTATAATTGTAAAGAACATATTTTTGTAAGGATACAAATATCATAGTTCAAATATTTATGTTCATTATCGCCGGCGCATACGAATCTAGTCTTAAACGTAGATATGTATTTACAAATACCCTTTTCTATCAACAATGCAATAAATGTTCATTTCGGGTATATTGATTAGTGACCTTGGTATTTAATGTATGCAATGTAAAGGATTGTTTGCCCTTGAGACCGCAAATGATCCTAAACGAATAATAGCTAAAAAACAATTATGTTTACCCTGAAGACCGCAAATGATCCTAAACGAATAATAGCTAAAAAACAATTATGTTTACCCTGAAGATCGCAAATGACCTTAAACTAACAATAGACCATTGTGTTTGCCCTTGAAAACACTTATGCTTAAGATATGTGTACATACTATCGGTATGTACAGTAGATTAGTGTTAAGATGTGTGTATGCATTCAGCATGTGGTGCATACATGAATTAGGATATAAATAAAGGAGCTTTGGGCAACCAGAGCTGAAACCGAAACCCTACGGTAAAAAGTAAAGATTGTGTTGTGCAAGAATAATTACAAAATGGCAGATGGAGGTTGGTTAGAGCCTGACTTTGAATATGAATCTCATGAAAATATCTGGGAGAGAAGAGAGGAGTATGGGTGTCCAGATAGCGATGAAGAACCGATGACATTTGAAAATGAAAACGACAATGAGCCTGTTATAAATTCAGCGGACTCTGATGTGGAAGACGTACAGCCGCCTGAATACAATCCAGAGTATGATAGTGACGATGATATAGATGAAGAGCCAGTGGAACTAGGAAATTCTGCTAGTTACACAAGCAGTGATCAGACAATTTGGAGTGGCACACAACCACAAAACACCAGAGTAAGAGCGCACAACGTGTTAAGATCTGGAGTGAACGGGCCAAGTCGCCTAACTGATGGTAAAACTATAATGGAAACGTTCAAGCTAATAATGACAAACGAAATGTGTGACGTAATAATCCGTGAAACAAACAGAAAAGCCAATACAGTGTTTGATATGATAAACGAATGCAACCCAACATCAGAACGACGTGTTTGGAAAGCAGTAACAGAAACAGAATTCGACGCATATTTGGGATTGTTGCTGCTTGGTGGCGTTACTCACTCTGGCTACGTTCACACAAAAGATTTGTGGAAGACAACTGCACATCCACTGTTTCGAGCTTCAATGAGCGTCAGACGATTTTGGGAAATAAGTCGTTTCATCCGTTTTGATAATGGAATCACGCGGGAGCATCGCAAACAATATGACAAAGCGGCTGCCATATCTGACATATTTGTGATGCTGAATAGCAATTTACGAAAATATTACACCGCATCAGCCAACGTGACAATTGATGAGCAGCTGTACCCGTTCCGCGGAGGAACTGGCTTTACGCAATATATTCCATCAAAGCCAGCCAAATACGGCATAAAAGTGTGGTGGATGTGCGACTCGATTACGTCGTATCCACTCAAAGGCCAAATCTACACAGGAAAGGCAGCGTCCGGCGAACGTGAGGCAAATGTGGGTGAAAGAGTGGTCAAAGACTTGTGCGTGGGCATGTTGCGTGGAAGTGGACGCAACATTGTTTGTGACAACTTTTTCACAACACACAACTTAGCAAAACAATTGATGAACGATCACAAATTGTCCATACTGGGCACAGTCAATAAGCGCCGCAGATTTGTGCCAAATCAATTGTCCATTGCAAAAGGGCGCCAACCAGAATCCACCATATTTGCATTCAGTGAGAGCGTTGTCATGTGCTCATATGTTCCTAAAAAGAACAAAGCTGTTGTGCTTCTATCTACAATGCACTATGATACGCAAATTGTTGGTCCTAGACGTAAACCAGCTATGATAATGGATTACAACAAGTACAAAGGTGGTGTTGACAATATGGACAAATGTCTTGCTGAGTATTCCACCAAACGGCGTACAAATAGATGGCCTTTGGCGTTTTTTTATAATATCCTGGATGTCGCAGCCTTTGCCGCATATATTATTTACATGGAGAAAAATCCACACATGAAGGTGTCAACAGCACGGCGCAGGGAATTTCTGCACAATCTCAGCGAGCAACTGGCCCGTGCGGAGGTAGATGTCAGGTGCACCAATCCGCAAATATCTAAAATTTTCTCAACGCGCAACGTAATAGAAGCTATAACTGGTGCACCTTTGCGACTGGAAACGGCACCACCAGATGCAGAGGAGCGGGACAACACTGGTCGACTAAAGTTGAAGGGTTCCTGCTACTTATGTCCCAGAAGACGCCAGACTCGAAAAGCATGCTCATTCTGCGGCAAGCCCATTTGTTCAGAGCACTCAAAGGATATGCCGCGCTGCCTGAATTGCCCATAAATAGTAATAAAATTATTTTAATTTTCAATTTTTTTCAATTTATTGTCAAATTAAATAATATTATTATTAATAAATTAAATAAAAATTAATGAATTTAAAAAAAAAAATGTATTTTTTCGCTTTTTTCAGTATTGTTGCTTGAAAATTCAATGTGTTACCCGGGTATGCTCTCTGTTGACGTAAGGGATAGTTGTTAGTTTTTGGTCATATCTCAGTTCCAGGTGGTCCAGTCCGGCTCAGATTTAACCAAAATACGTAAAACCCTTCAGACTAGGCAATCATGAAATTTCAAGTTGATCGGACTTACGGATCCAGAGATATGGCACTTTAAAGGCAAAAAAGTTACCCGGGTAACGCTCTGTTGACATAAAGGTTATAGGGTCTCCGACGGTTCCTTCGGGGTGTTATAAACATCGTGACAAACTTAATATACCCTGTTCAGGGTATAAAAATAACAAAACCAAACATACACATATGCACAATAGTCACCACTTACATATGTACATACCTATTACATACCGAAACAAAATGGGAAACAAAATTAATGCAACATACACCCACATGTATGTACAAGCAGCTGATTAATATTTTACATATTAACAAAAATACAATTTGCCTATGCCAGTATATAGTTAGAACGTACATAGGGTACAAAATTAAATTAAAATTTCCCAACTTATCGAAAATAATTACAAAATTTCGAAAAAATAAAGCGGTAAATGCGAAATTTTAATTTATTAAAAATTTTAAAATTTATTAATTAAAAACAAAAAAATTTACGGTCAAAATAAAACAAAAAATTTAGGAGTTGGTAGAAAAAAAAGCATACATACGTATTAGCATTTTTAAGTGTTCACACACACATATATTCAAAGACCAAACCGACACCTGTCCAGCAATACCCCTTGTTCTTGTTAAAGCACAAGCAAAAAGGATTGCAAACAACAAAAAAAAATTTCTTTAGCATTTTACGTATGCACATAAATACGCACATATTGTGCAGACTCGTATACAAAAGTCATAAATCTTTTTGTCCTTTTTGCATTATCGCTCGTATACGCAAGTATTTACGAACGAGCACGAGACATTAAATAAAATAAAAACAAAAAACAAAAACAAACTAATAGCTAAATACATAAGCACCGGGAATAAGCAAAACGAAATACGCGTTCGTTATTTCATACATTGCGTATAAGTTAAGCCAATAAATTATGATGGTCACCCACGTAACCTATTTTGACTCAGGCGATTATCCCATCATTATATTTAAGTAAATAGTTAACGGCTTCCCGAGCACTTGCAATGCAAAAGTACGTTGAATGCTGGGAGTGCGGTATGTGTTGCTGGCAGCGGAGACAGAGCGCCCGCTGGCCTTATGGCCAGTCGTTCTAATTGGAATAAAATATTAGAGAGTGCGCAAGCGGTATCTTATTGGAGTATTGTTGGTTGGAAATACTATGGATTGCAGCGGAGAGTCGACAACGGAAAATGAGCAATGGTAGCTTTAGGGTATTCTAATTAGAATAAAGTCTTTCTTTTCTGTTTGCGGCAACTGGACTAATCAGATGTATCATCAATGCGCAAAGTGGTTATTGGTTAATAAATTTTTGTAAACCAAATAAAATTGTTTAATTGGTGCCCAACGTGGGGCCGGGTAAATTATAAAAATCAATAAAGTTTATTGGATACTGATTAAGATAAACCAGCACCAAACGAAGCAATTGAATCAGAATCCAAAACAAATGAATGTGCTTTATCTATGCAACTTATATCGACCTCGAACGACATTGAAAGAAGAAGAAACAGCGGAGACAACTGAAACAGCTTATAATATTCAATGTAAGTGAAATGCTCAGTGCCCTTATTGTAATAATTAGAAAATCATGTTACGTTGCCTACATTTTTAATAAAATTTAATAAAAATATAAAGCAAGAGCTATTTTTTCACGTGTGGTACCTTCTTTTAGTGAGCGTATCTAAACTTCTTAAAGCATTAGTAAAATTCAATAGAAATAAAAGTAGGTGCAATTTTTTTTCTCGATTAAATCAGCCTATTTCTTTCAACCAAGTTTGGTACCTTCAATTAATGAGCGAATCTGAACTTGTTAGCCTTTTCAATTCATTAGCTTTACAAGATAAGAAAAAAATAGACATAAATGCCGATGAACTTCAAACCGTTCTTGCAGCAGCGATATCGGCTGCCTTAGCTACGCAGAAACAAGATTTTGAAAAGAAATTAAATGAAATTACAAATAAATTTACGACAACATTGACTGCCAATGTAGAATCCTTTGCGGAAGTGCAGATTGTGGGTAATGTGCAATGCGGTGAAACCCTCGTCCTCGTCAAGTCCTTGCCCGAGTTCGACGGCAAACAAAAGAACTATGTCTCATGGAGGCAAGCGGCGCACACGGCCTACAAAATGTACGAATGGTACGATGGAAGTACAAAACATTACCAAGCGGTCGCAATAATCAGAAATAAAATAAGAGGCGCCGCAGATGGTGTTTTGGCTTCATTCAATACCGTGTTGAATTTTAACGCCATAATAGCGAGGCTAGATTTTACTTATGCCGATAAGAAACCGGTTTATTTGATAGAACAGGAACTGAGTACTCTAAGGCAGGGCAATCTGACGGTGTTGAAGTTTTATGATGAGGTCGAAAGAAAGCTTACCCTTCATACTAATAAGACAATAATGACTTACGAAGGTCATATAGCAAACCCTATAAACGAAAAGTACAGATTGGACGCGCTGCGCGTTTTTATTTCCGGTCTAAAAAAATCTCTTTGCGGTATTTTATTTTCTACACTTCCAGCCGACTTACCAACGGCGTTGGCACTTGCGCAGGAGGTAGAAGCAAATCACGAACGTTATATTTTTGCTACAAGCTTTTCACAGCGTGTCGATGAAAATGGCAAAGGTCAAACTGTGGAAAAAGTAGTGGCTGAGAGCAGCAATAATCAGTTAGCCAATTCAGGCGGTCAAAAAAACCCACATTTCCAAAGCAATAACAATAGGCAACAAAAACGCAGTTTTAATTACAATAGTAGACAAGAAAAACCAGAGCCGATGGATATAGATCCATCTATATCCCGATTACGTCGATCAACCAACTACGAGTCGCAAAATCCACCGAATGATTTTTTACGACAAAATCAAAAAACTAATAACTTTCAAAGCTCCAGGCAGAGGCCACTTAATACTGCTTATCACGGTCAACAGTTTAAAAGACGCCCCGAATCCGACAGGATTACTGGACCAAAAGTTCAGAGGATAAATCACCTTTCACAGGATAAAGCCGAAAAAAACTGCTACGATAACATAGTGGAGAACGAAGTCGAAGATATTGAAGAAGAAATAAATTTTTTAGGGAAAGCGCCCTACTTCCTTGAATTAGAAGATCAATAGGAACTGAGGGAAGGGATATAAAAATGTTAATTTATACAGGAGCTTCAAAAAGCTATATCAAACACTTTATCGAACTGAAGGGGATCGTACCACTCGTTAAACCAATATTAGTCCGATCAATACACGGAGAGACGAAAGTAAATAAGAAATGCACAAAAAATATATTTGGTGTAAATTCCGACTTCATTATTTTACCTAATTTGCTAGCATTTGATGCCATAATTGGGCTTGACCTGCTAAAGCAGATTAACGCCGTTGTAGACTTAAAAAAGGGCGTAATTAGTCATGACTTTGGAACTGAAAAGTTATTATTTAATTAATAATATAATATAATTTATTAAAATACGACAAGACAATGTACCCCTCGCTGTAAAAAAAGATTTTTTAAATATGATCAAGAAAAGATCTAATGCTTTTGCCGATCCAAATACGGCTCTACCTTTTAATACAAATGTTGTTGCAACCATTCGCACGAAACACGAGGAACCCGTTTACTCTAGGTTATACCCATACCCAATGGGGGTTGTAGACTTTGTGAATAAGGAAGTAAAAGAACTCTTGCACAAGGGAATTATTAGGCCTTCTAGGTCCCCTTACAATAACCCGATTTGGGTCGTGGATAAAAAGGGACTCGATGAGCTATGCAACAAAAAGAAACGTATGGTAATCGATTTTAGGAAACTAAATGAAATTACCATTGACGACCAAACGTTATGTCCATTTTATCATACATGGGTCGGTCACAGTACTTTACAACCCTCGACTTGAAATCAGGGTTTCATCAAATCGAGCTCGCAGAGCGAGACAGAGAGAAAACAGCCATTTGCGTAAACAAGTACAAGTACGTAAACAGTATGAATTCTGTAGGCTACCATTCGGTTTAAAGAACGCGCCTAGCATATTCCAAAGAGCGATAGATGATGTACTTAGGGAACCAATAGGTAGAAGCTGTTTTGTTTACCTAGATGACGTGATAGTTTTCTCACCTACGATGTTAAAGACATAGACTGGGTTTTTAAAAAGCTTATGTGATGCTAACATGAAGGTCTCAGTAGAAAAATCCAATTTCTTCAAAAGCGAAACTGAGTACCTCGGGTTCGTAGTGTCAAGGCATGGCATAAAGACATGCGCAGACAAAGTTAGCGCTATTCTAAATTTCCCGGCTCCGGAAACATTGTACAGTCTCAGATCGTTTATAGGATTAGCCAGCTACTACAGGTGTTTTGTGAAGGACTTCGCCAGTATAGCCAAGCCTTTAACTGACATTCTGAAGGGTGAAAATGGAAGGGTCAGTGCTAATCAATCTAAAAGAGTGAAAATAGTTTTAAATCCAAAGTAACTCCAAGCATTTGATACTTTGAAGCAGATTTTGGTGTCGGAAAATGTGATGCTCGACTATCCTGATTATAAAAAAATGTTTGATTTGACGACGGACGCTTCCAACCATGTCTTGGGTGCTGTTCTGTCACAAGAAGGTAGGCCCATAACCATGATATCTAGAACCTTAAAGGATCAAGAGCTAAACTTTGCAGCAAACGAAAGAGAACTTCTGGCAATTGTCTGGGCTTTAAAGAGCCTTAGAAACTACCTTAATGGTGTACGACAATTAACAATTTTTACTGATCACTAGCCTCTGACGTTTGCAGTTTCAGATAAATATTCAAATGCAACGCTTAAGCGTTGGAAAGCGTCGCGTCTATCTTTTTTAGCATATATTCAACATGACATAGTAAAAATATTTCCGAATATGAAATTTAAATACGCAAGAACGTTTGTAACAGATATCTTCGACCCTAACGACCAGCTTGAGATTATAGTTACGGAGCATAATCGCGCACACCGCGCGGCACAAGAAAATGTCAAGCAGATTTTAAAGAACTATTTTTTTCCAAAACTGGAGAAAAAACAAAGGAAGCAGTCGGAAACTGCAAAATATGTTCTAAGGCAAAGTATAATAGGCATTGCCAAAAACATAAAATGTCCCAAACACCAATCCCGTCATATGTGGGAGAAATCCTTCACATTGACATTTTTTGTACAGACTCGAAATATTTTTTAACTTGTTTGGACAAGTTTTCCAAATTCGCAATTGTTCAAGCGATACCATCTAGAACAATCGTTTTTCCTAAAGCCACAGTTATTTACTGCGATAATGAGAAATCATTGAACTCAAATACCGTCAGATATCTTCTTGACAACAGTTTCGGTATTCAAATCGTAAATGCTCCACCTCTTCACAGCACATCCAATGGCCAAGTGGAAAGGTTTCACAGTACATTAGTAGAGATAGCTAGGTGCATGAAGCTAGAGAAGAGCATTGACGACACAAAAGATTTGATATTGCTTTCAACTATAGAATATAATAAAACAATACATTCTGCAACAAACAAAAGACCAGTCCACATATTTCGACCCGCTACAGAAGGTATAAATAATGATATATCGGCCCGTATTAGACAGGCTCAGCAATACGAATTAGAAAACCTTAACAAAAACAGAACAGAACGTACATTTAGCGTAGGTGATAAGGTTATGGTAAAACGAAATACTAGGCTAGGAAATAAATTAACCCCTCTTTACGAAGAACAGATCGTAGAAAAAGATTTAGGAACTACAGTTCTTATTAAAGGGAGGGTGGTCAATAAGGACAATTTAATATAGACCTTCTTTTTGATAAAGCTTTGATATAATCTTAAGCTTAAAGTTTAGACACGCCACTTGCATTTAATCGAAGGCCTATATTTAATTCAAGGTATTATTGTATATTGTAATTTTGAACTGAGCATCTCACAAATAATTAAATGTGACCTGGTCTACAAAAAGTGGGCTTAGGTGTCAAAAAAAATAAATTAATAAAAATAAACCAAAAATAAAAAATAAAAAATAAAAAAATTGATTTTCGTAAACCAGGTCACAAATAGTTATTTAAGTTTAACCAAAATTATTTCATTTTTTATTTACAAAATTGCTAAAACATATGTAGCTTATCAGTACTTAGTATTAGAAAGTAGTTTTTAATAGGCTCCAAAATAAAAGCAAAATTTTCATCCACAAACTATGAGTGCACCTTGAAGAACTTTAACATTTCGCTACAAGGAAGTAATACCCCTGCAACAGTGCCTTTTCGATACTATAATATTGGCAAATTCAAAACCATTGTGTCTAGTCAACAAGCTTATACGTCTTTCAATTTGTAACTTGACAAGCCAGTGCATGTAACTCCATTCCGCTTTATAACGTGCTTACATACATTAAATATAAAGGATTGAGGACGCTCCTCACTAAAAGGGGGAGGAGTTAAGCCAATAAATTATGATGGTCACCTACGTAATATATTTTGACTCAGGCGATTATCCCATCATTATATTTAAGTAAATGGCGGATGGAGTCATGTCTAGAAGTTCACGCAAGTGAGGAAAGTTCTCTGATCGCCATTCACTTGGGAGTGGCCAGAAACGATTCTTTTACATATAACTCAAGCAGCTCACGACTTCCGGTCTTTGACCAAGTATCCTCTGGGTAGCCTAAGAACATCCGTTTGAAGGCGAGCTAAAGTGAGAAGGCGAAATATTCCCTACTTAGGGTTGTGCGCTTTGTTTGGGACCCGCCACGTAAAAAAACACCCCCAATGAAAAGAAAAAAAAACAGCCTCGGATGAGAGACCCCCCTTTTGATGACGACCATGGCAAACGAATTAAGGACTATGATTTGAGGGCATGCACCTGGAATGTCCGGTCCCTTAACTGGGAAGATGCCACTGCCCAGAAGGTTGATGTCCTCGTGAAAATAAAGGCTGACATCACCGCCGTCCAAGAAATGCGATGGATGGGACAAGGACAGAGACAAGTAGGTCCTTGTGGCATTTACTACAGTGGCCATATAAAAGAGCGTAAGTTTGGTGTTGGATTCGTGGTGGCAGAGAGACTCCGTCGTCGAGTACTATCATTCACTCCTATGAATGAACGTCTAGCCACAATCCGCATCAAAGCGAGGTTCTTCAACATATCGTTGATTTGCGCCCACGCCCCGACGGAAGAGAAGGACGATGTGACCAAAGATGCCTTTTATGAGTGCTTGGAGCGCACTTATGAGAGATGCCCCCACCACGATGTCAAAATCGTGCTTGGCGACTTCAACGCCAGGGTGGGCAAAGAAGGTATCTTTGGCACTACGGTCGGTAAATTCAGCCTCCACGAAGAAACATCCCCAAATGGGTTGAGGCTGATCGACCACGCCGGGGCCCGAAATATGGTTATCTGTAGTACTAGATTTCAGCATAAGAAGATTCATCAAGCTACCTGGCAGTCTCCGGATCGAAAAACCACCAACCAGATCGATCATGTTGTGATAGACGGAAGACACGTCTTCAGTGTTTTAGATGTGCGTGCGCTCCGAGGTCCTAACATCGACTCGGACCACTATGTTGTTGCAGCCAAAATTCGCACCCGCCTCTGTGCAGCAAAAAATGCACACCAACAAGCACAAGGAAGGTTCGACGTCGAGAAGCTGCAATCACAAGAGACAGCCGAACGATTTTCTACTCGGCTAGCACTCCTGCTCTCTGAGAGCACTCGTCAACAACTCGGTATAAAGGAACTGTGGGACGGTATTTCAAACTCCTTACGTACAGCTGCAACCGAAACCATTGCTTTTCGGAAAGTGCAAAAGAACAGCTGGTACGACGAGGAGTGCCGTGTCGCAGCGGAGAGAAAACAGGCTGCTTACCTCGCAACGTTACGATCGACCACAACACGTGCGGGATGGGATAGATACCGAGAGTTGAAGAGGGAAGCAAGACGCATTTGTAGACAGAAAAAGAAAGAGGCCGAAATGCGTGAGTACAAAGAGCTTGATAAGCTGGCCGACAGGGGTAATGCTCGAAAATTCTACGAAAAGATGCGGCGACTTACAGAAGGTTTTAAGACCAGAGCATACTCTCTTAGAACCCCCAAAGGTGATCTAGTCCCCGATGCCCAAAGCATACTTAAATTATAGAGGGAACACTTCTCCAGCCTGCCGAATGGCAGTGAACGTACAACGCCAGGAGCCCGAACCCGATTCCCCAATAGATGACGATGGAGTAGACGTTCCATTGCCCAACCATGAAGAGGTTCGAATAGCAATTACCCGCCTGAAGAACAACAAAGCGGCAGGGGCCGACGGATTGCCGGCCGAGCTATTCAAACACGGCGGCGAAGAACTGGTAAGGAGCATGCATCAGCTTCTTTATAAAATATGGTCGGACGAAACCATGCCCAACGATTGGAATTTAAGTGTGCTATGCCCAATCCATAAAAAAGGGGACCCCACAATCTGCGCCAACTACCGTGGGTTTAGCCCCCTCAACATCGCATATAAGGTTCTGTCGAGCGTATTGTGTGAAAGATTAAAGCCCACCGTCAACAAACTGATTGGACCTTATCAGTGTGGCTTTAGACCTGGCAAATCAACAACCGACCAGATATTTACCATGTTAAAGACCCGTTAAAGGAGAATCGACACACACCACCTCTTCGTCGATTTCAAAGCTGCTTTCGACAGTACGAAAAGGAGCTGCCTCTATGCCGCGATGTCTGAATTTGGTATCCCCGCAAAACTAATACGGCTGTGTAAACTGACGTTGAGCAACACACAAAGCTTCGTCAGGATCGGAAAGGACCTCTCCGAGCCGTTCGATAACAAACGAGGTTTCAGACAAGGCGACTCCATATCGTGCGACTTTTTCAATCTGCTGCTGGAGAAAATTATTCGAGCTGCAGAACTTAATCGAGCAGGTACCATCTTCTATAAAACTGTACAACTGCTGGCGCATGCCGATGATATTGATATCATCGGCCTCAACACCCGCGCCGTTAGTTCTGCTTTCTCTAGACTGAACAAGGAAGCAAGGAAAATGGGTCTGGCAGTGAACGAGGGCAAGACGAAATATCTCCTGTCATCAAACAAACAGTCGTCGCTTTCGCGTCTTGGCACAGTCATAACTTTGAAGTTGTAGATAATTGCGTCTATTTAGGAACCAGCATTAAACCACCAACAATGTCAGCCTGGAATTCCAACGCAGGATTACTCTTGCCAACAGGTGCTACTTCGGACTGAGTAGGCAATCGAAAAGTAAAGTCCTCTCTCAACGAACAAAAGCCAAACTCTATAATTCGCTCATTATTCCCGTCCTGCTATATGGGGCAGAGGCTTGGACGATGACAACAACCGATGAGTCGACGTTATGAGTTTTCGAGAGAAAGGTTCTGGGAAAGATTTAAGGTCCTTCGCGCGTTGGCCACGGCGAATATTGCATTCGATGGAACAACGAGCTGTACGAGATATACGACGACATTGACAAAGTTCAGCGAATTAAAAGACAGCGCCTTCGCTGGCTAGGTCATGTTGTCCGGATGGATGAAGACACTCCAGCTCTGAAAGTATTCGATGCAGTAACCGCCGCGGGTAGCAGAGGAAGAGGAAGACCTCCACTCCATTGGAAAGACCAAGTGGAGAAGGACCTGGCCTCGCTTGGAATATCCAATTGGCGCCACGTAGCGAAGAGAAGAAACGACTGGCGCGCTGTTGTTGACTCGGCTATGATCGCGTAAGCGGTGTCTACGCCAGTAAAGAAGAAGAATGCTCTCATCACGAAGAAAGTGCCTAACATGGCAACAAGTGAAAGATTTCTTAATCACCCTATATGAAATTGCGGAAAGGTAGATAAAAAAATTGTCATAGTTGTCAATAAAATGTCCAACACGACCTATAACGAAGGCTCCAAACGAGTACCAACAACAACTTAAATCGAAGTTTTTTTCAAAACACAATCGTTCACATCCGAACAATATAAACAAACGTCATGCGAACTTTGTAGAGGAGGTCCCAAGCTCAAATCTGGCTAGAAATTTAAAAAAAGATAATATTAGCGATCGAAACAATTTCATAAAAACAAAAAAATTATGAACCAACTGTTTGTCACATGCGCATTCGCTTAAAGATTGCAAAAGCAAATTTAATTGCGTATACTGTCGTAAAAGACATAATTCAATTTTACATACAACAAATTATTCCAACTCACCCCCAAACAGCGCAAACGTTAAAAGGTTTAGTTCAGTTTTAGTTGCAACAACAAATTCAGAAAACTGCCAAGAAGCACCACGGCGATAAAAGCACAAAGGCGATAAAACCCCAACCGCTACGTAGCAAAAATCACAGTAGACATCTTCTTCGAACACCGAGGAGAACTGTTTAACTCAGGGCCGTAATAGACCAAGGATACAACGATTATTTATAGCGCCTAAGGCAAAAAACAGGCTACAGTTGCCAACAAAGCTAGCTAATTTTGAAATCACTATCTAATTTTGAAATCATTAGCGGAATAAAATCTGCCCCATTACCCTCATTTCCCCCATAGCGGATAAGCGTATACGAGGTGTGTTCAAAAAGTATCGCGAATCGTAATTGACAGTTTCTTCGATTGCAAGGGCGTGGTGCATCATGAGTTCTTGCCACAGGGAAGAACGGTCAATAAGGAATATTACCTGCAAGTTATGCGCAATTTGCGCGAAGCAATCCGCCAGAAACGCCCGGATTTGTGGAAAAACAAAAATTGGCTTTTGCACCACGATAACGCCCCTGCTCACACACATCGTTGCTTGTGCGCGACTTTTTGGCCAAAAACAACACACTTATGATGCCGCAGCCACCGTATTCCCCAGATCTGGCCCTCTGTGACTTTTTCTTGTTCCCTAAACTGAAGAAGCCCATGAAAGGACGACATTACGCTTCTCTTGACGAGATAAAGACGGCATCGAAGGAGGAGCTGAAGAAGATAAAAAAATGACTTTTTGAAGTGCTTCTAAGATTGGAAAAACCGTTGGCACAAGTGTATAACATCCCATGGGGATTACTTTGAAGGGGACAAAATAGATATTCATAAATAAATAAATAATATTTGCAAAAACACAAAATTCGCGATAATTTTTGAACACACCTCGTTCAAGCAGAGGCAATTGTCTTACCGCAATTTACTAATATGCTACTCAGCTATCACATAAATAGCAAGCATTGGCAAAAGGTTTCACACCCAAAGCTAGCAGACCCAAACCGCAACACCACCGCTCAAATAGATCTTTTATTTGGCAGCGATCTCATACCACATATAATACACGAAAGTATTGAAAAATTCCAATTCGCAATTCAAAAAATTTTGGGTATTAGAAGAACTCCCAAACCCCACCCCCCCTATCAGTCACAACCCCTGACTACTAACCCAACTACTAGATCAGAAACTGGTCGGTACATCGTACGACTACCACTTAAGCAACAATTTCCTAACACACTCGCCTTAGGTTACTCTAGCACCTCTGCAATACAGCAGTTTCTAAGTATGGAAAGAAACCTACTTGAAAAAGGTAAACTCAAATCTGAATATGATGGTGTGTTAGAAGAATACCTCCATTTAGATCATATGGAAGAAGTAAAAAAAATAAAAAATAGAAAATCGTCAACGGCTTTTTTATTGATAAAATCAGATTTTATACTAAACTTTGACACTTGTTGCCTAGATTTCAGTGTAGAGCGTATAAAACGATCACGAGATTGGAGGCCAATAACTTTAGAAGATGCCTTGGTCACCAGTTTGACTGTTCTCTCGACTGCCACGGTGTGAGAGGGGAATTCACTAAATTTCCATACCTCTGCAGTGTCTCCCGACAGCCCTTTTATGAGTTCTTCGTTAGAAACTGAACAAAGAACTGGTGGAACAGTCAAGGTAATAGTCTTCCAGTTAATCATATCGTAATAATTCTTAGCTTTGAAATTCAGCTTTGGCACTTTATTACATCTAACCCTTCCATTTACAGTTTCAGACTCTGCTTCTCTGGCTGCCAGAAGACGGTCAAGGGCCAACTTTCTGACTTCTATCCGTTCGACAGTCATCATACTAAGGAAAATGTTTTCTGGAAGAGCAAAGAAAGCATTCTGTTGAATGGATGAATCGACAACCTTGCGCAGTTTAGCAGGCAAGTATCTCGACCTTTGAAATGCAGCATAGAGATGGCGCGAGCCATCTTTGATTGAACTGTTGAATCTTATTGAGAACCACAAAGGTGAGTAAACTGTAAGTATGTACTTGACCAAAATCTTTATTTCCTTTGTTGGTTTGTCAGTAGAAATGTATAATTTCAGAATTCTATTTACACAGGTGAGCCAGCGAGATTTGCACATGTTACCTGGATGCATCGACGCTAAATCTGTGGAACATTGACCGGAAATAACAGCTTCTGATATTTTATAGAGACAAGCTTGGTCTCTGCTAAGTTGGGTCGGATTAATAACCTCAGAAGATAATTGGCAGGATGGAGAACTTTCAAATTTGACCACAGGCAACTTCTCATAATCAGGGAGCAGTTTACCTATGTCGCCAGAGATTGTATTTGGACTCTTTGAGACACCATCTATGTGTTCGAAAAGAGCACGAAATGGAAGTTCGTTGAAATGTAGAAGGCAAACAACCCACTGTAATGGCCTACCTATTCTTTCTTCTAGTTTCCGAATGATTCCACCTTTCCAACCTGTGTTCGTGTTGGTGGTCATTGTCAAATAATTTTCCGGCAGAAAAGACAAAGTCGTCTTCTTTTAGAGCTCAAACCTATTGGGTTCTTTAAAAACATTTGTTTAAGAGTCAGAAATTTCTTATGGTATGTGGTGAGCATTTGTACAACTCTGGTGTGTGAAGCTATCGGAATAGATGACTTTTCGAAAGTATTTTCAACCTTTTTTGCAATTATTTCTGTAACCTCTTTACTCCTAGGTTCATAGTTGTCGCCTCGGAGTCGCCCTATACGAAATCTTTCAAACTGATAACACAAAAGAACATCCTGGTAAGTAGGTAACTGGGACTCAGAGAGATTGTACGGATATATGCCAAACACAGGACATTTCTGTCTAAATTTAAATTTAGATACAGACATTTTGAGTTCTGTGTTCTGTTGAGAGAATATAAGTGATAGCACTCGGCGAAATCAACGTCAAGAAGTGTGGCCGCAAGCCGATTTTCACCTTGCGCTGCGGCGCGCCGCATTTTCGCTCGTATCTCGGGAACGGTTCGTCCTACGGCCATGATTACATATACCATTTGGTAGCAAATGACGTGACAAATAACTTTTGTTTTATACATTTTGCCATGCGATGCGTATTTCAGGCGCTAGGTAGCCAATTTCACGATTTTAGGCGAATTTCCGAAATTTCAAGGCCGGAGTTATGGTTGAAGATGCAATCCGATCTCAAAACAAAAAGTTGCATTGGAATCAGGAAGTACTAAGGCAACTTTTCCGCACTATTAGAAATCCCGAATCGAAAAAGTCCGGCATCGACCCACCCTATTGGAGAGGACGTGTCGCGCATCAGAAAAACGGCAAAAGGCGAGATACTCCTGGAAATAAAAAAAGGCGCAAATGACAAACACGGGTACATATGAAAAGGATATATGTAAGGTGTTAGATGATCAGGCACAGATAAGAGCCTTAACCCATGAGGTATCTGTAGAGATCCGCGACCTAGATGAATTAACAACAACAGAAGACATCGCAAATGCAATTCGATCACAAATTAATGAGCTTGGCTTCTTTAGGGAAAGCTCAATTAAAAGCATGAGACAGGCATACGCGGGTACGCAGACGGCGGTGATCAGCATTCCGGTATCGGACGCAGGAAAATTAATTGATGCACGTAAAATCAAGATTGGATGGGTTATATGCCGAATAAGGGAGAAGCCAAATCTTAGGAAGGTCCACACGCGAGAGCACATCCACACACACAAACACATACC
This sequence comes from Bactrocera zonata, assembly GCA_037783105.1. Classification (NCBI taxonomy): domain Eukaryota; kingdom Metazoa; phylum Arthropoda; class Insecta; order Diptera; family Tephritidae; genus Bactrocera; species Bactrocera zonata. The sequence goes on along the minus strand of JBAWJQ010000001.1, from coordinate 11,386,958 downwards.
ACACTGGTCAAAAGGGTCATCGTCCTAGGCTTTTCTACAGTCTCGTTTTGGTCTGCATTCGAAGCCTGCGCATCGCTGTGATCCTCTCGCCTTTTAGATGGTCTTACGTCAAAATAGTTCCGCACATTTGCAAATTAAAAAATCAAATTAAAATCAACTTGTTATTCCGCAATTTAGTTAAAAATCGAAATTAAAACATCGAATCAAAATTAATTGTAATTACCCTCATATTTGTGAAGATTTGTAAAGAGATTAAAATAAATCGAATTAAATTGAATTGAAATACCCTTATATGTATTATTTAAAGAACTGACAATGGTATGTGTGTCAAAGGCAAAAGTGAAGTGGGCACCTACTCAAACATTGCTACTTTAAACACTGGTTTTTCGAGCAAGAAAGGCAAAATAATACTAAAGTAATACGTACCAATATACAAAAATTTATGTGAAAATTTAAAGTAAATCGTGTGAGCGCAGTTATGAAAAAAAATATACAAAACACATATAAATATGCATATATAATACATACAGTACAGTGCTAAAAACTAAAATTCTAAAAAACAAACAAAAATCTTAAGCCGGGCGCGAAATACCATTTCCTATACATCCACATGGGCGCGAAGCTTAACATATACATATGTATAAAATTTAAACTATGTGAAATAACCTAATAAACTGCGGAATCAAACATTAATAAACCTGGAAAACAAAAATTAAAAAAAGGAAAGGAAAGAAAAGGAAAGGAAGGAAAGCCAACCAACACAGGGAAAGTTGCAACTACGGAAAAAGGAAAGGAAACAGAGAGGAACAAGTGGCATGAACTACCCTCATCATCACGAACCGTCACTTACACACACATTTTCTAGTGGACACAGGCTCCGAAGTCTCAGTCTACCCTCACAAACGAGCAACTACCACGAAGATGGCGACAGGTACCAACTCATCGCAGTTAACGAAACACCCGTTAATACTTATGGTGTCGTAACAACCGCTTTAAACATCGGCCTTCGCAGAGCGCTAACATGGCGTTTCCTACTGGCAGATGTGTCCAATCCAATCATTGGCACCGATTTACTTTCACACTACGGCATACTCGTCGATCTCAAAAACCAACGACTCATCGAAGAAACCACACGACTGTACACCTCAGGTACAAATAAAAGCGTGACTGTGAAGTCGATAAAACTCCAACAGCCGAATCAGTCATCAGGATTTTGGCAACTGCTTGCCGGATATCCTAAGACTACACGTCCCGATGGTGAACCAAAACAAATTTCACATACGACGCAACATCATATAAAGACAACACCTTGCATTCCAATCAGCAGTCGGGCTCGGCGATTTGTTCCCGAACGACTTAAAATCGCAAAAGCTGAGTTTCAGAAGATGATCAACTTGGGCATTGCAAGACCATCCGATAGCCCTTGGTCATCACCTCTACATCTGGCGCCCAAAAAGAAAGGCGAATGGCGACCATGCGGCGATTACCGTCGTCTCAACGAACGTACCATACCAGATCGGTACCCAATTCGATGCTTGGAAGATTTTACCGCAAATTGACACGGTACATCTTGCTATTCAACCATCGACCTAATTCGTGCCTTCAATCAAATGTCAGTAGCTGAAGAAGACGTCCACAAAAAGGCTATAATCACACCGTTTGGTCTCTTCGAGTTTCCATTTATGACCTTCGGACTCCGAGACGCAGCTAAGACCATTCAACGCTTCATCGATGAGGTAACCCGAAATCCGCCTTTCGTTTTGGCATACTCGCGCCATTCAACACGTCACTGGAAGGTCCTAAAATTAATGGAAAAACTCCAATAAACTGGACAACATCGCTTGAAAACGCATTTACAAACTGCAAGAAAGCTCCCGCTAACGCAACACTTTTAGCACACCCGGACAACAATTCCGAGTGGGCCATCTTTTCAGACGCATCTGAATGCGGAATTGGTGCCGCGCTTCAGCAACGTATTGGCGAACATTGGTAACCGATTGCAGTCTTTAGTCGGAAACTTGCACCATCTGTCCAAAAACGATCGACCTATGATCGTCAACTCAACGCAGTGTACGAAGCAGACAAAATTTTCCGTCATATCTTTGAGGGACGACACATCGCAATCTACACTGATCATAAAACCTTAATGCACGCATTCAAACATAAGCACGAACGCGCTTCTCCATGGCAATTTCCACGACTTGATTAAATCGATCAGTTTACCACCGATATACAGCACATATCCGGTTCCCGCAATGTCGTCGCAGTTACATCCGAAGAACTTGGATGCGCTCAAATCAACGACGCAGAACTTCAACAACTACTTAACAGCTCGAATACACCATTAGAGCTACGCAAAATTAACAGCAATACCACGGACATTTCTATATACTGTCACATATCTACAGGTACAGTACGTCCGTTCTTTCCCAAACAACTAAGACGGCGAATTTTCGAGACTCTTCATTCAGTCTCACACCCTGGCCGCCGAGCTACAGGACGCCTTATCACAAAAAGATATGTTTGGCGATCAATCAACAAGTATTGCATCACGTGGACCAAAGCATGCATTCAATGCCAACGCAATAAAATTTCACGTCATACAATTTCAACCATCGACACCTTCGCGTCGATTTGAACATATTCATATAGACTTGGTGACATTCCCGCTTTCAAAAGGACACACCAAATGGCTCACAATAATCGACCGATTCACACGCTATCCAGCAGCCGCACCACTTATTGACGGCACAGTTGACCGAGTAGCACTCATGCAAACTTGGATTTCCTACTTTGGAGTCCCACTTCGAATAACAACCGACCTTGGAGGACAATTCGAGTCAGACTTTTTCAGGAATCTCGCTGATCTCCTTGGTTTTAAACATCAACGAACAACAAGTTATCACCCACAATCAAACGGACTTATCGATTGCTTTCACCGACAACTCAAATCATCCCATCTTTGCCACAACGATAGTTGGTACGATGCACTCCCTGCAGTTATCTTAGGAATACGGGCTGCATTCAAAGAAGAGGTCCAAGCCACACCAGCAAAAAATGTTTTAGGTGAGTCAGTCCGACTCCCGGCTGAGTTTTTAACACCATCAAATAAATCAATCGAAGCACCTGAACTCGTTAAAATGCTAAGAAAAGCGTTTCAAAATCTAACGCCTACGCCTGTTTCTCATCATAACCGAGAGAAAATCTTCATTTCAAAGGATCTCGCAAACTCAACGCACGTTTTTATTCGAAACGACAAAGTCAAACAATAATTTTCATCACCTAATGATGGACCATTCCCAGTTATGGACAGATATGAAAAATACTACAAGGTGCTATTATATGGAAGGCCTGCACATATATCCATCGATCGGCTTAAACCAGCTTATCTTTGTAGTGACGATATCGAGCATCTACAATGCAATCCGTCTGGACATAACTTATGCAACACAACTACAAGCGACACAAATCCAGACCTTTCAACTACAAAAAAAATAACAAAACCAAACATATGTACATATATGGACAATAGTCACCACTTACATATGCACATACCTATTACATACCGAAACAAAGTGGGAAACAAAATTAATGCAACATACACCCACATGTATGTACAAGCAGCATTATTAAAATTTTACATATTAACAAAAAGTGTATACCTGCACTTCAACGATTTTCTATTTCCGCGGTATCCGTAGGGGACACACACGTATACACACATACATACGGCATACGGGAGTGGAGGTTGCGGTATAAGAGCCAGCAAGACCGTTGAAACTCCTGCGACAGTGGGTGAATCGACACCGCCTCTTGAAGTATGTGTCTTCCGCAACATGCAAACGCATGTTGTGTAATAAAAAAAAATCCAGGCGCGACGGACCCATAATGGGCGGCTTCCTGGTCAGCGTTTGTTCACCATGTTAGGTGCGGCTGATATTACAACGTGACCGGTTCACAGCGCGGCGCACTGGGAGTCCCTGGATAACTTAACAGCGATGTCTCCGCTGTTAGGATAAAAAGGGTGATGTGAGCTTGCTCTGCCGAGGTGTTAGCCGCGTGGTGTATCAGTAAACAGCCACTTCGGTCCCTGGTCAGGGAGTGTGCATTGGCCGCAGGAGTAGTAGCCTGCGTTGCCCCGGGCGAGCGCCGGTCCGTCCGTGTTTTCCGGGACTTGTAAAGCGAAGGACAGGCCTCAGGGAACTGGGGTAGGAGCATAGTCTCCGAGGGTACACCCGTGCCTGTCTATTTCGGCCCACCCCCCTACACACGATGCGCTGTGAAAAACAAACCAATGGAGAATAATTTGAGAAAATACACCAAAACCAATAGCAGCAGTGTACCTCACTGCATGATGAGCAACGGCACTCAAAGCCCTGGCAGCATGTTTCTAGAAACTGATTTATCCAGGGAAACGTCGACGATTAGCAGATCTAGCGAAGTGGATCCATTCAAACGTGCACCAAGATTGATGCGTTCACCAAAACAAGCGCTAGTTGTTCAAAAACCTGTAAGAGCGAGGTCGTCACCACCCGCACTGCAAGACAGCTCGCCTCAACCGGAACCAACGCAACCGAAATGTGACACTATGTCGGAACTAGGAGACATGATCAAGAGGCTAACAGAAGCAATGAAACTGCCTCAAAGATCGATTAATAACCAGATCCGTGACCTACTTACATCGGTCACAAGACTCCACGCACGCGCCCAAAGCGAGTACAACAGAGTCAAGGAAAGCAGGCGACATGCCTCCCTAAGGCTTACAGGAACAGACTCAACGCCGAAAAGACCCCGCGAGGATGAGCAGCTGACGCGAAAGACCCCGCCTAAAAAAATAGCCATCCAAGAGGAAGTCCAAAAGAGGAGCACCGGGTGCAAGAGGAATGATGGAAACATTCCTATAAAAGATCGGAAGGAAGAGGAAAAGGGAGATGAATGGAAACAGGTGAAACGAAAAACACCAAACCCGATTAAAAGGGCTGTTTTTGCTCCACGTCCGAGGCCCGATGCAATTATCATTGCGCGCACGAGAAACATGTCATACAGCGATATGCTTAGAGCCGTCAAAAAGGAAGATGCTCTGAAAGAGCTTGGCGAGAACGTTTCGCGGATTCGGAAAACGGCAAAAGGCGCAATACTGCTTGAAATGAAGAAGGCCCAGATGAAAAACACGGGAGCATATGAAAGAGAGATATGCAAAGTCCTTGGCGACCAGGCGAAAATCAGAACCTTAACCCACGAGGTATCAGTGGAGATTAGAGACCTGGATGAAATCACCACCAAAGAGGACATAGCGTTGGAAATACGCTCACAAATTAAAGAGCTGAGTTCCATTGATGTAAATGCCATCAAAACGATCAGACAGGCATACGCGGGCACGCAGACGGCTGCTTGACGCTCATAAGCTAAAGATTGGATGGGTGGTCTGCAGAATAAGGGAAAAGTCGAACCTCAGAAAGTGTTTCAGGTGCCTGGAATACGGTCATCTGGCGAGGGCATGTACGAGTGAAGCACATGTTATGCCAAATGTGGTGAAAAGGGACATTTCGCAAAGGAATGTGACAAGAGCCCATCGTGTGCAGCATGCAAAAGCAGCGGGAAAAAAGAGACCGGACACCGGATCGGAAGCTGGAAGTGTCCACTGTATCAAGCGGCGTGTAAAAAGACAAAATGAGAGTTATCCAAATCAACTTAACCATTGCGAAGCGGCTCAAGGGCTGCTGAAACAAACAATATTCGAAAAAAAGATAGATGTGGCGATAGTGTGTGAGCAATACAAAAACATAAATGCTGGCACGTGGATCTCCGACAAGGAAAAGAAAGTTGCTATATGGGCCTGTGGGGGCAACGCCTTGCAAGATAAGCCGCTTCTAGGAAGATCTTACTAAACACGAGCGAAAATAGGTGGCATTTATTTTTACAGCTGCTATATTCCCCCTAGTGTGCTGCATGGAGACCATGAAAGAATTCTCGATGAGCTAGTACGAGACGCCCTTACTACCACACCAAACGTGATAGCAGGCGACTTCAACGCATGGGCAATTGAATGGGGTAGTAGCTACACAAACAGACGGGGTAATGCTCTACTCAAAGCGTTTTCTGTGTTAGACGCCGTGCTGCTCAATACTGGCAGTAGAAATACTTTCGAAAAGAATGGACGGGGATCGATAATAGACACCACATTCGCCAGCAGCACGCTAGTTCGATCTGCAAACTGGAAGGTGTGCGACTTCTACACACATAGCGACCACCTGGCCATCTTGCTGGAAATCCGCAAACAAACACAAACTCGATCCAGCGTAAAAAAATTGCGGAACAAAGGATGGAAGGTGGAAACGTTCGATGAAGAAACTATCAAACTTATGTTAGATGGGAACATAGATGGTGCGATCAACGTTGACCGACAAGCTGAAAACTGGTGAAGCACATAAGCAAAGCCTGCGATGCTGCTATGTGTAGAAAAAGGCACAAAATAACCCAAAGGCCTGCATATTGGTGGAACGAGGAGATCAGCACATTGAGAAGCGAATGCCATAAAGCGAGACGCCTCTGCCAAAGGAGCCAAGGTACGCCACACCATACAAAATTGCGAGAAAGTTCTAAAAGAAAACGTAAAGAACTCAAAAGGGCAATCAAAAGAAGTAAGTCTTCGAGTTTTAAAGAGCTATGTGAAAAGGTAAACGAGAATCCATGGGGTGATGCTTATAAAATAGTGATGGCGAAAATCAGAGGAGGAAAAAGTCAAGCACCAACCTTTCCGATCCTCCTACGATACCAACCATGATGGAATCTGCAATTGTAGGCGAGAAGGAGGTAATGGAAGTGGCAGAGAGATTTGGCAACACAAAGGCTCCAGGACTTGATGGCATCCCGAACAAGGCACTGAAAATTGCCATCAGCCATAAAAAGGAGGCATTCGCCGAACTCTACACACGATGTATGAATGAAGGAATTTTCCAGAAAGTATGGAAGAAACAGCGGCTGGTTCTTCTACAAAAGCCAAAAAACCGGCTGGAGAGCCGAGTGCGTATCGCCCACTCTGCATGATCGACACGATGGCAAAAATACTAGAAAGATTGATTTGCACACGGCTAGATAGAACGCCACCTAGAAGAAGAGTCTCCTGGGTTATCTGAAAACCAATTTGGATTCAGAAGGCATCGGTCCACTTTAGACGCAGTTGGAAAAGTGACGGACATTGCGGCCAAAGTCATAGAGGGCACCAGATGGATGTTTGGTGATAAAAAATACTGCGCTGTTGTTACGCTGGACGTGGAAAACGCTTTTAACTCGGCATACTGGCCACATATACTGAGAGCATTAGAGGCAAGAAACACCCTGGGGTATCTTCTGAGGATAATTAGCAGCTATCTGTCTGACAGACTACTGTTGTACGATACCGATGAAGGTCCAAAAACCTACACGGTGACAGGTGGAGTACCACAAGGCTCCGTACTAAGTCCACTACTTTGGAATGTGCTGTACGACGGGGTGTTACGATTACCGCTACCAAGTAGCACAGATAACTGGCTATGCGAACGATATTGCCGTAACGATCGTAGCTAAAGAACTCTTGCAGATACAGAGCATATGCAATGAGACCGTGTCGAAAATCAAAGACTGGCTTACGAGTAACAAGCTGCAGCTTGCAGGTGAAAAAGCAGAGGCGGTCACATTGAACATTGATGGGTATAACGTTGTAACGCAAAATTCTTTGAGGTACCTTGGCGTTATGATCGATACGAGGCTCAATTTCAAGGCGCATATTGAAAAGGCCTGTGGTAAGGCGGCTAAAGTGACTGCGGCCCTGTCGAGGATCATGGGAAGCATTGGTGGCCCAAGTCAAAGAAGGAGAGCTCTGTTGGCCCCATATGGGGGACAGCCCTGCATCAAAAAACTTGTGTAAATATGGCAAAGGCTGCGTCCAGGTTATGTGCCCTGAGAGTTGCCTGTGCGTTTAGAATGGTGTCGCACGAGGCAAGTGCTATCATATCTGGTCTTATGCCACCGGATATAATGGCCTCTGAATTACGTAGAGTCTACCGCAAAACCAAAGCAATGAATAGGCGCCTAACGGTGGTCGAGCGTAAACAGGAGAGGAAGTCAAGTCTCGATGAGTGGCAAAAGCAATGGGATGCGGCAGATAAAGGAAGATGGACCCATGGATTAATTAAGAATGTATCAGCCTGGATTGACAGACAACACGGGGAGACAGATTTCTACCTAACGCAGTTCTTATCGGGCCATGGCTGCTTCAGGGAATACCTACACAAATTTGGTCACGATGACGAAACACAATGTTCCTTCTGCGGAAATGCCGCAGAAAACGCAGAGCACGTCTTTTTTACCTGCTCCAGGTATGTAGTAGAGAGAGAGACCATAGAAACGCTGACAAATGAAAGCATTACGCCCGACAACATAGTGAGTGACATGCTGCGATCACAGCTGGTGTGGGCTAAAATGAGAGAGTGGGCCGCAATAGCGCTCCTAGAACTTAGAACAAAACAAAGGCAGCGAAGAAGCATAAGACCACATGAATAACTCGAGCGGTAGGTCGTGAAGAGGCAGTTATCGCCCAGCTTGGTCCTGCAAAGTAGTGCCTAACGGCGGTCCCGAAGGTCCGAATATAAGCTACAGCAGCCGGATTTAAGGGTTTAGTACGTAGGCATACTGGCTCGCAAGTCCAGAATAGTTAATTATTACTGTCTGGGCGTGGTCCCGAAAGAGGTGTACCCTAGCGGACAATATGAATCGTGCATGCTACCAGTCCCACCCTGGTAGTATCTTTAGATGATTCCCCCTTCGGAAACAAAAAAAAAAACAATTTGCCTATGCCGGTATATACAACGTATATAGGGTACAAAATTAAATTAAAATTTCACAACTTATCGAAAATAATTACAAAATTTCGAAAAATAAAGCGGTAAATGCAAAATTTTAATTTATTAAAAGTTTTAAATTTTGCTAATTAAAAAAAGAATTTACGGTCAAAATAAAACAAAAAATTTAGGAGTTGGTAGAAAAAAAAGCATACATACGTATTAGCATTTTCAAGTGTTCACACTACATATATATTCAAAAACCAAATCGACACCTGTCCAGCAATACCCCTTGTTCTCGTTAAAGTGCAAGCAAGCAGGATTGCAAACAAAAAAAAATATACGCAAGTATTTACTAACGAGTACGAGGCATTAAATAAAATCAAAAAAAAAAAAAAAAAACTAATAGCTAAACACATAAGCACCGGGAATAAGCAAAACGAAATACGCCTTCGTTATTTCATACATTGCGTATACACCAAAAATAAAAACTTTTTATCTTAAAGATTTCGCACGTACTTATTATTATCAGAAGTACACTGAGAGAATTTTTTTCTCATATTTTCAATTTTATCATAGTATCTAAATAAACGGAGATTCTTAGGAATCTAAATCAATACAATATCATAAAGTACAAAAAATTATTGCAGAAGAGCCCATGTACACCTGCTGACGCTACGCGCTCAAAGCAAGGTGCTACAAAGCAAAACAAGCTGAAAGATATTTCATATACTAAGTTCATTGCTGAGAGTGACAGTCTAATTCGATACTGCACTCGATTTTCATCTTCACCGCTTCAAGACAATTCTGAATCGGTATTAGAAATCAAAAAAGAAAATCTGGGCAATTTCTGGACACGTGTCCAAGGTGCGTATGACGCAATTGTAGAATCCGACGAATCAGATCTACCTGAAAATTTCAAATCTTCAGCATACTCCAAATATGCAAACTGCTTAGACCAGTACGAAGAGAATAATAGTCAACAAACAAGCCATAATGTAAATGAATTTACCAAAATATCAGAATGAAATAGGGGAAGAATTTATAAAACTTCAATCCACTGTTTCAAATTGCTTGTCAGTTCTAGCGGCACAGAATATTCCCACAGGCAATTGGGTCCCCATTCTGGTAAATATATGCACATCCGCATTACCAGAAAAATCGTTACTTTTGTGGGAGCAATCGCTCTCATCACGAAGAAAGTGCCCAACGTGGCAACAAATGAAAGATTTCTTAACTACCCAATATGAAATTGCAGAAAGGGTAGATAAAAAAATTATCAGAACTAAACACGTTCAACACAATTTAAACCGAAGCTCCATTAAACCCCAAGCGAGTAACAAAAACAACTTAAATCGTAGGTTTTTCAAAACATAATCGTTCACATCCGAACAAAACAAACATACGTCATGCGAACTGTGTAAAAGAGGGCACAGGCTGAAATCTTGCGATAAATTTAAAAAACTAAACATTAACGAAAGAAACAATTTCGTAAGAACAAAAAAATTATGTACCAACTGTTTGTCAGATGCGCTCAAAGGTTGCGAAAGCAAATTTAATTGCATTTATTGCCATAAACGACATAACTCAATGATTTAAATTACAAATTTTTCCAGCTTTGCTTAAAATAACGCTAATGTTAAAAGAGCTGCGGGATTAGTTGCAACAGCAAATCCCGACTTCAAAATTCCGAAAATTGCCAAGAAGTACCATGCTGCTCAAAGGCTTTAAAAACTCAGACGTATTGTTACCCACAGTAGTGGTCTAAACTTAGAGCCTTAATAGACCAAGGGTCCCAACGATCATTTATAGCTTCTAGGGCACAAAACAGGCTACAGTTGGCAACAAAACTAACTAATTTTGAAATTACGGGAATGGGCGGAAGAGTAGTACAAAACTCAAACAAAATCTGCCCCATTACCCTTATTTCCCCCCAAACGGATAAGCGCATACAAGCAGAAGCTATTGTCTTACCGCAACTAACAAACATGCTTCCAAGCTATCATATAAATAGCAAGCATTGGGAAAAGGTTTCACATCTTAAGTTAGCAGACCCCAACTGCAATACTCCCGCTCAAATAGACATTCTATTAAGCAGCGATCTCATACCACAAATCATTCTCGAAGGTGTTGAAAAAATTACAAAAACACTTCTGGCGCAAAATACCATTTTCGGGTGGGTCCTAAGCGGACTAGTTGCGGAACCAGTCACAACAATGACAACTCAAGTTGAGGAAATTTCAAACGAGTACCTCAATACACAACTGAAAAATTTTGGGAGTTAGAAGAACTCCCCCTCATATTAGTCACAACCCCCGAAGATCGATATTGTGAGGATTTTTACAAATCCACAACTTCTCGATTAGATAATGGCCGGTACGTACGACGACCACCACTAAAGCCAGAACTCCCCACACACTCGCCTTAGGTCATTCCCACACCTCTGCTATTTAACAGTTTTGAAGTATGCAAACAAACCTACATAAAAAAGGCGAGCTAAAACCAGAATACGATAGGGTTTTAGAAGAATACCTCCATTTAGATCACATGGAGGTAGTCAGCCTTGGCGAAAAAAATTATAAAAAGTAAATACTATGTTTTTTACCTGCCACATTATGCAGTAGTAAAGCCAGACAAACGACAAAGGTAAAAGTTGTCTTTAATGCATCAATATCTTTAAGTTCGGGGAAAATGTATAACATTTTATTTACGGGATCCACGTTTCAGCCAGATTTAATGCTCCTCATATTAAACTGGCATATATACAAATACGTTTGCAATGGGAATGTCGAAAAAATGTATTGACAAATAGTCGTACATAAAGATTATCAAGATTTTCAGCGAATTATTTTCCGAAAAACTTCCAATAGTCCACTACGGGACTATAAATTATAAACAGTTACCTTTGGCGTCAACTGTGCCCCATACCTAGCCACTCGTACACTCCACAAACTGGCAGAAGACACAAAGTCAGAATTTCCTCTGGCAACACAAGTCTTGAAAACACAAACGGATGTAGACTATATTCTGTCTGAAAGCCACAGTCTTCCATAGGCATACGAGTCAGTAGCACAAGTGACACAGGCTCTCAATACAGCAGGGTTTCCATTAGAAAACACCTCATATTTTAAAGGACATACCTATAGAAAATCTATTAGACACTAATATCCTTAAATTCGAAAAGGAAAGCACAACAAAAGCCTTGGAGATACAATGGATTGCGATATCTGACAAGTTTTCATACACTAATGAGTCAATATCCACACTATCAGCTATAACAAAAAAGCAAATTTTATCCTCGGTGGCAAAACTTTTCGACCACGCAGGCTGGCTTTTGCCAATTGTGATACAAGCAAAAATTCTAATACAAGAATTATGGCTAAACGGAACTGACTGGGATGAACAAGTGAAACCACTTCGTTTAGAAAAGTGGTCCCAGTTCGCAAGTAATCTGAGTGATATCTCACGGATACAAATCCCACGACGGATAAATTATGCCACAGAGCACAAAGTCGAAGTACATGGCTTCTGTGATGCCTCTGAAAAGGCATATTGTACCACCATTTATGTGCGCACACAATCCGACACAGCGACCACCAGTCACCTTCTAGTAGCCAAGGCAAAGGTGGCTCCGCAAAAATCAATAAGTCTGCGACGACTGGAATTATGTGGCGAGCTACTACTATCCATGGTGCAAACGCATCTAAATATGACCAAATATAAATTCTATCTCTAGTATGACTCCAAAATTGTATTAGCCTGGTTAGAAAAACCTCCTCGTGCATGGAAGACGTATTCTTATTTCCAATCGAACGTCTCAAATCCTTGATATAGTGGGATCAACCACTTTGCGACACGTAGCCAGTGCTGAAAATCCTGCCGATCCAGGTCTAAGAGAGTGAAAGCCTCTGCACCTTGCCACCACCACTCTTTGGTGGAATGGTTCTCGATGGTTAACAGAATCCCCCGATTCTTTGCCACGATCGCCCATGCGCAACAAAATTGACCCAGAAAGTCGAAAAATCGACTCCTTCCACTCGACATTAGATGATACTGACATCTTTGAGCGATTTTCACCATACCCTTGAGCACTCAGGGTAATCGCTTACATGTTAAATTTCATCAAGCGATTCAAAATTAGAGTGAAGGGAGAGCCCACGCTGTTCTCCCAAGGCGATACATTGACACACCTAGACCCAGAAAAGGCAAAGATCGCTCTTACCACTTATACTCAGTTCCGCCACTTCAGCTGCGAGATGTCACTACTAAGAGAATCGAAGCTGATTGACAAAAAGAGCTCTCTCTTAGTACTAAATCCATTTCTGGATACGAAAGGTCTGCTTCGTGCTAATGGTCGGCTTGCCAACTCAAGCCTGACATATAACGAACGCCAATCAGAGATATACCACATCCGTACCAGAGATGTCACGACTTGCAACATTGCTACTCAAGTATATACAAATACTAATGTTGCACGCGGAACATCGCTTAATGTAACATATAATCCGCCAAGAGTTCTATATTCCTCGACTTAAGCCTCAAATTAAAAAGTGAATTTCCATGTGCAAGATCTGCACTATGCACAAACAGAAGATGAGGACGCAGATTATGGCAGCATTCCACCGGAATGCTGCAACTTCGCTCTGCTTTTCATTATTACAGGTATCGATTTTGCTGGGCCTTTTCAGATAAAGGCGTCCATGCTAAGGTCTCCCACATTAATGAAAGGCTACGTGGCTGTCTTTGTCTGTTTTACGACAAAAGCAGTGCACTCGAGCTTTGTACTAATCTGCCGCTTTTCTCGCGGCATTTGCTCGCTTCGTCTGACGACGCGGTTTTCCATCCAAACTTATGAGCGACAATGGAAAAACCTTTATCGGGGCTCAAAGAGCCACAGAAAAACAGTTTTTGGACTTTATTAAACAAGTCTCCCCTGAGATTGTACAAAAGTACGCTCGACAAGGCATTAAGTGGCAATTCATCTCCCTAAGAGCTCCTCATATGGGTGGTTTATGGGAATCAGCTGTAAAAAGCTTCAAATCCCACATTAAAAAGGTAGCTGCACTACACATTTAATTTCGAAAAATTTACAACACTATTTATTGGCATTGAAGCCGTTCTCAATTCACGGCCACTAACAACACTCTCGCAAGATCCCCAGGGTACTTTCTCAAGGGAGCAGCCATTCTAGCACCATCTGAGCCAGGCGTGGAGTCGCTATCCTTATTAAATCGATGGGAGAGAATTAATATTCTCCATCATAATTTCAGTCGCAGATGGAAAGAAGACTATTTAAAGGACCTCCACAAGAGATATTGATGTAAAACATCAGAAAATGCGCCAAAGCTTGGAGATTGTGTACTTATTAACGACGATTGTCTCTCACCTTTCGAATGGCCACTTGGCCGTATAAAAAAGCTCCATTATGGCTCAGACGGTCACATCCGGGTAATTGATCTCCGTACTCAAAGCGGAATTCACACCAGACCGCTGGTTTAATTATGCTTTCTACCAACCGCGGATAATAGCGAAAATCTGATACTAAATAATCCGAACATAATGCGGAAACACAAACAAAAATCAATCAAACAATGAATATAGATCAATAAAACAGCAACCCGCAACAAACCGTTAACAATAACAATAAATATTACAGAAAAGGTCGGTCAATACGACGAACCACTCATGCCATATAACGTGGCACAATCGCACATTCCATTTATATACTACCATGTAAATATTTTCAAATACCATTTTTTACAGAGATCAAGATGGAAGTGGACTGTGCTACTATCTATGTGCGCACACAAAGTAACACCACGATCACAAGCCACTTATTAATACCAAAGCAAAGGTGGCACCTTTAAAAACTATAAGTCTCCCACGACTTAAGCTATGTGGCGCCCTACTACTTTCCAAATTGGTAGCCATGGTGCAAATGCATTTAAACATGACATAATTCAAACTATATATGTAGTCCGATTCTGAAATTGTACCAGCCAACATGTATGGAAGACGTATATTTCTAACCGTACGTCTCAAATATTTGACGTAGGGGATCAGCCACTTGGCGTCACGTAGCCAGTGCTGACAATCCTGCCGATCTAGGTACAAGAGGGTGCAAGCCACTGCACCTTGCCACTACCACCCTCTATTGGAATGGCCCCCGATGGTTGATAGAATCTCCTAATTCTTGGCCACAATCCCCCATGCGCAACATTATCGCCTCAGAAGGTCGAAAAATCGCCACCTTTCACACATTAATGGATGATGTCGACATTCTTGAACGATTTTCATCGTTTCAAAGAGCTCTCAGAGTAGTTTCTTACATGTTCAAATTTATCGAGCAACTCCAAAGCAAAGTCAAGAGATCACATAATTTCCCATGCAACACAGTGACGCACCTAGAATTACAAAAGGCAAAGATCACACTAATCGCATATACACAAGCGCGCTACTTCAGCCGCGATATATCACTACTAAGAGAATCGAAGCCGATTGATAAAAAAAAAAGCTCGCTCTTAGTTCTAAACCCATTTTTGGACACGAAAGGTTTGTTTCGTGCTAATGGTCGGCTTGCTAATTCAAGCCTAACATACAATGAACGCCACTCATAATCACCATTTGCCATATTAGTCCTCAATTACATCCACATCTTAATGCTACACGCGGAACATCGCCTCATGCTTCATATGGTACGCCAGGAGTATTATATCTCTCGTCTTAAGCCGCAAATCAAAAAGTGCAACTTCACGTGCAAGATTTGCACTATGCACAAACAGAAGATGAGAACGCATATTATGGCAGCACTTCCACCTGAACGCTGCAATTTCGATCTGCCTTTCACCACAACAGGTGTTGATTTTGCTGGGCCTTTCCAAGTAAAGGCGTCCATGTTAAGATCTCCCACTCTCATGAAATTCTATGTGGCTGTCTTTGTATGTTTCACGACAAAGGCAGTACATCTTGAGCTATGTAGTAATCTGACGACGGAGGCTTTTCTAGCGGCATTTGCTCGCTTCGTCGCTCAACGAGCCACAGAAAAGCAATTTGTGGATTTTTTAAAACAAGTGTCACCCGACATCGTACAAAAGTACGCTCCTCAAGGTATCAATTAGCAATTTATACCCCCAAGCGCATCTCATATAGACAGGACGGCAATAGCGGGTGGACTAAAGTCTGCAATTTTTCTAAATTTGTTTGTGCTCTTCATCATTTTGCGATTTTATTATCAATTGTAAGGGACATACATATGTCGTGACAAATAAATTATTGTCTTCCAAATTATTATTTTCAAATTTCTGCTTATATTCCGACCGGAATTGCCATCAAAGCCACATATTCCTATTGATAGTAGGTTATTAGAGGGCTCATTCCGTTCATTAATTACATTTGTGAGGCAATGTAGTGCAATAATCTTTTTTTTTATCTCAACTTCAACATCAGATTCTGAGGCGTGTATAACTTAATGCCGACAATCGAAATCTCGAAATTTAGAATCCCGACACTCAAAATACCGACAAATTAAAATACCGAAAAATCAAAATACCGACAAATCACAATCCCGGCAAATCAAGAAAAGGTGGCGTTGTTCGTTCGAGGGCCTGCGGCCTTCGGCCACGAATACGCTCAGGATCATAACCCTTAGTCAGTAGAATTCTCTTTCTGTGATAAAATATTTTTCACATGTCGGTATTTTGATTTGTCGGTGTTTTGATTTAGCTGCATATTTAAATTTTGTCGGTATTTTTATGTGTCGGCATTTTGAATTTCGATATTTTAAGTGTATCCCGATTCTGAGACCTTTATTTGCTCAGGATAACTGTTTTTCCTTTAAAATGTTATCATAGCGGGGTAAAAAGTTAACATCAAGTTTTTTGTTAACGAAACTTCTAATAAGTAGATATGGAAGCTTTATTAAATTTGCTTTGGTGATAAGTGATATTTCTTCACACATTTTCTAAACACCAAATATACTATATGATATGATATGATGTGCCTAAATAAAATACGTATAAAGCAAACATTTGATAAAAGTGAGAAAATGATAAAATTAAAACCAAAGCTCAATATGTATATATATATATGATGAATAAAAACATAAAAAACATTAAAACATGCACGAATACACATACACGTAAATACAAAAAATTATAAAAAATAACACACAAAAATGGCATGCCGGATAGAAAAACATGAATAACAAAGAAAGTTGCAAAAAGTTGCAGCTGAAATCAATAGCATAGACTTACAAAACATTAACTAATATAAACAAACTTCATTCATTTGAGGGCGAGACAGGGACCACAATTTTTTGTATACCTGAAATCGATGTATAAAGAAAAACATAGCACTCAAAAGGGCTCTTATAAAACAATTGTTTTAAAGTAATAAAACAATATATTATTACATAAAAACTACTTTGTTATATAACATATACATTTATTCTCAATACACATTTCGATTTATAGGGATTAAGCACGATTTTATATTGCAATTTAAATTATTATAAGAGATAATTTTTAAGCTATTTTCACTGCACAGTTCGCTTGTTTCTATTGTCTCACTTCCCGCGCTCTTCGTAGCCCCCTACGAATGGGATAAAGCAAAAATGTATTTACCGTTAGTTTTGTTAGTGTTTTAAGAAATAGCTTTGATACAAAGAGCGGTAAAATTCAAACTTTTATTTTTTTATTTTGGCCTATGAAATCGACCAGTGTGCGACGGTCACATACAAGTCGTGGATCTCCGACGACCGCAAACCCGAAAACTGCAAAAAATAAACCGATATTGTCGCGACACAATAAACGAATGAAATGAAAACAATAAGATACGAGAAGTACGCCAATAACAAACCGTCAAAAAATAACAAATTGCCAAAAAATAACAAACCGTCAAACAACAAACAAAGAAAACTAACACAAAACGGTCGATCAATACGGCGACCCATTCATACCACATATCGTGGCACGATGGCCCATATCTAATTGTATGATAGATTTGTAATCAATAATCTTCTCTAAACAGATCTTTATGGATATAGATATACCAGTCGCAGCCACGCCAACCGCTCGGGCCGCTACTAATGTGCCACGCATCGGGCCTACACCAGCGCTCCCAACTGTGGTTGCAACAGCACCGGGTGCCGCCCCGGCAACTGCACCGGCAACCACGCCGGGACTTGTACCTGCAACCGCGCCTGCAGCGGTGCTTTCACCCGCACCTCGTGGTGGCACAAGATGACCACCGACCATCTGTCGACGCCCACATCGTTTGCACTATTGTGGCATATTTAGGGGTATGCGACCCTTGCAACGGCAGCAAGTTGCAAGGCACACGGGCATTGCCTGTCGCATACTTGTATGATTCCAGAGTGTGAGTCGCGGGGGCTGTGCCAAATATGCCATAGGTCGCATCATACGCTGCTACGTCGCAGCTCGTCACGCGAAGTGAATCCACCACCCATTCATCGCGCCGCGGAACCCGATTTCAACCCGCAGCTCGTGGCGCTCACCAGTGGACCGGAACCTCGTTGCGGCGTCGACAGCCTGGACCACCATCTCGTCGATCTACGGGTCTGAGCTGCGTTGTGGCAAGGCTGCAACAGCTGCAGCGTCTTCTAGGCTAAATAGTCGTTTAGGGGGGCCGGGATGGCTAAATGAGCTTCTGCTCCTCCCTCCTAATATAATACCTCTACATCACTAAAATTATACACCACCTATTTACACCACACTACACATCCCATACTCACATCGGCATCATACGAACCATCATCATCTACACCGTACTTTCCACACCACACGCATGAGGACACCAAACATAGTTAACAAAAGGGACCGACGGACGGCGCCGGTCTCTTTTGCTCTCGGTCCGTGCGCATACATGCTAATAACTTACACTTCAATTTTCCGAATAATTTTTCGAATTCGTCAAAGGTGAGTGCCGGGAGTTCCTATTTTACGGAAAAATATACAAAGGGCAACAGCAGTTTTCAAGGTCTTCAGAGTTCTGTCGGCACGGGTTAACGTTGACGTATGTACGGAAAAAACAGTCTTCAATTTTCTTCTGTACCGTGAGAGCTCACGTTTGACTCTGCTCTTATTTATTTAAATTTCTTTCCTCGATACATTTCTTAATTCTAATCTATGTACATATGTATGTAGGTATAAGTGTTTATGCTGAGTGTACAATGTACATATACATACATGTGTAAATAAGTATTCTATTTTTATTGTATACTTCAGATACCAACGCATTGATATTTTACTACTTTTTAGAATTACTGTGTGACTAAATGCATCTAACGCATTTATACACATACGTACACACCATAGATATTCTGTTAACAGTTGCTGCTTGTGTACATTAGTATTTGGAGTATGTAAGTTTGTATTAGTTTTATGTACATATGTATGTATATACTAATTTATGAGATTCATTCAATAAGCAATGATTTTCACATTTTTATGAGCAAGTTTCATATTACAATTTTGTTCCTTATCATTTCACTTGACATTTAGTGGACTGTATTTTCTTTTTATTTCATTTATTTTTTACATGTGTATATTTATGTATTAATGTACTTGTGTCACAAATATAATTTTCTATATATAATTCTATCTTAAGAAATAAAGTGTCATATTCATATATTTATGAACATTCTGCCAGGGGCCAAAGTTGTATTTCAACATAACTTATATATTCTACTTTACTATAATTATTATTTTTAATCAACATAACTTATATATTCTATTTTACTATAATTATTATTTTTAATTACATCTAACTGGAAGTTCAAATGGAACAGTTACAGTTCTTGTTTCATAGCTTGATCTTATACGAGTATATAAAATAGTAATAATTAACGCTATTATTAAAACTAAAGTTAGCGAAACGTGACTACTTATGTGATGAAAATTTATACCTTTTAATTTAATGTTTTTTTTTTAAGGAGTTCTATTTCCTGTTTCATATATAAAAAGCTTGGGAATTGTTTATTGATGTTGAACCAAAGAGCATTATTTGTTGTTCTGGGATATCTTCAAAATCTTTAAGCCAAGAAGAGGATAGCAATCCTTTATTGATTTCTGATTGTACGTGATGAGTTGCTGTTACAGTTACTCCTTCATGTCGGGCTTGACTAGGGATTTCCATATACATTTCTTGATTGTTATCACATTCTTGATATATCATTGCTTTGCTAAATAATTTATATAGCCAACGATTTTATTATTAAAGATTCTGCTTTTATTTCTGGAATAATTATATTACCTTTGTATTTTATTGGAAGTGGAATTAATTTGTATACGTTTGATAGTTCATACGATATTAAGGGGATTTCTATGTTTATGACTAGCAGTGAACCAACAATTAAACCTTCAGCATTCATCGATTTATAAATTTCTTTTAATTCATTACCCGGTTGCTTTCCATTTAGTATTAATTTATGTGGTGGTTTGTTTCTAATAAACGCAATTTCTTCATTAAGTTTTGAAGGCTTTAACAGTTTTGGATTTATGCGACCATGATTTATGTCAATGAAGAGGTTGATTATAATCATCGATAATTATCGACGTTTGGATTTTTCAAATTCGCCTATAACTATTCCTATTGAAATGGTTAATATTTGAAACATCCGGGTCATTCGCTCAGCATTTTGACCTTTATTAGTTCGCTATATAATTTATTAAGTTGTTCATTCATTTTTTAAAAATAATGTTTACTTCATCTGTTGTCTTTTTTAATATATTTATGGTAGAATCAACTATTGATGTCTGCATTTTGAATAATTTTGCTATATCTTTTTGGTTGTCCAAAATATTTCTAATATTTGATTCCATATTTTTTCGGTCATCAGCATCCGTAATTCCGAATAATATATGGTTAATTGAACCAACGAATTCGATATTTGCCCTAAGATTATTAGATCTGTCCTTTAAACTTGCAGTAACCATTATACAGGCGTCTTCGTAATAGATTAATATTTTGCATTGATTTTCTAGTCTATTAATAAATTCTTGTACTTTATGCATCCGGTAATACTAAGTACCTAATTCGTTATATACTATTAAGTTCCAATTTGAATTTATTATGTCCATTTTACTAATCGGTTCCAAATATTAGGTTGTCAAAAAAGTCTTGCGGTATTTTTGCTAGTCGGTGCTGAAACCGCGTAGCTCTAGTTTTATTCGTCACATCGGGTCATGCTATACCTTTTTGGAAAGCTCATTTCACGCGCTAACACGTGTTTGATTGATTGTCGTTTCGTTTAAATCATTCGTGAGTTATAGCGTCGCAAACATGGAGCAAAATAAAGAGAAAATACGGCATATTTTACAGTACTACTACGATAAAGACAAAATTTCCACCGCACAACGATGGTTTCAACGTTTTCGTTCTGGTGTAGAGGTGGTCGAAGATGCGCCACGCTTCGGAGGACCTGTCGTCGAAAATTGCGATAAAATCGTTGAATTGGTCGAAAGAGACCGGCATAGTAGTCATCAAACCGTTATAAACCATTTGAAGAAGCTTGGAGTCACTAAGAAGCTCGATGTATGGGTGCCACACGAATTGATTCAATAAAAATACCGCAAGACTTTTTTGACAACCCATTATATTGCTGCGTTATTTTTTAGCGTGGTCACTGAAGCTCAGTCATCATAATCATTTCTTCAAATGTCAATATACTTTCGCCTATCACTCTTTTTAAATGATGTTTAACCGACTTGACTTCTGCCTCCCAAATTCCTCCGAAGTGAAGAGCTGCCGGCGGCTCAAATTGCCATAGAATTTTATTTGATTCTAATTTTGGAGCTACGGTTGAATTTTTCTTGATTGCCATTTTGAAATCTAGGTCTTATCTTCTACAAGCTCCGACAAAATTTGTTCCATTGTCCGTGCTGACTTTTACCTCTTCAAGTAACATAGCTTATGTTGCCATACAAAAAAATACAGCTATGTATCCTTTAAATGTGTTTTGTCCTCTTCCTTTTGAAAATTTCATATGAATCGGTCCGGCATAGTCTAAACCAACGTGTGTAAATGGAATTGACATAGATACTCGAAATTCTGGAAGATTTCCCATTATTTGTTTTGCTACTTCTTTGCGATAACGTATGCATCGACTACAAGTTCGAATTGTCTTTTTTATGGAATTCTTTAATCCAATAATCTAGTAATTCCTTCTAATCATTGCTTCCATTAACTTGTTTTCTCCATGCAAGGTTATTTTATGTACATTTTCAATTATTAATGATGCCAAATATGACTTATTTAATTTTATATTATTGGGTGTTTTTGATTATATTTAAGATGTGCATTACCTAACCTACCTCCTACACGCAGGATTCCATTACTATCCAAAATTGGATTTAAGCATGCAGTGCTACTTTTATTATTCATTTCTTTTTTGAATTTTGAACTCATAATTTCCTCTCCCAATTGTAATTTTTGCTGATATCTTATTGACATCTCTTCAGCTACTTTCATTTCTGACTTAACTAAGTATTCGGGATATTTTTGCCCTCTTATGCTTTTCATAAATCGCAAGAAGTAAGCTACTACGCTTATTAGTTTGCTTAAACTATAATATTTTAGTATTACCTTATCCAGGAAATGTAACTTCTTCGATGTTGTTACATACGTTGCATCGATTTGAATAATCTTTTGGGTTGGCCATTGATGTTCCTCTTCTCGTAACCATTTGGGACCCTTCCACCAAAGATCGTGATCTATCAGCTTATTTGCAAGTATTCCTCTGGATGCTACATCAGCTGGATTGTCTTTTGTTTTAACGTGTTGCCATAACGCAGTGGGAGTAGGTAATTTGATTTCTTCTACTCTTATTTTGATAAATTTGTCTTTACTTCGGCAATTATTTATCCATGCTAACGTTATAGATGAATCACTCCACGCAAATATTTTTACTTCTCTGTTGATAACTGTTTTAACCCTTTGTAGCAACTTAGCAAGTAGGTTAGCAGCGCATAGTTCTAGTTTTGGCAACGTTTTCTTATATTTAATTGGATTTACTTTAATTTTACCAGCAACTATTGTTATAACTGATCCAACTTTAGCATACGAGGTATGACAGTTAAGTAATGAGACTGATTCCATAAAAACCGTATATTTGAAAATTATTCTACAACTCTGCCATCTCCTTCAAAGTAGTCCCCTTGGACGGCTATACAGCGATTTCAGCGCATTTTCCATTCTTCGTAACATTTCTGGAACGCTTCGACTGGGATGTCCGCGAGTACCCTCGTCACGGCCGCTCGGATGTCCGTAATCGACTCAAAATGGGTTCTTTTGACTACCGATTTTGTTTCAGGAAACAAAAAAAAAGTCACAGGGAAACGGGCGAATAAGGCGGCTGTTGCAATGCGGCGATTCCTTTAGAGGCCAAATACTGGGACACGCTGAAGGCAGTGTTGCACAGCGCGTTGTCATGATGAAGGATCAATGCTCATGCGAGCTTTTTTCGGGCGGGAGGCGCGCGTTGACAACCATTGTGAGCTTTGACGTTTGGTTTCCGGGTCGTAGAGCACTATCACCATGCACTCTTACAATTTTAGCGTACGTTTCCGAAGCTGTTTTGCCCAATCTGGCGAAAAATTTTATCGTGACGCGTTTCGTTTTTCCATTTTCGTGACGAGCACTACAAACACACGTCTACTCAACTTGACGCAGTAGGCGAAATAAACAAACTAGAGCAATGACACATATATCAATGGAAAGGGGAGGGATGCCAAAAAAAGAGAAAGGGAGTTTCAAGGTCACAGGTTTACCACAAGCGCGGCAATAGAATCAGTCTCATTACTTAATTGTCAAACCTCGTATACAACTGCTGCATAAGCTTTCTCTGAAGCATCTGCGAATCCATGTGGTTGAAATTTAAAGTTGTTTGTTCTTTTTTTTTAAATCATCTAGAAATTTTTATTCTTTTTATCTCTGTTATATGCTGCATAAACTCTTGCCATTCTTTTGTTAAATTCTCGTGAAATAACTCGTCCCAGTTGAGATTCATCAACCAAAGTTTCTGTATAAACAACTTTGCTATTACTGTTATTGGTGAAAACCATCCCATTGGGTCGAAAATTCGCGCTAAATCAGATAAAGCTTGTTTTTTACGTGCTTTTACGTTGAAAAATTCGTATTAAATCCAAACATGTCTTTGGTAGGATCCCATTGAATACCCAATGTTTTTATTGTTTCGTCTTCTGCTATTTTTATTACTTAACTAGCTGACCCCACAGCCGTTGTCCTGCGTGAAATTATGTATTTTGAAATGAAAAGAAAGTAAAATTTATCATTTCATTTTTTTTTTTCAATGTAACGCAGCTTTATAAACACAATTTTTCTGTTCCGGTGTACAGAAAAGATGGTTTTTCAACTCGTGAGCACGCCACGGCCGTGTGAAAAACATAGCATTTCCAAATCTATGCCTCACACTATGCGACCATTTTAAGGTCCTGATGGTTGTCATCTCAAAAACAATTTTCACTGGAAACGGAATAAGCTTGAACTGAAATGGGAAATCGTTAGAACTCAAAGGAACTCGTAGAATCAAGCATTCTCCTCCTTGTATTCGATAGGTGTGTCAAAATCAGTCAGGTTCCATTACACAGTTTCGGCACATGAAGATTGCGAAACATAATAACGCAAATGATGCGTTGGCATACCAAGCCTGTCCAAAAAATTTAGAAATACCACTGGATAATTCACGGTGTCGTCTTCATTGTCAAGACGATCGATCGATTTGTATGAGCGCAAATCTCCCGAAATTTGACTTTGAATTTTCCAGTTTAAGTCAACAACATCGGTTATTTTTGGCAGCTAAAAATGCGCGTGCACTTAAGGAATCGTAGTTATGATAATTTGGTCAATGTCCGAAGATTTGTGATGAGTTCAACTTTCGTGAATTGATAAAGGGAAGATGGAATTGATATCGAACTACCGGAAATATCAACCTAAATTGTACAATTTCCAATTTTTAGCGAAGACGATGTGCAATGTCTTTGGCCATGTCGATGTTTATATCGAAAAGCATGCGAACTTCATTTTCATTCCAGAGATTAACGTGTTCCAGCAATTATAATTGCTGGCTTACTTCTTCAAAACTTGCACACATCGAACCACTCACAGTAAGCAATGACTCAAATAATGTTGAACCGCGTACATTAATCAATAGCAACCGAAGGTAGAAACAATCGTCGTTATTCGGGTAGATTGTGTAAATTCGTCATAATGCATTAGTTGATAACACACCTTCATGTCCATCTACAGGTTGGCCTTGCTTTCTGCGTAACTATTTCTTCGACGATGCATTCCATGCATAATATCAAGGTATTTCCGAATAGATGTTCTAGCAAACGGATCACTGACCAAAGTTGAGAAAAAACTCGTCAATGTAAATTTGGTCACTGGCGATTTTCCACTGGCTATACTGTATTCTCTGGGTTGAAAAACACTCTTTGCCCATTCTCCAAATTAACTGCGAGACGCACAACAGTCGGAAAACGTTTATGAATTGCAAAAGTAAATATCCTACAAAGCGGTTTATTGCAGTTCACGTATCGGCCGTATCGTTCAAGACCAATAATCGCCATGTTGCTTCTTTTGGTGACGTACTTGCAAACGTATTTTATCGATTTCACCAAACTACAATACTAAACACTGATATGAGTTTTGAATATGAATTAGACAATAATGGTGAATAAAGTACGATCCATGTGTTGTCAACTTCGATATTCACTCTTCTAAGTTGAATGCTGAATGTGCTGTTATCTGGTGAGCGACGCCGATAGAGTTGATATCCATCATTTCCAGTTTGTGTTTTCGAAAGAAAAGCACATGGATAGTGTTTCGTGCATTTATTGTCAGACAAACAAACAGAAAAGGGATTGTAGAGTCCGCAAGGTCCATGAACCATATTGGTTTCCACCACTTCATATAATACTGAATCTTTCTCTGCATCAGGAATTTCTGCAGAAATCATTTCATCAATTTGATCTAATGTAATCACCATCCACCATCCAAAGAAGAAAGTGTGCGTGCGGAAAACCTCTATTTTGCCACTCAACAGGGTACATCTAGCATCCAACAGCACCACATATACGTTGCTTCAAGATAAAGCCAATCAAACATCGCAACTGTTGTTTGAAAAGTCGTGCTGTGACATCGTGACGATCGCTTGCTGATTGACCGCGAATTCCGCACGTATGTCACCCCATCTTGGGAGTACTTCTTGCCTTGCCTTGCCTTGGGCTGCCATATTTTGATGGAAAAAAGAACACCGACCGATATTAGGGCGACCTCTTGGTGGCTTCGTAACAAATTTCAATCTGCAATTGACCTCTTTGCGTGAAACACACGTAAAGTTTTCAGTGAATAATTTTCAATAATTTTTCTTTTGAATAGCCGGAAAAAAAGCAAGCGACCTAAATTGAACTATTCAAATAATTTACAAATCAAAATATTGAAAAACAAACAAAAATTGAAAAATAAAAAATGTTTATGGAAAAAAGTTACTTTTTGGAATTATCCAATTTGCCGACTTTTCATGAAAAGTATAAGATATTTTTATTTCTAAACCTTCCTTGATCCACAACAAACAACCTCTTAAAATTTTATCAATATTGGTTCAGCCATTCTCTTAGCGTTACTAACGAACAAACATTAATTCGTTTGTATAAGAAAAAGAAAAGGGCTGTTTTTAAGGGTTTTCCGGGAATTATTCGAATTTTTTTCTCCGCAGAAACTATCCCTGAACTTCAACGAACATTTTAAAAATATAATTATCAAATTTGGTTCAGTCGTATGAAAGTTATGAGCGTACAAAAATTTTGGCGATTCATTTTTATTTATATAGATTTGCGGCATTTATTGGAATTGTTGCTATGATCTCACTGTTGTTTGACATCCACTTCCTTAAGTGAAATCCTTATTTTTGTAGTTGTTTCGATATTTCATACTAAATGACCTTACATTCATTTATTGAATCTGCTCCTGTCATTAAATCGTCCATGTAGAAGTCGTTTTTGATGATGATTGAAAGCAAATAGTTGTGTGGCTCGCAGAAATTGGCAATTTCTTGTAAAGTTCTCGTTGCGAGGAAAGGAGTTGATGCTGTCCCATACGTAATTGTTTGTAGTTTGTATTCTTCTATCGGCTCTCCTTTTGTTTCTCTCCACAATATACGTTGATAATCTTGATCACTCTCTGTTATTTTAATTTGTCGAAAAATCTTTTAAATATCACTTGTTAATACATATTGCCAAAGTCTCCATTTGATTGTAATATCAAATATATCTTTTTGAAGTCTCGGTCCTATAAAGAAGATGTCATTTAAACTACTTCCTTTTGTACTTTTTGCAGAAGCATCGAAAACTACTCGTAGTTTAGTTATTAGACGGCCTTCTCGAATCTCTGCATGATGTGGCAAATAGTATTTTCCGCATCTATTTTCACTTGCTTTTTTCATGTGACCCAGTTTTTTAATATGTCTTCTTCTAGTATGTCAGTATATATATCACTTCTAATGACGACATCGATTCGATCTGATTTATTTAAATTAGGATCAGCTAAAGTATAGTTTTTCCATTGTTCTACATCCCAATTAAACATTTTGTCTGGTTGAGCACTAGCTAATTTCGGCAAAACTAGTGCTTCGATATTCTGCCTACCTCGCAACGTTACGATCGACTACAACGCGTGCGGGATGGGATAGATACCGAGAGTTGAAGAGGGAAGCGAGACGCATTTGTAGACAGAAAAAGAAAGAGGCCGAAATGCGTGAGTACGAAGAGCTTGATAAGCTGGCCGACAGGGGTAATGCTCGAAAATTCTACGAAAAGATGCGGCGACTTGCAGAAGGTTTCAAGACCAGAGCATACTCTTGTAGAACCCCTAAAGGTGATCTAGTCACGGTTCCTAAAGCATACTTAAATTATGGAGGGAACACTTCTCTAGCCTGCTGAATGGCAGTGAACGTACAACGCCAGGAGAAGGCGAACCCGATTCCCCAATCGATGACCATGGAGCAGACGTTCCATTACCCGACCATGAAGAGGTTCGAATAGCAATTGCCCGCCTGAAGAACAACAAAGCGGCAGGGGCCGATGGATTGCCGGCCGAGCTATTCAAACACGGCGGCGAAGAACTGATAAGGAGCATGAATCAGCTTCTTTGCAAAATATGGTCGGACGAAACCATGCCCAACGATTTGAATTTAGGTGTGCTACGCCCAATCCTTAAAAAAGGAGACCCCACAATCTGCACTAACTACCGTGGGATAAGCCTCCTCAACATCGCGTACAAGGTTCTATCAAGCGTATTGTTTGAAAGATTAAAGCCCACCGTCAACAAACTGATTGGACCTTATCAGTGTGGCTTTAGACCTTGCAAATCAACAACCGACCAGATATTCACTATGCGCCAAATCTTGGAAAAGACCCGTGAAAGGAGAATCGACACGCACCACCTCTTCGTCGATTTCAAAGCTGCTTTCGACAGCACGAAAAGGAGCTGCCTCTATGCCGCGATGTCTGAATTTGGTATCCCCGCAAAACTAATACGGCTGTGTAAACTGACGTTGAGCAGCACCAAAAGCTCCGTCGGGATCGGGAAGGACCTCTCCGAGCCGTTCGATACCAAACGAGGTTTCAGACAAGGCGACTCCCTATCGTGCAACTTCTTCAATCTGCTGCTGGAGAAAATTATTCGAGCTGCAGAACTTAATCGAACAGGTACAATCTTTTATAAGAGTGTACAGCTGCTGGCGTATGCCAATGATATTGATATCATCGGCCTCAACACCCGCGCCGTTAGTTATGCTTTCTCCAGACTGGACAAGGAAGCAAAACAAATGGGTCTGTCAGTGAACGACGGCAAGACGAAATATCTCCTGTCATCAAACAAACAGTCGTCGCGCTGGCAACTTGGCTCTCACGTCACTGTTGACAGTCATAACTTTGAAGTTGTTGATAATTTCGTCTATTTAGGAACCAGCATTAATACCACCAACAATGTCAGCCTGGAAATTTAACGCAGGATTACAGGTGCTACTTTGGACTGAGTAAGCAATTGAAAAGTAAAGTCCTCTCTCGACGAACAAAAACCAAACTTTATAAGTCGCTCATAATTCCCGTCCTGCTATATGGTGCAGAGGATTGGACGATGACAACAACCGATGAGTCGACTTTAAGAGTTTTCGAGAGAATGGTGAGAATATCGCATTCGATGGAACGATGAGCTGTACGAGATATACGACGACATTGACATAGTTCAGCGAGTTAAAAGACAGCGGCTACGCTGGCTAGGTCGTGTTGTGTGGATGGATGAAAACACTCCAGCTCTGAAAGTATTCGACGCAGTACCCGCCGCGGGAAGCAGAGGAAGAGGAAGACCTCCACTCCGTTGGAAGGACCAAGTGGAGAAGGACCTGGCTTCGCTTGGAATATCCAATTGGCGCCACGTAGCGAAGAGAAGAAACGACTGGCGCGCTGTTGTTGACTCGGCTATAATCGCGTAAGCGGTGTCTACGCCAGTAAAAAAGAAGAAGAAGTGCTTCGACATTGTATGCTTCGTTGCTTAGGAATCTTGGCTTGATTTCAATGCTGATTTGCTGTGGTATTTCCTAAATCTTGTAGTACAGTTACTTATCCTATTTTAGGTAAATGAAGTATTTGAGCTGCTTCTTCGGTAATAGTAGTCTTTTGAGATCCTTGGTCAATTAGAGCTCGCAGTGTGACATACCCTCCATCTGCTGCCTTTACTCTTATTTGAGCTGTTGCTAGGAGTATCGCTGTTTCCGAGTGTTTTGGAGTATTTTTTTGTGATATCTTCTTCATTTCCTTCTTTTCCTTTTTGGAATTCATTAATTGCAATGCAATAAATTATGATGATTTCTTCCACAGTTATTGCCCTTTTTCTTATTACTACAATTGCCTTCAATTCCCCAAGGAACCTTGCAGTATACACAATTTTTTTGTGCAGCTGTATAAAATGTAGGTGTTCGCTGTGGCTGCTTTTGATTGTTTCATTCAGTTGTTTTTCTGTCTCGTATTGTTTCTAGAGCTTGATATTGCTGCTGCAGAAAACAGAAAACATCATCCAGGCTTTGCATTTCCCTACTTTTTTTTACGTTCTGCTCATATAAACATAGACTTTCTTTGCTTAGTTTTCGAACCACTATGCGAGCTATGATGGCTTGTTCGTCGTCTAAATTCAAATTGAGTCCTTTAAAAGCGTAAATACATTCCTTGGTTGTATCCAACAGCTGCTTCATGCTTGCTGCACTTTCTCTATTTGCTGACGGTTGATCAAGTAGCCTGTCTACTTGTGCTGTAAATTGTAGTCTTCTATTCTCGTATCTATCCTGAAGAATTTGCCAAGCAGCTTCGTAATTTGTATCTGTTACTGGTAGATGTTGAATTAATCTACCGGCTTCTCCACCTAATGATGTCTTCAATCAGAACACCTTTTCCACTTCAGTAAGTGCCAAACCTTTAAAAAGATCGCGGAATGACGACCATAGTTTCAGTATTCAAATTGTATTTAAAGCTTTGTCTTGAATTCTCTCATTTGCCCGAGAGAATCCAGTTCGTTTTGCTCAATTTCGTTAAATGTATTTTTGAGCTTTTTGCACGCCGTTGATCTTTTTTTAACGTTAGAAACAGCATCAGTTGGTTCGAACTGATTAGCTCGTTCCAAAGATCCAATCAGACACTTACTGCTTACTGCTGAAGGACCTTCGGCAACATTTTGAACTTTTAAACTTTGAATGGAATTTTCTATTACTTGGATTACATGCTCGTAGTAGTTTTTCGCAATCTAATCTTCTGCTTCTTGAGTTTTCTTAGCCATAATCTTGTTATGATTTGCTGCAAACTCTTTCATAATAGTCTGACTGTGCGATTCTCTACTGTGATACAGTCTCAAGTCTCTAAATTAGAGATTTTAAGTTAGAGACAAATTTTGAGAATTGAGACGATTTTGCTATTCTGTAAGTGGCAGTCACAAAATCTATTGCATTTCATTATTTAGAGATGTTTTTACACTTGAATGAAAAAAAATATGCCGATACCAAATATTAAATTTTCTGTAACATAGTCGAAAAACATAACTATCAATAAAAATAAAACATATATGTTGACTTTGTTTCATAATATTTACGAAATTTATGTAAAATTTATTTATTTTTAACCTTTTTGTGTTTGAGTTGTTTACAAAATATAAAAAAAACAACCATCGATTAATATCTAGATTGATCTCTATTCATTATTATCAAAATGGCAGACAAGAGCTCTTTTTAGTTTTGTGACTTGCTAATTACCAGGTCTCAAATTTGAGGCAATATTTTGAGACTAACGGTAGAGACTGTTTAGTGAATAGTAACTAGTCACAAATTGAGATTTTACCTCAAAATGTCTCAAATAGAGACTAGAGACTGGTTACAGAATCCCGCTATGAATTTGCTCAATATATTCCAGACACGAAGCTTTTCTAATTTTTCCGCTCAGAATTTTTTGCTCCTCCAACGCAGCCAGATCGCCCAACTCCTTCTGTCTTTTTAGCAGAATCTCCATGGTTGCTTCTTTTAGTTGCGTTGGTTTTTGTTGACGTTGATGATTCAATCTTATTTTTATTTATATAACTTTTTTTTTAACACTGTACTTGTTGTTATAGCCACACGGACGCTTTTAACAATTTTCGTCTTTTTTATTTTGCTAGTAATGCTCTTTTTATTTTTATAGACTTATAATACTTGCACTTAGGTTCTTTCTTTAAGGCTTGATTGACCAAACGTATCCAGTCCAATAGTAGGATCGAAGGACCAAATATACAGAAAAACAGTGTTCAAATTTCTTTTGTACCGTGAGAGTTCACGTTTGACTCTGCTCTTCTTACTAAAATTTCTTTCCTCGATACATTTCTTAATTCTAATCTCTTAACTATGTACATGTTAGGGCGGGTCGATTTAAAAATCGCCCATTGCTCTATAAAAATCTAGGGATCAAAATAAGATACTTTGCTGAAGGAACCATACCTCTAAAATGAATTTTGATGTCCCCCAATTTGGGTCGAACTTTTGGGTAGGGGCAAATTTTGAAAAATCCCACTTTGACCAATTTAGAGTGCTCCAATCGAGTCCAAATGTATGACCGACCCCCACTAACTTTTAACGGCCGATCCACCCATGCCAGTGGCACACCCCCTGGAACTCCGCTGGGGGGTTCCCCATACAATCATTTCAAAAAATCACCATTTTTGGTGATTTACATGAAAAAAGCAGCTAAATTGCTATGTTTTTTCTTTATTTTTGTTTATTTATTTATTTATAATAATATCTATTTTTTCTCTTAAGAAATTTATTTAGTCAGAACATATGTAAATGAAAAAAATTAATTTAAGTGAGTTATAGAGAAGAAATTAAAAAAAAAATATTGTTTGGAGTCTTTTTTACTTTCAAGTCTGGGCAATTTCGCACGGCTCTCTAATGTCGTCGCCATAACAGCCTCTACATTTTCCCGTATAACCCGTTTGGAAACGCTAGCTAGCAATTGAACATGTCGTTCCGTTCCTTGTATGTGTGATGGAATTTTTGGATCATTAAACGGTGGATCATCATGATTTAAATATTCTTTCAATGTATCGTACGGAATGCTTCGCATGAATGGTGGTTCAAATACGATATTTATATCATTCAAATTGATCATTTCCGTATAACTAGTGCCATTAAAGTTTATATCTGGTTTTTTATAAACTCTAAGTTCCATTGGCTCGTCAACATCGGTTCGATAGCGTAGAATTTTCTTGATGGCACAGTCGCGCTTTTCTTGCCTATCATCAAACAACATTGATAACAAGAAATTTTCCGAATGCGCATAATATGAATTATCTTTAATTACTTGATTGACAATTTTGCGTAAACGAGGTTCTAGAAATCGTGACCAACCAATAAACTTGAAAAATAATGCACTGCCGTACACGACAGAGCTGTAATACTTGATATTGAAGTACATTGGCACATAACATTTAGTTATAAATTCAACCAGAATTCTTAAATTTGCATCTGGATTTTCCGTTGTCACATATAATCGCAATAATCTAGCGGCCTTGGTGAGCCACCGAGAATGTAAAATTTTCCCTGGTTTGATGTTAGCCAGATCCACCGGAACCACGCCGCTAGAAATTGCATGGGCCATGTCGTATAAGTATTTCGAATAGGTGGAAAATTCTTTTTTTTTCTGGAGCAGGGGCATATTTTGCAACTCAATTTTCTGGAAGCCGTCCACCACCTAAAAATATATAATAATAAAATAATTAAAAATGGTTGACAATTATAATAAATGAGTGATAGCAATAACTTACCGGGAGAGTTTCACAAGTTTCGATTTGACGGCTCAGTTTTCCGGTTGCCGATCTTGGTCCAGTGCTGGTTGATTTATCCAAAGCTTCAAACAAATGCCGTATGGTATCATCTAACCGTTTGCGAAGCACTTCTTGTCTGCATTTCTCTTTTTCTCTGCGAACTTTCGATTTATCCATGATGAGAGGTTTCCCATGCTTATCTTTAATTTTAAAATCTCGCAAAAGAGCGGTTCCCAATGCTGATGCTACTCTGTCAGGCACACCAAATCTGTCACATACCAAGGCAAAGTTAAAACAATCGTATCTCTCTATGAATTGTGAACTTGTTCTTCTATCCATATCTTCTTGAACCGGTGGCAGTGCGTATGTTGAATCATCGGGATCTTGGTATGTTGGCATTGATGACATAGACGTTGCTCCTTGCTCTTCAGTTTCCATCATAAATGCATTCATTGTTAGTCTTCTCTGATTATGTTGATCGTGCATGAACTCTTTGAGGCGTTCGGGAACCCAGCCGCATGCACATGGAGCTGCCTTCAAATCGCATTTACATGTTCCAATGTAAAAAATTGTTTCCAGAGATTTTATATACTTTGTAAATTGTTGGGTGTTGTTTCTTCTCTTGATTTGCTCTTGATACTTGTCAAGCAATTTATTCAATTTATTACATACAATTTTTTTCAGCATTATTTCCTTACCAAGTTTTTCCCAAATTCCAATCAACTTATCTTGTACTTGAATAGTGAATGATTTATGGGAAAACTTTTTTTGTTCTGTTTTAGCACGTTCGCTTAAGTAAAAATAATATCTCAAGATATCCAGATGGGTTGGTAAATTAAGATCAGTCAAATCAGTAGACACACCAAAAACAGTAACATCATGCTTGGGTATATGACTCATTGGGTTTTCGATAGTTGTTGATGTAGTTGCTTCATCTTGCGGTGTAGAGGATGGTGGATTCATTGTAAACTTTTTGAGGTAATAAGAATGAAATGGTAATTGTAAAGTAAGACGCGTAGGGTTTCGGTTGTTAAATAGAACTCAGCTCTGGTTGCCCAGAGCTCCTTCATTCATAGCATTCCTTATCCTAATTTATGTGTGCACCACATGCTGAGTGCATACACACATCTTAACACTAATCTACTGTACATACCGACAGTATGTACACATATCTTAAGCATAAGTTTTTTCAAGGGCAAACACAATTGTCTATTGTTAGTTTAAGATCATTTGCGATCTTCAGGGCAAACATAATTGTTTCTTGTCTATTGTTAGTTTAGGATCATTTGCGATCTCAAGGGCAGACAATCCTTTACATTGCATACATTAAATACTAAGGTCATTAATCAATATACCCGAAATGAACATTTATTACATTGTTGATAGAAATGGGAATTTGTAAATACATATCTACGTTTAAGACTAGATTCGTATGCGCTGGCGATAATGAACATAAATATTTGAACTATGATATTTGTATCCTTACAAAAATATCTTCTTTAAAATTAATTAATTTCTTTTCCATAACTCACTTAAATTAATTTTTTTTTCATTTACATATGTTCTGACTAAATAAATTTCTTAAGAGAAACAATAGATATTATTATAAATCTATATACATAAAACAACGACGGGTTTGTTCGAACACTTATAACTCGAGATCTGCTGAACCAATTTTCATGGTTATTGATTCGTTGGATTTGTCTCACCCCCGAATGGCAGAATGCATATTAAAAACAATGAAAACTCGATAAAATTGGATAATTCCAAAAAGTAACTTTTTTCCATACAATTTTTTTTTTCAATTTTTGTTTGTTTTGTTTTTCAATATTTTGATTTGTAAATTATTTGAATAGTTCAATTTCGGTCGCTTGTTTTTTTATTCTGGCTATTCAAAAGAAAAATTATTCAGAGAAAACTTTACGTGTGTTTCACGCAAAGAGGTCAATTGCAGATTGAAATTTGTTACGAAGTCACCAAGAGGTCGCCCTAATATCGGTCGTTGTTCTTTTTGCCATCAAAGTATGGCAGCCCAAGGCAAGGCAAGAAGTACTACCAGGATGGGGTGACATACGTGCGGAATTCGCGGTCAATCAGCAAGCGATCGTCACGATGTCACAGCACGACTTTTCAAACAACAGTTGCGATGTTTGATTGGCTTTATCTTGAAGCAACGTATATGTGGTGCTGTTGGATGCTAGATGTACCCTGTTGAGTGGCAAAATAGAGGTTTTCCGCACGCACACTTTCTTCTTTGGATGGTGGATGGTGATTACATTAGATCAAATTGATGAAATGATTTCTGCAGAAATTCCTGATGCAGAGAAAGATTCAGTATTATATGAAGTGGTGGAAACCAATATGGTTCATGGACCTTGCGGACTCTACAATCCCTTTTCTGTTTGTTTGTCTGACAATAAATGCACGAAACACTATCCATGTGCTTTTCTTTCGAAAACACAAACTGGAAATGATGGATATCAACTCTATCGGCGTCGCTCACCAGATAACAGCACATTCAGCATTCAACTTAGAAGAGTGAATATCGAAGTTGACAACACATGGATCGTACTTTATTCACCATTATTGTCTAATTCATATTCAAAACTCATATCAGTGTTTAGTATTGTAGTTTGGTGAAATCGATAAAATACGTTTGCAAGTACGTCACCAAAAGAAGCAACATGGCGATTATTGGTCTTGAACGATACGGCCGATACGTGAACTGCAATAAACCGCTTTGTAGGATATTTACTTTTGCAATTCATAAACGTTTTCCGACTGTTGTGCGTCTCGCAGTTAATTTGGAGAATGGGCAAAGAGTGTTTTTCAACCCAGAGAATACAGTATAGCCAGTGGAAAATCGCCAGTGACCAAATTTACATTGACGAGTTTTTTCTCAACTTTGGTCAGTGATCCGTTTGCTAGAACATCTATTCGGAAATACCTTGATATTATGCATGGAATGCATCGTCGAAGAAATAGTTACGCAGAAAGCAAGGCCAACCTGTAGATGGACATGAAGGTGTGTTATCAACTAATGCATTATGACGAATTTACACAATCTACCCGAATAACGACGATTGTTTCTACCTTCGGTTGCTATTGATTAATGTACGCGGTTCAACATTATTTGAGTCATTGCTTACTGTGAGTGGTTCGATGTGTGCAAGTTTTGAAGAAGTAAGCCAGCAATTATAATTGCTGGAACACGTTAATCTCTGGAATGAAAATGAAGTTCGCATGCTTTTCGATATAAACATCGACATGGCCAAAGACATTGCACATCGTCTTCGCTAAAAATTGGAAATGGTACAATTTAGGTTGATATTTCCGGTAGTTCGATATCAATTCCATCTTCCCTTTATCAATTCACGAAAGTTGAACTCATCACAAATCTTCGGACATTGACCAAATTATCATAACTACGATTCCTTAAGTGCACGCGCAATGTTAGCTGCCAAAAATAACCGATGTTGTTGACTTAAACTGGAAAATTCAAAGTCAAATTTCGGGAGATTTGCGCTCATACAAATCGATCGATCGTCTTGACAAAGAAGACGACGCCGTGAATTATCCAGTGGTATTTCTAAATTTTTTGGACAGGCTTGGTATGCCAACGCATCATTTGCGTTATTATGTTTCGCAATCTTCATGTGCCGAAACTGTGTACTGGAACCCGACTGATTGTGATGCACCTATCGAATACAAGGGGAAGAATGCTTGATTCTACGAATTCCGTTGAGTTCTAACGATTTTCCATTTCAGTTCAAACGTATTCCGTTTCCAGTGAAAATTGCATTTAGGATGACAATCAACAGGACCTAAAGGACATAGTGTGAGGCATAAATTTGGAAATGCTATGTTCTTCACATGGCCGTGGCGTGCTCACGAGCTGGAAAACCATCTCTTCTGTACACCGGAATAGAAACCAAAAAACGTTGTTTATAAAGCTGCGTTACATTGAAAAAAAAAATGAAATGATAAATCTAACTTTCTTTTCATTTCAAAATACAGAATTTTACGCAGGACAACGGCTGCGGGGTCAGCTAGTAAATAAATAAAAATAAAGAAAAAACATAGCAATTTAGCTGATTTTTTCATGTAAATCACCCAAAATGGTGATTTTTTGAAATGATTGTATGGGGAACCCCCAAGCGGAGTTCCAGGGGGTGTGCCACTGGCATGGGTGGATCGGCCGTCCAAAGTTAGTGGGGGTGGGTCAAAGTGGGATTTTTCAAAATTTGCCCCTACCCAAAAGTTCGACCCAAATTGGGGACATCAAAATTCGTTTTAGAGGTATGGTTCCTTCAGCAAAGTATCTTATTTTGATCCCTAGAATATGATTTTCATGGAGCAATGGGCGATTTTTTTGCCTCCCCACAAATCGACCCGGCCTAGTACATATGAATGTATACGTGTTTATGCTTAGTGTACATATATATGTGTATGGGGCAGCGTTACCGCGTGGATTTACTAGAGTAATAAAAACTGAAACTTAGCTTATCCAAATTACAATATTTATACTTAATTCTAAACAAAATAATTACCCGTGGCGTGATTCGTTTCCACAAATCTTATTCTGCACAACAGGTAGTGCAGACGCTGACCATGCACTTTCTGATGCATTTCGATCACACGTGCCGGAAGTTGTAAGTCGATACTTATTCATGTAACAAGTGTTGCGTTAACTGATATAAGTATTGTATTTTTATTGTATACTTCAGATACCAACGCATTGATATTTTACAACTGTTTAGAATCACAGTGTGACTTAAGGTAGTAGTCTGGTAACTTGGATTCAAATGTCTTGAGAATATACTGTGAAAATTTCAGACAAGAATTCGAAATATTTCGGGAGTTATAACGAGTTTCCTAGAGCGCCTCGGAGTCCTCTCTTTCGGAGTTGTTGAACTTTAAACGCGTTTTTCTCAAAACATTGTTTTTCTGATCGGCCCGGGTCCTAACTTTTTTTCTTCTTAACCGATTGCTTTCAAATTTGAACAGGCTGTTCAACACACTTATAGTTCTAAGGAACTAAGGAGATTTTTTTCACCCCTTACTTTCTATTTTACAACCCTTTCTTTGCTAAAATAAAAGGACTTTTTTTCACAGTCCGTCATTTTGTTATTTACCCTTGATCATATAACGCATTTTTACACATACGTACACACCATAGATATTTTGTTATCAGTTGCTGCTTGTGTGCATTAGTATTTGGAGTATGTATGTTTGTATGTTTGCATTAGTTTTATGCACATATATACATATTTATAAGATTTATCCAAGAGGCAATGATTTTCACATTTTTGTGTGCAAGTTTCATATTACAATTTTGTTGCTTACCATTGCACTTAACATATAGTGGACTGTATTTTCTTTTTATTTCATTTAGTGATTACATGTGTATGTTTATGTATTAATGTACGTGTGTCACAAATATAATTTTCTATATAGAATTTTATCTTAAGAAATATAGTGTCATGTTCATATACTACTGTGCCCAAAAGGTGACATTGCATTTATTTTAAAATTTCTTTATTTATTCTTCCAAATCAATTTCATCCCCTTCAAAGTAATCCCCTCCCGATGCAATGCACCTATGAAAACGGATTTTCCAATCCTCGAAACACTGGTTGTAGTCACTTTCCGGGATGGCCTTCAGTACCGTCTTCGCTGCGGCTTGAATCTCCTCCATTGTATAAAAACGGTGTCCCCGGAGTGGTCTTTTGAGCTTGGTGAACAGCCAGAAGCCGCACGACGCCCGATCAGGTGAATACGGTGGTTGCGGAACGATATGGGTTGAATTTTTGGCGAAATAATCACGAATTACGAGGGCAGTATGGGATGGAGCATTATCGTGATGTAAAAACTAAGAATTGTCTTTCCACAATTCCGGGCTTTTTAGGCGAATAGCGTTAAGCAAACGACGTATACGTTCAAATAATATTCCTTGTTGAATGCTTAACCGGTTGGAATGAGTTCATAATGCACAACACCACAGGCAACATGACCTTGATTTTTGAGCGACTTTGGCGCGATTTTTTTGGTCTCGGCTCTCTTTTGGCACGATATTCGCTCGATGGATTGCTTGTTTCGGTGTCGTAAGCATAGATCCAAGTCTCATCGCCAGTTATAATGCGTTTCATGACACCCTGGTAGTCGGAAAGCATTGTTTCACACACTTCAACGCCACGCCTTTTTTCCAAAAAACTCAATGTTTTCGCTTGAGGAATGAAACATCCTTCAAAATGGTATTGGCTGAGCCTTTCGATATGCCAACTTCATAGGCAAGGTCTCTAATTGTTAATCGAAAGTTTTTTAACTCCAAATCTTTGATTTGTTGAACGTGAGCTTCGTCGGTTGAGGTTGATGGTCGCCCTGGACGCTCTTCGTCTTCGACACGTTCACGGCCGGCTTGGAACTCACTATACCACTTGTAAACACCAAAAGCTTTCTGCACCATCCTCAACGTATCCGCAGCAGAAAATTGATTCCGTAAACAAAATTTAATGCAAATTCTTTGCTCAACAAATTTCGACATCGCAAAAAACGAAAAACTCACTTTTAGCAGCTCACAAAACGACACGTATCTCAAACACTAATGAATATTTTGACATGAAATTTGACATAAATGTGACTGACAGTACTACCAACCTTAAAAAAAATTTATTCTCCAAATCCTTCGACGTGCGCAGTTTAAATTCAAATGTCACCTTTTTGGACACAGTAGTATTTATGTATGAACAACGTAGGAAGATGAAATTTTGTATTTGAGTTGGGTACCTTAACCTTCAAGCGGGCGCGCGTAGTCGAATCGACCGCGCTTAGTTTATTTACGTGTATATTACTATTTAATAATTGTTTTTTGTTTAATACTTTTAATTACATTTTTGGACAAAATAGACTTTAAG
The DNA here is from genome assembly GCA_037783105.1 of Bactrocera zonata. NCBI lineage: Eukaryota > Metazoa > Arthropoda > Insecta > Diptera > Tephritidae > Bactrocera > Bactrocera zonata. Next base: position 11,346,853 of record JBAWJQ010000001.1, on the reverse strand, counting down.
GACAATGATATTATATCTAAGTACAAATAAATAAATATTTACTGGATAATTAGTGCTTTATTTCTTTTATTCATCCCAAACGTCTTTTCGGTAACGCGCGCCAGCTTGAAGGTTACAAAAATAGGAGGTTTGCATTTCGGTCTCTAAAATAGATATCGGCAAACCGTTTAGTAGCCAATACAAATTTGCAGAGACGCTTAATTTCTATGCCCGCCAGGTCGGCGGGTAGTCTGAAGCTATGTGCACCCAGGTGTCTAAGCCTTGATCTCCCAAAAGCAGGGCAGTCAAGAAGGAAGTGCTGGCTAGTTTCTACTGCATCTTCTTCTAAGCAGCTTTTGCATGCGGCGTCCGGTAAGATTCCCAGTCTTACCGCATGTATGCCAATAGGGCAGTGGCCCGTCAAGAGCCCCATCATTAATGAGAGGCTAGCCTTACTGAGGGCAAAGAGATCACTAGATCTTCTACGATCCATCTTGGGCCAAAAGGCCCTTGCGACCGCGCAGGTACCAATGCTGGACCATCGCCGACCGAGCAGCCGCGAGGCCCAGCTATCCAGTAGTAGAGAACAAGAGGATGTAGGAGCACCTACCCGTTCCCATTCTACCGACAGCGATTCCAGGGTACCTTTTCTTGCTAGCTCATCAGCCTTGCAGTTACCTGGGATTCCGCTGTGGCTCGGCACCCACACAAGTCTTATAATAAAAGCTCCCGCCGCTAGAGACAGTGACGCCAGACACTCTTCGACCAACCCTGAACGCACTGTGAATGAGTTCAGGGCTAGTATCGCCACTCTGCTGTCTGAGTGAATGGTCACTTCCCTGAAGGTAGAAACTCTCTTGAGCAGCATATCTGCTGCTACCTTGATGGCTGTGCAACCTCGGCCTGGAAAACACTGCAATAGTCGGGAAGTCTGAAGCTGGATTTTATGGAGAGCTCCCGACAGTAGACCCCTCCACCAATCTTCCCTCCAAGCTTCGACCCATCCGTAAAGAAGCTTACTGCCCCTCTCCTCCAACGACTTCTTCCCTGCCAAACGTCCCTCGTCGGTATATGTACAGAGAAGGAGCCACCGGAGTTCGATATGGCGACTCCATGATCCAGATGATCCGGTATGCAGTCAAAGCTTGTGAGGATATCCGAGTGCTCAGATGCATGTATACATATAAAATTGTTTGAATTTCGATCCTCTGGTTGACTTTTTACACCTTAAAGTATTTCCCTGGCTTTGATTCTTGCAAGTTGCAAGAGTATTAAATGTTCGATTGCGCTCGATTTTGGCCCTTCCTTACTTGTTTGCGGAATTTTTTGTATTTAAAATATTAAGAGAAAGTCTCTCTTTGACTTCGAATCGGAAAAAACCTACTTTTCAATAAAAATAAAATTTTAATTTTGACGTGAGAATTTTGTATTGAAAAGAAGGTTATATTCGATTCGATGTCAAAGAAAGACTTTCCCCTTCTGATGGTGGTACAAAAATTATATAACAGATCAATTGAAAAGTCCCCGGTCTACCATAGTAAAAACCTTAAAAATATGTATTCAACATATTTTAAGGGTTAGACACTAATTATGCCCTCCAACTTTCCGATACCATTTTTCTAGTACCATTTTGCCGTTTGCTTTTTTAAAACTGTCCAATAACCCTATGTAGTAACCGCTATTGATTGTTCTAACTTTTTCAAGTTAGTTAATAAAAATTATTCCATGCGCACCTCGAAATATAAACGTCATAGCCTTGTCAGCAGACTGTTGCGCTTTTCGACGTTTTGAAGCGGGTTTATAGTGCGCATTCCACTCAGATGTTTCATCCATTGTCACATATCGACGATAAAACCTGGGATTATTACGCTCGAAAATTTCCAAGCACTGCTCTGAATCATCAACTTCTTCGAAATTTTCACTGAACTTTTATTGTTTTTGTAAAAATGTCTGCTAGAAATCCAATTTTCAGCTTTTTTGTTTCTTTTGTCCAAGTTGTAAGTTAAGGCTTTAACTAAAACACGTATTTTTTGCACTATAGATGATACGATAAGGAGTTATCCGCCAACGCGAGCGCATCTTCTTTCACAGTGGTCACCGGAAATAGTGTCACAAAGGCCGAGTTTAAAATTTCTTTTTCCAAAAATTTTAGAATTTCTTTGTTAACAGTTATTTTTCTAACAACAAAAAATTCTAATACAATACTTTATTTTTTATATGGAAAAAAATTGCTGAAAATGGCTTTTTGTTACCCAGGAAACCTTTTAAAATACTCATCTTGTTCAAAAAATAGAATTAAATCGTGAAAATTTTCGCGCGATTATGTTTTACAACTTTCGTCGCAGTGTATCGATGAACTCAATTCAGTTTTAAGCGATCAAAGACCATTAAGGGCCAGTATTTATAGATGATAGGGTTAATTCAATCGATGTCGTAGATCACTCCAATTCGAATTTCGATAAGGTCGCCCAAAATCAGTTATTCATCCGGAAACTACTGTTGATGCGCGGGAAGTAATATAAAAAGATTGTCGTGTGACCTATCGTGTGACAGGACAACTATAGGCATGAGAGGGACGAGCGTATATTCCTATTGCATGAAAATTTGACTGCAAAAAGAATTTATTCATGTTAAACCTTGCACAATTTATCAATCGATTTATGATTGTACGAGACTAAAAGAAAAAAGCAGTCGATTTTATTGAGATTTCGAATCCACTGAAGCACTTCCAAGTCAATGGTTGCCTGCTCTGTGAAACTAGACACATCGCAGCAAGCCACTAGAACAACACTGGGCAGTAAATTCTGGCTGTCAACAGTGACGTGGGTTCCTAGTCGCGAGTGCGACGACTGTTTGTTTGATGACAAGAGATATTTCGTCTTTCCCTCGATCGAACGGTTTGGAGAGGTCCTTCCCAATCTTGACGGAGCTTTTGGTGTTGCTCAACGTAAGTTTACACAGCCGTATTAGTTTTGCGGGGATTCCAAATTCAGACATCGCGGCATAAAAGCAACTCCTTTTCGTGCTGTGAAAAGCAACTTTAAAATCGACGAAGAGGTGGTGTGTGTCGATTATCTTTTCACAGGTCTTTTCCAAGATTTGGAGCATGGTGGATATCTGGTGGCCTACGGCCACACTGATAAGGTCCAATTAGTTTGTTGACGGTGGGTTTTAATCTTTCTCACAATACGCTCGATAGAACCTTATATGCGATGTTGAGGAGACTTATCCCACGGTAGCTGGCGGAGATTATAGGGTCTCCCTTTTTGTGGATTGGGCAGAGCACACTTAAATTCCAACCGTTGGGCATGCTTTCGTTCGACCATTTTCAACAAAGAAGTTGATTCCTGATCTTTATCAGTTCTTCGCCACCGTGTTTGAATAGCTCACCCGCCGTTTTGTTGTTCTTCAGACGGGTAATTGCTATTCAAACTTCTTCACGGTCGCGCAATAGAACATCTGATTGCGGAATCGTGTTCGCCTGGCGTCATGCTTTCACTGCTTTTCAGCAGCCTGGAAAAGTGTTCCCTCCATAGTTTTAGTATACTTTGGGCATCAGTCAATAGATTACCTCTGGGGGCTCTACAAGAGTATGCTCCGGTATTGAAACCTTTTGTTAGTCGAACATTACCCCTGTCGGACAACTAGTCAAGCTCTTCGTACTCACACATTTCGGTCTCTCTCAGTTTTTTTTCTGCAAATGCGTCTCGTTTCCCCCTTCAACTCTCGGTATCTATCCCATTCAGCTCGTGTTGTGGTCGATTAAAAGGTTGCGGGGTAAGCAATCTGCTTTTTCTCCACTGAGACGCGGCACTCTTTATCGTACCAGCTGGTGTTTTGCATTTACCAAAAACTAAGCGTTTCGATTACCTAAGGAACTTGAAATGCCATCCAACAGTTCCCTTATAAGGAGTTGTTGACCAGTGCTCTCAGAGAGCAGGAGTGCAAGTCGAATAGAAAAACGCTGTTGCCGTGTTGCTATTGCAGCTTTTCGACGTCCAACTTTTTTTGTTTTTGTTGGCGGGTGTTGTTTAGCAGTAAAAAGATAGTGGTCCGAGTCGATTTTAGGACAGCCAGGTAATTTGATGAATTTTCCTATGCTGGAATCTAGTACTACAGATAACAATATTTCGGGCCCCGGCGAAGTCGATCAGCATCAATCCATTTGGGTATGTTTCCTCGTGGAGGTTGAATTTACCGACTGTTATGCCAAAGATACCTTCGTTGCTCACCTTGGTGTTAAAGTCGCCGAGCACGATTTTAATATCGTGGCATGATTTTGACAACCGCTTATAGAAGGCATTTTTGGTCATATCGTCCTTCTCATCCGTCAGAGCGTGGGCGCAAATGAGCGATATGTTGAATAACTTCGCTTTGATACGCATTGTGGCTAGACGTTCATCCACCGGAGTGAATGACAGTACTTGGCGACGGAGTCTCCCTTTCACCATGAATCCCACACCGCAATGTAGCAATTCCACAAATACCTACTCGTCTCACTTCTTGTCCCGTCCATCGCATTTCTTGAACGACGGTGATGGCAACCGTCATTCTAACGAGGACATCAACTACCTGGTCAGCTGCACCTTCCCAATTAAGGGACCGGACATTCCAGGTGCATGCCCTTAAATAGTTTTCCTTAGTGCGTTTGCCATGGTCGTCATAAAATGGGGAGGTCCCTCATCTGCGGCTGTTGGTAATTTTTCACTGGGGGCGTTTTTTACGTGGCGGGACCCAAACCACGCGCACACCCCTGTGGAGGGTTGTTCGCTTATCCCGATATATAAAAGGCAACTTACGTATCTGTTTCTTCTTCTTCTTCTTTATTTGCCAATTCTTATTGGAATATTGGTGATCATATTACATTTAATAACAACGGTTACTAATAATATATTAATGTAATGTTTATATGTTAAATATATCTATTTTATATTAAAAAAATATGAAAAATAACAGATTTTTAATTATCGCAGCATATTCTCTCCATCTCTCGCCACATCTGTAAGGTTGCCAACGATTCCTGTCCATTGTCGAATGTTTCGAAGCCACGAAAGTTGTTTACGGCCAATACCCCTGTTCATACCAAATGAACACATCCCTGAATTGTCCTCCTAACTCGTCTAAATACGAATTAGAGAACAATGCAAAAAACGCCCAACAGCGTCAACATAACTACGAAGTACCCAACAAACAAAAAATACAATAAACCAAATCATAAGAGCGGACGGATATACAGGCGCCAAAACCAGCAGCAGCAACAACAACAACAGCAGCGGAATCAGCATATCAACGCGGGAATAAATAACCACATCAGGGTTTACATAAAATTTATATTTATGTTTATAAATAACCCTTAAACTGTATTATTGTATAAACCCATACACAAATATACAATTGTACATACTAACCCACTCATATTATATATTCACACCCTCAAATATATACATATATCTGAATTGTTATCCAAATCCTAATAATTTTTATTTTATTTGGCACACCGGCAAACACGCACGTTGATCACCCCGACATTTTGGTCATTCAAGCCGGATTGAGTGCATGATAAAATAAACCAACCCAATTAAACATCATTTGATTCATCAGGATTTACGCAAGTTCAACAACCCAATTAGCCACGAAATGGATCATCAAAAATATCCACATGTATTCACCCACTCAATCAACCACTTTATCAACAAACTCATACGGGGAAAAATTTGTAAGTACCCAAACCCAAATTTATTTAAAATATAATAATATAAATTTATTAGTGCAAATCGGAATAAGACGGCATGGTGAAACAAAAACAAAATTAATATCTTATTCAAGGTAAATCTTTTGCTTAACCGTTATTAAAGTATTTGCAAAATTTGTCATTGCCATATTACGCTTTGAACTTTACCCGTTAATATATATTTTTTGAGAACCAAGTAGCGTTGCTTTGGCACCCACCCGTACCTGCGCGTACATATGTTTAGTTGCATTACTCGCTCAACTAATAACAAATTAACGTTGACTGCAAGTGCAGTGTGAGCAAGCACAAAACAGACCCTGTACGAAAAATTTCAAAAGACCCATTAGGAAATTTTTCGTTCGTCGGAATTTCACCCATCATATTTTGCGGTACAAAATATAAACATCAAAAAAAAAAAATAAAGTCGTTGCTTATTAACTTATTCAAATTCAAACTTAAATAAAGAAATAATTTTTCAAATTATTATTTGTTTTATTTCAATTTCATTAATTGTTACCACCCGGTTAAGTGAATTTTTAATAATAATGGAATAGTTTAAATTTTGTATTTCCGATTTATTCGAATACATTGAGGAACATTACGACACCCAACCCGAAGATGAGTCAATTTATACCCTGGAAATAAAAAGGGTTGCACTCAACGCGATATACGACAAGGCAAACAAATCGTACGATGCCTTTCGTAGAACCCCACAAGAACCCGGTGAAACTATTGACTTTGCAAAAACAAAAGAAAAATTTTAAAAGGGTCATCAATTACATTTGAAATGTTTAGGATCCATTAATCAAGTTATTGATGATCTCAAGACCCCAACCTTAATAATAAAGGAACGAATTTCAGGGGGAATAACATCGCGGGACATAGGGCCCTCAATACATCTACCCCCTTGTGATACGGACATAATATATGGAAATTTCGCAACCTGGCCTTCTTTCAGAGACAATCACATAATCAGCAACGTAGAAAAACTGTTCCATTTTTTTTTTTTTCAAAACACCCGAGGAGAAGCAAGAGCAATTGTTAAAAACGCACCCTTAACAGGAGTGACCTGGTATCCCAATACGAGAAGAAACGATTTCAGGTCAACGCGCAGTTGAAAATTTTATTCAACCTACCCCAAGCAAGCCAAGAATGTGGAAGCGCGATTAAACCCCTTCAGAGGACCGTCAACATTTGTCTCATAAATCTGCACAACGTGTACACAGACACTAGTAGCTAGGACCCCATCTTAATCTTCTTATGCGGATTGAAACTACCCAAAACCCTACTTCATCAATTCGAGGACTCGGAAATACCATCCTGGAAAACTTTCGACACGTTTCTCACTCATAGATACAAATCCTTAGAAGTAGTAGGAAATCTAAGTGACCCCGTTCCAGTGACCCAATCCGACATCCTATGGATCCTATAAAAAAGGAAAACAAAAAATAAGGGTTATTGCTTCAATTGCCTTGCATTATCTCACAGTTTCAGAGATTGCAAGTGCAAGTATTCTTGTAGAATATGCAGAAAGAAACATAACACACTTCTGCATAGGGGTAAAACACCCCGTTCCCAATCCCCCCCGCAAGGATCAAGAGCCTCTAACCCTCCTCTTGACCAAAACACCAGTAGTACCTCCCAAACCCTTGATACCAATACAAGTCCTCAAGCCTCTTACAGTCCACTAAAAATAAAACCCAAGACCCACAAAACTTCAGTGGGAAGCAGATTTTGTTAGGTACTGCTTTAGTCCAAGTTTTATACAAAGGGCAAATGTTCACAGCTCGCTCACTAGTCGACTCCGGGTCAGAAGCCACTTTTATTTCATAGAAATTCCAGAGAAAATTTAACATACCCGCGTTCAAGCAAAATGCACAAGTAACTGGATTGAACAACACCGTTTCGGCAACACCCACCAAAATTTGTGAACTCACCCTTCGTTTCCCGACAAGAAAGGAGTTTAGGATAACAACACGCGTTTATCTTAAAAACTTCAATCGATCACTCACTTAATACAATTATTACTAATACAGATTTCGGTTTTAGTTTAGCTGACCCTCACTTTTATAAACTCAGACCAATCGGCATATTGATCGGAAGTGACCTGTACCCACAAATAATTATCAGTGGTGTACGGAGAAATGTGCTTGGGACCCTGCAAGCTCAAGAAACGGAATTCGGTTGGATTCTATCCGGACCCACACCAGAAAAACGCTTATCACCCTCAATAATGTCATTTTTCAATGAGATGACCCCAGAAAAGTTGCTTACACAATTTTCATATGGCCAAAATAAAATACGACCCTGCGGATAATACGAAAACGTAATATCTGCCCCATCACGCAGTCATCAAACCAGACAGTATAACGACTCAACTCCGAGTGGTATTCAACGCATCATGTCCCACCTCGAACAGGAATAGCCTCAATGATGTACTACATGCTGGACCAATTCTGCAAGAAAACCTCGAAATCCTAGAAGTAAAATGGCGAATGTTTCGAATCGTATTCAGTGATGGATTACCGCCAACAACAATTTGGGGGGCGGCAAATTTTTCAGAATGTCAAAATTTCAAATCTGATATAATGTAACGACAAAACATTTTAAGGATTTATTCTGATTTTTTTTTTATATAAATTTGCAAATAAATTTCTATGAAATAAAATGTAATGTATTTTCTGATTAACTGTTTTATTCGTGAGTGCAATACTGATAAAAAATGTTTTATAACAGAAATAATTGAATATTAATAAGCTTTTTCTGACGAATTTTCAAAGCTCTGTTGACTTGTTGTATCTTTAGTAAAGTTAATCTTACAAGTGAGCCTCTTCTAAAATTGCACAATGTTTTCTTATTTTATTTTCAATGATTTCGGTGTGGCTAAATGAGTCTCAGACCCCCCTCACAATATTACACTTCCACACCACACACATTACATTCACCACATCATCATCACATTCCACATCACACGCACACAATATCAACATCACGAATTTAACACACATGAGGACACTACACAAAAAAGAACAAAAGTGACCGACGGACACGGCACTAGTCTCTTTTTGGTTTTCGATTCGACACACCGCAGACGTGTTCCGTGCTCCAGCTTTTAATTTCGATTTGAGTTCCGAAGTTTTTTTCTTTAATACAAGGTGAGTGCCGGGAAAATTAATAGAAAAAACATGGTCTTTCGAGCCGTACCGGACGGAACCTGTGATTAACAAGAAGAATTAACAGTGAAAAAAAAAATTGAAAAAAAAAATTAATAATAAGAATTAAATGAAATCAAATCTTTAAATCTTACAAGAAATACACAAAAGAAAAAGAAGAAAACGTGAGGTGTGGTGCATCAACAAAATAAAAGAAAAGAATTGTCCAGAATCAATATAATACAATATACAAATAAAATACATACATGAAGTGTTGCGAAAAAAGAAAAAAAAGGGCGAAGTGTTAACTGTGCGAAAAAAGTGGAGTGACTTAAACAAGAACACAACAAGTAAAAGTGTCTGAAAGTGTTTAAAATGAACGGGGACATAAGTGCAGTGCAGTGAGTCTAAAACAATAAAAAAAAAAAAAATAAAATAAAAATTATCTACAAAAGAGTGAAGAGAGAAGAGTGGGAAGAGGACAGAGTGGAGTAAGACATTAGAAAACTATATAAAATAAAAACAACAATTTAAAACGGGAGCAACACAACACAGCTGGACAAGCAGAGACCTGCATACACCAACGAGGGACAATTGAACAGGGGAAAAAAAAAGGAAAAACAACAACAAGGAGGAGCGGACCGTCATTAATACAGGAGGCCACTGGCCCCAAAAACGAAAAGAAAAAGTAGATACACCGCTACTTGTCCCCACACAAATAAGCGAAAAAACAAGACCCCTTGAAGCGAGTCGAAGTAAGTGTATCGTTTTCATTTTTTATTAAAATATATGTATGTTTGTACTGGTTTAAACCAGAAAAAACCGTTTTAACAGTCCAAAAAAACGGGTACCAGCAAAACGGGTAACAAAACGCAAAAACAAATAATATCGGTATTCTTATTTCCTATTTTCCAATACCTTAACGGAGAAAGCGGAAAATAACCGATATTGAAAAAACAAAAAAAAAAAAAAACGGATAAAAACGCCCAAATCATATTACTGGAATACTATTGCTGCCTTTTCTTGCGGTGTTTCGTTTGTGTATAAGTATATACACAAAAAAAAAAAAAAAAACAATACATATTCAAGTAACTACTTGCACTACTTCCCGCAAAACCCCTTCTGCTTCTTAAAGCAATAAGAAGGATTGCTTAAACATACGTAAGTTAAGGCAGATTTGTCACAAAGCTACACTCTAAAGCGAAGAATAAAAATAAAAGAAAGATAAAGTACAAAATACAAACATACATATATTCTGTTTTATTTGCATTTATATTCATACATACATATTATATGTATATATTTTACATACATATAAAAGCCGTGAACACAAATAGACGGTAAAAGGAAAAAAATACCGGCGCTCTCTTTTGTTCTCACGGCAGAAATATTGCGACTACGCATATTCATATATATGTATATACATAGGGACATACAATAGACAATTAGCCTATGCTATATTAACGGAGTAGGGAAATCATTGCAAAGGCGAAAGAAAAAACGATTTTTTTTTTCCTTTTTCGCGGTTTAATACAAATATTCACCACCCTTATATATAAAGATATCGCTTCAAAGTCCACATTAGCAAAGATCCCGTAATCTTCCTTGTTCTTTGACCGACAAAAACAAGCAGGATTGTATATAAAAACGTTATACATACATACATATATGTATGTACAAAGTGCCGTAATCTCTAAACGAGCTCTCATTAGCACATAAGACAATCACAAAAGTCCCGCTTTTAGGTATACCCTATAAGAATTACGGACACAAATCATATATACAAAATAAAATATTTATATACATATCTATACATATACATATAATTAATCCGCTGAGGAATATACCGGCATATACATATATAGACATCGGGTACAACTTAAATATAACATAAAATATTTTTTAACATACTTAAATATTTTTACATACATACGTGTATTGTCACATATGTAGACACGCTCATTGCTTCAAAGTCCACATTGGCATATATTCCGCAAAACCCCTTGGGTTTTGGCTAACAAAACCAAGCAGGATTGCGTACAAAATATATTCAAAGTCCACATTGGCATATTTCCCGCAATACCCCTTGGTTTTTGATCAACAAAAACAAGCAGGATTGTGTAACCAACCAAAGCGTAATACATGTGTACATACATGCATATGTACAAAGTGCAGTGATCTCTAAAACGAGCGCTCATTAGCACATAATAAATAAAAAAAATCCACCTATAGGTATACCCGACATTCTGTATATGCGTAATATTTTACTTGAAAACTCTTATTTACTTAAAAGAGTTCACGTCTAAAAATTTCGTTCAAAACTCTTATTGACTTAAAAGAGTTCGCGATTACACACACTATCACACACACACACGTAAAGCTTCTCGTCATATCAAGTTCATTCAAAACTCTTATTTACTTAAGAGTTCTCGTCTAATCATATACGTAAATATATACATATATAAACGAAAATATTATTTGATTCTCAGTTTATCAAAAACCCATCGGTTTTATTGATTTTTTTTTGAAACTCTTGTATACAAAAGAGTATTCTATTCAACATTTAATATACGAAATATTTTCAAAACATCTACAAGTCTAGTTTTCACTAAGACGTTTTGATTTATTCTATACATCTTTAAAATGAGCTCGGACTCAAAGGAATCGAAAACAACTCAGTTGCTAAAAGTTCCAAAGATGATTTCAGACGAAAAAAGTCCGTGTACACCGGCTGAAGCTACACGCTCAAAGCAAGGTGCTACAAAACTAAAGAGGTGTAAAGATATTTCTTATACAAAATTCATTGCTGAGAGTGACAGTTTGATACGATACTGCACTCGATTTTCATCTTCACCGATTCAAGACAATTCGGAAGCGGTCTTAGAAATCAAAAAAGATAATTTAGACAATTTCTGGACACGTCTCCAAGCGGCATATGACGCAATCGTAGAATCTGACGACTCAGATCTACCGGAAAATTTTAAATCCTCGGCATACACCAAGTATGAACACTCCCTAGACCAGTTCGAAGACACAAAGGCAATTATTTCTGATCAACTAAAGCTATTAAGAGCAATTGCACCTACTCCACAACCGATAGTAGAGATGCCACCAAGACAATCCCAAGAGGCAAGTTCAGGCATTCACCTTAAAGTGCCAGTATGCGACACAGATATATTTCATGGTGGTTATGAACAGTGGCCGTCCTTCCGGGACATGTTTACAGCTGTGTACATAAACCATCCCAAATTGTCACAAGCGCAGAAATTGTATAACCTCAGATACAAAACCAAAGGTCAGGCAGGCGTAATAGTGAAACAGTTCGCTCTCAATGACGAAAATTTTAATTTTGCTTGGGAAGCTCTAAAAGCACGTTATGAAAACGAAAGAATATTGGTCGACAAACAGGTGACGTTATTAATGAATTTACCAAAAATTCGGAAAGAAACAAGTGAAGAGTTCATAAAGCTTCAATCAACTGTTTCAAATTGTTTGTCGGTTTTATCGACACAGAATATTCCCACAGATAATTGGGACCCCATTCTGGTAAATATATGCACAGCTGCATTATCAGAAAAATCGTTACTTTTGTGGGAGCAATCGCTCTCATCGCGAAGAAAGTGCCCAACGTGGCAGCAAATGAAAGAATTTCTTACTACCCAATACGAAATTGCAGAAAGGGTAGATAAAAAACTGGTCAGAACGAAAAACGTTCAAAACGACCTCAATAGAAGCTTCAATAGACCCCAAGCAAGTAGCCACAATAATTTAAATTGAAGCTTTTTTAAAAATCAATCGTTCACATCCGAACAATATAAGCAAACGTCATGCGAACTGTGCAGAGGAGGTCACAAACTAAAATTGTGCGAAAAATTCAAAAATATGAATGTTAGCGATCGAAACAATTTCGTAAGAACGAAAAAATTATGTACCAACTGTCTGTCACATGCGCATACGCTTAAAGATTGCGAAAGCAAATTTAATTGCGTTTACTGCCATAAAAGACATCATTCAATGTTACATATAAAAAATTTTTCCAGCTTACCCCCCAACAATGCAAACGTTAAACGAGCAACAGGATTAGTTGCCACAACAAATTCTGAAAACTGCCAAGAAGCACCATGCTGCTCAAAGGCGTTAAAAACCCAAACGCTACATAGCGAAAATCACAGTAGGGTACTATTACCGACAGCAGTTGTCTCCATCGAACACCGAGGAGAACTGTTTAAACTCAGAGCCTTAATAGACCAAGGATCACAACGATCATTTATAGCGTCTAGGGCACAAAACAGGCTACAGTTACCAACAAAACTGGCCAACTTTGAAATCACGGGAATGGGCGGAAGAGTTGTTCAAAACTCAAATAAAATCTGCCCATTACCCTCTTTTCCCCCAAAGCGGATAAGCGCATACAAGCAGAAGCTATTGTCTTACCGCAATTAACCAACATGCTACCAAGCTATCACATAAATAGCAAGCATTGGCAAAAGGTTTCACACCTAAAGCTAGCAGACCCAAACTGCAACACCCCCTCACAAATAGATCTCCTATTAGGCAGCGATCTCATACCACAAATTATTCTCGAAGGTATTGAGAAAATTACCAAAACACTTCTGGCTAAAAATACCCTTTTCGGATGGGTCGTAAGCGGACTAGTTGCGGAACCAGTTACAACATTGACAACTCAAGTTGAGGAAGTCTCAAATGAGTACCTCAATTCACAATTGAGAAAATTTTGGGAACTAGAAGAACTTCCCCCCATATCAGTCACAACCCCTGAAGATCAGTATTGTGAGGATTTTTTCAAAGCCACAACTACTAGATCAGAAAATGGTCGGTACGTCGTACGACTACCACTTAAGCAACAATTTCCTAACATACTCGCCTTAGGTCACTCTCGCACCTGTGCAATACAGCAGTTTCTAAGTATGGAAAGAAACCTACTTAAAAAAGGCGAACTCAAATCTGAATATGATGGTGTGTTAGAAGAATACCTCCATTTAGATCATATGGAGGAAGTAAACCCAGGGGAGAAAATCGTCAACGGCAAATACACACACCACATCACTCAGTAGTAAAGCCAGACATAAAAACAACAAAAGTAAGAGTTGTTTTTAATGCTACGAGAACCACTAGTTCAGGGAATTCCTTAAATGATATCCTATTTACGGGACCCACACTCCAACCAGATTTAATGCTTCTGATTGTAAATTGGCGTATATACAAATACGTATTCAATGGGGACGTTGAAAAAATGTATCGGCAAATAGGCGTACATAAAGAAGATCAAGATTTTCAACGTATTATGTTCCGAAGATCCCCCACCAGTCCTTTACGCGACTTTAGACTAAAAACAGTTACATTTGGCGTTAACTGTGCACCATATTTAGCCATTCGAACCCTCCACGAATTGGCTGAAAACACCAAGTCAGAATTTCCTCTGGCGACCCAGGTGTTAAAAACACAAACGTATGTAGACGATATTCTGTCTGGAAGTCACAGTCTTCCACAAGCATACGAATCATTATCACAAGTAATCCAAGCCCTCACATCCGCAGGGTTTCCATTAAAAAAGATTACGGCAAACCACCCAACTATATTAAAAAATATACCAAAAGAAAATTTGTTGGACACTAATTTCCTTATTTTCGAAAAGGAAAGTACAACAAAAACACTGGGCATCCAATGGAATGCGATATCGGACCAGTTCTCATACACGACAGAGTCCATATCCGCATTATCAGCCATCACAAAAAGACAGATTCTATCCTCGGTGGCAAAACTTTTCGACCGCGCAGGATGGCTTTCGCCAATTATGATCCAAGCGAAAATCTTAATACAAGAATTATGGCTAGATGGAACCGACTGGGACGAACAAGTGAAACCGCTTCGCTTAGAAAAATGGTCCCAGTTCGCAAACAATCTGAATGATATTTCGCAGATACAAATTCCACGATGGGTTAACTATTCCCCCGAACACAAAGTCGAATTACATGGCTTTTGTGACGCCTCAGAAAAGGCATACTGCGCTACTATCTATGTGCGCACGCAAAGTGACACCACGACCACAAGCCACTTATTAGTAGCAAAAGCAAAGGTGGCACCTTTAAAAATTATAAGTCTCCCACGACTTGAGTTATGTGGCGCACTACTACTTTCAAAATTAGTAGCAATGGTGCAAATGCATTTAAACATGACAAAATGCAAACTCTATATGTGGTCCGATTCCGAAATTGTACTAGCCTGGTTGGAAAAACCACCACATGCATGGAAGACGTATATTTATATTTCTAACCGAAATACTCAAATACTTGACCTAGTGGGATCAGCCACTTGGCGTCACGTAGCCAGTGCTGACAATCCTGCCGATCTAGGTACAAGAGGGTACAAGCCACTGCTCGTTGCCACTACCACCCTCTGGTGGAATGGCCCCCGATGGTTGATAAAATCTCCTGATTCTTGGCCACAATCCCCCATGCGCAACATTATTGCACCGGAAGGTCGAAAAATTGCCACCTTTCACACATTATTGGATGATGCCGACATCCTTGAACGATTTTCCTCGTTTCCAAAAGCGCTCAGAGTAGTCGCTTATATGTTCAAATTCATAGAACAACTCAAAAGCAAAGTCAAGGGATCACCTAATTTCACGCACCAGGGTTACAAAAGGCAAAGGTCGCACTAATCGCATATACCCAAGCGCGCTCCTTCAGCCGCGATATATCACTACTAAGAGAATCGAAGCCGATTGATAAAAAGAGCTCACTCTTAGTTCTAAATCCATTTCTGGACACGAAAGGTTTGCTTCGTGCCAATGGTCGGCTTGCTAATTCGAGCCTAACATACAACGAACGACATCCCATAATAATCCCAGAGAGGTCACCATTTGCCACACTGTTCCTGCACTACATCCACATCTTAATGCTACACGCCAAATATCGCCTCATGCAACAGATGGTACGCCAGGAGTATTACGTCCCCCGTCTTAAGCCACAAATCAAGAAGTGCATCTTCACGTGCAAGATTTGCACTATGCACAAGCAGAAGATGCGAACGCAGATTATGGCAGCACTTCCACCTGAACGCTGCAATTTCGCTCTGCCTTTACCCCAACAGGTGTTGATTTTGCTGGGCCTTTCCAGGTAAAGGCGTCTATGTTAAGGTCTCCCACTCTCATGAAAGGCTATGTGGCTGTCTTTGTATGTTTTACGACAAAGGCAGTACATCTTGAGCTATGTAGTAATCTGACGACGGAGGCTTTTCTCGCGGCATTTGCTCGCTTCGTCGCTCGACGTGGCTACCCTTCAAAAATCATGAGCGATATTGGCAAAACCTTTATTGAAGCTCAACGAGCCACAAAAAAGCAATTTGTGGATTTTTTAAAACAAGTGTCACCCGACATCGTACAAAAGTACGCCCCTCAAGGTATCAATTGGCAATTCATACCCCCAAGCGCTCCTCATATGGGCGGTTTATGGGAATCAGCTGTGAAAATCTTCAAACCCCATTTCAAACGGGTAGCTTGAAATTATAAATTCAATTACGAAGAGTTCACGACGTTATTAAATCGAATTGAAGCCGTTTTCAATTCACGGCCACTCACAGTACTATCGCATGACCCCTCAGATTTCACCGCCTTAACTCCAGGGCATTTTCTAAAAGGAGCACCCATCCTGGGCATTCCTGAGCCAGGCGTGGAGTCGCTATCCCTATTAAATCGATGGGAACGAATTAAAATTCTCCATCATGATTTCAGCCGCCGATGGACGAATATATTAAGGATCTCCACAAAAGATACCGCTGGAAGACTCCTGAACAGGGGCCTAAACTTGGAGACTGTGTCCTCATTCATGATGATTGTCTGCCCCCTACCGAGTGGCGGCTTGGCCGCATAGAAAAGCTTCATTATGAGTCCGACGGTCACATCCGGGTCGTGGATCTCCGTACGCAAAACGGAACACTAACCGGACCGCTCGTGAAGCTGTGCTTTTTACCCACCACCGAGGAACGCCAATCCGAAAATCGAAAAAACCAAACCGATAATGTCGCGATATAATACAGTCACCCAATTTAACACTAAAACGAGAAGTACGCCGATTACCAACCGCTAGAAAATAACAAACCGTAAATAAAGATAACAAACCGTACATAAAAATAACAAACCGTAAAGGAAACTAACAAAAAATGGTCGATCCATACGACGGCCAATTCATGCCACATATCGTGGCACGATTGCCAATATCTAATTGTACGACAGATTTCTAATTAATAATCTCCTTTATACATAGTTTACCGTGGACATAGATACCCAAGTATTAGCCACGCCAACCGTACGGTCCGCTACCAGCGTGCAACGCACCGAGCCTACCCCAGCGCCCGAGCTGCCGTTGCAACAGCGCCGGCAACAACACCCCTAAACGGGACCGGCAACAACACCGGCAACAGCACCGGCAACAGCATCGGCAACCACACCTGCAACAGGCAACCGCTCCTCACAGGTCCTGGACGGGCATCGCATAATATGCCCCCTATGTCGACGACCACATCGCCTGCACCATTGTGGGATATTCAGAGGGATGCGACCGTTACAACGGCAGCGAGTTGCCCAGGCACATGGGCACTGTGTGAACTGCCTATCGCAGACGCATAGGTTGCAAGAGTGTGAGTCGAGGGGTCTGTGCCAAATCTGCAACCGGCCGCATCACACGCTGCGCGACGATCATAGGCCAACTATACCTCGCAGCCACGCAACAAGGCATCAACCCGTAACGCGAGTGCATCAGCGGGTCGGAATGCCTATCCGGCGTCGTCAGCCTAGACCCCAACCACGGCGATCCACGGGTCTTAGCAGCGTCGTGGCAACGCTGCAACAGCTGCAGCGACTCCTAGGCTAATCAGTTGCCTAGGGGGGCCGGGATGGCTAAATGAGTCTCAGACCCCCCTCACAATATTACACTTCCACACCACACACATTACATTCACCACATCATCATTCCACACCACATCATCATCACATTCCACATCACACGCACACAATACCAACATCACGAATTTAACACACATGAGGACACCACACAAAAAAGAACAAAAGTGACCGACGGACACGGCACTAGTCTCATTTTGGTTTTCGATTCGACACACCGCAGACGTGCTCCGTGCTCCAGCTTTTAATTTCGATTTGCGTTCCGAAGTTTTTTTCTTTAACACAAGGTGAGTGCCGGGAAAATTAATAGAAAAAACACGGTGTTTCATATATGAATTGATATCAGTATTCATTTAAAATTCATCTTTTTGTTTGTATATAAAAATATTTTTATTCTTAAAAATGATTTCTATAGAATCAAATAAATGAATATATTCATTTTGTAGCCAATTTTTCGAAAAATAGAAACAATTTGAAGAAAATAAAAATTTAATAACATTGATGTTTCATTTTCGCAATATTGTGAATTATATAGACGAATATTAACGAACTTTCATAGCTTAAAGCAATAATTCGTAAGTATTGTAAAATGTTATTAAATTTCAAGTATATATTTATGTCGATATATATGTACAGCCGTGGTCACGCAAGCACACATAAAAGCTTATACAACTGACAAAGTTCTTTAAAAGGCTAAAAAGGGCTAAAAATATATTAAAGTATATTAATTTATCCATTTAAGTAAAAAATAACAATTAGCAATTCACGAATAAAATTAATATTAATTGAAAAACTTGAGCTGCCTCTAAAATGCCTTGGACATTCAAATAGGACAATTTATCAAACCTGAAAAAATTATGTGAAATTAATCAAAATTAATCAACGATTTGGTTCCATAATATATTTATTTTCTAATACTTGGTACTATATCCCCGATTTTGAATTACGGCATTACATCTGCGTACCATACTTTCTACAATCTTCTCACACCTCTCCTTTGGGGTGGAGTACCAAGCTTCCTTAATACCTTCCCATAAATGTTCAAAATTTTAGAAATTTTTAGCCGCAATTTTAATTTTAACATCGTTTCATAGGTTTTCTATGGGATTAAGGTCAGGGCTTTGCGCTGGCCAATCCAAAACATTTAAATTTTCTTTCATAAGCCAATCTTTTGTGACCTTCGCCGTATGCGTGACCTTCGTTATCCTGCATTAAAGTCCAGCGAAGGGGCATGCAATTAAAAGCAAATGGTTCCATTTCGTTCCTTAATATGTCTAAATATTGATACCGATCCATTTTTCCGTTAATGCGAAAATTTGGTCCACGTCTTCCAACAGTCTTCCGCGATATATTTAATCCATATTCGTCATTGATTTCCTGCATTATTTCTCTTGAAGGCTTAAACGGGTCGGCCTTGCTTTTCCGGACTATGGCTCTATCTTCAGTAATTTTTGTCTTTCGCGGTGGTTGGACTTTTTTTTTTTTTTTGGTCAAATAGATCTCATTACATTTAATGAGTTTAAGGCCATTATAAACCATTTTCCGGGAACAATTCAATAAAACAGCAATTTCGGCAACAGTTCTCGCAGATTTCTCCATATTCTGCAAAACGCGTCGTTCTTCCAGAGTACAGCTCTTACCACGGCCCATTTTCACTTGAATTAACTCACTTTATTGTAGACAACCTTAATTCGTAATAAAAAGTCACGTCTGATATATATTTTTTTACAAACAAATATTCACTGTGCTACTTGAATAACCACCTCTAAAGAATACAATATGATTGCAATGACATAATTGATGATTTTCTCAGACGAAAACCAGAAAGAAGATATTTAAAAATTAAGTTATACATTATAGTTTAAGAAAACTGACTGTTATTTATGTTGTTAATATTTATTTGTATTGTTTAACAATTATACTTTTATGAAATAAATATTATATCTTAATAATATGAACGGACTCAAAGAAATAAAGTTTCATTCTTTAAAAAAGGCGGCTTATCAGCCAGGGCCTAGGGCGGCAAAATACTTAATCCGCCACTGATCGTATTCAACGCAGATATTCAAAAAATGTATCGCCAAATACTCGTTGAAAGCAAATACACTCCCTTTCAAAGAATCTTATTTAGGAAATCCCCTAACGGCCCTATAGAAGATTTTTAATTACAACATGTTCCGTTTGGAATTAACTGTGCTATATTTCTAGCTATCCGTACCCTCCTCAGAATAGCGGATGATGTACAAGGAAGCCACCCACTGGCAGCTGAGATACTTCGAAACGGAATGTACGTTGATGATGTATTGCAGGAGTACATGACGTACCAACAGCGTTATTGGCACGAAATAAACTCACTTAATCTTTGAAGTCCGCAGGATTCGCTCTACGCAAATGGACCTCAAATGACCCAAAAGTTTTATCTGGACTCCCACAAGAACACCTATTGGATACCAACTCATTCAGTTTCCCAGAATCCAATAACACAAAAACACTAGGAATCAGATGGAATGCAAAAAAGATGCGTTCTTTTTTCTCATCAACCCTATTCAGGATAAAACGACGTATACTAAAAGATAAGTATTATCGATTATAACAAAATTGTTCGACCCAGCTGGTTGGCTCAGCCCCATTGTAGTCACAGAAAAAGAATAATGCAACAGATATGGCTTGGTAAATCCGATTAGGATGAATGTCTAAAGCCGTTAACTCTCCATCGATGGAAAATATTCATAAAGGACTACGATTCCTTAAATCTCATTGAAATTCCTCGATGAACCCACTTTTCGACATCAGCGATCATCAATTTTCATGGATTCTCTGACGCATCTGAAAAAGCTTACGCAGCAGCCCTATATATCAGTGTTTCTATAACCACAAATACCTAGACAACCCTTTTGGTATCCAAGACTCGTGTGGCTCCAATAAAAACTATATCGTTACCAAGGCTAGAACTTTGCGGAGCTATTCTTCTAGCGAACCTAGTGGATGCGACCCTACTCCAACTAAGTATAGCCCAATACCGTACTCACCTTTGGACGGATTCCACAGTTGTTCTTTCATGGCTTAGAAAACCCCCATGCACACGGACAACCTTCGTATCTCACCGAATTGCCACAATCGCAGAAATCGTTGGAACCGAAAATTGGACTCATGTCGAAAGTCAAGACAACCCGGCAGATCTAGCTACTCGCGGAGCACCCCTCTGGACATGGTTAACAATGACCTCTGGTGGCACGGACCCCAATGGCTAACACTCGACCCGATACATATATAGAAATATATATGTTTGAATTGTTATCCAAATCCTAATAATTTTTATTTTATTTGGCACACCGGCAAACACGCACCTTGATCACCCCGACAACCCCGTTTTCCTTCAATTTTTCCTTGGATAATTATTTGTAGAAGCTCATACTTAGAGTGCCTCATAATATGTCCTAGGTAGGCTGCTTTTCTTTGTTTTATAGTCTTAAACAACTCTCTATTGCGGTTCACCCTTCTCAAAACTTCACTGTTTGTAACTCTATCTGTCCATGGGATTTTTAGGATTCTTCTAAACATAGCATTTTAAAAAAACGTATTGTGGTTGTGATGTTGAGATCATGGCTACATAATATGTTTTTGTATTTGAGAAAAGTTGTTCGGGCAAATTCGATTCGACATTTTATTTCTTTTGAACAATCCCAACTTTTATTGATCTGAGAACTAAGGTACTTGAAATTTTTGTCTCTTTCAGTTGGATTATTATTAATCATGAGGTGTGTGTCGTTGTATATGCTTATCCTACTAATAACACAGTACAACAGCTAATCTGGGGGGTGAGAAATTCCAAGTCAGGGTGATGGTACTAGGTTAGTATAGTAAGACCCTCAAAAGGTTTGGTTCGTATGTGTCAGGTTTTTTTTATGACCTTTTAAATTTTAAATTAAAAAAAACTGACACATACGAACGTCAAATCCTTTGAGGGTTTTACTATACTGACCTAGTACCATCACCCTGACTTGGAATTTCTCACCCCCCAGACAATAATCCCAAAAATGTTCCACAGCGTAATCATGTACTTCGTCTTGTTTATGTTAATGCGTAGGCCATATTCGTCACTACGTAAATTAACTCGGTTTACAAGTTCTTG
Organism: Bactrocera zonata; assembly: GCA_037783105.1. Taxonomy (NCBI): domain Eukaryota; kingdom Metazoa; phylum Arthropoda; class Insecta; order Diptera; family Tephritidae; genus Bactrocera; species Bactrocera zonata. The sequence goes on along the minus strand of JBAWJQ010000001.1, from coordinate 11,324,936 downwards.
TAATCCCAACAAGTTATCGGCTATAAGTGTAGTGTCATCTGCATAGCGTATATTATTTATGAGAATACAATTTACTTTCACACCTTGATCAACCAGTATTGATCCGATTCTTGAAATATTACTTCCGAATATATGTTAAATAACAAGGGTGACAGAATGCATCCTTGCCTTACACTTCGTGAAATAGATATTTCTTCGGTTATATCACCATTGATGCTTACATGGGCAGTTTGTTGCCAATATAGATATCTTATGTAACGAATCTCTTTGTCATCTGTTCCCATAGAATGAAGAATTTCCATAAGTTTATCGTGTTTAATGGAGTCCAAAGTAATAAAGCATAAAAATACATCTTTTTTGACATCTTTACAGTTTTGAACCAAAACTTGTATACAAAACAATGCCTCGCGTGTTCCAACACCTTCTCTGAAGCCAAATTGCATCTTGCCCATTGACTCTTCACATTTCTTATATATTCTGGCGTGAATGACTTTTAGAAATATCTTGAGAGCATGTGACATTAGACTAATAAGTCTGTACTCGCTACAATGTTTCGCATTATATTTCTTATGAATGTTGATTTTAACCAGTCTTTTGGATATTGGCCATTGTAATAAACTTAGTTAAAAAGCTTTACTAAGAGAGTCATATTTTTGCCATTTATTAACTTTAAAATTTCAGCTGGAACCTCATCCGGACCTGTTGCCTCTCTCTATTTCGCGTTTCGTAATATTATTGCCAATGGGTCTGTGATGGAGATGAAGTTTCTGGTTCAATCTATTGTCATCCGAAAAAACGTTTTCAATATATGTATTTCTTCCATATATTTTTCTCTTCATTTATGTCAAATACCAGCTCATTGTTTTCATTTATAAGGATTGAGGGCAGATTTTTACGATGAATAACTGTGGCTTCTTTCAATTTTTTGTGTAAATGGAAGGTATCATGTAAAAATTATAGTCTTTCAATTTCTTGACATTCATTGTTTATCCAGTTTGCTTTTGCATTACGGATCATCTTCCTTATTTCTCTACTCTGTTGTCTATACATGTCAGTGTTTTATTTTTATATTCCCGGCGTTTACTTATTAGTTTTAATATGTCATTTGTCATCCAATTATCTTTATTATTTTCTTTCTTTTCTATTCCAAGAGAGTTTTTTTGCTGTAGTACAAATTATCTCTTTTAAGTCGCTCTATATATCATTTATCTTTTCAATAATTTCACTTTCAAATAGGCGTTTCATACCTTCGTCTCTCAACTTATCAATATTTAGCATAATTTTAGGCTTACTTTTTTTAATTACGGCTAGCCTAATACGCAAATTTGCCAGTAGCAAGTTGTGATCCGACGGTACATCCGCTCCTGGATATGTATTGACCTTTTTTTATTGAGGAACAGAAGCGATTATTTATCAGAATGTAATCTATTTGATTTTTGGTGATATTATCAGAGGCGTCCGATGAAAATTTCCATGTATAAAGGCTTCTGTTCGACATTATTATTACGTATCTGTTTAGAGAGGTTTTTCTTGTTGGCATATATGTTTTTAGTAGAGACAGCAATGTTTGTAACTTTCTCTCTTATAAAACTATTTTAATGCAGGAGATATATGTGGTATTGTTAAAATAGCTTTCGATTTTGGTATACATTTTTAAAATATCGCCTTATGATCGCCTATATCTCAAGGAACTGACTAATTGATTTAGAAGAACGGTGTAACTTTTTAAAAAGTTTAATAAAATACATACAATAAAAAGCGTAGTTTCGATCACAAATCCGTTCTCATATTGTGTGTTTTTGTGATAGAGAAGTGAGGTCTTTCTTAAAATAGTTCCCAATAGTTTGCAAATAAGTTAACTTACCATAGTTTTCAATACCAGTCCCAGTATCAAGAGATTGTACCAAAAATTCAGTAAGCACATTAACTTCTATCTCTTTGTTTTGCAATGAATTATTTCTTGGCCTTGGATAAGATGGCGTGCTACATCCACTAGTACTAATTGATCCAACAATTGATAAGTTTCCTGCGCATTCACTTGCATTCAATTGTGGACCGTTGACATATTGTACATAATTCAAGTTGTTCGAATGGGATGGCAATCGACTAGCAGGACGAGGAATTATTGGCTCATATATTGATTCATAAGTTGTAGAACCCTAAAAAGTAATAGTATAATATTATATCTTTTGATGCTGGTTTCAACAATATTGTAATATATCTCTATTCAGTCCGTTACTAAAAACGAACCAGTAAAGACAAATTTTAAGAATATGTTTAATTTACTACACAATAAACTAAAGAATAAAAAAGGCGTGGAGCTGAAAAGATCATAATTTTAATTTTCCACATATTTAGCAAAATAAGTTTTTTCACCTGGCGGTGGCAACATTTAAATCCTACTGACATCTTACAAAGTGTGTTCCAAAGTAAACAGGACTTAAAAAACAAAGAACAAATGGTTTTTACAGAAAAATCAACTTATTTACTCAAAATAGTCTCCTTCTGCTTCAATACAGCTTTTTGCACGGTCCAAAAGCATGTCAAACGAGTGTTTAGCTCGTTGGGCGGTATGGCCGCCAGTATGCCGGTACAAGCCTTTTGAATGGCCTCTACGTCTGCATAACGCTTTTCTTTCATGGCCAAATGCATTTTTCCGAAAAGGAAGAAGTCGCGCGGTACCATATCAGGTGAATACGGGGAGTGATTAATGGTTAAAATGTGATTTTTGGTCAAATAATCGGTCATAAGCGTCGATCGATGAAACGGCGCATTATTGAGCAATAAACGCTAACTTTCATCTTCGCGATCCGGGCCGGGCGGCCGGGCGGAACAAATTCTTTGTGAACAATACCCTTGGAATCATAAAAACAAATCAGCATTGTTTTCACTTTTGACTTCTCCATGAGCGATTTTTTGGGTTTCGGCTCGTCCGGTAACTTCCATTCAGCACTCTGGCGTTTCGTTTCAGGATCATATTGGAAACACCACGTTTCGTCACCAGTCACAATATTGTAAAGGGAGTTTTGTTCTTTTTGACCCCTTTAATGATGTTCTTCGAATGTTGGATTCTGAGCACTTTTTGGTCGTCTGTGAATTTGTGCGGAATAAACCGTGCACACATCTATCGCGATAAATCGATGTTTTTGAGATGTTCAATTCCACTTGCATGAATTTCAATGATAATTTCGGCTGATTTTTGATGAATTCACGCACAGTTTCGATGGAATTTTCGGTGATCACGGCTTTTGATTGTCGTCATTTGTGTCCTCACGACTAATTTGAAAGCGTTGAAACCACTCGTGCACTCTGCTACGGGATAGGCAATCATCACCATAAACTTGTTTCATCAATTGAAACATTTCGGTAAAAGTTGTACCAATTTTAAAACAAAATTTAATGTTGGCTCTTTGTTCGAAGCTCATTTTCGCACCGATAACACCTCAGACACCTGACACTTAAAACGCAATAACTTCACTTCCAATAGGTGAAATTTTATGAAATTCTCACTGGACGATCGATAAAGATAGCAGACTCTAACGCACCGGTCGAAATGTAGATGGCCACCAGAGGCGCTAGACTCAAAAAGTCTTCTTTACTTTGGAACACACCTTGTATATATAAAAATAAGTTGGTTTTTGTCTGTTCGCTATAGCTGACTAAACCGTTGCATGAAATGAACAATGGCTTGGACCACTTCTAGAATTCTGTTAGAAATAAACAAGATAATTTAAAAATATTGTATACCTGCAAAGCAGCCTAGCTACCAGGCAAAAACTTGTTAAAATAAGACAATCAGGGAAGATAGCGATAGCAGTTGCTTCGTCAGGAAACGTCGGAAGACCTGCTCGCATGGGCGGGATAACTTTAATAATGTATTTACTGGAGATTTCCAACTCTGCCTGTCATTAAAAGAGGTAAGCGAGCAGATTTCGTCAATGCATGCTTAATACCGTCTTCTCATTGACTTCGATTGAAAATATAAAATTACGGACGAATATGAGAGCGAATGGAATCACTGATGGTGATTTTCCACAGCAACCGCTTAAACTTGGGGAAGGAGTTTTTCCCACACCAAATTGAAGCAGGAATTGTAATATTCTTTCTGAATGACTCTCTAGACCAAATAGTTTGAAAATTTTAATAGATGCAGTCTACCCTGATATGAAGAATTTGCGAGAAAATGAATTACATTGGTTGTGTTCTAGTGTTACACAGGAACGAAGTAAACGATCTAATTATTCAAAAAGTTCATGGAGAAATAAAAAAAAATACAAATTGATAGACACCGTGATTAATAACAGACGCAGTCCTTTATCCCCAAGAGTTTTCAAATTCATTTAACCCTTCTGAACTGCCACATGAATTAACTTTAAAATTAGAATTCCAATTATGCTTTTGAGGAAATTAAGCCCTCCAAGCATGTGCAACGGGACGAGGCTGCTTATTAAGGAATTGAAGGAGAATTTAATTGTATCAATCATTATCACAGACCCAGCAGCTGCTCAAATAGCTCATATAGTAAGGATTCCGATGATTCCGGTGATCCCTAGTGATCTGTCCTATTAAAAGGGCTTAAATTTCCGGTGAAACATCTTTCGCACTATTTAAATTGCTTCCATAAAATAAATTAAAATCGAATATCGTTTACAGGGAGGCTCTGACTCAATACATTATTTTTCAGGAACTGAGAAAGTAAAATATATTTGGTAAAGGGCTTTTTACAAAAATTAAACAAAATGGTATTAATACGAAAAAAAAAAACACTTTCACGTTCGCAAAAACAAAAAAGCATGTGTGTACAAATTTATAACTTTTGAAATGATTGTTTAATACCCGTGCGAAGCCGGAGCAGGAAAAAGTAAAGATGTTTCATTGAACAGGAATCACATCATCTCCATTGCACCTAGAAAGCTCCTGCAATTTTCAGAGTGCTGGACCTGTGTGACTATAATTTGTACATAGGGCACAATAGACCATAAGTCGAAGTGCAAAACCTCAATTAATTTCTTCTAAAGATTTTTCATTTGGAAACAATTTTAAATTACTAGATTACATTTAGTCCATTCACTAATATAGACCGTCCGGGCACAATTCCGATTTCTTTGGCGCCGCGATTTGATTAAAAAATATGAAGGTTTATAGGTAAAATTCCAAAAATTCGAACATTTCAACAAGTTATTTAATTAAATTAATCCATAATCATTTAAATACATCCACATTTTTCACTTATTACAGGTTTTTTACCTAAGAAATCTTTATTTTAAAAATTACTATTTACACTCGTAGTGAGCATCATTTATGTGCTAACAATTATGTGGAAATGGAGCGCTACCATATGATAATAAGCAAATATGAGCAATTCGTTGAATTTCTCTACTTCGATAGAATTTATCTTTCTTTTTTTAGCAATCTTAGTTCTAATAAAACAGATGTGTCTATAAATTATATTTCAAATTAAAATGAGTATAAACAATCTTTCCTTGCATATGGATTTTTACAGTAAGCAACTAGGTGATATTATAAAATAATAATAAAATAATAAAATATTTAGGTTACCCCTGGTATTGACTCGATCAGGATTATTTTTTTAAAGGAGTACTACGCGAAAGTATTTTGGTCACCCGGGTATTCGCTCGACCAGGGTTATTTTTTTAGAATGCCTTCGGCCTCCAACGTAGAAAGGAGTATTCACTCAACCCGATATAAATTTTATAATATTATCATAGATTTTTACGTATTTATGTTTATTAAAAAAATGGAAAAAGTGTTCACAACTCAACTATAACTTGAAAAATGTTGGAAAGTATTTTTAACATAGTTAATATAGAAAAAAGAATCGCGCGAAAAAAAACAAAGAAAAATCATTAAAAATCCTACATGTTTGGTGTTTAAGATGTGGCAACGGTCGGTTTCCGCATAATTGTAAACAATATAACCTTTTCAACGATGAGTGTGCTAAGTGATTTTTAAATTAATAAATTTAGGTAAAATATAACTAAATAAAAGTGAAATGTGAACTTATTTCAATGTTTAGAGTGTATATTTAAATATATCAAGTGAAAAATGTAAAAGACCGAAGTGAATCTCCGTATTTGCTGAATAGAGTTCTGGAAGAAGTCGGCGTTATCACTGGCTCAAATGCCTAATTTAGGCACACCGTCGTTAATGTATTTAAAAAAACTCGATTTTACTTCAATTCAACTGAGTGGAGTTAAAAACCGTAATAACAAAACCAATAGATTACGGTGTTTAAGGTGTTTATCAGAAAACAGGAATGTCATGATCATGATGAAACTCTGTAAAAAGAGCTTATTGAGGTCATTTGAAATGCTTTACGGCAAAAACAAGCATAATTGGATTGCTGCAAGAAGACAATTATCCGAAACCTAACAGCAGACTTGGTAGTCAATGGAACAAAAAAACCATATTGTTACTTATTGTTACAGCAACTCAAATGAGCTGCAGAGTATAACTGATGCTTCGCCACGTTTGGCAGTTGGCTTTATACTATATTCCGACCAACACTTAATCACGAGATTAAGGCTGTTGAGTAGAATATATAACTAGTGTATTAGATTTAGCAAGATTTCGCCATACAAAAATGATACTCGTTAATCGCGACACCAGGAAGATTTGAAGCTAATATACGAGGTTTGACAATTAAGTAATGAGCCAGATTTTATTGTCGTGCTTGCGGTAAACCTGTGACCATGAAATTCCCTTTCTCTTTTTCCGGCATCCCTCTCCATTGATATATGTACCATCGCTCTAGCTTGTTTACTTCGCCTGCTGCGTCAAGTTGAATAGACGTGTGTTTGTAGTGCTCGTCACGAAAATGGAAAAACAAAATCAAGAACAACGCGTCGCGATAAAATTTTGCGCCAGATTGGACGAAACAGCTTCGGAAACGTACGCTAAAATTATAAGAGTGTATGGGGATAGTGCTCTTAGACCCGGAAACCAAACGCCAAAGCTCACAATGGTTGTCTCCGGGCGCCCCCGCCCGAAAAGAGCTCGCATGAGCAAGTTTTACATTAGTATATAAAAGTAAAATACTAACAACAATTCTAGTCTAATTAAATAAGAGAGATACTTAAAAGCTAAATATTAATAAATACATTTGCTGCTACTTTTGTCTTACTAGACCGGAAGGCTTCTTGCGTTTCAACCGGATTTCTCGCCCAGCAGTTTCGATGAGTCTGGAGGCTTCCTTATTAGCGTACTGTCTAAGCCTCGGTTCGTGAGACTTTGCTAATTTGGAGATTTCATTTAACACTGAATTCACGCCTAGATCACGGTGCAGCTCAGCAGATCAAATATACCAAGGAACATTAACTAAAGTCCTTAGTACCTTACTTTGAAAGCGCTGAATGCTGGCAATACCGCTTTGACTTGAGCAACCCCATAGCTGGGCTCCGTAGGTCCAAACTGGCCTTAAGACTTCATTATATAATAACAGTTTGTTTTGTATTGATAGCTTGGATTTCTGCCAGCTAGGTGGCAAAGTTTGCCAAATTTCATATCAAGCTCGCTCCTTTTTTTTTGACATGCTCTTTCCAGCGTAGCTTAGCATCTAAAGTGATACCTAGGTACTTAGCACTGTTATGGTGTAGTAAAGGAATGTTATTTATGTGTATAAATTGGACAATACATAGGTTGCTATATATATTTCTGGACTAGGCAACACTAAGTGTTGCCAGGTGCAATCTGACATTGCCATTGGAAAGTTTGACATTTTTTAGCATAACATCACTCAGAACGTTTTGTCATTTAATCGTAAATTGTTTTATTTACAGGGAAATAAAAAATTCATCTCGGCCAAAAAATGGAAATTTCGACGTGAATTATCACGACAAGAGTGCATCGATGAACTAAAATCTTTGTATGGCTATGAAGCACCATCCTATAGCACTGTGAAAAACTGGTACAACGAATTCAATCGTGGCCGACGCTCGCTCAAAGACGAATTCCGTGAAGGTCGTCCAAAAACAGCCGTTGTGACAGAAAACATTGATGCCGTACGTGAACTGATAATGCAAGACCGTCATGTAACATACCTTCAGATAGAGGCATGCCTATGCATTTCTCCCACCAGCATACATTCGATATTGCATGAACACCTGGCCGTAAAAAAGGTTTGTTCTCGTTGGATCCCGCACAATTTGACAATCGCTCAAAAAAAGGCTCGTGTGGATTGGTGTAAAGAAATGCTGAAAAAATACGATCGCGGTGCTTCAAAACAGGTGACGAATCATGGATCTATGCGTATGAGCCCGAAACAAAACAGCAATCGACCGTGTGGGTCTTCGTGGGTCTTCCAAGACGAGCCAAAACCAACGAAGAAAAAAAAAAAAAAAAACATTTTCGTTGATAAATATGCCTATTTTCATTATTATGCCAGAAATATATATAGCAGCCCTCGTATGCCAGCTTTTTCAAGGTAAAGTCGATATGAATTGATTTGGTGTCGTTTAATTTGATACGCCACTTAGATGCCTACTTAGTAATTGAGTTGACTGCTGTCTGCACTCGTCGACTAGATACTGAAGTTGACTCTCCAGCTGCTAACAAAGCTGTGTGATCCACAAATGTCGCTGTCATATAACTAGAATCAGATGGGAGGTCATGGGTAAAAAGCAAGTAAAGCATTGGCCCCAACACGGCTTCTATCGGTTGCAAGTTTGAATATGCATCCTCTTGTTTAATGCGGAAGTATCTATCTTTTATGTACGAAGGAATTATTTCACAAAATTGTTTGGGTAGGATGTATTTCAATTAGAGCAGTAGACCCGTGTGCCAAACTTTGTCAAAAGCTTGAGATACGTCCAAAAAGGCCGCCGTACAAACGTTTTTTTTATCGATTGTATTTTCAACTAAATTAACGATTCGTTGTACTTGGTCAATTGTTGAATGGTGGTCACGGAAGCCAAATTGATGTGTTGGTATTAGGTTTTTATTGACCTATACGATGTAACAGCGTGTACTGACTTACCCGGCTTGGGTATCATTATGACTTCAGATGATGGCACGTTTCTTAGACATAAAGCACTGTTTATAATGTTTACAAGTTGTTTTATACAATTCTTTGGTAAATTGCGTAACATTTCTCCAGTTATTAAATCGTACCCAGGGGCTTTTTTGAGTTTTGTATTCCCGATAAGATTTTTAATTTCTTTAATAGAAACAGGGGAATTGCTGATGTGTGGATCCATCCAACTATTTTCACAGTTTATCTCATACCCATCGTTAGGCGTAAATGTGTTTTTCAAATGATTTGCAAATACGGCAGCTTTCTGTTCATTCGTTTAGTTTTAATGATGCTACATGTTTTATTTGTTTATTAATATTTCTTGCAGCTTTCCAAAGTGAATAGTCGGTGGATTTATCAGCTGTGAGTTTAGCCAGATAAGTTTTGAATGAAAAATTTTTAAACTCTTTAATTTGTGCTCTTAGTTTCGCTGTACATTTGTTAAGCTCAGTTTTGAGAGCAGAGGACCTAGTTTGCTGCCGTTTCCGTCGAAGCTTGCGCTTTTTATGGATACTTTCTAAGATGTGTTTTGGGTATTTGGTACCACTTAAATTCACGCGGGTGCTTGGTGTACTCTTCCACGCAGCGTTTTGAATTATTTTTGTGAAATCTTCAACCTCACAGTCCAACTCGATACCAGTCGATATGTGCTTAAGTTTTGGGTCGACTTTATTCAATATATTTTTTTTAATTTATTCCAATTAGTGTGTTTATTGCATAACGTTGGCTTGGCGGCTGAAAGAATTGGCTTTTCATATAGAGTTAGCAGCACTGGAGAATGGTCAGAGCTTAGGTCTGAGAAATCTTTTATACATAAATTGAGTTTCGGTATTTTATTGAAGTCCAGAAGATCTGGCAATTTCTGACCATCTGTAGGCCAAAAAGTGGGTCTTTCTGTAGATACAAAATTGCATCCAACTGCTTGTATAGCTTTGAGAACTTCTCGACCTTTGGTTGTAGTTAAACGAGATCCCCCATGAGTGTGTTTTGCGTTATAGTCGCCACCAATGATATACCTTCCGTCATATTTTTTTAATAACTTCATATACGTTTCTACTTTTATAAACTTAAATAGTTTCTCTTGCTCATTTAGTTTATCCAAGATTTGGGATAACGGACTACTTTTTTTGCATTGTATTTGTATGGCCTTGTTTAGCTATTTGCGCAAATGAAACTTTAGAACCGGTAGGAAGGGATTTTACTTCTCCTGTGTTCACAACGGGTTTGTTCGTCGGAGCATTGGAATTCTCCTCAACTGAATTACCATTCTTGTTATCTCTTAGTTTTTGCAGTTCTTTTGCGACGACACAACCACGGTAGCTTGCAGGATGAGAATTGCCGCAGTTGCAACATTTAGCAGGGTCTTTTTCGGCTTTTCGGCATTCAGTAGTAGGATGTTTGCCTCCACATTTCACACACCTCGATGGCTTCCCACAGAAGTTCTTAGTATGTCCAAAAGCTTGACAGTTTTTGCACTGTGGCTCAACTTTGACAACGGTACTAAGAATGGTTTTGATCTGGTGAATTTTCTTAATGTCTTCGGTGGCATTAAATAATACTAAAAACATATCTAGCGGTTCTTTAGTCTTCCATATAAGCTTATTAATTGCATTTATGACCTTAAAACCTTGAGATTTTAGATCATTTATAATGGATTGTGTATCGCATGAGTGCTGTAAATTTTTTATCATTTACTTTATTGGCCTATTATGTTTACTCTCGTAGCTAAACCAAGGTAAATTTTCATTAGAAAAGTATTTTGTTATTATGCGATAATTGTTTGCTTCGAAGACATTAAGTTTGTAGGCGCCGTTGCTCAAAAGCTTTATTAGAAAGTTGTTCTTTATTAGGTCTGTAATATTACAACGTAATTTGTTAAAATCCTTTACGTCGTTAGGACGTAAACCGGACCGGAGGTGGGCGGTGGGTTCTAGTATCATTGTTGGCCGCCTGCTCTTTATTTTTATTTTTATTTTTCGAAGGGCTGACAATTGTTGGAGAAGTATCAGCTTTGAGTTTTTTTGACGAGCGATTCTTTTTGAGTATCCACTCAGTTTCTTTAGCTAGCTCATCTTCATCAGTTTCGTATATTTGATCTACATTCATGCTAGAAGGTTTTGCTTCAACACTCACATGCTTGCTTTTACTAGATTTTAGTTCTTCGTTTTCTCTTTTTAATTCTATGTTATCCTTATGTAACTGATTGCACATCGCTTCCAAATTTCTAAGCCTCTCATTTATAAGTGAGTTAGTTTTTTCTAATTCTCTTATTTTATTTACTCTTAATGAGCTGAGACTGTTTCTCGGCGTCACCTCATGAAGAGGTTCAGCCATTTTTATTTTCTAATGATTTCTCTATTCGGTATTAAAAACCTGTCGTTTGGTCGATAGTGCAGTTTCAACGAGAAGTTTGTTTTTTGTTTTTATTTGGCCAGTATGGCAGCGCTGAATGCAATTGGAAATAGAACAGAACAGCTGATTTAATATACGCAGAAATAACGTGTAGAAGAAACAGCTGATGTGCACTTTTTTCACGGCGAAAATTAATAATTTGAGTGTTATATTATGTTGGTATATATTGTTGTTATTGTTTAAAAAACAAAAAAAAAACAAACTTCGATTGAAAATGTAGTTTGATTCGAATGAGTTTTATTAATTTCAACCCTTAATTCAAGGAAATCGATATGAAACGCATTGACAACATCAATGCTTCCCACGGCGCTCACACTCACGAATTTCCTTCTTCTTTACTGGCATAGACACCGCTTACGTGATTATAGCCGAGTCAACAACAACAGGCCCGTCGTTTCTTCTCTTCGCTACGTGGCGAAAATTGGATATTCCAAGCGAAGCCAGGTCCTTCTCCACTTGGTCCTTCCAACGGAGTGGAGGTCTTCCTCTTCCTCCGCTACCCGCGGCGGGTACTGCGTCGAATACTTTCAGAGCTGGAGTGTTTTCATCCATCCAGACAACATGACCTAGCCAGCGTAGCCGCTGTCTTTTAATTCGCTGAACTATGTCAATGTCGTCGTAAATCTCGTACAGCTCATCGTTCCATCGAATGCGATATTCTTTCGAAAACTCGCAACATCGACTCATCAGTTGTTGTCATCGCCCAAGCCTCTCCACCATATAGCAAGACGGGAATTTTGAGCGAATTATAGAGTTCATCTTTTGTTCCTCGAGAGAGGACTTTACTTATTAATTGTCTACTCAGTCCGAAGTAGCACCTGTTGGCAAGAGTAATCCTGCGTAGGATTTCCAGGCTGACATTGTTGGTGGTGTTTACGCTGGTTCCAAGAAAGACGAAATTATCTTTAACTTTAAAGTTATGACTGTCAACAGTGACATGAGAGCCAATTCGCGAGTGCGACGACTGTTTGTTTGATGACAGGATATACAAAATTTCCTCTTGCCCTCGTTCACTGCCAGACCCATTTGCGTTGCTTCCGTGTTCAGTCTGGAGAAAGCAGAACTAACGGCGCGGGTGTTGAGGCCGATGATATCAATATCATCGGCATACGCCAGTAGCTGTACACTTTTATAAAAGATTGTACCTGCTCGATTAAGTTCTGCAGCTCGAATTATTTTCTCCAGCAGCAGATTGAAAAAGTCGCACGATAGGGAGTCGCCTTGTCTGAAACCTCGTTTGGTATCGAACGGCTCGGAGAGGTCCTTCCCGATCCTGACGGAGCTTTTGGTGCTGCTCAACGTCAGTTTACACAGCCGTATTAGTTTTGCAAAGATACCAAATTCAGACATCGCGGCATAGAGGCAGCTCCTTTTCGTGCTGGTGAAAGCAGCTTTGAAATCGACGAAGAGGTGGTATGTGTCGATTCTCCTTTCACGGATCTTCTCCAAAATTTGGCGCATAGTGAATATCTGGTCGGTTGTTGATTTTCTATGTCTAAAACCACACTGATAAGGTCCAATCAGTTTGTTGACGGTGGGCTTTAATCTTTCACACAATACGCTCGATAGAACCTTGTACGCGATGCTAAGGAGGCTTATCTCATGGTAGTTGGCGCATATTGTGGGGTCTCCTTTCTTATGGATTGGGCATAGCACACTTAAATTCCAATCGTGTGGCATGGTTTCGTCCGACCATATTTTGCAAAGAAGCTGATGCATGCTCCTTATCAGTTCTTCGCCGCCGTGTTTGAAAAGCTCGGCCGGCAATCCATCGGCCCCCGGCGCTTTGTTGTTCTTCAGGCGGGTAATTGCTATTCGAACTTCTTCAAGGTGGGGCAATGGAACGTCAGCTCCATCGTCATCGATTGGAGAATCGGCTTCGCCTTCTCCTGGCGCTGTACGTTCACTGCCATTCAGCAGGCTGGAGGAGTGTTCCCTCCATAATTTATGTATGCTTTGGGCATCGGTGACTAGATCACCTTTGGGGGTTCTACAAGAGTATGCTCCGGTCTTGAAACCTTCTGTTAGTCGCCGCATCTTTTCGTAGAATTTTCGAGCATTACCCCTGTCGGAAAGCTTATCAAGCTCTTCATACTCACGCATTTCGGTCTTTTTCTTTTTCTGTCTGCAAATGCGTCTTGCTTCCCTCTTCAACTCTCGGTATCTATCCCATCCCGCACGTGTTGTGGTCGATCGTAACGTTGCGAGGTAGGCAGCCTGTTTTCTCTCCGCTGCGACACGGCACTCCTCGTCGTACCAGCTGTTCTTTTGTACTTGCCGCTCTCAAAGAGCAGGAGTGCAAGCCGAGATGAAAATCGTTCGGCTGTCTGTTGTGATTGCAGCTTCTCGACGTCGAACCTTCCTTGTGTTTGTTGGTGTGCGTTTTTTGCTGCACAGAGGCGGGTGCGAATTTTGGCTGCAACAATATAGTGGTCCGAGTCGATGTTAGGACCTCGGAGCGCACGCACATCTAAAACACTGGAGACGTGTCTTCCGTCTATCACAACATGATCGATCTGGTTGGTGGTTTTTCGATCCGGAGACTGCCAGGTAGCTTGATGAATCTTCTTATGCTGGAATCTAGTACTACAGATAACCATATTTCGGGCCCCGGCGAAGTCGATCAGCCTCAACCCATTTGGGGATGTTTCCCCGTGGAGGCTGAATTTAGACATCGTGGCGGGGGCATCTCTCATAAGTGCGCTCCAAGCACTCATAAAAGGCATCTTTGGTCAAATCGTCCTTCTCTTCCGTCAGGGTGTGGGCGCAAATCAGCGATATGTTGAAGAACCTCGCTTTGATGCGGATTGTAGCTAGGCGTTCATTCATAGGAGTGAATGATAGTACTCGGCGACGGGGTCTCTCTCCCACACCGAATCGAACACCAAACTTGCGCTCCTTTATATGGCCACTGTAGTAAATGCCACAAGGACCTACTTGTCTCTGTCCTTGTCCCGTCCATCGCATTTCTTGGACGGCGGTGATGTCAGACTTTATTTTCACGAGGACATCAACCTTCTGGGCAGTGGCATCTTCCCAGTTAAGGGACCGGACATTCCTGGTGCATTCCCTCAATTCGTAGTCCTTATTTTGCTTGCCATGGTCGTCATCAAAAGGGGGGTCTCTCATCCGAGGCTGATTGTTGGTTTTCATTGGGGGTGTTTTTTTACGTGGCGGGTCCCAAACAAAGCGCACAACCCTAAGTAGGGGATATTTCGCCTTCTCACTTTACCTCGCCTTCAAACGGATGTTCTTAGGCTACCCAGAGGATACTTGGTCAAATACCGGAAGTCGTAAGCTGCTTGAGTCATATGTGAAAGAATCGTTTCTGGCCACTCCCAAGTGAATGGCGATCAGAGAACTTTCCTCACTTGCGTGAACTTCTACACATAACCCCATGCTCCCGAATTACCACAGATTGTCGTAATTGCGAAGCACACCCGGATCTTGACCGCACTCAATGATATCAACCACAAACTGTCGAAGGTGAAAACGATGATTATTGCCTTTTTTGATAGCCGTGGAATCGTCCGCAAAAAATTTGTTCCACCGGGGAGAACTGTGAATCATGTCTTCTATTGCCAAGTACTCGAAAGATTGCGAAAACGAGTCAACAGGGTGCGCCCAGACATCGCTCGTAACTGGATCCTTCATCATGACAACGCGCCGTGCCACACCGCCCTCCCTGTCACCCTGTGACTTTGTTTTGTTTTCTAAAACGAAATCGGTGGTCAAAGGAACCCATTTTAAGTCGATTACGGGCATCGAGGCGGCCGTGACGAGGGTACTCGCGGACATTCCAGTCGAAGCGTTCCACGCTGGAATCGCTGTATAGCTGCCCAAAGGGCCTAATTTAAAGGGAAAGGTAGAGTTGTGGAATAATTTTCAAATATGCGGTTTTTATGGAATCAGTCTCATTACCTAATTGTCATACCTCGTACTCAAAATTTCTCTGTGCGTTAGCACCATCTGTTTACCAGTAGAGAAATGTATCAAAGCTAATTTACTATACACTATATAGGGTAAATAATGCAAAACAAGTAAGAAAATATTGTAAAATATGCAACTTTCAGGAATAAATGCCGGGAAAACACCTTACGATGTAAAACGTCAACCAGACGATCGGAATCTAAGCAATTTTACAAGTACATACACCACATATATGTAACTTATACACTGACCTACATATACTATATTTGGCATAAGGTTTGTTAGAAACCCCGAAGTCATTATACATACATACTCATTATACAAAATCAGCCGGATGTTTTGAAATCTTTGTAATGGTTATATGGGAGCTAGTTCAAGTTTGTATCCATTTTATGCACAGTATATCATATGAGTAAGACATATTTTGAAATTTTCATTGAAATCACTCAAATATTGGCCGAAATTTTGACGAAATCGGTCAATCGGGTTCCGAGATATGGAATTACATCAAAAAATGGGTGGTGCCACCCCCATTGTCCGATTTTTACCCAGGCCCCTATAAAACTTAGACATACTATCCAGGAATCAAATATTTACGGTTCTGGCACATTTAGTTATTGCTTTATCGCGCTTTTAATGGTTTTAAACAATACCGTTATATGGGGAGTGAGCGAGGTTTTCATCCGATTTCATCCATTTCCACATAATTATTATTTGGTTGCTGTAGCTTTAGTGGTCACGTTAAACATATTAGGGGGCGGGGTCACGCCTACTTTTTATCCAAAGGAACCTGTAATCTAAGTTTCATCAAGATATCTCAATTTTTACTCAGAAAAACAGTCAACCGGATTTCAACTTTTCTCGCCATCCTGATCATTTACACACATTTAAAAGTATCATATGATGCATTAATATCACACACGGCACCTGTGGGAAGCGCAGCGTCGGCAAACTCCAAACCCGTTGCCGCGGCAAACATATAGTGGACCAATAAAGTTTACATACTAGTTCTATTAGTTCTATTAAATTATGGCACGTTTATCTGTTATAAAATGAATAAAAGATGTATATTTAACATTAAATTTATCATATCAATATATTTTTTTTTACACAAATAAAAAAATTTATGTTAAAACTTAAAATGGGAATAATTTATATCAAAAAAGTTTACGTACACTCATGATTATTTATATAAATCAAAAGTAATTACAATAGTTTTAGCGGTTTTTGGCCTATAATTTGTTGCTATTATTGTCCCTAGACATCGATGTATGGTCCCCACTCAATTTCTGGTATGATTTCCGAATATTTTGATCCACTAAATCCATGATCCCGCTTTTTGGCCTTATTTTGATGAAATTCGATGTTTTCAAATACGATTTTCCAAAAAGTTCCAGATATTTTGAATATGATTAAGGTATGGTGACTGCGGGACCTATGAAGTTATTTTTAATTCTATAACAACCCTGCACGTACAAGATGATACGGGTGTTTTGGGTCGTTATCTTGTTATAAATAGAAGTAGTTGCTATTAACTGCCGATTTAAGTACACTTGAAATTCAAATTTTTTCTTAAAATGTTCAGAATAAAAAAATAAGGCTACGCGTGTGAGAACTAATAACAAATAAAATGCTGACGAGGGGCTACATTGCATTGTTGTATGTATTACCAAGTGGGATTTGGCAACGTAGAGGAACCCCAGTATCATCAGAAAAAATAACAACTTCGGAACGTCTTAAAAAATCCTATGGAAAGCTGAAACCCACTACTGGAAGCTTTTACAAAATATTTTTATATTACTAAAGAAAATATTGTTATTACAAAGAATAAGAAATATTGATTATTTGATACAAGAGAAAAGAAAAACAAAACAGGTCTCAAACTGCTGTAAGCTTTTACAGAACATTCCAATATTACTAAAGAATATATTATTTGATACAAAAAGAGAGCAAAAAAAGGTCTTAAATTACTATGATTTTAAAAAACAAAATTCTTATATTATTAAAGAAAGTGCTATTACAAATTTAATTAATTGAGATAAAAATAAAAAAGGAAGAAATCGAGTGCTATTATAAAGGAAAAGAAATTTAATTAATTGACATAAAAGTAAATCGTTTAAAATAATGCCAGACACTGCTGAAGAATTGATCGAACAACTAAACCAAATGAAGTTTAGATTATGGGCAAAGCACCCATCCTTCAAACGCTTCCACCCATTCTTTAAACCCGTCCATCCCTAACCCCACTCTAATAACGACAATAGTTCGAGAAGTACGAGAACGAATGAATACGCAGACTATAACTGACTCTACCGAACCCGACCACAGCGTTACACTGAACGCAAACAATATAAACGAATTAGATAAGATTCCGGACATGGTTAAATGCCTTAGAAAACTTTCGGGACGACCAGGAGAATTGAACTCCTTGAGGAAAAGCGTCGACGGAATTTTTAAAGCATATGAAGGAGTCAAGAATACCCCTAAGTGCTTCGCGATACTCCATACTATCAGGCATAAAATAATTGGCGATGTCGACACCGGATTGGAATCGTACAATACTCCACTTGATTGGAGTCAAAACCGAAAATGCTTTATGATGCATTATTCGGATAAAAGGGACACATGTTAAAACAGCGAATATCACACGAAGTTAATAATGTGAAAATCGATATTCCACATCTCTCACTACAAAAACAAAGCAAAATTAATAATACCATTAATAAATGTCCAATCCTTTTTTCTGATCCTGATGAAAAACTCACCGACACCACTCTCGTAAAAGGTGAAATCCAGACAACAACTGCGCCTGTCTACTCCAAGTCATATCCGTATCCCATGGTATTAAAATATGAAATCGAACGCCAAATCGAAGTACTTCTAGCTAAAAGATACCTCTGGCGAAAAAAGTATTGAATGGTCGTAGATTATCGTAAACTCAATTCAGTTACAATCCCCGATAAATATCCTATACCAGAAGTTAACGAAGTCCTCGCAAATCTGGGAAATAATTAACTATTTAACGCCATCGACTTAAAAAGTGGGTTTCATCAGATTCCACTTCGCGAGAGTTAAGGGAGATAACATTCCTTATCAAATATATCAACAAATCCTTATCAACTGTAAACACTAAAACATGTATCATGCCATATACACAGAATACTGTATTGTAATTATCAGTAACAGATAAGAACTTATCAAAATATATATATCAGCTTAAAATAAGAACACAACAGAACAACATGAATGTTCTGTCGATAGTACAAATAGTTGTAAGCAAACCTAGTGTCCTTTGGGCTTAGTATTACCATCAAACGTGAAGATGGAGATATTACACTCAACAAATAAATAAAATAATAAACACAATATTATTATTATTTAACTGGGGGCTCAACCGGGATCACAAACCAACTTGCTTTCCAGCATCAGATATTCTTACAAACCACAACACGAAGATGAATTTTTATTCCATAATAAATATATTGGATTACACGTTTGCGGACCAAAGGCCCCTATACGTCCTTTTAGAGGAAATGAAAAAGATCGTACAAGGAAGAAAAACCTTAACCGAATTCCACGGTGAAGTGAGCAAAGCGCTTAATTTGGCATTATCAAAAATTGAGATGTCCGAAATCAAAAACAGTGGTTCTATGAAATACTATGCGAATCAGGAAGCAGTGAAGACCTTCATCCTACAGTTAAATAGCAAATATACAAGTCGTCAGAATACAGATGACTTGTCAGCCTAGAAACTATAATCAACCGCAACAACAACTTGCACTAGAACCAATGGAATTGTACAATTCGCAGCAGTACCAGAGACTAACACATTATTTCAACCAACTAAGGAGTCCGCCTCACCAACCAAATCCTTTTAAAAGGGATAGGAACGTCTCGTCGCAAAGCTTCAATCATCCAAAAATGCAGCGCATCAATCAAACCACACAAGCAGACTACGATGGAGACTTTGAGACACGGAGTACTTTTTTAGGCAAGTAAACGGGTTGCCTTGTATCGAAACAAAATGTGGATTAACCGGCACACCCGTTACAATTGTAGTGGACACAGGATCAACTAATAATTACATTAGCAACAAATGTGGAATCGGTAAGTCAATAAAAATTATTCCTTTTACAAAAAAAACTTTACATGGCTTTTCAGTCATTAATTCAAAAAAGTGATTGGGACATATGGATATGATTTAATATATTATGTAATATGTAGATAAGCTAAATGAATTCGACCTGATATTAGGAGAACAGGGACTTAGAACTCTTAAGGCAGAAGTGAATTTATTTGATTATAGTTTAAAGTACCAGAAGGAAGTGACCCATAGCGTAGAGCAAAAAATTAATATTACCATCAATAACCCTTAATACAAAGAAGACATTAGAAAACTAATGCTAAAAAACGTTCAAATATGTAAAGAGGCCATCCACGGGCACACATGTGCGTTCGATCTGTGTGAATTCGTTTGCCCATACACGACACACAAATCCATTTTGCGTTCGTTCTTCAAACAGTTAACATATGCGACAGGCAAGCGGAAAATTTCTGGGAATTTATTCCTAATGTAAAACTTTTATCTACATATTTCTTTGTATTTCATTAATAAGTTATTCCAACTTTTATTTTTCTCAATTTTATTTTTATATTTATCACTTTTCGTTTGCCAAATTGTCAATTAATTTTTTATAAGATTAATAAATTCTGATACGAAATCTTTATTAAGGGAAGAGCCTGCTTAAGAAGCTTCAAACAATCGCTTAAATCTCTTTAAAAATTATCTAACAACAAACAAAGTTATAGATTGGAATTCGAAATATTGTCGAAGCTAGAAGAGAAATAGTGACCGAGCGTCTAACAGATACATACAAGTACATATGTGAGCGCTTGGGCAAAAAGCGAAAACTTTGAAGCGCGATTTCTCGGTATTTTATTTTTACGATTATTCTTAATTGGCGGGCAAAATTGGAATTGGCATAGAATTATCTATCTTCTATTTAAACTAAAAAAAAACTAAGAAAAGTCAAGTTTGAACATATTTTTAAACAAAATAAAGTAAAATTTTTTGGTCAAAAACCACTTTTTTAAATTTTTAAAAATTTTTTAAAATTTTACACTGATTTTTTGGAATTTTCATAGTTTAATTAGAAGATAAGTTATTAAAAACATGAATCTCTTTGAATTTTTTGTTTCTGATGACTACATATGCAAGATGTATCGGGTAATTGCTTCCCAAAGGCAGAATATCAAAGATTTCGTATTCAAAAAATTTGTGAAAGATGTTCAAATATATAACTATAAAGCCTAGGAATTTCGCTTGAATCAATTATTTCTTTCCCTCCCTAAAAAATCCTCCTAAAATCGATTTTTTGAGCCTCTAAAGCAGGCTCTCCCCTTAACACTTGCTATTGTCCGCGATCTTCACTGCTCGGCGACACGAAAGAAATGAGATTTTGTGCGCTCAAAATGCCATACACGATAAACATGTTCTCGCACCGATTGTAAAAAATCAAACATTTTCGCGAACATGGATCGGTACGCGAACAAGCCCATACACGAGTAAACCGCATGTTTACACATACCGATCGAACGCACTTGTGTGTCGTGTATGCCCACTTTAAGTGAAACTCTTCCTTTCATTACAATTATTCAGGCGACCATATCCCATTGCGGATAACGACTTTGTGAATAAAGAAATTAGCGAGTTATTAAAAAATGGAATTATTAAACCAAGTAAATGCCCATTTAATTCACCTATATGGACTGTTTCAAAAAAAGTCACTGACGAACAAGGTAAGCCAAAATGGAGAATGTTAGTTGATTTCCAAAGAATTAATGCTCAGCCAATGACAGATAGATATCCAATATACTATATGATGTAAATATGATTATCCAAAATTTAAGAAAAGCAAAAGTATTTTCAACTACAGATTTAGAATCAGGGTTCCATCAAATTTTAATAAAGGAATCCGATAGAGAAAAGACCGCTTTTGCAGTCAATAGAGCAAAGTATAAGTTTGTTAAGATGCCGTTTGGAATGAAAAACACACCCTCAAACTTTCAATTATGATATAGACGATGTATTCTTCCTAATAAATGCACTACATAAAGCCAATATGAAAATTTCAGACTCAGTCGAGTATCTTGGAAACATCATTAAGCATAATAGCATTACTGTGGATCCAAACAAACAATAAAAAATTTCCCAGTTTCGAAATTCTTAAATGACTAAGGTAATTTTTTGGATTAGCTAGTTATTATAGAAAATGTATTAGGAATTTTGCATCTATCACTAAGCCCACTACCGCTAACTATTCATTTAAGAAAAGATCAGAGCGCCATAGTAGACATAAAATTAGACGAGGCAGCACTGGATGCACTTCAAAAAATAAAAATAGCAATTTGGGAACAAACAGAACTCCTTCAACTAGATTTCTCGAAATGAAAAACTATTAGCGATAGTTTGGTCACTTCAAAAGTTACGAAACTATATATTAGGTTGTGAAAAAAGTCTTGCGGTATTTTCGCTAGTTGGCGCTGAAAGTGCGTAGCTCTAGTTTTATTCGTCGGGTCATGCTATACCTTTTTGGAAAGCTCATTTCACGCGCTAACACGTGTTTGATTGATTGTCGTTTCTTTTAAGTCGTTCGTGAGTTAAAGCGTCGCAAACATGGAGCAAAATAAAGAGAAAATACGGCATATTTTACAGTACTACTACGATAAAGGCAAAAGTGCATCTCAAGCCGCCAATAAAATTTGTGCAGTTTATGGACCCGATACAGATGGTTTCAACGTTTTCGTTCTGGTGTAGAGGTGGTCGAAGATGCCCCACGCTCCGGAAGGACTGTCGTCGAAAATTGCGATAAAATCGCTGAATTGGTCGAAAGAGACCGGCATAGTAGCAGCCGTAGCATCGGTCAAGAGCTGGGCATGAGTCATCAAACCGTTATAAACCCTTTCAATAAATCATTCAATAAAAAGACCCCAAGACTTTTTTGACAACCTAATATATGGGGTAGCAAATTTAACTTTTTACACAGACAAGAATCCGAATACAAAATTAAAAAGGTGGAAACATTTAATTGAAGAATATTGGGCAAAACTTGTACACCAAATGATGTAGCAGACGTTTTATCAAGACAACAAATAAATGCGACTACTGATTGTTCTCAACATTCGGCAGAAAGTTCACCTGTAGAACATTTCAAAAGGGTAAAACAACCATTGAATTAGTTTAAAAATCAAATTGTACCTATTTATGACCCGCAAACGTAGGCGTATCAACAAAAACAATTTTTCCAAACAGAGTAAGTCATACAATCCACTACAAAGACAAGAATGACTTAATAGAAAAATTAAAAGAAGTTGCAAGACCAACTGTCACGAACGCTTTAAAAATAGACGAGGAATTATTATTTCATGCCAAAGATTACATTATTGCTAGTTTTCCAACATGCACATTTGTAATGTCGCCAAATCTATTGAATGTTGTTATGAACATAGACCAGTGTTTCCCAAAGTGGGCGATAACGCCCCCTTGTGGGCGCTGCAGGTGTCAAGGGGGGCGGTAAGAGACCCAGAAAGAAAATGGGGGCGTTGTGTAGAGGCCTGTGGGGATATTTGTAATTTTCTTTAGCTAGGAGGCCTCTTAGACAACGACTACATGAGCTCTCAACAACAACTTGTGAACATCAACTAATATGAATTAAAAGATTGCTCAAACTCGGTTCTATATTTCTCTCCGCGTAGTTCATATATATGTCCTATTTTATTGAATATAGAAAAAATGAAAATCATGTCAATCGGTCGCTCCGTTTCATAACGGGGCATCTCGACAGGATAGAATTTATAGAATACTAACTGTCGAACGTATTGCTATTGCCATTGCCAAATCTGTATGTGGGCATTTGCTGTCATAATATAATATAATCATTTGCGCAAAGATGTAGGGTAAGTAGGTTCGAGCTGATGTAGCGCATGCTTTATTTTATCATTTGCGAAATGCCGTCGGGTAGGTAGCTGATGTAGCGCACGTTTTGAGCTTTTAAACTCCTTAAATCTTTTATGTGAAAAATAAAAATAGGATCATTATCCTTTCTTACAAATGTATATCTGGGGAAAATAAAAAAAGGATAAAGATCCTGTTTTACAAATGTATTTCTGGGAAAAATAAGATAATACGAAAAGGAGAAAAATCCTTTTTTTACAAATGTATTTGTAGGAAAAATAAGAATTCATATTTTTGGACTACTGTATAATAATTGTGCTTAAGCATATATACAATGTAATATTTATTTTATATTTATTTGTGGTTTTGCGCACAATAGATGAGCATTACTTACGCCTCCTTTACACTACTCGCGAAGTTAAACGTATTTCTCAAAGCAAAACAATGTCGGAAGTAAAAAAGAAAAGACGGCAATACTGTGCGGAATATATTAAATTCGGATTCATTAAAAATCCCACAAACCCATCCTCGTCTTTGTGTCTTCTATGTCTAAAAACATTTTCGAATGAAGCAATGAAGCCTTCAAGACTGCAAGATCATTTGAATAAAATGCATCCAGATAAGAGAGACAAGAATGTAGCATATTTTCAAGACCTAGAGAAGAAGCATAATACTCAGCCAAGTGTAGCAAAACTATTTTCGGCGGCTGCTAAGCAAGATGACCACGTACTTCGAGCTTCGTACAATTTCTCTTTGTTAATTGCTCAAAAAGGCAAACCACATAACACCGGAGAAGAGTTAATATTGCCAGCAATAAATCAAGTAATAACTACCACGCTTCATAAACCGGCCGCAGATATTATCCGAAAAATTCTTTTGAGTAATAATTCTGTGCAAAGACGAATTGATGAAACTAATGAAGCATTGTTGTTGTCTTACGTGAAGTTTATTAAAGATGAGAAAATATGTGAAGAACTAATATTTGCTAGAAATTTAGAGACCGATACAAAAGGCGAAACCGTATTCAATATATTGGAAAAGTTTTGCGATGAGAAAGAGATTCCTTTGAAAAATATTATTTTAATTGCTACGGATGGCGCCCCGGCTATGATAGAGTGTCATAAAGTACCACGCTCCGGAAGGTCTGTCGTCGAAAATTGCGATAAAATCGCTGAATTGGTCGAAAGAGACCGGCCTAGTAGTCATCAAACCGTTATAAACCATTTGAAGAAGCTTGGAGTCACTAAGAAGCTCGATGTATGGGTGCCACACGAATTGATTCAATAAAAATACCGCAAGACTTTTTTGACAACCCAATATAAATACCCTATCATTAATTATAAATGTAAAGTATATAATTTAATTCCGTTAGCCTACAAACATGAAAAATTACAAATTGAAAGAAAAATAGCAAAAGGTGAAAATAAATTTATAAAAGTATCTAATTGTAAAATTAATGTAGGAATAAATATTTATAAACAAGAATTGCAAGATGATTGTACCATTCCTTTACTAAATAAGGACAAAGCATATTGTAAAATTGTTCAAGAAAACAATGTGCTACTATTAATATTAGAACGGCCAAAGCACAAAATTAATTGAGTTTAATATTAGCACTACTTTAGATAATAAGACATATTTTAAATATGACCAAGAAATAAAAAATATAATACATGTTCATCAAAATGAACAAATCAAAATTATGAAAATATTAGAATCCAAATCGAATTATAAATTTTCTAATATACAAGAGATGTACAAATACCTAATTCCTGTTGAGGAACGCCCTTTACAACTTTTCAGCTATGCTATTCTTTTAGTAATAATATTAGGATTATTTATATACGCCTCAGTAAAGGCATGTAAATGTTACCAGATTAAACAAGAAGCCAAAAAACGCCAAGCTTTCGAGCAGATTTATGAAATGGAAGTACGGCGACTCCAAACACAGCGCCTTTAAAATGAAAACATTTCATTTTAACAGAAGGGGGAGTTAAGGAAGATAACATTCTTTGTCATACTCACGAACCCAAATATATCAACAAATCCTTATCAGCTGCAAACATAAAAACATGTATCATGACATATACACATAGTACTGTATTGTAATTATCAGTAACAGATAAGAACTTTATCTAAATATATTGATCAGCTTAAAATAAGAACACAATGATTGTTCTGTTGATGGTACAAATAGTTGTAAGCAAACCTAATGTCCTTTAGTCATAGTATTACCATCAAATGTGAAGGTGGAGATATTAAACTCAACAAATAAATAAGATAATAAACACAATATTATTATTATTTAACTGGAGTCAGACATAGAAAGAACCGCATTTTCCGTAAACAATGGAAAATGTGAATTCTTCTGCTTACCTTTCGGTCTAAAAAATGCTACATCCGCATTCCAAGGAGCACTAGACGATATCCTTCGTCAACATATAGGAGTAAAATGGTAAACGTAGCGATGATGTAATAAAATTCGGCAGAAATGAAGAAGAAATTTTAAAATATAGAATTGGTATTTCAAACTTTAGATAAGGCAAACATGAAAATCCAACTAGACAAATGTACATTTGCAAAGGAAGAAGTGGGATTTTTAGGATATGTAATTAGCTCAAATTGGATAAAAACCAATCCCGATAAAGGAAAAGCGGTAGCTAAATTTCCAGACCCAAAAACTCTCAAGCCATTAAGATCTTAGGTATACCAGGTTACTACCGACGATTTATCCAGGATTATGCGAAAATAGCTAAACCATTAACAGCACTGTTAAGAGGAGAAGCCGGTCATGTCTCCAAACGGAACTCGAAGAAAATAGAATTAGACAACGAGGCCTTAAAAGCATTTAACAAAATAAAAAACGCTTTAGTATTCAAAGATGAAGTTTTGGCGCATCTAATTTCGATAAAGATTTTGAACTAACGACCGATGTCTCAGATTTTACATTAGGTGCCGCCCTGTCCCAAGACGGTAGACCAATCACTTTCATCTCGAAAACTTTAAGCAAAGCCAAAGAAAATGCTTTGTATAATATGGTCACTAAATTTACTTAAAAACTACCTCTACGGTTCCAAAAAAAAATTAAAATAATCACTGATCATCAACTCCTTACCTATGCCCTAAGCCATAAGAATACCAATAGTAAAATGAAGCGATGGAAAGCCGTTTTAGAAGAATATAATTGCGAACTAACTTACAAACCTGGTAAATCAAAAGTAGTTGCAGACGCCCTTTCAAGAATACCTATAAAAATAAATTCACGCACACCTACGATTCATAGCGATGAAAGCCCAAGTCATAATTTAATCCCTTGTACAGAAGTTCCAATTAATGTTTTCAAAAACCAAATTTTTTTCAAGACTGACTTATCTTCATATCAATTTAAAATAATTTTTCCATATAATTACAGAAGCAGAGTACAATGAACAGTTATTGGTTTCTTACATGAAACGATACCTTAACCCATCTGCTATAAATGGAATTCAATAAATGGTATGATGCAAAATATCTATCCTATTCACTTTAGTAACATTAAAAACCGATATACCCAAAAATTAGTTGAAGATATTAGTAACGAGGAAATAACAGGAGAACGTCGTACTAAAAGAACATCTAAGAGTATATACGAGGGCTGCTATATATATTTCTGGCCTAGTACTGAAAATAGGTATATTTATCAACGAAAATGTTTTTTTTTTTTTCGCTGGATTTGGCTCGTCTTGGAAGACCCACACGGTCGATGGCTGTTTTGTTTCGGGCTCATACACATAGATCCATGATTCCTCACCTGTGACGATCTTATAAACGTCTTTTGAAGCACCGCGATCATATTTTTTCAGCATTTCTTCACCAACCTACACGAGCCTTTTTTTGAGCGATTGTCAAATTGTGCGGGATCCAACGAGAACAAACCTTTTTTACGGCCAGGTGTTCATGCAATATCGAGTATATGCTGGTGGGAGAAATGCATAGGCATGCCTCTATCTGAAGGTATGTTACATGACGGTCTTGCATTATCAGTTCACATACGGCATCGATGTTTTCTAGCACAACGGCTGTTTTTGGACGACCTTCACGGAATTCGTCTTTGCGCGAGCGTCGGCCACGATTGAATTCGTTGTACCAGTTTTTTACAGTGCTATAGGATGGTGCTTCATAGGCATACAAAGATTTTAGTTCATCGATGCACTCTTGTTGTGTTAATTCACGTCGAAAGTTGTGAAAAATGATCGCACGAAAATGTTCACGAGTTAATTCCATTTTTTGGCCGAGATGAATTTTTTAATTCCCTGTAAATAAAACAATTCACGATTAAATGACAAAACGTTCTGAGTGATGTTATGCTAAAAAATGTCAGACTTTCCAATGGAAATGTCAGATTGCACCTGGCAACACTTAGTGTTACCTAGTCCAGAAATATATATAGCAACCTATGTAGGAATGCGACTAAAAATAAAACAAAAATTCTCGAAACAAAATACTTTTTTTGTTAAATAAAATAAAACGAATAATAGACAACTGCACCGCGTGTAAAGAAAATAAGTACGAGAGACATCCCAATCAACCAAAAATTGCAGAAACTCCATTACCAACATATCCAGGACACACAGTCCATATCGATGTATTTTTAACAGAAGGAAAAATAGTTATGACAGCTTTTTATTTATTTTTTTTTTCGGAGTATCAAAACTAATATTTATCGACAGAGTTTTCATTTACTACTCCGTAGCAGCAAAATTTCTAGAACCATTGCTATGCCATCGCTACCGATCTCACTTTGTCGGGAGCCACAGAGCCAGTTTTCCGCGTTTTGTCAGTTAAAAAATGAAGTGCTGTTTTTTTTATGATAGCATAGCTATGATTCTAGGTATTTTGCTCTGGCGTAGCGGTAGCAAATAATTGGAATCGGTAGTAGAGCAGGGCTAATGAAAATTTTCATTTGCTACTGCTCCGCATGTGTTTGTTGTTTTTTCTTTTTTGCTATTTTCTGCTATGTATACAAAAGAAATTCGTATTAGTTACAACATTTATAACTCAAGAACGGCTGAACCAACTTGGCTGAAAATTGGTGGGGAGGTAGCTTAGAAGCAGGGCAAGGAACTTTTTTATCTCTTTGTGTTAAAATTCAATACAACTTATAAATACAAAAATTATATTTCAAATCATAAGCATTGGTTGAAAATTCATGTAAGAAGTTTTTAGTAATTAAAAAATAGAAAGAAATAAGTAAAATTTTGGGTTATAGTGATTCTGCTTCTGAACAAGGCAGTTTTTGAGGACGAACAAATTAATTGGGTTGCGCGAATTACTGAGAACGTGCCTGTTCCTAAGCGAATTTAAACGACGCCGGTTAAGAAAACGTTCGTTCGCCATAATAGCTTTTGTACAATAGAATTCTTTATTACCAGAATTTTATGGTTTAGCCTAAAATTTAACCTAACATCTTAAACTAATGGTAAGAATTTATATAAAAATGGGAAAGTATATGTATTTAAAATTAATTTCGAAAATTAATAGTAATTTAGTATTAAAATACATTTGTAATAGATGATGTTTTTGGTAATATAAAAATGGTAAATGTTTTACATAATATAAAAAAAAAAAACATTTTATAATTAATTCAATTATTATCTAATTCATTTTATCAATTTATTTCTTAAAATATTTGATTTTTGATTTAAAAAGACACTTGACGCAACAAGTGCCAAAATGATTTGCGTAACATTTTTTGGTTGAATTATATTATTAATTCAAATATTATTACAGAAAGTAGCCAAAAAAAAAAAAAGAAAAAAAAAACAACAAACTCATGAAAAGATGTGGCAATGAAAATTTTCATTATCTCTGCTCTACTACCGCTCCCAATTTTTTTCTACCGCTTCGCCAGAACACAGTACTTCATTTTTAGGCGGCAAAGAGAGCGGTAGCGATAGCAAAATGAAATGCTACGGGAGTAGCGTAGTTTTTCAAACGCTGGTTATCGACAATGAGCCATCTCTAAACTCAGCCTCTTCAAAGCTTATGATGATAGACGAGTTAGGAACAGAAGTTTACACTACTCCTTCATACAAAAGCCAAGCTAACGGACAAGTGGAAAGGTTCCACTCTGCATAAAAGAAAACGGTGAACACAGAAATTTAGAAGAACTATTAGAAATACCAGTATCTGACTACAACCATTCAATTCATTCTCCAACACTTAAAAGACCGTATCATAGAAATGTTACATTTACCCCCGAGGACATAGGAAGAACATGACAAAGCAAATTAGAAAAATTAGCTGAGAAACAAAGAAAGAATATCGAATACATATAAACAAAAATATACAAATAAAAATAAGATGGAAATAAAAGCTTATTTTTTCTTCGTTTTTACTGGCGTAGACACCGCTTACTCGATTATAGCCGAGTTAACAACAGCGCGCTAGTCGTTTCTTCTTTTCGCTACGTGGCGCCAGAACCTTCTCCACTTGGTCCTTCCAACGGAGTGGAGGTCTTTCTCTACTTCTGCTTCCCCCGGCGAGTACTGCGTTGAATACTTTCAGAGCTGGAGTATTTTCGGCCATTCGGACAACATGACTTAGCCAGCGTGGCCGCTGACTTTTAATTCGCTGAACTATGTCAATGTCGTCGTATATTTCGTACAGCTCATCGTTCGATCGAATGCGATATTCGCCATGCCCAATGCGCAAAGGACCTTAAATCTTGCACAGAGCCTTCTCTCGAAAACTCGCAACGTCGACTCATCAGTTGTTGTCATCGCCCAAGCCTCTCCACCATATAGCAGGACGGGAATTATGAGCGAATTATAGAGTTTGGCTTTTGTTCGTCGAGAGAGGACTTCACTTTTCAATTGCCTACTCAGTCCGAAGTAGTACCTGTTGGCAAGAGTAATCCTGCGTAGGATTTCCAGGCTGACATTGTTGGTGGTGTTAATGCTGGTTCCGAAATAGACGAAATTATCTACAACTTCAAAGTTATGACTGTCAACAGTGACGTGAGAGCCAAGTCGCGAGTGCAACGACTGTTTGTTTGATGACAGGAGATACAATTTTTCGTCTTGCCCTCATTCACTGCCAGACCCATTTGCGTTGCTTCCTTGTTCAGTCTGGAGAAAGCAGAACTAACGGCGCGGGTGTTGAGGCCGATGATATCAATATCTCGATTAAGTTCTGCAGATCGAATTATTTTCTCCAGCAGCATATTGAAGAAGTCGCACGATAGTGAGTCGCCTTGTCTGAAACCTCGTTTAGTATCGAACGGCTCGGAGAGGTACTTCCCGATCCTGACGGAGCTCTTGGCGCTGCTCATAGTCAGTTTACACAGCCGTATTAGTTTTGCGGGGATACCAAATTCAGACATCGCGGCATAAAGGCAGCTCTTTTCGTGCTGTCAAAGGCAGCTTTGAAATCGACGAAGAGGTGGTGAGTGCCGATTCTCTTTTCACGAGTTTTTTCCAAAAGTTGGCACATGGTGAATATCTGGTCATTTGTTGATTAGCCAGGTTTAAAGCCACACTGATAAAATCCAATCAGTTTGATGACGGTGGGCTTTAATCTTTCACACAATATGCTCGATAGATAGGACCTCCTTTTTTGTGGACTGGGCAGAGCACATTTCAATTCCAGTCGTTGGGCATGCATTCGTCCGATCCACAACTTAAAGTGGCAAATGAACACGTGTTTTTTATTTGTATTGTGCCTTTACAAATGGCATTGGGAAATGACATTATTTGGCAAAATCCTCGCTTCTCATCAACTCGATATTGTAGACCCTTTAAAATAGTGTTTGCAGAAGAGTCTGCTGGTTTAGTACAGCTCATAGAGAAGGGTCAAATCACGTCAAGTGGTCTATGAAAATTTATTAAAATCATCGATTTTGAAAATTGGCAAAACCCGTGATATAACTATTTCGTCAAAATTCTATTTTTTGTTTTAGTTATTGAAGGTTGAAATTTAGAGCACTATAAAATTGTTTTCTCATAAACTACTAGAGATAAATCGATGAAGTTATGTGGAGTCAAAGAAAAATGTTCATGCTACATTATAGATATTTTTTTACTACCCATTTGTTTAATTCATAATTTTTTGTTAAACAATTGAAATTTTTCATGCGTTCTTCACTCTAAAAAAACGGAAAAGTATGACACCGTTGTTCATTTCACTTCACCTTCTGCACACTTACCACCTTTTTTTTTGGCTTTTTTTTTAAATAAAACGCCCGTTTTCGGATGGTAGCAATTATATTCGTATTTGGAAATTTAGGTTTTTATTTATGTTGTTCAAATTCGCATATATAAATGTAAATGTAATTGTGTGTATAGCATGTGTACTGTGAAAATAGTTAGCGTAATAACGTAGGGACGACAACAGGTGACGTTCGAGAAGACGACGGTCGAAAAGCGACGTGCAGGTTCAAATGCAGAGGTAAAAGAACTGAACTGATGAGATGCTGACCCTTTTCGTGGAGTGGTACCCAGTGTGGTGTGTGGAGGCCACTGGAGTTGTTGAAGTGTTGCCACTACGTTTCTAAGTCCAGTGTCCGCCACACGTATGGCAAAAATCAGCGGAAGCACACATCTGCGTAGCTTGGACTACTGTGGAGGTTAGAAAGTAGCGGATAGTTGAACTGCCTCCAAATATAAAGGTTAACTGCGAATATTAAATAAGCAGTCCCCGCCCAAAGCAGCAGAGTTGCAGGGTGTAGCCTAAAAGTCTATGTGGTGGGGCGAATCGATACTGCCCATAAATAAGTGTCAAACCAACAAAAATCCCGAAAACGTCTGGCTCAGATTGAGCGGCTTACTGGGCAGCGTCTGTCTCCAGGTCAAAAGCGGCTGAGCAAATCACCTTCCAGTAGGTATAAAATTGAGCGGGTAGGATCTTGTAATAAATGGAAACATTTCTGCGAGTACTAAAAGTAGTAAAGTTGTGGTGCAGGGTGTAAAAAGCCCAGTGCCGGCGGTTGTAGGGAGACAGCAAGCAGGCTTCCGGCTGTCGATATCCAATGACTGCAATGATGCGTTGGTGGCCCACTTGGCCAGCGTATCAGATATTACTATGTACAAGTATAGATAATATTATGAGGTAATGTACCGCGACCTAGGGTCTATTGTGCCCACTACAAGTATGGTTGATAGCTATTGATTGATTGTTGATTCCATGGAAAGGCGTTTACCGGCAATATCGTCGTCCCCCTCGCTACAAATAGGTAGCATGCCTCCAGTGAAAACTATGCAAACGGGTAGGAATTATATGGTAGAGCTAGGGGACAGCATCAATAAGCTCATAAGTTTATTGCGTCCACCTCAACGCTCTATGAATAATGGCATGCGCAAATTTATAACTGCTATTTCGAGGCTGCACAAGAGCAAAATGCAAGCTCGAGAAAAACAGATCAAACAGCTAAAAGCGTAACAGAAGCAACACCTAAAAGAATGCTTGAAGAAAAGAGTACCAATCGGAAAACGCCACCAAAAAAGAGCAAGACATCCGATCAAGTGGAGATGGTGAAAAACAGAACTGAAGACAAAATAGAGATGGCCCCTCCTATGAAAAAATAAAAGAAACTCCAAATGATGGAAGCATGGATGCTGTATGAAGTGTGAAGAAAAGGGACATTTTGCTAAAGCAAGTGTGAAGAAACCATTTTGTGTATCCTGCAAAACCAATGCAAGGTCGAATACGAGTACAAACCATCAAAATGGCAGTAACAGATGCCCAGTTTACCTAGCAGCAAGCAGCAATAGGAAATGAAAATAATCCAAGTTAATTTAAACCACTGCGAAGCGGTGCAGAAACTGCTAAAATAAACAGTGCATGAAAAGGTAATAGATGTTGCATTAATACGCGAGCAATACAAAAGTCAAAAGGCAGGAACATGGGTCTCAGATAGCACAGGTAAAGTGGCAATATGGGTCTGCGGCGATAAGGCGGTGCAAGATAGAACACTGACTAGCCGATCGTTCTATGCCAGAGCAAAGGTTTGTAGTACCCACATCTATAGTTGCTACTTGACACCAAGTTTATCGCTAGAAGCGTACGAAAAAATTCTTGACAAACAAACACTCCGAATCTTATTGCAGGAGATTTCAACGCCTGGGCCTCGGAATGGGGAATCAGAAAAACGAATCAACGCGGGAATGCCTTGCTCAAAGCATTCTTCTTCAAGAACCAAGAATACATTTTCAAAAATGGATATGGCTCCAAAATCGACATTGCGCTTGTCAGTAGATCCCTAGCGGGAAAGACGAAGTGTCAAATATGTGATGTATAGTATACACACATAGTGACCATCAATCGATAATAATAGACACTTGCAATAATAATAAACGGCAAAAGAGAATTGGGTGGTCAAAAAAAGCTCAAAGTAAAGGATGGAAAGACGAATCAATAGATGAGAACTTATTTAAAATAATGATGGACGAAAAATTAAGCAGTTCAAATGACGCGAATAAACAAGCAAAACTATTGACTGACTATGTTAGCAGAGCTTGCGATGCTGCTATGGTAAGGAAAAAAATGCAACCACCGTTGAAACCAGTATATTGGTGTAATGACTAAATTACTGTTTTGAGAAGTAACTGCAACAAAATTCGGCGGAAATACTAAAGAAGTAGAGAAACCTTGGAATTTGAGAGACTACAAGAAACGTTTAAAGCAAGACGGAAAGAACTTAGAGCAGCAAACAAGAAAAGCAAAGCAGCTCGCTTTAAAAAACTCTGCGATAAAGCGGAAGAAAATCCATGGGATGGAGCGTATAAAGCGGTAATCACAAAAGTTGGAGGTGACAAAGGACAAATGCCGACCTGCCCTATACTCCTTAAGGAGGTAGTAAATACTCTGTTTCCAAAGCAAACAGTGGAAGAGATACCTCCAGATAGCTTAGGGCTTCCAGTTTTTCTGCCAGTGGATGACAATGAAATCATGAAAGCATCGGAACTGCCATTAAATTCAAACACAAATATTTTACGGACTTCTTCAATAAGTGCTTGAGGGATGGAGTTTTCCCATATAAATGAGAAATACAGCGATTGGTTCTGCTACCCAAATCAAACAAGCCGACAGAAGACCCAAGTTCATACAGAGCCATCTGAATGATCGATATTATGGGCAAAATCCTCGAACGGATAAAAAGTGATCGGCTAGAAAAACACCTTGAAGAGGTTATGGGCATATCTGACAGAAGACGCTTAATCATTGACGCTAACAAAAAAGTTACCGAAATTGCAGAAAAAGTCATCGAGAGAACCAGGTGGATGTACGGCTCCAAAATATATGAGTATTAAAAATGTATTTAACTTCGCTAGTTGGACGCACATAAAGAAAGCACTAGAAACCCTTGAAACCCCAACGTTCCTTCTGGGCCCACTCCCATGGAACACTCTCTATGATGGAATCCTTCGGCTTCCAACACCGAAGGAAATGGAAATAATAGGGTATGCGGTGACAATCGTGACAAAAGAACTGCACCAAATATAAGACTTATGCAGCAATATTGCACAAATAAGATAGAGATGGCTAACAAAATCGAAGCTTCAACTGGCAGTACAAAAACCTGAAGCAGTGCTCATATCTAGCAGGAAGTCGTCACGTTGGATATTGACGGGTATAAAATAACGTCAAAGGCAAACCTAAAGGCGTAATAATTGATATGAGGATGAACGACAAAACAAACATAGAGAAAGCTTGCGAAAAAGTGGCGCGAGTTAACACGACTTTAAGGCGAATAATGGCTAATACAGGCGGGCCAAGTCAGAGCCGAAGGCCATTATTGGCAAAAGTGACTCAGTCAATAGTCATGTATGCAGCACCAGTATGGACTAATGCGCTAAAGCTAAAAACGTATGCGAAACCAGTAAGGTTCTTATTTCGGTTAAGTGCACTTAGGATTGCTAGCGCCTTGCGTACGGTGTCTCACTAAGTCGTAGGAGTGATTTCAGGCATAATGCCCCCTAAAATAATGGCTCGTGAGTTAAACAGATTGTACAGTAAAAGAAACAATACAGGCCAGCCTGTAACAGCTAGAGAACGCGAGGAAGAAAGACAGTAGAGTCTAAAAGAATAGCAATCTATGTGGAATTCAGCGCCCAAAGGTCGATGGCCGCACAGGTTGATTAAAAATGTTAAAACCTGGGTTAGCAGAGTGTATGGCGGCGTTGATTTTTACTTGACTCAGTTATTAAGTGGCCATGGCTGTTTTAGGGTATACCTCCACAAATATATATAGATAACATAGTGCCACACATGTTGCGGTGTGGAACTATGTTAAGCACCGGGCCGTTAAGGGTATTCAAGAGCAGCGAAAACTAGAGCGACTGCGATATAGTGAGGCAAACAGCCAAAACCAATTCGAAAATCCCTGAGACGTTTTAGTCAATAGGCTTAGCTTACTATGCGATGCAGTATTTAATCGGTTGGGCAGGGCAATTCTTATCAAAGCTATGTGTCGTTTATTGAGATTTTTTTTAGTGGGTTAAAGTCCCACACCACTGTAAGGGAAACAGTGTCTTTTGATGATTTTTTATATCTCGCCATAAAAAAAAACACTCCTACGGCATCGGATGCGACGCGGTTCGGCGTTTGATGGCATTGATGGGGCTGATCGTGAGAGCCAGAAGCCGTGATCGATGCAGTAGCATTAGTTGGGCGGGGTTGATGTTGGTATGGTAGGCAAGTCCACGTCCATATTGATCTCTGTAAACAAAATGGTACTTGTATATACATGGATGATTGTGCTCCGTTATGTGGCATGTCTGAGTCGTCGTACTGACTGACCATTTCTGTAATTTCTATTTTTACTTTTTTACGGTTTTTAGCGGATTGCGGTTTTTTCGATTTATTTCAATAGGTTTTCATATGTGTTTTGCTATTATGGTTGGATCGTTTGGTATCGCATTTTCGCGCGTTGGTAGAAAGCATAATTTAACCAGCGGTCTGTTTAGTATTCCGCTTTGAGTACGGAGATCAACTACCCGGATGTGACCGTCTGAGCCATAATGGAGCTTTTCTATGCAGCCGAGTCGCCACTCGGTAGGTGGGAGACAATCATCGTTAATATGTACACAATCACCAAGCTTTGGCGCATTTTCTGATTTCTTCCCTACATACC
The DNA here is from genome assembly GCA_037783105.1 of Bactrocera zonata. Classification (NCBI taxonomy): domain Eukaryota; kingdom Metazoa; phylum Arthropoda; class Insecta; order Diptera; family Tephritidae; genus Bactrocera; species Bactrocera zonata. The sequence goes on along the minus strand of JBAWJQ010000001.1, from coordinate 11,288,498 downwards.
TCTGTGGAGGTCCTTTAAATTGTCTTCTTTCCATCTGGGGCTGAAATTATGATGGAGAATTTTAATTCTCTCTCATCGATTTAACAAGGATAGCGACATAACGCCTGGCTCAGATGGTGCTAGAATGGCTGCTCCCTTGAGGAAGTACCCTGGAGTTAGAGCTGTGAGATCTGAGGGAACTTGCGAGAGTGTTGTTAGTGACCGTGAATTGAGATCGGCTTCAATGCGAATTAATAGTGTCGTAAATTCTTAGTAATTAAATTTGTAGTTTCCAGCTACCTTTTTTAAGTGGGAGTTAAAGCTTTTTACAGCTGATTCCCATAAACCACCCATATGAGGAGCGCTTAGGGAGATAATTTGCCACTTAATGCCTTGTCGAGCGTACTTTTGTACAATATCAGTGGAGACTTGTTTAATAAAGCCCACAAACTGTTTTTCAATGGCTCTTTGAGCCCCGGTAAAGCTTTTTTCATTGTCGCTCATAAGTTTGGACGGAAAACCGCGTCGTTCGACGAAGCGAGCAAATGCCGCGAGAAAAGCGGCAGATTAGTACAAAGCTCGAGTGCACTGCTTTTGTCGTAAAACAGACAAAGATAGCCACGTAGCCTTTCATTAGTGTGGGAGACCTTAGGATGGACGCCTTTATCCGTAAAGGCCCAGCAAAATCAATACCTGTAATAATGAAAGGCAGAGCGAAGTTGCAGCGTTCCGGTGGAATGCTGCCATAATCTGCGTCCACATCTTCTGTTTATGCATAGTGCAGATCTTGCACATGAAAATGCAATTTTTTATTTCAGGCATAAGACGGAGAATATAGAACTCTGGGCGGATTATATGTTGCATTAGGCGATATTCAGCATGCCACATTAGTATGTGAATATACTTGAGTAGCAGGGTTGTAAGTCGAGACTTCTCTGGTATTATTAGAGGATGACGTTCGTTATTTGTCAGGCTTGAGTTGGCAAGCCGACTTTTTAACTTTCTTGGGGAAATTATTTTGCGCACGGGCGATCGTGGCCAAGAATCGCGAGATTCTGTTAGCCATCGGGGGACATTCTATCAAAGAGTGGTGGAGGCAAGGTGCAGAGGCTTGCACCCTCTTGTACCTAGATCGGGAGGATTGTTCGCACTGGCTACGTGTCGCTGATCTCACCAGGTCAAGGATTTGAGACGTTCGATTGGAAATATCCGTCTTCCATGCATGAGAAGATATTTCTAACCAGGCTAATACAATTCTGGAATCAGACCAGAGATGCTATATTTAGATGCATGCAATATGCCTTTTCAGAGGCATCGCAGAAGCCATGTACTTCGACTTTGTGCTCTGGGGCATAATTTATCCGTTGTGGGATTTGTATCTGTGAGATATCATTCAGATTACTCGCGAACTGGGACCACTTTTCTAAACGAAGTGGTTTCACTTGTTCATCCCAGTCAGTTCCGTCTAGCCATAATTCTTGTATTAGAATTTTTGCTTGTATCATAATTGGCGAAAGCCAGCCTGCGTGGTCGAAAAGTTTTGCCACCGAGGATAAAATTTGCCCCTTTGTTGTAGCTGATAGTGCGGATATTGACTCATTACTGTATGAAAACTGGTCAGATATCGCAATCCATTGTATCCCCAGAAGATCGATATTGTGAGGATTTTTACAAATCCACAACTTCTCGATTAGATAATGGCCGGTACGTCGTACGACTACCACTAAAGCCAGAACTCCCCACACACTCGCCTTAGGTCATTCCCGCACCTCTGCTATTTAGCAGTTTTGAAGTATGCAAACAAACCTACATAAAAAAGGCGAGCTAAAACTAGAATACGATAGGGTTTTAGAAGAATACCTCCATTTAGATCACATGGAGGAAGTCAGCCTTGGCGAAAAAAATTATAAAAAGTAAATACTATGCGTTTTACCTGCCACATTATGCAGTAGTAAAGCCAGACAAAGGACAAAGGTAAGAGTTGTCTTTAATGCATCAAAATCCTTAAGTTCGGAAAAAATATATAACGTTTTATTTACGGGATCCACGTTTCAGCCAGATTTAATGCTCCTCATATTAAACTGGCATATATACAAATACGTTTGCAATGGGAATATCAAAAAAATGTATTGACAAATAGTCGTACATAAAGATTATCAAGATTTTCAGCGAATTATTTTCCGAAAATCTCCCAATAGTCCACTACGGGTTTATAAATTATAAACAGTGCCCCATACCTAGCCACTCGTACACTCCACAAACTGGCAGAAGACACAAAGTCAGAATTTCCTCTGGCAACACAAGTGTTGAAACCACAAACGTATGTAGACTATATTCTGTCTGAAAGCCACAGGCATACGAGTCAGTAGCACAAGTGACACAGGCTCTCAATACAGCAGGGTTTCCATTAGAAAACACCTCATATTTTAAAGGACATACCTATAGAAAATCTATTAGACACTAATTTCCTTAAATTCGAAAAGGAAAGCACAAAAAAAACCTTGGGGAGTTTTGTACTACTCTTCCGCCCATTCCCGTAATTTTAAAATTAGTTAGTTTTGTAGCCAACTGTAGCCTGTTTTGTGCCCTAGACGCCAGAAATGATCTTTGGGACCCTTGGTCTATTAAGGCCCTAAGTTTAGACCACTTCTTCTTCTTTACTGGCGTAGACACCGCTTACGCGATTATAGCCGAGTGAACAACAGCGCGCCAGTCGTTTCGTCTCTTCGCTACGTTGCGCCAATTGGATATTCCAAGCGAGGCCAGGTCCTTCTCCACTTGGTCCTTCCAACGGAGTGGAGGTCTTCCCTTCCTCTGCTTTCCGCGGCGGGTACTGCGTCGAATACTTTCAGAGCTGGAGTATTTTTATCCATCCGGACAACATGACCTAGCCAGTGTAGCTGCCGTCTTTTAATTCGCTGAACTATGTCAATGTCGTCGTATATCTCGTACAGCTCGTTGTTCCATCGAATGCGATATTCGCCGTGGCCAACGCGCAACGCGCCATAAATCTTTCGCAGAACTTTTCTCTCGAAAACTCGCAACATCGACTCATCGGTTGTTGTCATCGTCCAAGCCTCTCCACCATATAGCAGGACGGGAATTATGAGCGACTTATAGAGTTTGCTTTTATTCGTCGAGAGAGGACTTTACTTTTCAATTGCCTACTCAGTCCGAAGTAGCACCTGTTGGCAAGAGTAATCCTGCGTTGGATTTCCAGGCTGACATTGTTGGTGGTGTTTACGCTGGTTCCAAGATAGACGAAATTATCTACATCTTTAAAGTTATGACTGTCAACAGTGCTGTGAGAGCCAAGTCGCGAGTGCGACGACTGTTTGTTTGATGACAGGAGATATTTCGTCTTGCCCTCGTTCACTGCCAGACCCATTTGCGTTGCTTCCTTGTTCAGTCTGGAGAAAGCAGAACTAACGGCGCGGGTGTTGAGGCCGATGATATCAATATCATGATATCAATATCATCGGCATACGCCAGCAGTTGTACACTCTTATAGAAGATGGTACCTTCTCTGTTGAGTTCTGCAGCTCGAACTATTTTCTCCAGAAGCAGGTTGAAAAAGTCGCACGATAGGGAATCGCCTTGTCTGAAACCTCGTTTGGTATCGAACGGCTCGGAGAGGTCCTTCCCGATTCTGACGGAGCTTTTCGTGTTGCTCAACGTCAGCTTACACAGCCGTATTAGTTTTGCTGGGATACCAAATTCAGACATCGCGTCATTAAGGCAGCTCCTTTTCGTGCTGTCGAAAGCAGCTTTGAAATCGACGAATAGGTGGTGAGTGTCGATTCTCATTTCACGGGTCTTTTCCAAGATTTGGCGCATGGTGAATATCTGGTCGGTTGTTGATTTACCAGGTCTGAAGCCACACTGATAGGGTCCAATCAGTTTGTTGACGGTGGGCTTAATTCTTTCACACAATACGCTCGGTAGAACCTTATATGCGATGTTGAGGGGGCTAAACCCCTCGGTAGTTGGCGCAGATTGTGGGGTCTCCTTTTTTATGAATTGGGCATAGCACACTTAAATTCCAATCGTTGGGCATGGTTTCGTCCGACCATATTTTACAAAGAAGCTGATGCATGCTCCTTACCAGTTCTTCGCCGCCGTGTTTGAATAGCTCGGCCGGCAATCTGTCGGCCCCTGCCGCTTTGTTGTTCTTCAGGCGGGCAATTGCTATTCGAACCTCTTCATGGTCGGGCAATGGAACGCCTAATCCATCGTCATCGATTGGGGAATCGGGTTCGCCTTCTCCTGGCGTTGTACGTTCACTGCCATTCAGCAGACTGGAGAAGTGTTCCCTCCATAATTTAAGTATGCTTTGGGCATCGGTGACTAGATCACCTTTGGGGGTTCTACAACAGTATGCTCTGGTCTTAAAGCCTTCTGTAAGTCGCCGCATCTTTTCGTAGAATTTTCGAGCATTACCCCTGTCGGCCAGCTTATCAAGCTCTTCGTACTCACGCATTTCGGCCTCTTTCTTTTTCTGTCTACAAATGCGTCTTGCTTCCCTCTTCAACTCTCGGTATCTATCCCATCCCGCACGTGTTGTGGTCGATCGTAACGTTGCGAGGTAGGCAGCCTGTTTTCTCTCCGCTGCGACACGGCACTCCTCGTCGTACCAGCTGTTCTTTTGCGCTTTCCGAAAACCAATGGTTTCGGTTGCAGCTGTACGTAAGGAGTTTGAAATGCCGTCCCACAGTTCCCTTATACCGAGTTTTTGACGAGTGCTCTCAGAGAGCAGGAGTGCAAGCCGGTTGGTGGTTGGTGGTTTTTCGATCCGGAGACTGCCAGGTAGCTTGATGAATCTTCTTATGCTGGAATCTAGTACTACAGATAACCATATTTCGGGCCCCGGCGAAGTCGATCAGCCTCAACCCATTTGGGGATGTTTTCTCGTGAGGGCTGAATTTACCGACCGGAGTGCCAAAGATACCTTCTTTGCCCACCCTGGCGTTAAAGTCGCCAAGCACGATTTAGACATCGTGGAGGGGGCATCTCTCATAAGTGCGCTCCAAGCACTCATAAAAGGCATCTTTGGTCACATCGTCCTTCTCTTCCGTCGGGGCGTGGGCGCAAATCAGCGATATGTTGAAGAACCTCGCCTTGATGCGGATTGTGGCTAGACGTTCATTCTCCGGAGTGAATGATAGTACTCGGCGACGGAGTCTGTCTCCCACCACGAATCCAACACCAAACTTGCGCTCCTTTATATGGCCACTGTAGTAAATGTCACAAGGACCTACTCGTCTCTGTCCTTGTCCCGTCCATCGCATTTCTTGGACGGCGGTGATGTCAGCCTTTATCTTTACGAGGACATCAACCAGCTGGGCAGCGGCACCTTCCCAATTAAGGGACCGGACATTTCAGGTGCATGCCCTCAATTCGTAGTCCTTATTTCGCTTGCCATGGTCGTCATCAAAAGGGGGGTCTCTCATCCGAGGCTGACTGCTGGTTTTCATTGGGGGTGTTTTTTTACGTAGCGGGTCCCAAACCCAGCGCACAACCCTAAGTAGGGGATATTTCGCCTACTTCTCACTTTAGCTCGCTTTCAAACGGATGTTCTTAGGCTACCCAGATGATACTTGGTTAAAGACCGGAAGTCGTGAGCTGCTTGAGTCATATGTAAAAGAATCGTTTCTGGCCACTCCCAAGTGAATGACGATCAGAGAACTTTCCTCACTTGCGTGAACTTCTACACATGACTCCATCCTCCCACTACCACTACTGTGGGTAACAATACGTCTGAGTTTTTAAAGCCTTTGAGCAGCACTTCTTGGCAATTTTCGGAATTTTGAAGTCGGGATTTGCTGTTGCAACTAATCTTGCAGCTCTTTTAGCATTAGCGTTATTTTAAGCAAAGCTGGAAAAATTTGTTATTTAAATCATTGAGTTATGTCGTTTATGGCAATAAATGCATTTAAATTTGCTTTCGCAACCTTTGAGCGCATGTGACAAACAGTTGGTACATAATTTTTTTGTTCTTACGAAATTGTTTCTTTCGTTAATGTTTAGTTTTTTAAATTTATCGCAAGATTTCAGCCTGTGCCCTCCTTTACACAGTTCGCATGACGTATGTTTGTTTTGTTCGGATGTGAACGATTATGTTTTGAAAAACCTACGATTTAAGTTGTTTTTGTTACTCGCTTGGGGTTTAATGGAGCTTCGGTTTAAGTTGTGTTGAACGTGTTTAGTTCTGATAATTTTTTTATCTACCCTTTCTGCAATTTCATATTGGGTAGTTAAGAAATCTTTCATTTGTTGCCACGTTGGGCACTTTCTTCGTGATGAGAGCGATTGCTCCCACAAAAGTAACGATTTTTCTGGTAATGCGGATGTGCATATATTTACCAGAATGGGGACCCAATTGCCTGTGGGAATATTCTGTGCAGCTAGAACTGACAAGCAATTTGAAACAGTGGATATAAGTTTTATAAATTTTTCCCTTGTTTCTTTCTGAATTTTTGGTAAATTCATTAACATTATGGCTTGTTTGTTGACTATTATTCTCTTCGTACTGGTCTAAGCAGTTTGCATATTTGGAGTATGCTGAAGATTTGAAATTTTCAGGTAAATCTGATTCGTCAGAGTTTACAATTACGTCATACGCAACTTGGAGACGTGTCCAGAAATTGCCCAGATTTTCTTTTTTGAAGATGAAAATCGAGTGCAGTATCGAATTAGACTGTCACTCTCAGCAATGAACTTAGTATATGAAATATCTTTCAGCTTTTTCTGCTTTGTAGCACCTTGTTTTGAGCGTGTAGCTTGTGCAGGTGTACATGGGCTCTTTTCTTCCGAAATAATTTTTTGTACTTTTAGATATTTTGTTTATTTAGATTCCTTGGAATCTGCGTTCATTGAGTTACTGTAAGAGGTGAAAGTGGGAAAAAAAGAAAATATGTCAGTGTACACTAATAACAATAAACACTTGTGGAATCTTTAAGATAAAAGGTTTTTACTCTTGTTGTATACGCAATGTTTCATGTATCGTATTTCGTTTTTCCTGTGATAGGCGGAAGACGTCTCCAGTGTTGTAGATGTGCGTGCGCTCCGAGGTCCTAATATCGACTCGGCCCATTATCTTGTTGCAGCCAAGATTAGCATCCGCCTCTGTGCAGCAAAAAACGCACGTCAACAAACACAAGGAAGGTTCGACGTCGAGAAGCTGCAATCACAACAGACAGAAAAACGATTTTCTACTCGGCTTGCACTCCTGCTCTCTCAGAGCACTCGTCAACAACTCGGTATAAGGGAACTGTGGGACGGCATTTCAAACTCCTTACGTACAGCTGCAACCAAAACCATTGGTTTTCGGAAAGCGCAAAAGAACAGCTGGTACGACGAGGAGTGCCGTGTCGCAGCGGAGAGAAAACAGGCTGCCTACCTCGCAACGTTACGATCGACCACAACACGTGCGGGATGGGATAGATACTGAGAGTTGAAGAGGGAAGCGAGACGCATTTGTAGACAGAAAAAGAAAGAGGCCGGAATGCATGAGTACGAAGAGCTTGATAAGCTGGCCGACAGGGGTAATGCTCGAAAATTCTACGAAAAGTTGCGGCGACTTACAAAAGGTTTCAAGACCGGTTCATGCTCTTGTAGAATCCCTAAAGGTGATCCAGTCACCGATGCCCAAAGCATACTTAAATTATGGAGGGAACACTTCTCCAGCCTGCTGAATGGCAGTGAACACATAACACCAGGAAAAGGCGAACCCGATTCCCCAATCGATGACGATGGAGCAGACGTTCCATTCCCCGGCCATGAAGAAGTTCGAATAGCAGTTGCCCGCCTGAAGAACAACAAAGCGGCAGGGGCCGACGGATTGCCGGCCGAGCTATTCAAACACGGCGGCGAAGAACTGATAAGGAGCATGCATCAGCTTCTTTGCAAAATATGGTCGGATGAAACCATGCCCAACGTTTGGAGTCGAAGTGTGCTATGCCCAATCCATAAAAAAGGAGACCCCACAATCTGCGCCAACTACCGTGGGATAAGCCTCCTCAACATCGCATACAAGGTTCTATCGAGCGTATTGTGTGAAAGATTAAAGCCCACCGTCAACAAACTGATTGGACCTTATCAGTGTGGCTTCAGACCTGGTAAATCAACAACCGACCAGATATTCACCATGCGCCAAATCTTGGAAAAGACCCGTGAAATGAGAATCGACACTCACCACCTATTCGTCGATTTCAAAGCTGCTTTCGACAGCACGAAAAGGAGCTGCCTTTATGCCGCGATGTCTGAATTTGGTATCCCAGCAAAAGTAATACGGCTGTGTAAACTGACGTCGAGCAACACGAAAAGCTCCGTCAGGATCGGGAAGGACCTCTCCGAGCCGTTCGATACCAAACGAGGTTTCAGACAAGGCGACTCCCTATCGTGCGACTTTTTCAATCTGCTGCAGGAGAAAATTATTCGAGCTGCAGAACTGAATCGAGCAGGTACAATCTTTTATAAGAGTGTACAGCTGCTGGCGTATGCCGATGATATTGATATCATCGGCCTCAACACCCGCGCCGTTAGTTCTGCTTTCTCCAGACTGAACAAGGAAGCAACGCAAATGGGTCTGGCAGTGAACGAGGGCAAGACGAAATATCTCCTGTCATCAAACAAACAGTCGTCGCACTCGCGACTTGGCTCTCACGGCACTGTTGACAGTCATAACTTTAAAGATGTAGATAATTTCGTCTATCTTGGAACCAACCTAAACACCACCAACAATGTCAGCCTGGAAATCCAACGCACGATAAATCTTGCCAACAGGTGCTACTTCGGACTGAGTAGGCAATTGAAAAGTAAAGTCCTCTCTCGACGAACAAAAGCAAACTCTATAAGTCGCTCATAATTCCTGTCCTGCTATATGGTGACGGACGATGACAACAACCGATGAGTCGACGTTACGAGTTTTCGAGAGAAAAGTTCTGCGAAAGATTTATGGTCCTTTGCGCGTTGGCCACGGCGAATATCGCATTCGATGGAACGATGAGCTGTACGAGATTAACGACGACATTGACATAGTTCAGCGAATTAAAAGACAGCGGCTACGCTGGCTAGGTCTTGTTGTCCGGATGGATGAAAACACTCCAGCTCTGAAAGTATTCGACGCAGTACCCGCCGCGGAAAGCAGAGGAAGGGAAGACCTCCACTCCGTTGGAAGGACCAAGTGGAGAAGGACCTGGCCTCGCTTGGAATATCCAATTGGCGCCACGTAGCGAAGAGAAGAAACGACTGGCGCGCTGTTGTTGACTCGGCTATAATCGCGTAAGCGGTGTCTACGCCAGTAAAGAAGAAGAAGAAGATTAGTTTGTTCTTGTTTTCTGTTTTTTTTTTCTATTTATTATTTCGTAATCCTTAGTATATACTTTTGATAATGAGAGCAAAGAAAAAGGCTGATGACCTTTGTATATGAGTCTACACGTATGGCCATACCTAATATGCTTAAAATGTTTTGTCTGCAATCTTGCTTGCTTGCATATTAACAAGAACAAAGGGTATTGCTAAAAATGTGACGATTTGGTCTTTGAATATATGTGTGTGTGAACACTTGAAAATGCTAATACGTATGTATGCTTTTTTTTCTACCAACTCTTAAAATTTTTTGTTTTATTTTGACCGTAAATTTTTTTGTTTTTAATTAGCAAATTTGAAAATTTTTAGTAAATTTAAATTTTGCATTTACCGCTTTATTTTTTTCGAAATTTTGTAATTATTTTCGATAAGTTGTGAAATTTTAATTAAATTTGTACCCTATGTACTTTGTATATACCGGCATAGGCAAATTGTATGCCATATGTATGTATGTATATTATTTGCCATACGGATATCGCGGGAATAGAAAATCGTTGAAGTGCAGGTATGCACTTTTTGTTAATATGTAAATATTTAATAATGCTGTTTACACATACATGTGGGTGTATGTTGCATTAATTTTGTTTCTCACTTTGTTTCGGTATGTACATATGTAAGTGGTGACTATTGTGCATATGCACAATAACACATTTAAATTTCGCAATTGTCCTAGCTTACTTTTTGCGCAATCCTGCTTATACTTTTGAGTATACGGGGTATTGCCGGAAAATATTGTAAAGTGAATACTTGAATTTCTTTTTTTTGTTTTATAAATTTTGTGTGTTTAGATGCACAAATGTAAGCATAAGCAGGTCTTTTATCCGATATATATATGCCAGTATACATATATGTGGAGAACTGGTTTATTAGGACAAGTCTTGGCGACGTGGTAACCAAAATCCAACTGACATGCTTAGCTTAGAGTTTAATTTCTTATATGCTTATTTAAGTAACGGTGATCGACAAGCATCAGGTGATGCTGCTGTCAATATGTAATGCATTATTATGATAGCTTAATTAATGTATGTAAAAGAAAAACCAGTACTTTAACTCATAGGATAACAATTTAAAGTAGAATGTAGGATACCTTAACCCTTAGTTGTACTGATATAAATGAACTTAGTATTAACCTGTAAATGCATTAATTAAATAAATTTAAAGATATATTTAATGTGGGTGTCGCAACATATCTCCCCTGCGGGAAAAAAGAAAATTAGCAATGAATTATGAAGACATCTTGAAGCGCACTCTTTTTTGACTTCTATGTATTGTAGTTGAAACGTTAGGATTTGTGTCGCTTGTAGTTGTGTTGCATAAGTTATGTCCAGATGGATTGCATTGTAGATGCTCGATATCGTCACTACAAAGATAAGCTGGTTTAAGCCGATCGATGGATATGTGTGCAGGTTTTCCATATAATAGCACCTTGTAGTATTTTTCATATCTGTCCATAACTGGGAATGGTCCATCATTAGGTGATGAAAATGATTGTTTGACTTTGTCGTTTCGAATAAAAACGTGCGTTGAGTTTGCGAGATCCTTTGAAATGAAGATTTTCTCTCGGTTATGATGAGAAACAGTCGTAGGCGTTAGATTTTGAAACGCTTTTCTTAGCATTTTAACGAGTTCAGGTGCTTCGATTGATTTATTTGATGGTGTTAAAAACTCAGCCGGGAGTCGGACTGACTCACCTAAAACATTTTTTGCTGGTGTGGCTTGGACCTCTTCTTTGAAAGCAATCGATAAGTCCGTTTGATTGTGGGTGATAACTTGTTGTTCGTTGATGTTTAAAACCAAGGAGATCAGCGAGATTCCTGAAAAAGTCTGACTCGAATTGTCCTCCAAGGTCGGTTGTTATTCGAAGTGGGACTCCAAAGTAGGAAATCCAAGTTTGCATGAGTGCTACTCGGTCAACTGTGCCGTCAATAAGTGGTGCGGCTGCTGGATAGCGTGTGAATCGGTCGATTATTGTGAGCCATTTGGTGTGTCCTTTTGAAAGCGGGAATGTCACCAAGTCTATATGAATATGTTCAAATCGACGCGAAGGTGTCGATGGTTGAAATTGTATGACGTGAAATTTTATTGCGTTGGCATTGAATGCATGCTTTGGTCCACGTGATGCAATACTTGTTGATTGATCGCCAAACATATCTTTTTGTGATAAGGCGTCCTGTAGCTCGGCGGCCAGGGTGTGAGACTGAATGAAGAGTCTCGAAAATTCGCCGTCTTAGTTGTTTGGGAAAGAACGGACGTACTGTACCTGTAGATATGTGACAGTATATAGAAATGTCCGTGGTATTGCTGTTAATTTTGCGTAGCTCTAATGGTGTATTCGAGCTGTTAAGTAGTTGTTGAAGTTCTGCGTCGTTGATTTGAGCGCATCCAAGTTCTTCGGATGTAACTGCGACGACATTGCGGGAACCGGATATGTGCTGTATATCGGTGGTAAACTGATCGATTTAATCAAGTCGTGGAAATTGCCATGGAGAAGCGCGTTCGTGCTTATGTTTGAATGCGTGCATTAAGGTTTTATGATCAGTGTAGATTGCGATGTGTCGTCCCTCAAAGATATGACGGAAAATTTTGTCTGCTTCGTACACTGCGTTGAGTTGACGATCATAGGTCGATCGTTTTTGGACAGATGGTGCAAGTTTCCGACTAAAGACTGCAATCGGTTACCAATGTTCGCCAATACGTTGCTGAAGCGCGGCACCAATTCCGCATTCAGATGCGTCTGAAAAGATGGCCCACTCGGAATTGTTGTCCGGGTGTGCTAAAAGTGTTGCGTTAGCGGGAGCTTTCTTGCTGTTTGTAAATGCGTTTTCAAGCGATGTTGTCCAGTTTATTGGAGTTTTTCCATTAATTTTAGGACCTTCCAGTGACGTGTTGAATGGCGCGAGTATGCCAAAACGAAAGGCGGATTTCGGGTTACCTCATCGATGAAGCGTTGAATGGTCTTAGCTGCGTCTCGGAGTCCGAAGGTCATAAATGGAAACTCGAAGAGACCAAACGGTGTGATTATAGCCTTTTTGTGGACGTCTTCTTCAGCTACTGACATTTGATTGAAGGCACGAAATAGGTCGATGGTTGAATAGCAAGATGTACCGTGTAATTTTGCGGTGAAATCTTCTAAGCATCAAACTGGGTACCGATCTGGTATGGTACGTTCGTTGAGACGACGGAAACCGCCGCATGGGCGCCAATCGCCACTCCTTTTGGGCGCCAGATGTAGAGGTGATGACCAAGGGCCATCGGATGGTCTTGCAATGCCCAAGTTGATCCTCTTTCGAAACTCAGCTTTTGCGATTTTTAGTCGTTCGGGAACGTTGTCTTTATGTGATGTTGCGTCGTATGTGAAATTTGTTTTGGTTCGGGACGTGTAGTCTTAGGATATCCGGCACAAACGATTTAAAATGTTATTATTATTGTAATTATTATTTTGATTTTTTTTTCCTTTTTTATTTTTAAATTTATGGTGTTTTCACTGCACTTAGTTTTTTCTGCTTGAATTTTTTTTTTTTGGATATAAGTATACGTCACCTCACTTTAGCTTTACCCCTTGGGTTTTTTTTCTTTCTTGAATTCGAATTTTTTTTTTTTTTCTTTTTCCAATAGTGCCTTTATTTGCAGCTCGAAGGACTAATGTTTAAGCCGTTGTTCACTTCACCTTCTAAATACTTATTACCTTTTTTAACATTTTTTTTTTTAAATTAAAAGGACCGTTTTCGGTTGGTTACATTTATATTTTAATTTGGAAATTTAGGTTTTTATTTATGTTGTTCAAATTCGCGTATAGAAATGTAAATGTAACAACGTGTGTAGCACGTGTACTATGAAAATAGGTAGCGACGACAACGGGTAACAATCGAGAAGACGACGGGCGAAAAGCGACGAGCAGGTTCAAATGCAGACGAAAAAGAACTGAACTGATGAGATGCTGACCCTTTTCGTGGAGTGGTACCCAGTGTGGTTTGTGTTTGCGTGTGTGGATGTGAGGTGCTCTCGCGTGAGTTATGTATGACTGCCCTAATAGTTGCAAGTTGAAACCAACCATGCCACAGAGATCATAGATCAGAAGCTTAACGTGACGGAATGTCACGAGTCAGAATTTTTTGATGTATACAATTATATATATAGAATAATATAAAGGAGACTTAAGTTTTGATTTTAATAAACAGTCGTTACACACACAGTCGTTACACAGTCGTTACACAGTTATTCGTTTAGTAGCATTTGGCTTGACTAACATAACTAGCATTCACCCCTTGCAAACATAACTGACGCACTCAGAGCGAATCAATAACAAAAACAACAAGAACATTATCTCGGCAATTGACAAGTTAAAACAATAATTAAATTAAACAACAAAAACTGCAGTTATACAAAAAACAAAAAAAAAGTAAATAAATATATATATATAAGTATATAAATACATAATAATAACAATTTAGTAACAAAACTCAATAGATAATAAATATCAATTGTTTTACAACGTCTAAAAGCGTAAGACGTCTAATAATAGTAAGAGACAGAGAACAATAGCAAAAAAAAACAACGAACAGCACCAACACCAGTAGCAATATCAACACAACATCAACAGCAGCAACAGCGAAAATATCAGAAGCAGATGCAACAAAAACAACAACAGCAACAGCAGCTATAATGCAGAGAAGTATTGTAAGAATAAATTAAATATTGATATTTTAAGAAAACAAAAGCTCTCGGAAAAGAAAGATAAACCAATTTAAATAAAATGGCTCATAAAAATAGGAATTTAGAAAATTGTGTAGTAGCAATTACACAATTGTTAGAATTAAATGCAATACATAACACAGGTCAACAAAAAAAATTTTTTTGTTTGGGTTTCTGTTCCCATGCTTGAATTCTGATTCTAGATATTGAAAAACACTTTAATATTAATCTTTAGTTCTTTAAGTTTGCTTTGGGCTGATCTACATAGATAAGTATATTTTAATTTATTTCATAAGTCAAAGATGGCAGCAATCTGATTAACCAGAAAGTAAACAGTATACCAACACACCACACGCATGATAACACCATACATAATTAACAAAAGGGACCGACGGACGGCGCCCGGCCTCTTTTGTTCTTCATCCGCGCGCATAAACGTTTATAAAAAAATGTATTTTAATTTTTTTTTACAAAAATTAGTACATAAAATATCACGTGACCCAAAGTACAATGAAAAAAAGTTGCTCCACGGTCTGCATCATTTATCCTTGAAATGTTGATGGATCGGTAAAAATAAAAAAAAATTCTCGTAAAATGAAGTTGTAGTTATAGTCTGTTGAGCCGAATTTTTTAATTTCGAAAATTTTTCCAAATACGGAATTTAGAAAAAAGTATGCGTTTTACGTCATAAATGTCACACTATAATTATGTTTATAAAATTTTTTTATAAAAATATCGAATATCCGGCTCGAAAGACTATAGAGAAAACATTTTCGAATATTTAAAAGAAAAATCGCATCAAAAAATGTTAAAAACTGTATGAGTTATCATGCAGACCGTGCCGGGAAAAGTAGTTTCGAGAAAAACGCGTTTAAACTTTCATGTGCCTCAAACGAAGGACAACTACCTGTGTGCATTAAACTCTCGTCGGGCGCTCTGATTTTCTACCATAACTTTGTATAAATTTTTACAATCGACTTTCACAGAAATACGCCTAAAACTATAAAGAATAATACCTAAAAAAAAATAAATTTTTTTAAAATTCTGGACGTATGTAACCCCTTAACCTGTTTATTATAGCTGTAACAACAATATTAGTGTAATACTCAGTTAAAAAATGGCATCAAGTCAGTGCAAAAATGATGTTGATTCATTCTGTTTTATTTGCGGTGAATTTATTAAAATTAGAAGTAAAAAATTTGCTTTATCAACAAATTTGAAACTTTGCGAAGCCTATGAAGCCTATTTTAACCAAAAAGGCAGTAATCAAAATGAAAATTGGGTACCTCACTTCGCCTGCGTTATTCACTTTTAGACAGTAATTTCTTGTTATTTTACATTTATACATTATTGTTTATCACACATCTTGAATAAAAACGACTCTTGTATCTAAAGAAAAGTTTTCTAATTATAATCTATAGTGAAATTGTAGAAAAAATATAAAAATCAGTCATTTCTGCTTAAAAATCGAAAAATTGCTCTAATTTCTACAAAAGCAAACTTTAACTGGAAAAAAATTTTTTTCCTTATTTTTGTCATAGGAGAAACTAAAACTCAACATGTAGATGTCAGACCCAAAAATCGTGTTGACCGGTGTAATCAGAGCTCAATAAGATTATAAGCAGTAGATTGGTTTTTGAGGGACTATCTAAACCAGGAAAAAGAAGTTTTTAGAGTAGTACACGATTTAAAAATAAGTGAGAAAGCAAAAAGTTAATTGCATCTTTCCCCACCAGCTAGTTGGGAAGATTGCAAAATAAAACTAAAACAACATTTTAAGCCTAGGAAAGATCAAGCTAGGGAAATAAACACATTACGAGTAGGTAGCATTAGTGAGTTAAGCAGCAGTATTAATGAAATAATTTATGCTATAACTGCATTTGGAGCTCTCGACGAAAACGGGAAGGCAATGAAGGAAATTTTTACAGCAATCACATCAGGGACTTGTGCTTATACAATAAGGAACTCAATTTCATTGACTCAGTTATCAATAATTATATATAGTTTCATAGGGCTAGACGAAAGTCATTTAAATCCTTCATTTAAAAAATTCTATAATTCAGATGTTAATAGGTTCCAAAGAAAAAATCACGATTATATGACGCAAAACCATGCGCAAAGTAATATAAATAATTTTACAGGCTAACAAAGTTATGGGCCTAGATATGCTAATAGTTTTAACAATCAACAAAATTACAGGCCAACACATACAAATAATTCTGCAAGTCAGCAACAAAATAATAGAACTAATAATACAAACAATTTTCGAGATCAAACAAATGGATCGGGTCAACATAATAGCAGACCACAAAATACAAATAATTTTTCTAGACAGTACTATAGGAATACTTGGACTAAAAATAAAAGTGGACATTATAGATCTCGGTCCCGGATTGGAAGTAGATACTATGACTCGGGTTGAGGAACCGGTAGAAACAAACCTTAATGACGATTTTTTTAACCAATTAGCCTCGAGATATTATGACAAAAATAGTTATAATGCTAACACTGTTTGGGAAAAAGTGGTGCGCTTTAGTAGATCCAGGTTCCACTATTAGTATAATGAAAATTAAGAGCTTTGAAATTTTAAATTTACTTATTATAGAGCGAGAGAAGACGGTTATAAGTACATTGAATGGCAATATTGAGAAACCAATCATTAAAATAAAAAGTCCTTGTCCTGCGGAATTTAATTACGAAGAAATGCTATGATTAGATGGCTATTGTTAGATTTCGGCAAGCCATATGATTTGTTATTAGGCAATGATTATATTTTCAAAAATTTTAAAATTATTGATATAGAAAAAATTAATATAACTTTGAAAAATAGAACAATGATTCCTTTTCACATAAAAACTGTTCAGGAACAGGTTTATTCAATGGAAGTAAGTGAACAAAAAATATTGCACTTGATCATGTAAAATCAGATGAAAATAGCAAGATTGAAATTCTATTGAACCGATTCTACAAACTATTTTACAAAGAGGACGATAACCTCACCAACACAAAAACTGTGGTACATGAGATTAAGACCACAACCAACCAACAGATAAATTCAAGAATCTATAGTTCACCTCCAAAACACGAAGAAGAGGTAAGAAAACAAATTTATGAGTTAGAAAGTCAGGCAATAATCCGAAAAAGTAGGAACATGTATAGCTCACCTATTTTAATTGCACCAAAGAAAACGGAGGGTTCAAATATTCAAAAATATAGATTAGTGGTTGACTATAGGAGATTTAGCCAACTGACTGTTGATGGTAAATATCCTCTGCCAAATATTGATGGGATTTTGGATAAATTGGGCACAGCGCAGTACTTAAGCACCATTGATTTAGCCAAAGCCAAAAAACTGTATGAGTACGTACGTATGAATTTTGGGCTTAAAAAGGATGATGAACGAGATTCTAAGAGAATTCATAAACAAAATTTGTGTTGTCTATCTGGATAATATTTTGGTTTTTTTCACGTCCTTGGGAGAGCATATTCCATCACTTGAAAAAATTGGCTTTAGCGAATCACAATTTAAAAATTCAAGCAAGTAAATGTAGTTTTCCAAAGAAAGAAACGAAATTTTAGGACATATGTACATTAACAAAATATGGAATTAAACCTAATAGAGAAAAATGTATGGCAATAAAAGAGTTGGAACTTCCGAAAACAGAGAGACAGCTTAAAGGCGAAAGTAGCCTATCCAATGATAAAGTACTTAAAAAGAGGTTATAAAATAAAGCCAAGAGATCCGCAGTACAAAGCTAGTTTTGAAAATTTGAAAACATTAATTTCATCACATCCCATTTTAAAATTCCCTGAATATGATAAGGAGTTTACTATTACAACGGATGCAGGTGATTACGCAATAGACGCAGTGCTTTCTCAACAAGGTCAGCCAGTGTGCTACATTAGCAGAACATTAAATAACCATGATATGGTGAAATATGCTATAACAGATATAGAATTTCTAGCCATTATATATTCAATAACCTATTTCAGGACGTACATATATATATGGCACAAAATTTAAAATTATAACTGATCATAACCCGATAGTGTTTTTAAATAATAAATATAAAGGTAGGGAGTTTTCACAACGTCTCCAAAGGTGGCTATTGAAACTGCAAGAGTTCAATTATGAAATGGAATATCAGAAAATGAGAGATAATAGGGCAATTTAGAGTCTTCTGCATCTGAGTTTGCAAAATTATGCAATTGCAAATATTTACCATCAACACTGAACGTCTTTTATGTAGTTTCTGTACAACCCTTACAAAGACCATTAATTCACAGATGATCCGTGAAGAAAAACATTGTTTGTAAACAAAAATTGGAAAATATGCCGAAAAAAGTTTTAGGGAAAAATTAACTGACGCTTTATTTGATGAAGCTGCTGAAGAAATTATGGACATTGAAGGTAAGAAATGGAGGATGGAGTCATGTGTAGAAGTTCACGCAAGTGAGGAAAGTTCTCTGATCGCCATTCACTTGGGAGTGGCCAGAAACGATTCTTTTACATATGACTCAAGCAGCTCACGACTTCCGGTCTTTGACCAAGTATCCTCTGGGTAGCCTAAGAACATCCGTTTGAAGGCGAGCTAAAATGAGAAGGCGAAACAACCCCTGCATCGGGTTGTGCGCTGGGTTTGGGACCCGCCACGTAAAAAAACACCCCCAATGAAAAGAAAAAAAAAAAACAGCCTCGGATGAGAGACCCCCCTTTTGATGACGACCATGGCAAACTAAATAAGGACTATGATTTGAGGGCGTGCACCTGGAATGTCCGGTCCCTTAATTGGGAAGGTGCCGCTGCCCAGCTGGTAGATGTCCTCGTAAAGATAAAGGCTGACATCACCGCCGTCCAAGAAATGCGATGGACGGGACAAGGACAGAGACGAGTAGGTCCTTGTGACATTTACTACAGTGGCCATATAAAGGAGCGCAAGTTTGGTGTTGGATTCGTCCGCATCAAAGCGAGGTTCTTCAACATATCGCTGATTTGCGCCCACGCCCCGACGGAAGAGAAGGACGATGTGACCAAAGATGCCTTTTATGAGTGCTTGGAGCGCACTTATGAGAGATGCCCCCGCCACGATGTCAAAATCGTGCTTGGCGACTTCAATGCCAGGGTGGGCAAAGAAGGTATCTTTGGCACTACGGTCGGTAAATTCAGCCTCCACGAGGAAACATCTTCAAATGGGTTGAGGCTGATCGACTTCGCCGGGGCCCGAAATATGGTTATCTGTAGTACTAGATTCCAGAATAAGAAGATACATCAAGCTACCTGGCTGTCTCCGGATCGAAAAACCACCAACCAGATCGATCATGTTGTGATAGATGAAAGACACGTCTCCAGTGTTTTAGATGTGCGCGCGCTCCGAGGTCCTAATATCGACTCGGACCACTATGTTGTTGCAGCCAAAACTCGCACCCGCCTCTGTGCAGCAAAAAACGCACGCCAACAAACACAAGGAAGGTTCGACGTCGAGAAGCTGCAATCAAAACAGACAGCCGAACGATTTTCTACTCGGCTTGCACTCCTGCTCTCTGAGAGCACTCGTCAACAACTCGGTATAAGGGAACTGTGGGACGGCATTTCAAACTCCTTACGTACAGCTGCAACCGAAACCATTGGTTTTCGGAAAGCGCAAAAGAACAGCTGGTACGACGAGGAGTGCCGTGTCGTAGCGGAGAGAAAACAGGCTGCCTACCTCGCAACGTTACGATCGACCACAACACGTGCGGGATGGGATAGATACCGAGAGTTGAAGAGGGAAACGAGACGCATTTGTAGACAGAAAAAGAAAGAGGCCGAAATGCGTGAGTACGAAGAGCTTGATAAGCTGGCCGACAGGGGTAATGCTCGAAAATTCTACGAAAAGATGCGGCGGCTTGCAGAAGGTTTCAAGACCGGAGCATACTCTTGCGGAACCCCCCAAGGTGATCTAGCCACCGATGCCCAGAGCATACTTAAATTATGGAGGGAACACTTCTCCAGCCTGCTGAATGGCAGTGAACGCACAACACCAGGAGAAAGCGAACCCGATACCCCAATCGATGACGATGGAGAGCAGACGTTCCATTGCCCGACCATGAAGAAGTTCGAATAGCAATTGCCCGCCTGAAAAACAATAAAGCGGCAGGGGCCGATGGATTGCCGGCCGAGCTATTCAAACACGGCGGCGAAGAGCTGATAAGGTGCATGCATCAGCTTCTTTGCAAAATATGGTCGGACGAAAGTATGCCCAACGATTGGAATTTAAGTGTGCTATGCCCAATCCATAAAAAAGGAGACCCCAGAATCTGCGCCAACTACCGTGGGATTAGCCTCCTCAACATCGCATATAAGGTTCTGTCGAGCGTATTGTGTGAAAGACTAAAGCCCACCGTCAACAAACTGATTAGACCTTATCAGTGTGGCTTTAGATCTGGTAAATCAACAACCGACCAGATATTCACGATGCGCCAAATCTTGGAAAAGACCCGTGAAAGGAGAATCGACACACACCACCTCTTCGTCGATTTCAAAGCTGCTTTCGACAGCACGAAAAGGAGCTGCCTTTATGCCGCGATGTCTGAATTTGGTATCCCAGCAAAACTAATACGGCTGTGTAAGCTGACGTTGAGCAACACGAAAAGCTCCGTCAGAATCGGGAAGGACCTCTCCGAGCCGTTCGATACCAAACGAGGTTTCAGACAAGGCGATTCCCTATCGTGCGACTTTTTCAACCTGCTTCTGGAGAAAATAGTTCGAGCTGCAGAACTGAATCGAGCAGGTACAATCTTTTATAAGAGTATACAACTGCTGGCGTATGCCGATGATATTGATATCATCGGTCTCAACACCCGCGCCGTTAGTTCTGCTTTCTCCAGACTGGACAAGGAAGCAAGAGAAATGGGTCTGGCAGTAAACGAGGGCAAGACGAAATATCTCCTGTCATCAAACAAACAGTCGTCGCACTCGCGACTTGGCACTCACATCACTGTTGACAGTCATAACTTTGAAGTTGTAGATAATTTCATCTATCTTGGAACCAGCGTAAACACCACCAACAATGTCAGCCTAGAAATCCAACGCACGATAAATCTTGCCAACAGGTGCTACTTTGGACTAAGTAGGCAATTGTGAAGCAAAGTCCTCTCTCGACAAACAAAAACCAAACTCTATAAGTCACTCATAATTCCCGTCCTGCTATATGGTGCAGAGGCTTGGACGATGTCAACAACGGATGAGTCGATTTTGCGAGTTTTCGAGAGAAAGGTTCTGCGAAAGATTTATGGTCCTTTGCGCGTTGGCCACGGCGAATATCGCATTCGATGGAACGATGAGCTGTACGAGATATACGACGACATTGACATAGTTCAGCGAATTAAAAGACAGCGGCTACGCTGGCTAGGTCATGTTGTCCGGATGGATGAAAACACTCCAGCTCTGAAAGTATTCGACGCAGTACCCGCCGCGGGGAGCAGAGGAAGAGGAAGACCTCCACTCCGTTGGAAGGACCAAGTGGAGAGGGACCTGGCCTCGCTTGGAATATCCAATTGGCGCCACGTAGCGAAGAGAAGAAACGACTGGCGCGCTGTTGTTGACTTGGCTATAATCGCGTAAGCGGTGTCTACGCCAGTAAAGAAGAAGAATAAGAAGGTAAGAAATAAGTATTTTTATGCATAAATTTCAAATTTCTTGATTTTTAATTTACAAGTATAAGACCCAAATTATAATAATATACGAGGTATGAGAATTAAGTAATGAGACTGATTCCATAAAAACCGCATATTTAAAAATTATTCTACAACTCTGCCACCCCCTTTAAAGTAGCCCCCTTGGGTAGCTATACAGCGATTCCAGCGCGTTTACCCTGCTTTGTAACATTTCTGGAACGCTTCGACTGGGATGTCCGCGAGTACCCTCGTCACGGCCGCCTGGATGTCCGTAATCGACTCAAAATGGGTTCCTTTGACCACCGATTTTGTTTTAGGAAACAAAAAAAGTCACAAGGTGACATGTCGGGCGAATAAAGGGGCTGTTGCAACACGGCGATATCCTTAGAGGCCAAATACTGGGACACGCTGAGGGCGGTGTGGCACGGCGCGTTGTCGTGATGAAGGATCCAGTTACGAGCGATGTCTGGGCGCACCCTGTACTCGTTTTCGCAATCTTTCGAGTACTTGGCAATAGTAGACTTGATTCACAGTTTTCCCCGGTGGAACGAGTTCTCTGTGAACGATTCCACGGCTATCAAAAAAGGCAATAATCATCGTTTTCACCTTCGACTTGCTCATGCGAGCTTTTTTTTGGCGGCGGGCGCACGGAGACAACCATTGTGAGCTTTGGCGTTTGGTTTCCGGGTCGTAGAGCACTATCACCATACACTCTTACAATTTTACCGAAGCTGTTTCGCCCAATCTGGCGCAAAATTTTATCGCGACGCGTTGGTCTTGATTTCGTTTTTCCATTTTCGTGACGAGCACTACAAACTAAACAAGCTAGAGTGATGGTACATAGATCAATGGAGAGGGATGCCGGAAAAACAGAAAGGGAATTTCAAGGTCACAGGTTTACCACAAATGGCAATTAAATCAGTCTCATTACTTAATTGTCAAATCCCGTATCGACCAGTATTCTTTCGTTTTCATATCTAGCTTTTAGAGCTTCCCAAGCAAAATTGAAATTATCGTCATTAAGAGCGGACTGTTTTACTATTATGCCTGATTGACCTTTAGTTTTGTATCTGAGGTGGTAAAATTTTTGCGCTTGTGATAATTGAGCATGGTTTATGTACACGGCTTTAAACAAGTCCCGGAAGGACGGCCATTCTTCATAACCTTCGTAACAGGTTTCTCTGTCACATGCGGGTATATCGAGTTGGATACCTGAACTTGCCTTCTGACTGTCTTCTTGTGGCAGCTCTACTCTCTACGGAGTAGGTGCAATTGCTTTTATTAGCTTTAATTGATCGGAGATCATAGCTTTTGTTTCTTCATACTGGTCTAAGCAGTTTTCGTAAATATCGTAAGCCGATAATTTAAAATTTTGAAATAGATCTGAATTGTCAGAATCTACTATGGCATCATGGGTCGCTTGGAGGCGAGTCCAAAAATTTTTAAGATTTTGACTTTTTATTTCCAATAACGATTCCGAGTTTTCGTGAATCGGTGAAGAGGCAAATCTAGTCCAGTATCTGGTTAAACTGTCACTTTCTGAAATAAATTTAATAGCCTGTTTTGAGCGTGTAGCTTTTACAGGTGTATTTTGTTTTTTGCGTTATTAACCATTTTGGTTTTATTTTAATTTTTATCTATAATTAATTAAATTTTTTTCTCTCAGTGGAACTGATTTAAATAAGGCAATCGGGTATTTTAGGTAAAATAGAGCTTTGAATTTCGAATTTCTTTCTAAAAATGTTAGTTTTTTTTTGTTTTATTTACTTGCGATAGAACTAATTTTATTTTAAATTTTTTTTCTTTTAATTAATACATATATATTTCTGTGTCCTAATGTTGTGTAATTAGGCACACCCTAATACGTGTACTTGTATGTATACATGCGTGTGTACCCTGCCAACCACGGCTACCCGTTTGAGACAAATATTCCAATAGAACTACACGTTTTTTCTCTATACACTAACACCAACGCACATTTTCGGGTTATTTTTTGTTTACCTAAATGCGATGAAAAAAAGTGTCTTTCATTTCTTGATTTATTTGAATGAGTGCGAAGGAGAAAACATAATTGTCAATAGTGACAATAAAAAATCCCAAAAAGGGTAATAAAAAACGAGGGAAATTTGCGAGCCATTTGCAATTCTAGTGGGAAGAAGAAAGGTAAGTGCAAAAATTTGCATATTATAAATAAATTTTGGATTAATAACTTTATGCCATTGCAGCATTTAAACAAAGTACTCATCAATATCTAAAAAGGTAAGAAACATTTTGAAAAAGTTATAAATACATTTTATTAATTCTTATTTCTCTCTTTAGAAATCATCAGTCAATCATTTATCATCAGAAGCAGAACAATTTTAGTTTGTGAGTTTTTTTGTTAAATTTTAATATATATATACACATACATATAGTAGCAATTTAATTAAATGACCAGTGCGGTTGGTCCTAATAATTTAATTTATAAAATAACTACAATGTTTAACAAGTGCGGGCGGTTACAAATATTCGTATAATTCTATTCTTTCGGCTTGCGCAGTGCTAAAATTACATATAAAAGAACGTGTGTTTAAAGCGGCCTGTGCAGTTTTAAAATTTTATATAAAAGAACGTGTTCTTAAAGCGCCCTTTGCAGTGTTTAAATTTTATATAAAAGAACGTGTCCTTAAAGCGGCCTTTGCAGTGTTTAAACTATTTGCAAAAAAACTTTTGTTTAAAGCGGCCTGTGCAGTGTTAAAATTTTATATAAAATAACGCGTCCTTAAAGCGGCCTTTGCAGTGTTTAAATTATTTGCAAAAGAACTTTTGTTTAAAGCGGCCTGTGCAGTGTTAAAATTTTATATAAAATAACGTATCTTTAAAGCGGCCTTTGCAGTGTTTAAATTATTTGCAAAAGAACTTTTGTTTTATAACAGAACTTTTTGATTATTTTTTTTTTTCAAATTTTGCGTTTAATTCTCACCGACGAGAGTTTTGTATATTTATATTTCTTTTTAGATATATATTATATTATATATACGAGTAATATTATCATATTTTATATTATATCATATTATTTTACGTTATTGTTAGACTATATTATAAAACTGTTTGGCATAACATACAATATATATATATATATATACATTAGGCCGGGTCGATTTGTGGGCAAGCAAAAAAATCGCCCATTGCACTATGAAAATCATATTCTAGGGATCAAAATAAGAAACTTCGCCGAAGGAACCGTACCTCTGAAACGAATTCTGATGTCCCCCAATTTGGGTCGAACTTTTGGGTAGGGGCAAATTTTGAAATAGAATTGAAATTACCATTTCATACTTATTACCACTGAAAGGGAGGAGAACTAAAGCAATAACCACTATGGTATTTCAAAAAAAATAATAAGTGAAGTGACCATTCCAAATCCAAAAGTTTGCAATGAATCCACCATCCTCTACACCGCAAGATGAAGCAACTACATCAACAACTATCGAAAACCCAATGAGTCATATACCCAAGCATGATGTTACTCTTTTTGGTGTGTCTACTGATTTGACTGATCTTAATTTACCAACCCATCTGGATATCTTGAGATATTATTTTTACTTAAGCGAACGTGCTAAAACAGAACAAAAAAAGTTTTTCCATAAATCATTCACTATTCAAGTACAAGATAAGTTGATTGGAATTTGAAAAAAACTTGGTATGGAAATAATGCTGAAAAAAAGTGTATGTAATAAATTGAATAAATTGCTTGACAAGTATCAAAAGCAAATCAAGAGAAGAAACAACACCCAACACTTTACAGAGTATGTAAAATCTCTGGAAATAATTTTTTACATTGGAACATGTAAATGCGATTTGAAGGCAGCTCCATGATCATGTGGCTGGGTTCCCGAACGCCTCAAAGAGTTCGTGCACGATCAACATAATCAGAGAAGACTAACAATGAATCATTTATGGTGGAAACTGAAGAGCAAGGAGCAACGTCTATGTCATCAATGCCAACATACCAAGATCCCGATGATTCAACATACGCACCGCCACCGGTTCAAGAAGATATGGATAGAAGCACAAGTTCACAATACATAGAGAGATACGATTGTTTTAACTTTGCCTTGGTATGTGACAGATTTGGTGTGCCTGACAGAGTAGCATCAGCATTGGGAACCGCTCTTTTGCGAGATTTTAAAATTAAAGATAAGCATGGGAAACCTCTCGTCATGAATAAATCGAAAGTTCGCAGAGAAAAAGAGAAATGCAAACAAGAAGTGCTTCGCAAACGGTTAGATGATACCAATATGTTAGCGTTTTCATTCGATGGCAGAAAAGATGATACTTTAACGATAGATAAAATTGATGAGAAGTATCATACTAGGATGGTAAAAGAACCTCATCTTGTTATTTTGAGAGAACCCAATTCTGAATTGATTGGTTACGTAAGACTGGAACATGAAACCGCTGAATACAAAACAACCAAATTAAATGGTTTTTTCAACGATAAAAATATATCACTGGATACATTAATTGGAATATGCACTGACGGTGAGCCAACAAACACTGGCCCACACGGTGGAATTATACGACGATTCGAATTGCTGTTAAAAAGACCATTGCATTGGTTTGTTTGCCTTCTACACTTCAACGAACTTCTGTTTCGGCACTTGTTTGAAGCTTTGGATAAATCAACCAGCACTGGACCAAGATCGGCAACCGGAAAACTGAGCCGTCAAATCGAAACTTGTGAAACTCTTCCGGTAAGTTATTGCTATCACTCATTTATTATAATTGTCAACCATTTTTAATTATTTTATTATTATATATTTTTAGGTGGTGGACGGCTTTCAGAAAATTGAGTTGCAAAATATGCCCCTGCTCCAGAAAAAAAAAGAATTTTCCACCGATTCGAAGTACTTATACGGCATGGCCCATGCAATTTCTAGCGGCGTGGTTCCGGTGGATCTGGCTAACATCAAACCAGGGAAAATTGTACATTCTCGGTGGCTCACCAAGGCCGCTAGATTATTGCGATTATATGTGACAACGGAAAATCCAGATGCAAATTTAAGAATTCTGGTTGAATTTATAATTAAATGTTATGTGCCAATGTACTTCAATATCAAGTATTACAGCTCTGCCGTGTACGGCAGTGCATTATTTTTCAAGTTCATTGGTTGGTCACGATTTCTAGAACCTCGCAAAATTGTCAATCAAGTAATTAATGATAATTCATATTATGCGCATTCGGAAAATATCTTGTTATCAATGTTGTTTGATGATAGGAAAGAAAGGCGCGACTGTGCCATCAAGAAAATTCTACGCTATCGAACCGATGTTGACGAGCCAATGGAACTTAGAGTTTATAAAAAACCAGATATAAACTTTAATTGCACTAGTTATACGGAAATGATCAATTTGAATGATATAAATATCGTATTTGAACCACCATTTACGCGAAGCATTCCGTACGATACATTGAAAGAATATTTAAATCAAGATGATCCACCGTTTAATGATCCAAAAATTCCATCACACATACAAGGAACGGAACGACATGTTCAATTGCTAGCTAGCGTTTCCAAACGGGTTATACCGGAAAATGTAGAGGCTGTTATGGCGACGACATTAGAGAGCCGTGCGAAATTGCCCAGACTTGAAAGTAAAAAAGACTTCAAACAATAATTTTTTTAGTTTCTTTTCTATAACTCACTTAAATTAAGTTTTTCATTTACATATGTTCTGACTAAATAAATTTCTTAAGAGAAAAAATAGATATTATTTTAAATAAATAAATAAAAATAAAGAAAAAACATAGCCATTTAGCTGATTTTTTCATGTAAAGGCCAAAAATGGTGATTTTTTGAAATGATTGTACGGGGAACCCCCCAGGGGAGTTCCAGGGGGTGTGCCACTGGCATGGGTGGATCGGCCGTCCAAAGTTGGTGGGGGTCGGTCATACATTTGGACTCGATTGGAGCACTCTAAATGGGTCAAAGTGGGATTTTTCAAAATTTGCCCCTACCCAAAAGTTCGACCCAAATTGCGGGACATCAAAATTCATTTTAGAGTTATGGTTCCTTCGGCAAAGTTTCTTATTTTGATCCCTAGAATACGATTTTCACAGAGCAATGAGCGATTTTTAAATCGACGCGCCCTAATATATATATATATATATATAGGTATATTTTTAAAATTTAAAATGAAGAAAAGAACATTTTCGAAACTTTTGAGTAAGGAGAAGGCAAAGTTTAGGGCTACAGTTGCGAAGTTTAGCAAAATGAATGAAGATAGTAATTTAGAAAGCGATGATATACCATCCACAAGCAGGGCAGCAGTCTCTGACAGATTCTTTGAAGTAGCAGATAGTTGTAGTCAAACATTTGGTAATTTAGATATTGATGAAGAACTGGAATATAGTAGTAATAGGGAAAATGACAGATTTTTGTTTAATGATGATGAGGTTGATTTCTGTTTAGAAACAAAGGACAAAAATGTTAGTGAGGAACTTCGTAAGGGATTGAAGACATGGGCTGTTAAAAATATCATATCCCAAAATAGTTTAACGAACCTTTTACAAACCTTAGATAGAGCAGGTATTAAAGGACTGCCGTTATGTGCAGGAACTCTTTTAGGTACCAGTAGGCAGGTAGTAGAAATTAAATCTGTAGCTGAGGGGGAGTTATTGTATTTGGGAATAAATATAATTTTAATTTTCCAGATTTTGATTTCCTAGACGATGTAGAAAAAGTGTCTATAGATGTAAAAAAAAGATGGACTTGAATTGTATAAAAGTTCCAATAGGACATTATGGCCAATTGTAGGTCATGTAATAAGCTTCCCTAATACAAGACCTTTTACAATCGCTTGCTTCTCAGGAATGAGTAAGCCAGCGAATGTAAATGACTTTATTAGGGAATTTTGTGAAGAAATAAAGTTCTTACAAGAAAACGGAGTTAAAGTGGGATCTAGGCAGAATTTGAAAGAGTTTAGTGTTAGGCTTTTTGTTTGCGACGCACCGGCTCGCGCATTTGTCACTGGTGTAAAGTCACACACCGGGAAGAATAGCTGCCCTAAATGCGTTCAGGAAGGGATTTATAAAGAGAGGAGAGTGTGTTTCCCAAAAACTGTAGAAGAACTTAGGACTGATAGTTCATTTAGGAATAGAGTAGATATAAGTCATCATTTAGACGATTTTAAGCAGGGGGAAAATTTGCTAGAATCTGTAAATATTATGGTTTCTCAATTTCCGTTAGATCCAATGGATTTAGTTGATTTAGGGGTTACTAAGAAATTTCTTCAGTTGCTTTTTAAGAGAGGGAACGTAACAAAAATAAATGAAAAAATATTATATATTAACAACTACGTTCCCTCTGAATTTTCCAGACGCAGTAGAGATCTGGACGAAATAAGCAACTGGAAGTCCACAGAATATCGTCAGTTTTTGTTGTATTCGGGTATAATTGTGTTAAAAGATTGCATACCGGATGATTTGTATTACATTTTCTTTTGCTACATTCCGGTATTCGTCCTGTAAGTTGCGAAAAATCTTGTAGAGTAGAATCCACTGGTGCCAATGAATTGTTAAAGGAATTTGTTAAGTTATTTAGTAATTTTTATGGACAACATTTGGTTAGTTTCAATATTCATGGTCTTTTGCATTTAACTGATTGCGTTAAAAAATTCGGGCATCTAGATAATTTTTCAGCATATAAATTTTAAAATTATATGCAATATTTGAAACGTACAATTAATAATCCCAATAAGATTTTGCAGCAATTATATTTAAGAATAGAAGAAATTTTACAGATTATAGCAAAATTCCTCAAATAGATAGGTTTATTATTAATTGCAAAAAAGATAAAGATATTTTCTTTTTTATCAATAAAATAGGGTCTTTGAAAATTATCAACCAACACAACCAACCAGATACCTTTGGTTGTCTTATTTTAACAAAAGTTGGTGATGTTTTCAAAGATCCTTTAGTGTCTTTATCTGGTTTAGGTATTCTAGTAGGTGAAATTAAAGATGAGGACATTAAAATTATTAAAAAAGTAGATTTAGAATTTAAATATTTTTCTATTCCAGTAGGGAATAAATTTATTTGAATTACATAATTTGTTTTATAATTTTACATAAATGAATGGATTCTTTCCCCAATTGACACCTCTTCCTCGGAGAACATTAGTTCACGGCAGCGAGATGGTAAAATGACTTTATTGTACTTATATGTTTTTCATTGTAATCATTTTAACTTTCTTTATAGCAGAAGAAATGAGCCCATTTCGTATCGCCGAGCTCCATTCGCAGTGTATGGCCACCCAACTCCAACATAATATAAGTGGAGATACTGCGTCGGTACTGCAGAAAATCATCGAAAGCCTTGGTAGAATTGAATCTCGGCAAGAGGACATAATAAAATGGCAAGAAGACATGATAAATCAGTTATCAGCTGTAGAAAACGCTCTTGCTGAGAAGGTATTTGTTGAAATAAAATGATTATATTTTTTCAGATGCCAGAACGTGTGGAAATACAAGCACAAGGTCAATTATTGCGGGAGTGTAAGGTGCTCTCGGCAAAAACCAACCGCAGTGTAAGCCGCTTCACTGGCGAAGAAGTGAGCGAGGAGCAAAATCTATTGCAAAGCTTGCTCCCCACGCCAAGATTACTCTGACGCTATGGTAAGTTTGCCTTTATTTCCATATACATATATATACATATATTTATAGATAAATATACATTTATAGACGGCCGTTATTCTAAATTAAAAATCTACCAAGGACTCGATAGAGAAGGTGATGCAGTCCTTATTTAGTGACGAGTTGGTGTGGCTGTACAACTAAGATGGAAAAGCGGGAAAAAAAGCCCTAAACAAATTAAGAATAGTGGATACCACTCTCGGTAATATTAATCTATTTTTATTCTTTCCTTTTTAGTTTTCCTTTTTAGTTTTCCTTTTTAATTTTTCTTTTTCAATTTTTCTTTTTTAATTTTTACTTTTTAATTATTAATATTTTATATATAGCTGCATTTGCAAATATGCACGATAAAAAAATTTTAGCTGTAAGACATTTTGTAAGTTTAAACCATAATCGATAGAAACAGACGTAATATGAGGAATTAGATCCTTTTAAATTTAATTTTAAGTTTTTTTATTATTATATTTATAGTATAAGTAGGTAATATTTCTGAATAAAATAACAATAAATAAAATGAGAAATAATTAATGTCTTTCTTAAAATAATCTTTTATTTCATATTTATTTTATTATAATCTTCTTTCAGGTATTTGTCTTTTATAATATTTTTCCACTCTTTTATTTTCAGGTATTTGTCTTTAATAATCTTTTTTTACTCTTTTATTTCCAGCTCTTAATAATTATTTTTTTTAAATAATCTTTTTTCAGATGAAATTCTTTTTTTAAATTAAATATATTTTTATATATGAAATAATAGCAATATATTAATTATTATTTTATGTAAATATTTAATAAAATTAATAATTTAAAAATTAAAATTTTTTTTGAAATTTTAATAAATGTTTAAAGTAGGAATTAAAAAATGCAACCCTGCATTAGCTGTTTAAAATGCATCGCTTTATCAGCCGTCGATTGGGGATATTAGAGCAGGACAGATATACTTTTTTATATGACACTGCTGAATGAGCGCAACAGAGATGTATGATCACAAGTATACGTACGTGTGAGGGGAAAACACGGTAAAATATTCTCTCGGCCTAAGACACACTCTATATGTTTATCCCCACGTTTACCACCATGTTACCCACTGATTATCTGGTTTTTTAACCGCTCATGGTTGGCAGGGTAGGTACATAGGTTGCTATATATATTTCTGGACTAGGCAACACTAAGTGTTGCCAGGTGCAATCTGACATTTCCATTGGAAAGTCTGACATTTTTTAGCATAACATCACTCAGAACGTTTTGTCATTTAATCGTGAATTGTTTTCTTTACAGGGAATTAAAAAATTCATCTCGGCCAAAAAATGGAATTAACTCGTGAACATTTTCGTGCCATCATTTTTCACAACTTTCGACGTGGATTATCACGACAAGAGTGCATCGATGAACTAAAATCTTTGTATGGCTATGAAGCACCATCCTATAGCACTGTGAAAAACACGAATTCCGTGAAAGTCGTCCAAAAACAGCCGTTGTGCCAGAAAACATCGATGCCGTACGTGAACTGATAATGCAAGACCGTCATGTAACATACCTTCAGAGAGAGGCATGCCTATGCATTTCTCCCACCAGCATACATTCGATATTGCATGAACACCTGGCCGTAAAAAAGGTTTGTTCTCGTTGGATCCTGCACAATTTGACAACCGCTCAAAAAAAGGCTCGTGTGGACTGGTGTAAAGAAATGCTGAAAAAATACGATCGCGGTGCTTCAAAAGACGATATAAGATCGTCACAGGTGCCGAATCATGGATCTATGCGTATGAGCCCGAAACAAAACAGCAGACCGTGTGGGTCTTCCAAGACGAGCCAAATCCAACGGAAAAAAACCATTTTCGTTGATAAATATGCCTATTTTCATTATTAGGCCAGAAATATATATAGCAGCCCTCGTACTTATGTTTTGTGCGATTGAGAGCTCGTTGAAAAGATCAATTCGTGATTTACATAAGCACATACGAATTGTTTGTGTGTTTATGATTATTCTTATATTCTTGTATTCTTGAGCAATTAGGGGCTCTTTAGAGAGATCAATTCGCTTTTTTGCATGCAATCCTGCTTGTTGTTGTTTCAACAATTTAATGTATTGTTAATTTTCCCGCATCATTTATTTAATTTCAAAACGATATATTGTTTTTTATATTTGTAATAATTATCTGACGCAATGTGTGTAGGGTATAGCATATGCAGATTGTATGATGTGTGTTCATATTCTTTCACAATAGAGAGAGAGCGCGAAAACGGAATAGAAAAAAATTGTATTTTCCGTTATCCTCTTATGTATGTAATTTAATATATAAATAGAGCAATTACACTTGTTAGCTAAGTAAGTGAAATATATTTA
Source organism: Bactrocera zonata (assembly GCA_037783105.1). Classification (NCBI taxonomy): domain Eukaryota; kingdom Metazoa; phylum Arthropoda; class Insecta; order Diptera; family Tephritidae; genus Bactrocera; species Bactrocera zonata. The sequence goes on along the minus strand of JBAWJQ010000001.1, from coordinate 11,255,780 downwards.
TGTGTATATACGTTTACTTTTTATATGGTATTTTAATATGCATATACATATGTATGTTTGTATTTATTTTTATTTGTTTTTCTCTCTTCGCATTTGAGTTGATATTTGGACTTATGCAATCCTACTTATTGTTGTTGTTAAACAAAAGGGGTATTGCTGTAATATCAAGCATATGTACTTGATTAAACTATTTTTAATAATGCGGCAATTTGAATTACAGCCATGTATTATTACAGTTTGGGTACTGATTTTTCATTAGGTTTTAAATACGGAAAACCGTAACTTAAAACATACATACATATTTATGTGCATATATTAAATATAAAATGAAATTGATACGCTCACTTTGATTTGGGGAGAACGTAAATATGTACATATGTACATGCCCCTTTTATCGTCAATTCTTCTCTCTTCTTCCAGCTCTTGAAGATCTTGTTGCTTGTGGTTTTGTTTTTTAAATTTGCGCCAGTAGTGTTATTAAAATAATTTATTTTTTGTTTGAAGGTTTCGCGCCCGGTTTGTGTGTTTTTTTATTATTTAGGCGCTTTAACTTTTCGCGCCCGATTTATGTTTTTGTTTTTATACAATTTTGTATATATGTAGGTATATTTGTTTTATCTACACTATCTACACTAATATTACAGAAAGGAAAGATTTGTACCTATTTTTGAAGGTTTGTATGTTAGTAATGAATAGGCTCAAAAAGTACTGGGTCGATTTAAAAAATTCTTTCACCAATAGAATGTTATATTCTTCCAATTTCACATAGGCTACATTTCATTTTGAAAAAAATTAGGGATCCTTGGTAAAATTTGAAGAATGTAACCGAAGGTGTGGAAAAATGAGTCTTAAAATGTCTTTCGTCGAATGCGCTGCCGAAACTATTAGCGATAGAACAAAATAATGTACAACAATATTGAAGAACATCATAATGTCTACGAAAAACTCCGCGGTAGCATATGTCCAACTATTGTAGTTATGTCACTACAACAACTTTTTTCATTTTAGACATTAATGAAAATGCTAACCAAATTCAAACCATGCTATTTATGTGTTTATATTAATCCTTATCCAAATAAATTATTTTGATCTAGACCATTTAACTACCTATAAAATAGTTTTTAAGTTATTTAAATTGGACTTTCCATTCAAAAGATATTACGAATTAAAAAATTCAAACAGTAAAGAAAACCGCCATAATGCCGTGTCCGTTGTTTGCGATGCAGTCTGAAAAGCGCGCCGGGCCAGAGAATGTTAAGTATAGAGAAGGTGCAAATTGAAATCTGTATGATGTTCGATTTGGCGGCTAACAGAGCCGATAGAATCAAAGTAAGGAATTCGCCGTTGTCGCTGCTATTTAGCAGAATTGAGCACGTGCAGTGGCAAAAATATATGTAAAACGACTGAATTCATGCCAGAATAAATAAAGAGAAATGCTTTGAAGAAAAATATCCAAAGCATTCTCTGAGTCACATATGCGTGATTATTTTGTATTATATGAACCATTGTTTTCTGGAAAATGTTAAAAATTTTAATTATTTTTACAAAATCGGGAAAAATTAGGAAACGTTATATTAATTTTATTTTTCTTTAATTCAATTTTTTTAATTTTTAAATAAATTAGTATTTCAAAAAAATTATATTTATTTCGACTATTAAAAAGTGAAGAAGAAAATTGATGACCTTCATGAAATATGCATGTTCACATTATTTCGTTATCATTTCCATATTTGTACCAATAGAATTTCTATGACACATGCATATGTATATATATTTTTTCTTTGGCACATTTGTCTGTACGTTTACGAAAGCAAATGCGAGCCATATACATACGAACATACATTCATAATAACAAGTGTCGCACGCTTCTTTCGCCTCTCCGTTGTCACGGTCATCCAATGGCCGATACTTGCGTTTTGTCAAAGAGTCAAGTGCTGAACACATTGAGCACGACAGACTGCAAGCGACATCTGTCAAATATTAAAATATACACGTTCTTAGGGACACAGCTATGTAGTTGTGCAGCTGTCTCAATACCTGTGTCCTTAAGAACGTGTGTATTATAATATCTGTCGCGCTCATTGGTTCAGCACTTGTGTGATGATAGAAAATCCAAGCTGTGCCGAAAACAATAAACGAATTGCCGCCTATTGACCGTTTCCCTTGCCGCTGTAATAGCTTCGCCTACAAACTAGCGTAAATATGTATGCATATGTATGAGCTTGCATACATATCGACGCAGATTTTTGCGAGTCACGGAAAAATATTTTAGAATGGACTCCGTTGTTGCCACTTTTCTGACTTCTTCCTGTGAAGAAGCATCAGAAAGTTGTTCAATATATGGTTTTTAGTTTTTGCCATCGTCGCGAAAAGACGCTTGTAGGCAAAGGCATGCTCGTGGAGATGTTACAGCGTCTGTTTTTATGAATGAAGCGAGGTCGCTTGAAGAATTTGCGTCTGCGTTTATGAATGAAATCGTTTTTGTTGTAAAATTTACTACATTGGGCTTCGCCAATTCGGCTGCCAAATTGACTTTTCATACTTCTGCTATTTGAGCAATTGTTGTAATTTAGAACAATGCTTCAATTTTTTGTTGGTGACATATTAACATGTGTACGCATATGTACGTATGTATGCATGCTTGAGCATTATTTGTTCGGAAGTGTATACAAATATATGTATGTACATATACATAAGTACTATATATGAATGTATGAACAAGCAGATTAATGCGCGCACATGTAATATGTATAAGTGATAAAATCATGATTTGATTTTCTGAACGCGCACATGCGTAAACACTTGAGCAAATAATAAGATTAATATGACAGCCGATATATGTATGTATGTATTTGTTATTGTTGTGATAAATTCAATTTCTATTACTACTATTAGTATAGTATATTATGTAAAAATCAAATAAAATTATTAAATATTCAAGTCCAAATTGACTGTGAATAGTACTATGCATGCATTCATACAAAATTATACTCATATCATAATAATTTTTACATGCCAATATGGAAATGCCGACGGCAAAACGCAAAAGCATACATACATAGCAGCATACATTGCGAAAGCAAAAACTGAAGCATGAAAATATCACAATGCTCTTGTTGGGAGTATCACAAGGAGCATGCGTACATATATTTATGGCTCTTCATGTTTTTGGGTATGTAAGACAGAGAACACAATAAAAAATGTCTTTATGTTATCTGTGTGAGAGGTGTGTTTTGTACACATTTTTCGCTGTCAAAAGTGTTTATCACCTCATAGGCAGCCTCCTGCCGCTATCCGGACAAAGCCCACAATTTCTGCAGATATATTTTATTTCCGATGCTGAGCAACTATCTTTGCGCTCCAATATGGCTCCTAAGCCAAAACTGGATTTGATCAACGAATTGCTGACCATGTTGAATAGTCACAACGTTTACATACGAAGTTTTAAACAAAGTATCGAATCGACATCTCCAGAGAATTTAAAATTAATTATTCACGCTGACCGCACACCTCAAGCAAAACACAGAGGCAGATACAACGCGCCTTCCGTCAACGAAGTGGCCGTTCTCTTGGTTGGTGAAGACAAAGTCCCCAGAGATATAGTGCTGCACGGTAGAGACAAGCAGCCGAAGCCGATCACATGTGAGGGGAAAATACGGTAAAATATTCGCTCGGCCTAAGACACACTCTATACGTTTACCCCACGTTTACCACCTGTTACCCACCGATTATCTGGTTTTTACTTGCTCATGGTTTGCAGGGTAGTTATGCTCAATGTTTGTGTGTTCTTTTGTTTCCCTTAGTTCGCACAATTGTCACATATGTACATATGTTGTAATACGTATGCAAGTTAATACAACAAATATTTGTTTCAATAATATTCATTGCTACAATGTAATTGTTAAAGTTCAATAACTTAAAAGTAGACACAACAAATATTTATTTCAACATAACAACAATCATTGCAACAATGTTGTTGTTAAAGTTGAATACCATAAACAAACATCCGCTGCAACTCCCAGAATTGATCGACATTATTGCTGATCAATAAATAGTAATATCAACAACAATAATCAACTTCAATATTGCTGACCGTTCAACATCCGCCAAACTCTGCCGTTAAGAACACCGACGCCGCTGCCGTTGAACCACAGCTAGCTTAGGGTAATTTTGAGATTCAATGTTGAGTTTATTTTGGAAATTCAATAAAGTAGAACTTAACAGGTGCCCGAGCAGGGACCAACGAGGATAAAATCTTAAAAGTAGACCTCGTTGGACAACATCGGTGGATTACAAGTCTTGTAGGGCAAGCCCGCAGGACACCTTCTATTCAAGAGTAAGTTGCAGGATCCCTAGTAGGGACAAGACGAACCAAACGGGAGAGATCCGGACTTCCAAGAAGGGCAGCCACACCAAAAATCGCAATGTAAGTTAAACTTAAGTGAAAATTAAGTGTGAAACTTTAACATTTTTAAAATCTTATTACTATATTAAATCACAAATTAAAACTCTAAAGTGAATATTATCTGAAAATTTTGAAATTCTGTATAAAAAATTAAAGTATATAATTAAGTTAAGTGGAAGTTATTGAAAATATTATAAAGTGAATAGTACCTGAGAATTTTTAAATTCTAAAATTAAGCAAAGTGGAAATTATTAAAAAAAAATATATATATCGAATTGCATTTTTGAAGCAATTAAAATCATAAATAATATATTTCTAAAAAAGGCGTAAAGCGATAAAAAAAAAATTACTCCTACTTTTGCAAACAATTAACTTACGAAGTTTTGTACGCAAAAGTAGTATAATTTAACCCAATTCTGCAATTCCTACCCAAAGGACCCTCCAGGATAAAAGGGTAAAACCAGCTACTGGTTTTCAAAAACAATAATAATAAATTAAAATAGTGATATTGATTGATAAAGGCGGATCAGGAAAAACTTATGGTAGTAAAATACTCCAATTAAGTTAATAATACAAAATTAAATTTTGATAAAACGGATAGCTAATCCAAACAATTTAGTTAGACCCCCATTAATTGATATTGAAGAAAATCCCCACCAACGACAAAGACAGTTACAAAGACAAGCGACATTTCAAAACAACAGAAATATGACCCAACCCAGTGACTTAACAAATGCCATTCGGCAAGTGTTATATGAACAATTACCGATTTTGTTACAACAAACTCAAAATCAAACATTTGATTTTACCAATGTAGAGTGTCAAGGAATTGACCAAGAGCACCTAGGTAATTTAGGAGAACTAGACAAAGTGCCAGACATAGTAAAAAGTTTAAGAGAATTTTCCGGAGACTCAGCCGAGTTTGGCTCATGGAAAAAAAGTGTAGACAGAATTATAAGAACATACGAACACACAATTGGTACGCCAAAGTACTTTGGTATTTTGCATACCATTCGCAATAAAATAACTGGTAACGCAGACACTGCGTTAGAATCGTACAACGTACCTTTAAATTGGAGTGCCATCTCCAAATACCTTACGCCAGGGATGGGCACATTTTTAGCCCGCAAAGTTAGCAAAGTGCGCACGGTGCCTAGATGAGGGGAATATCAGTTTACGGAGAGAAGAGCATAACAAGTTGCAAAAAGTTGCGAAAAAAATCAATTACATTCCTCCGTAACTTAATGTTCATCGCAGAGTGGTTGCGGCAATACTGACATTGTACACAAATTAAAGAGCGGAAGTTTACTTCATATCGGAATTGTACAGTTGTGTGAACAAAAAGAGGTAATCTTAATTTGCAGGGTTTAGAGTTTCGCGTTAAAATTTGTTTTATTTACTTTTGTATGGTGGGAAATTCTAATCACTGTTAGGAAAAAATATATAAGTTATACTTGTATCTAAAAACAATTTTATGTAATAAGAAAACAGCATATTTTAAAACTTCACAACACCTATGTATAGTTGTTCCTATTTTGTTCACACCACTATACATAAGATAGAACAGTTAATGGTGGTGATGCCAGTTGTAAAAATTTATTTTAGCTACAATTGAGAAAACTTTTCTCAAGTTGTGGGCTTTTATACGTACATATGTAAGGCAGTTTTATATATATCTTCTTCTTCTTCTTCTTTACTGGCGTAGACACCGCTTACGCGATTATAGCCGAGTCAACAACAGCGCGCCAGTCGTTTCTTCTCTTCGCTACGTGGCGCCAATTGGATATTCCAAGCGAAGCCAGGTCCTTCTCCACTTGGTCCTTCCAACGGAGTGGTCCTTCCCTGCTTCCCGCGGGGGGTACTGCGTCGAATACTTTCAGAGCTGGAGTGTTTTCATCCATCCGGACAACATGACCTAGCCAGCGTAGCCGCTGTCTTTTAATTCGCTGAACTATGTCAATGTCGTCGTATATCTCGTACAGCTCATCGTTCCATCGAATGCGATATTCGCCGTGGCCAATGCGCAAAGGACCATAAATCTTTCGCAGAACCTTTCTCTCGAAAACTCGCAAAGTCGACTCATCCGTTATTGACATCGTCCAAGCCTCTGCACCATATAGCAGGACGGGAATTATGAGTGACTTATAGAGTTTGGTTTTTGTTTGTCGAGAGAGGACTTTGCTTCTCAATTGCCTACTTAGTACAAAGTAGCACCTGTTGGCAAGAGTTATCCTGCGTTGGATTTCTAGGCTGACATTGTTGGCGGTGTTTATGCTGGTTCCAAGATAGACGAAATTATCTACCACTTCAAAGTTATGACTGTCAAAAGTGACGTGAGTGCAGGGTCGCGAGCGCGACGACTGTTTGTTTGATGACAGGAGATATAAACCCATTTCTTTTGCTTCCTTGTCCAGTCTGGAGAAAGCAGAACTAACGGCGCGGGTGTTGAGGCCGATGATATCAATATCATCGGCATACGCCAGCAGTTGTACACTCTTCTAGAACATGGTACCTTCTCTGATGAGTTCTGCAGCTCGAACTATTTTCTCCAGAAGCAGGTTGAAAAAGTCGCACGATAGGGAATCGCCTTGTCTGAAACCTCGTTTGGTATCGAACGGCTCGGAGAGGTCCTTCCCGATTCTGACGGAGCTTTTCGTGTTGCTCAACGTCAGCTTACACAGCCGTATTAGTTTTGCTGGGATACCAAATTCAGACATCGCGGCATAAAGGCAGCTCCTTTTCGTGCTGTCGAAAGCAGCTTTGAAATCGACGAAGAGGTGGTGTGTGTCGATTCTCCTTTCACGGGTCTTTTCCAAGATTTGGCGCATCGTGAATATCTGGTCGGTTGTTGATTTACCAGGTCTAAAGCCACACTGATAAGGTCTAATCAGTTTGTTGACGGTGGGCTTTAGTCTTTCACACAATACGCTCGACAGAACCTTATATGCGATGTTGAGGAGGCTAATCCCACGGTAGTTGGCGCAGATTCTGGGGTCTCCTTTTTTATGGATTGGGCATAGCACACTTAAATTCCAATCGTTGGGCATACTTTCGTCCGACCATATTTTGCAAAGAAGCTGATGCATGCACCTTATCAGCTCTTCGCCGCCGTGTTTGAATAGCTCGGCCGGCAATCTATCGGCCCCTGCCGCTTTATTGTTTTTCAGGCGGGCAATTGCTATTCGAACTTCTTCATGGTCGGGTAATGGAACGTCTGCTTCATCGTCATCGATTGGGGTATCGGGTTCGCTTTCTCCTGATGTTGTGCGTGCACTGCCATTCAGCAGGCTGGAGAAGTGTTCCCTCCATAATTTAAGTATGCTTTGGGCATCGGGGACTAGATCACCTTTGGGGGTTCTACGAGAGTATGCACTGGTCTTAAAACCTTCTGTAAGTCGCCGCATCTTTTCGTAGAATTTTCGAGCATTACCCCTGTCGGCCAGCTTATCAAGCTCTTTGTACTCACGCATTTCGGCCTCTTTCTTTTTCTGTCTACAAATGCGTCTTGGTTCCCTCTTCAACTCTCGGTATCTATCCCATCCCGCACGTGTTGTGGTCGATCGTAACGTTGCGAGGTAAGCAGCCTGTTTTCTCTCCGCTGCGACACGGCACTCCTCGTCGTACCAGCTGTTCTTTTGCGCTTTCCGAAAACCAATGGTTTCGGTTGCAACTGTACGTAAGGAGTTTGAAATGCCGTCCCACAGTTCCCTTATACCGAGTTGTCGACGAGTGCTCTCAGAGAGCAGGAGTGCAAGCCGAGTAGAAAAACGTTCGGCTGTCTGTTGTGATTGCAGCTTCCTTGTGTTTGTTGGCGTGCGTTTTTTGCTGCACAGAGGCGGGTGCAAATCTTGGCTGCAACAACATAGTGGTCCGAGTCGATGTTAGGACCTCGGAGCGCACGCACATCTAAAGCACTGGAGGCGTGTCTTCCGTCTATCACAACATGATCGATCTGGTTGGTGGTTTTTCGATCCGGAGACAGCCAGGTAGCTTGATGTATCTTCTTATGCTAGAATCTAGTACTACAGATAACCATATTTCGGGCCCCGGCGAAGTCGATCAGCCTCAACCCATTTGGGGATGTTTCCTCGTGGAGGCTGAATTTACCGACCGTTGTGCCAAAGATACCTTCTTTGCCCACCCTGGCATTGAAGTCGCCAAGCACGATTTTGACATCGCGGTGGGGGCATCTCTCATAAGTGCGCTCCAAGCACTCATAAAAGGCATCTTTGGTCACATCGTCCTTCTCTTCCGTCGGGGCGTGGGCGCAAATCAGCGATATGTTGAAGAACCTCGCTTTGATGCGGATTGTGGCTAGACGTTCATTCTCCGGAGTGAATGAAAGTACTCGGCGACGGAGTCTCTCTCCCACCACGAATCCAACACCAAACTTGCGCTCCTTTATATGGCCACTGTAGTAAATGTCACAAGGACCTACTCGTCTCTGTCCTTGTCCCGTCCATCGCATTTCTTGGACGGCGGTGATGTCAGCCTTTATCTTTACGAGGACATCTACCAGCTGGGCAGCGGCACCTTCCCAATTAAGGGACCGGACATTCCAGGTGCACGCCCTCAAATCATAGTCCTTATTTCGTTTGCCATGGTCGTCATCAAAAGGGGGGTCTCTCATCCGAGGCTGTTTAAACTTTTGCATTGGGGGTGTTTTTTTACGTGGCGGGTCCCAAACCCAGCGCACAACCCGATGCAGGGGGTGTTTCGCCTTCTCACTTTAGCTCGCCTTCAAACGGATGTTCTTAGGCTACCCAGAGGATACTTGGTCAAAGACCGGAAGTCGTGAGCTGCTTGAGTCATATGTAAAAGAATCGTTTCTGGCCACTCCCAAGTGAATGGCGATCAGAGAACTTTCCTCACTTGCGTGAACTTCTACACATGACTCCATCCTATATAATATAAAAAAAGATACTTGTGACCATAAGATATATATATATAATTTAATGAAAATGCTTATATAAATAAATAAATAAATAAATAAATAAATAAATAAATATATATATATATATATATATATATATATATATTTAATATGCTATATTAATATTTGTGATATTTTCAGTTTGGTTGTTTTATCAAAATATTCAAAGAATTTAGGTTTTTTTCTATAATTGTTCTGTTAAATTTTAAAAATCTAAGTTGCCTCTGGAAATGTATTAAAATAGTAATAAGCGCTATAGAAAGGGAACACATATTTTCATAAATATAAGATATCATCAAATAAAAATATATTTGCGCGGTATGGCATTATTGATTGAGAGTAGCTAAGCACACAAATAGAATACAAAAACTAATGGCGGAAACATCGTATTTCGATTCTCCCTCCGCTATGAGCGGAAGTCGTTTTGTTCTCGTGTTCATTCGAACAATGTTGCCATTACTCAATACGCATATGTAGTTTTGCACCCATCTAACTTTTCAATTCTAATTTTTCATAATATAAAATACCAAAACTGAAATCAAATTATAAAAACTAGTTTATATACTTATAAATAATAGCATTCGATTCTGATTTTGAGTTAGTTTAAGAAAATTTAAAATATATTGAAGATAATTTTTATAATTACTACAGTATATGGAGCCTGGCAACCCTGCGTTGTGAGAGAGCAATCAGCTGAATCGTTTCATTGCGCATAAGATTCATTTATGTATATGCGTTTGAAGACAGTGGTTGAGAAACTAAAATGATTATAATTTAAATGTGCCGAAATGTCATCAGCGAGGGAAATCAGTGTAAATTATATAATATCTATGTTTGGAAGCTCCTACACTTGTGAACAATTTTTTTCAATAATGAAATTAAACAAACATAAAATAAGAAAAAGGTTATCTGATTTAAATTTTGGTACAATAATGCGCGTAGCTACAGCTAATGAGATTAAACCAAACATAGAATTTATTATGGCAAATAAACCAAATTAAATGCTGTTATAAAGACATATTAAAAAATTATTACCAAAATAAAATATTTATTATACTTTTTTTATTTGTCTTACATTTTATAAATTTATAGCAGTTACAAAGGAACTTAAAATTGTTAGGAAATTTTACAGTTATTACCCACAGTGCAACTGTGAAAAAATACGTTGCTCTCATTTGTAAATATGGAGTGGTAAAAAACGTTGCTCTCACTTCCCTCTTCATGTTTGCCCGCGATGATCCCCTCACCTAGCCCTCAAAATGTGCACTCGTGCCCGCACGGGCAATATGCCCATCCCTGCCTTACGCTACACTATGCAGATAAAAGGGACTTGGGTACATTAGAGTACCAAATGACCACCATAGCACAAGGTGCTAACCAGTCTGTTGAAGAATTCCATCAGGCCGTCTATAAACATTTATCGTTCATCCTTAATTAGATAGGGTGTATGGAATTAGGCAGAGAATCGGAACAATTAATGACCATGCTGTACAGGGATAAGGCTCTTGATACCCTCATTCGCGGATTACGTGGAGACCTTTCACGTTTTCTCGGCATGAAGGAGCCTGCTGATGTACCAACTGCATTGCATTTATGTTTGAAACTGGAAAATCAAGCATACCGTACAAATCATGCATCAAATAGCGGACAACAAAACATATTTAGAAATCAACCCAATAGACCAACGTTAGTACCACGCCAGGTTCCGACCCCTCATTTTTCACATTTTCAAGCTAGACCACTTCTTCCACCTAGAATTAACACACCGCAAAACCCAACTATGAATCCCAGAAAATTAAATAATTTTTTTGAACAATCACAACAAAGGCCATATTTTACTAATATATATTATATATATTATATATAACATACAACGACCATTATACCAACTATCTCGTCCTATGGTTGCCAAACCACAACCACGACCAGAACCGATGGACATTGACAGAAGTATCCAAACTAAGCAGATTAACTACATGAATCGACCACAATTTGATTTTGAGGCACAAAAGAACCAGTACAAACTACGACTGATTATCAGCAAACTATCTCAGAACAAGAAGAACAGACAGATTACGATGAAACACTTAGCGACTATACCGAAGTTATTGAAAATAGTGACAAAGAACAGCAAACCGATTCTATTTATATTAATTTTTTAAAAATAACTGACTCTTCACTTCCGTACTTCGAATGTAAGGTGACGAGCGGACAAATTCTTAAAATACTGATTGATACCGAATCCAATAGAAATTATATTCAGCCAAAACTTGTACAGAATCCACTACAAAATGAAACCCCATTTAATGCAGTATCCGTAGGAGGTAAAATAATAATAACCCATTACAAAATGGCTAATTTGTTTAATGATCCAAAGTCAATAGTTAAATTCTTTTTATTACCCACACTCAGAACATTGGACGGAATATTAGGAAATAACAGTTTGAAGGAACTAGGTGCAATTATTGACACTGAAAGAGGTAAATTGTTTTTTAGAAACGGCATGAGTATTCCCATAAAAGAAGGAAAATTTGAATCAGTAAATGCAATTATACTCAAATTAAATCATCTCGCAAATTGTCAACGAAAAGAATTAAACCATTTGTTAAAAAAATGCCCAAATTTGTTTGCAAAACCCGATGACAAACTGTCCTATATCACTAACGTTGAAGCCGAAATACGCAAGAGTACAGATCACGAACCGCTTACACATGATTGTAATTGGAAAAAAGGTGGAATAGCGATTAAAAGATTGAAGTCTTACCTGGATAAATACAATAAGGAATTACTCTATAAACCAGGAAAAGAAAATATTGTAGCCGATGCATTGTCTCGAGTACCAAAACAGTATGAAATTAATTCAATAACAGAAACCCAACTCTGTGCTCAAAGCTCTTCTCATAATCTTATTCCCAGCATAGAGGTACCGATAAACGCTTTTACAAATTAAATTTTTATTTACAAAGAACATCCTCCTGACTACAAGTTTACCATTCCATTCCCTACATTCCATAGACACACTGTTTTGCAACCAACATATTTTGATGATGATCTAATGAAAATATGGAGAAAGTACTTAAACCCTTCAGTAATGAACGGAATCTACACGACAGAAGACATAATGGGACAGATTCAAAGATTGTATCCAGAACATTTTAGGTCCTTTAAAATCAGATTTACTTAAATGAAGGTAGAAGACATAATAAAAGAAACAGATCAGGATGAGATAATTTTACAGATTCACAACAGGGCTCATAGGAACGCTCAGGAAAAAAACAAGGCATCCTCCAAATCCAGCAATTACAGAAACCCCAATACCTGAGTTTCCTGGACATACACTTCACATAGACATTGTAACGTGGCTTTTTGCCACCTTACAATAAGTTACGTCAACTTCGCTCCACAGTACATCATGTACCCGCACCATACGCACACAACGTACCTCACTACGATGTTGAAAGCTGCGCTGTGCTTGCTATATAAGCAAGCACTTCACATCGAGTGCGATCATTTGCTCCAGTTCGCCGAACAGGACGGTCGCCAGCAACAGCATTAGGCAGGGGTAAGTTAAATAGAAGTAGGTAGTAGAAGTAGGGTAGAACATCGCGCAGAAAAGGCATCATGCCAGTGCTCGCGATGACTGCCCTATACAGTGGAAGGGGGAAAGCGCAGGCCTCGCGCAGAAAAGGCATCACCGCCGGGTGATGCCAGTGCTCGCGATGGCCCTGCCCAGTAGTTGGGGGAAAAGCGCAGGCCTCGCGCAGAAAAGGCATCACCGCCGGGTGATGCCAGTGCTCGCGATGGCCCTGCCCGGTAGTTGGAGGAAATGCACAGGCCTCGCGCAGAAAAGGCATCACCGCTGGGTGATGCCAATGCTCGCGATGGCACTGCCGCAGATGCGTCGAAAACACGTGTCAGGAGTACCGCTGCCTACACCGTTGGGCACCGTTAGGGGAACGCAATCATGAGTTGCGAACGACAATTGGAAACGAGAGGTCAACGCGGCCAGTAAGTGCTTCTTCCCTTGGACATTTTATTTAACCACTTCTCCTCCGCAGGGAAGTGACTGTACAAACCACCGTGCAGATCACTGCCGTACATCGTTGCTGTACAAATCACCGTGCAGATCACCGTCGTACACATTGTAGTGTACAAGTCACCGTGCAGATCACCGTCGTACACATTGTAGTGTACAAGTCACCGTACAGATCACCGTTGCGCAGAAATCGTTGTTGCGCAAATCACCGTCGTACACATTGTAGTGTACAAGTCACCGTACAGATCACCGTTGCGCATAAATCGTTGTTGCGCAAATCACCGTCGTGCACATCGCTGCTGCACAAGTCACCGTCGCACCAATCATCGCCGTAAAACACACGCTGGTCTGGCTGTCCACGGAAAGGGGGGTGTGGACACTATTTATTAAATTAAATCTTTTATTTGCTAAGGGTTCGTGGGTCCCAAGGCTGACCCTGGAGCGGCTGAGCATACCTCAGCTATGAACGAAACCCCATTACAACATATTTTCAACTGAAAAAAAATTAGTCTTAACAGCAATAGACAAATTTTCAAAACTTGCACAAGCAAGAATAATCCAGTCAAAATCAATAGAAGATATAAAAAAAACCTTTGCACGACATTTTATTTTATTATGGAGTACCCAAGTGCGTTATAGTAGATAACGAAAAGTCTTTTAATTCTGCAACTATTACTTTTAAAGCTCCGCCCTACAAGAGCTCTGTAAATGGACAAGTTGAAAGATTTCATTCCAACCTTTCAGAAATTATGAGATGCCTAAAAACAAAACAATTACATCGGACATTTGACGAATTATTGGACAGAGAAGTCTATGAGTACAATTACTCAATACATTCCGTAAAAAAACGTTCCCTAGAAATATTTTTCGGCAGAAACGTAACCACAGACCCTGAGGAATACGATAGAAGTAGACAGAATAACATAGAAAAACTAAAACAAAAACAGGCAACTGACCTAGAAAACCATAACAAGGACCGCAAAAAAATTAAAACTTACACACCAGGGCAGACAATATTTGTTAATTAAAATATCAGATTAGGATCTAAACTTTCACCACGATATAAAAAGGAAATTGTAAAAGAAGACAAACACACAACAATTATTATAGCAAATGGGAGAGTTGTTCATAAAAGTAACATAAAAAAAAAAATATTTCTATCCTTTTATAATTCACTGTTCCAGGATAATTTTACTCAATAGCCTTAATACAAACAATAACAACCAGATCATTATAAATAAGCAACTACAGAATAGAATTAATGACTTAACTACAATTTAAAATATGTTAAAAAAATGCAATAAAGAAACTTAATTTGTTTAATAATGAAATAGCAATAAGTTTCCAAAATCAAGTAAGACTAATCAAAGAATAAATAATAAATGTTAAATATGCAACTAAATGGGCAAAACAAAATATAATAAATACTTTACTTTTAAACGAAATAGAATTACAAGAAGTCCACAAAATATTTCAAAATAATAATATAACAACTCTATCAGTCGAAGAAATTTTAGAGTTCGCTGAAGTATCAGTCTTACATAATAAAACAGCTATTGTTTACATTGTAAAAATTCCAGAATTAGAAGCAACCAATTATCAAAATCTATTTATAAAACCAGTTGTAAGAAATAAACTAATAGTTCGCTTAGAAACAGATGAAATATTTTTGTCCGAAAATTTTATGTTAAAAGTACCAAAAAACTATAAAATATCCAACAATATAAAAATTTGTAAAAAAAGATACAACCATTAACTTAAGAGAATCGAAATGTATTTCTGAATTAGTTGAGGGCAAAGAATCGCTGTGTGATTTCAGTAATGCAGACCTTATCCCGGAAATCGAAGAGATTGACAACAGCTTAATCCTACTTAACAACTTTAACGGCAGTCTAATACAGAATAATATAACCCATCATCTGAAAGGAACATATCTCGTACACTATTGGAATGAGAACATAACCATAAATAATAAAGAATTCAGCAACAAAGAGAAAACTATTTTGAAACCCGGAACACCACTCATCCAAATGACCCCAATAGAATTGGAGCGTCTTCAAATATTATTATTGGAATCCCTACACGCACTCAACATAAAAAATAGGAAACAATTAGACCAAATAAATACAGATTCCTCCTCAAACCGAATAGCTATAATTTTTCTATCGGCCATTATTATAGCAATAGTTGTAATACAAAAATTTTGTATAAAGTCAAAGGAAAACCTAATCCTACAAATTGGAAAAGTTCCGACAAAAATCATGAGTGAAACGAACAATTTTCTTAGATCAGTCCAACCACAATTTAATAACATACCATACTTTTAAAGCTACTTGAGGACAAGTAGGAATTTGAGGAGGGAGAGTTAATACAACAAATATTTATTTCAACATAACAACAATCATTGCAACAATGTTCTTGTTAAAGTTGAATAACCTAAACAAACATGCGCTGCAACTCCCAGAATTGATCGACATTATTGCTGATCAATAAATAGTAATATCAACAACAATAATCAACTTCAATATTGCTGACCATTCAACATCCACTAAACTCTGCCGTTAAGAACACCGACGCCGCTGCCGTTGAACCACAGCTAGCTTAGGGTAGTTTTAAGATTCAATGTTCAGTTTCTTTTAGAAATTCAATAAAGAAGAACTTAACTTGCATATGCAATATAACGAAATGCGCGGAAAATAAGTAAACAATTTCTTATATATTCGTAAATATGTCAATATTAAATATGTGAGTATGTATGCAAATATTTTGTTAATTGCATCTGCATACGTTTACTCAAAAAGAACACGAAAAAGAAATTTCGATAAGTACCCGATGTACATATATACTATAAGTATGCATATATGCATAAATGCGCATACGTAAACAATGTTGATATGGATATGGACATCCTCCATGTATGTACATGTATTTCGATTCCCTTTTTTTACTTTTTTTTTTTTTTGTTTAAACTTCGCTGACCGGAGTAATAAATATATTTTATATATTATTACTTGTATGTAGATATGTATATATTTTTATTGGTACGTTATATTAAGACAGAGAGAAAACGTAAGAGAGATAAACGAAAAATAGTTGGATCGCGATATACATACATATATGTACATACATAAATATGTTATGCTGGTGTTGTTTTTTTCCTTCTGCTTTTGCTTATATGTTAAAGCGATCCTGCTTGTTGCTTTGCTAGCCCAAGGGGTATCACCAGAACTTGCAAGTAAGAATACTTGACTTTGAAAAATTTTGTTTTTTTTTGTAGTGTGCTTGGAGGCACGAACTAAGCTGAAGGCAGGTAGTTTAAAAACAGTTTTTCAAAAATTTTCCTTTATACTGTTGACTTATGTATGTACCATATGTCTACGTATGTACTCCTATGTATATATAATGCGGAATATAAAATTTGGCGCGAAAAGTTTGATAGCCCATAAATTTTTTGTATGTATGTATATGCCCATATGCATGTATGTATCTTTTATACAATCGAGTTTCTTTACTTATATGTGTACATATGTATGTAACGGGTGATTTTTTTGAGGTTAGGATTTTCATGCAGTAGTATTTGACAGATCACGTGGGATGTCAGACATGGTGTCAAAGAGAAAGATGCTCAGTATGCTTTGACATTTCATCATGAATAGACTTACTAACGAGCAACGCTTGCAAATCATTGAATTTTATTACCAAAATCAGTGTTCGGTTCGAAATGTGTTTCGCGTCCGTGTCCGATGAGCGATGAGGCTCATTTCTGGTTGAATGGCTACGTAAATAAGCAAAATTGCCGCATTTGGGGTGAAGAGCAACCAGAAGCCGTTCAAGAACTGCCCATGCATCCCGAAAAATGCACTGTTTGGTGTGGTTTGTACGCTGGTGGAATCATTGGACCGTATTTTTTCAAAGATGCTGTTGGACGCAACGTTACGGTGAATGGCGATCGCTATCGTTCGATGCTAACAAACTTTTTGTTGCCAAAAATGGAAGAACTGAACTTGGTTGACATGTGGTTTCAACAAGATGGCGCTACATGCCACACAGCTCGCGATTCTATGGCCATTTTGAGGGAAAACTTCGGACAACAATTCATCTCAAGAAATGGACCCGTAAGTTGGCCACCAAGATCATGCGATTTAACGCCTTTAGACTATTTTTTGTGGGGCTACGTCAAGTCTAAAGTCTACAGAAATAAGCCAGCAACTATTCCAGCTTTGGAAGACAACATTTCCGAAGAAATTCGGGCTATTCCGGCCGAAATGCTCGAAAAAGTTGCCCAAAATTGGACTTTCCGAATGGACCACCTAAGACGCAGCCGCGGTCAACATTTAAATGAAATTATCTTCAAAAAGTAAATGTCATGAACCAATCTAACGTTTCAAATAAAGAACCGATGAGATTTTGCAAATTTTATGCGTTTTTTTTTTTTAAAAAGTTATCAAGCTCTTAAAAAACCACCCTTTAGTTGCATTTTATTGTTTTTTTTTTTTTTTGCTCGCCTTTGCTTATTTATTATAGGCGATCCTGCTTGTTGCTTTTTTATCCCAAGGGGTATCACCAAAACATGCAAGTAATAATACTTGACTTTGAAAAAATTTGTTTTTTTTTTTTTGATTTTGGAAAATTATATTGTGCTTGGAAACACAAAATAAGCAATAGGCAGGTACCGTAATTTTCTCAATTATTTCGGTACCTATAAACATACATATGCATATACCGAACTGTCTAACCGGTTTTTCGTATAGAACAGTTAGGTTATTTCTAAGTAGCTGTATGCCGTATTACAGCTTAAACTGTATATTGAACATACATATTCCCTTATCATACGCAGCAACTTTTGTTGCCAATTCTCGGGCGATTCTCTTTTGCTGTCGCCCAGTATCTTCACACGAGCAACTTGTGTTGCGCAACTCTGTCGAGTTTTTTTCTCATTCTCTTTCACTTTACTTTAACCCATTGTCGTTTCTTTTTCCTTATAGGATTTATCACATATATTAATCAGTTCTGTCAATTAAGAAATACATTTTATTTATAATTCAAAATTAAAACAAAGATTATATGACAGGCTTACACATATATCACCCTTTTCACTATCGTCTGAATCAACTTGTATGGCTTTCTCCATACATTTCACAATACCTTTAATTAATTCGATTTTTTTGTCATACTCCATTTTCTAAAATATCTATATTATATTATGTATATCTGTATACATATTTGCAAATTACTTACCAAAAGATGAAATTAAATTTTTTAAATATATTCGAAATATTAATTTCAAAAAAATATACGCAAATGCAACTATGTACTACGAAAGAAAGGACACGAATGCCGAAAAACGTCGCAGCGAACTGTTACGAATAAGTTGCTGAACACTGGAAACTCGGCGCGATTCTCCTCTCCTCGTCGCCCCCTCGCCTATAAACCAAGAGTTGCCGCAACAAAAGTTGCCGCGTGTAATAAGGGAAATATGTGCATAAATACTTTTATTAAAAATTAAATTGGAAAGGACTCACTTTTTTCTCCGCCAAGGGTTTTTGGGCAATACTTATGTATGTATGTATGTGTTCTCTCTATGTCGTTTCTCTTTTTGGTCTTTATTTCGTCTTTGATGTTTTCCGTGTTGCGTTTATATTCTCCTCCCACGTTGCTGGTAATCCTTGTCTGCTTTTCCGTATGTTTTGGGGTTTTGTCACTCAAATACGTATACGTATGTCTGTACGTCCAGTTATGTGCTATTGAGTATTCTTTTATATATATATTTTTTATTCCACGGCACTTTTCAGAATTGTTTCTATGTTCTATTGTCACTTCACTTTGATACCGCACTTTAGTTTTTATTTTTTTTAGATAGTTAATTTGTATTATATCGCGCCCGTTTATGTGTTATGCAGAGTTGAGGTTATTGACCTTTGTTTTGTGTTATAACGCGCCCGTTTAATGCTATTTTTTAATATATGTCCATAATTTTCTTCACTTTTTTGCACATTTTAACTTTTTTTTTCTTTATGTATTTAATTTTTTATATTTTCATTTTACGTTTGTGGTTTTTTATCACACATTGGTGCCTTTCTGAGCGGCTCGAAGGACCATTTGTTTGTTGGAGTTAGTTTCACTATGTATTTTGCGGGGTATACTTACTTTACCTTTAGTTAGATATCCCTTTGTGTATTAAGTTAAATGAAAGGTTTCCTAATTTTAGTGGATAAAAATGTAACAATTTGTATACATGTATGTATTTCCCTTTGCAGGCGAAACTTCAATATTTTTATAAAACGAATTTCAAGATATTCAAGATATGTACAATTCTTGATATTTACAATACACTGTTCACTATTGATGCTCCTGATGTTCCTGCTGATCGGTTGAGTTGTGAAAAATGATTATGGTGTGTGTGTAGTGTGGTTGGTTTGTTGCGTGGTATGATGATGCAGGTTGTGTGCTGAATGTGAGTGGGGTGATGAATGTTGTGTGGGGTGATGATGTTGCGTGAAGGGGCGAGATGCCATGAAGTCGCATAAACACTGTACATACTCGTATATATACATAATGCATTTACATGCAATGCACATCTAATAATAATAAAAATGCATTGCACACACATACACATATATTTAGTTATTTAAGATAGTTTTAAAATTTGTATATAAGCAAGGAAAATATCAAAATAAAATCAGATTTGAAAGACAATCTCAGCAGAAAACATTCTTTATTTATATCTTTTACTTCCCCCCCACCAGTGGTAAAGGGGTAAAAGAAAATAAAAGGAAATTTTTCAAGTAAAACAGCATAGCCTATCACTTATTGCCCCCCACTCGATAACTTTAATAACTTTTACTTAACAGAAAATTATATTAAAATCATCCTTAAATAAGAAATATATAAACTCAACCGACAGGGATAAATTTAATACAAGTATTGAGTTGATGTGCAAACGACATATTCGTCATAAGGCTTTTCAAAGTATAAAGTGAAACGGTAGCTCTAGAATCTTTGTATTATATAAGTTAAGGTACATCTGTTGTCAAATACGAGGGTTAATAAAGTCTCACACAAAGGTTAGTGTTATAATCTGAGCTAAACCTATTCTTGCAGTCAATTCTCAATATGTGCGTGGCGTTCGCTGGCTGGCTAGCATACCAATAAACAACAACTTCCGCATAGCTCTGTTTTCCCGCCAAGATCTGCTGCTCGAAAGAACAAAAAAGAATCGTTTCTCCGTGGAGCAAAACAAGTAATAAAATGAACTAAAATCAATATCACATATGTGTGTTTGTAGTTCTTAGAAATATTAAACGTACTTTTCGGATCTCAAATTTGCATAGAAGGATATAATCCTCGATCTGGCTTAGTAAAATGGTCTTTTTCATTGTTCGCATATCACACTGAATAATTCGCTTTTTCTCCACTTTTTAAATTAAATTTGTTTCTTAAAACAAAAAAGAGAAAATTTAGGAGTTTTTAGATATCAACATGAGCGTTGGCAGGGAACAAGTTCTAGAAATAGTTAGCACTGCTACTGAGCGGACTAGGCAAGCATTTTCTGATCAGCTTGATCAATTAACCTCACAATTGAATCGATTAACGTCTCCTACCGTTTAGACTTATGCTCCGGTATCTACTCGTATTAACCCTTCAGTTGCAGATAATAATGCTAGCTTGGACCTGATTAAGTCGTTGCCTGAATTTAAAGGCGATTCGTCATCATATCCGGCACTGCTGCCCAGTTTGCAATGAATTATTATAAATAGGGTTTGGAAAAATACTACTCTACTCTTTTGTCGTTCAATACAGTGCTTAATTTTCAAGCAATAATTGCAAGGTTAGATCAATCGTACTCCAACAAAAGACCATTGTATGTCCTGGGGAACGAACTTAGTGTGTTAAGGCAAGGTACGATGTCAATTTCCGAATATTATGACAAAGTTGACAAAGAATTAACTCTCATAATTAACAAACAAATAATGACACATAGTAGCAATAGGGAAATTATTGCAGCTCTTAACGATCGAGCAAGAGAAAACGCTTTACGGGTATTCATTTCGGGGCTTCGTCGTCCACTATGCGACACTCTATTTTCGGCAAGGCCAAAGGATCTTCCCTGCACACTCGCAGTAGCTCAAGAGCTTGAAATTATTCACATGCGTCATGACTTTGCCCAGGCTTTTGCCACAGGAAACTCATTAACAGCAAAACCTTATTCGCAATCGCATACTGAACGCATTATCCATAACTTTCAAAACACTGACACTAGGCAATGCCGATTCTCGACAATAATACCTCATATTACCATAACCGATCATCTCCTCATAATCAGTATAATCCGCATTATCAGCAAAACAAAAATAATTTTCAACCAATTCAGCCAATACAAAATGCTCCGCCACAGCAGCCTTTAACGACTCATCCTACGATATTTAAGCGATCACGCGAGCAATCCTCTTCAAATCAGACACCCCTAAATAAAATGCAAAAAGTTAACATTCTGCCTGATCTTTGATCAAGTAGATTGCGAAGGATATAATGAAGAGTATTCTCAAAGGGATAGTTTTAGAAATTATGCTGAAAGTTGATACCTTAATTATTTAAACTAAAGCCGCACCTACCGTTTA
The DNA here is from genome assembly GCA_037783105.1 of Bactrocera zonata. Lineage (NCBI taxonomy): Eukaryota > Metazoa > Arthropoda > Insecta > Diptera > Tephritidae > Bactrocera > Bactrocera zonata. The sequence goes on along the minus strand of JBAWJQ010000001.1, from coordinate 11,233,788 downwards.
TAACTAAAACTTCCAAAAGCGGTCAGGAGCTACGTCATTTAATCGACACCGGAACTTCTAAGAACTATGTTAAAAATTTTTCGTTTCTGCATGGCATGAAAAGTACCGGTAAACCCTTCAAGTAAAAGTCTATCAATGGGACTATAGGAAAATTAACGAACAAACAGTTCCTGATCGATATCCAATACCGGACACAACTATAATTTTAGCCAATTTGGGAAATTCAAAATATTTTAACACCTTAGATTTAAAATCTGGTATCCATCAGATTGTTATGTGCGAAAAAGATAGGAAAAACTACATTTAGAATTAACAATGGAAAGTATGAGTTTTGTAGGCTACCCTTCAGTTTAAAAAATGCGCCAAGCATATTTCAGCGAGCGATAGGCGACGTTCTGCGCGAAGACATCGGAAAATGTTGTCACGTTTACATCGATGACAAAATTATTTATTCACCTGACGAAAGCTCAGCTTTGGCTAGCATCGATAGAATCTTAGGCAAGTTGGAAAAAGCGGGAATGAGAGTATCGACAGAGAAGTCAAAGTTTTACAAAACCGAAGTTGAGTTTCTGGGTTTTTAGTTTCAGAAAAGGGTATAAGAACTTGTCCAGATAAAGTCCACGCTATTTTGAATTATAAACTTCCAACAACACTGCGCGCACTGCGATCATTTCTCGGTCTATCAGGTTACTATCGTCACTTTGTAAAAAATTATGCCGATATGGTAAAACCATTAACCAAGTATCTTCGTGGCGAGAATGGACATGTAGGGGCAATCGAAAAATGTTGAAATTGAACTTAATTGTGAGGCACTGAATGCTTTTGAAAAAGTAAAGCGAGTGTTAGCTTCCGAAGACGTTCTTCTTCAATATCCAAATTACACCCAAGCTTTCGATCTGACAACGGATGCCTCGTCAACCGCTTTAGGTGCAGTTTTGTGTCAAAATGGGCGCCCTATTACAATGATATCGAGAACTCTTTCTCTACAGAAGAAAATTACGCCCCGAATGAAGGAGAGCTTCTTGGGCTTTGAAAACGTTGCGACATTACTTTTACGTTGTAAAAAAAGTAAAAATTTTTACCGACCACTAGTGATGAGCGAAGTAGCGATTTTTTAGTTTCAGTGAAAATAGTGATTGCGAATTTTAAATCACTGTGATTTTTTATAGCTATTGCGATCGCTACTTTTCTTATTAACATTTTAGTAGTTTAGTAGTTCGAACATGCAATTAAGCCAAAACAAAAATATATAATCTGAAATAAAAGGAATTAATTTTAATTCAATACCTTAAATTTTCCATAAATTACAACAGAATAATTTGTATATTCAACAAAATTCAATAAACATGATTTTTTTTATTTATTAATACTGATCAATATTAATAATAGTCATGAAAATAAGTGCTCAAATTATTTATTTCAAATTGCACATGTTCAGATCTAAAATGGAATAAAAATTAATTGATTTTCAAAAATAAACAGTTTTAGAGTAAAGATAACATTAATATAACTCAAATTATAAGATTAAGTCAAAGTAATTAAGTAAGAAAAAGTAAAAACTTAGCTCACATACACATTAAATGTAAATTTTAAAATCACAACTTAAAAAAACTATTAACTATTACTGATTTGCATTTAAAAAAAATCAATATTTTTGTCTTTTTATCGTCCAAACGCATTCTCTTTTCACTTAAAATAAGTCCAGCTTGAGAAAAACGCAGTTCGCAGGGAACCGATGACGCAAAACATCCTAATTTTATCCGAGCTATGGGAGACAGATATGGATATTTATATTTGTTGTGCGGCCACCATTTGAAGGGGTCCGCATTTCGAGCAATTACTATTTCTTCCAAATAAAGCTGAATCTCGATAATGGCTCTTGAATTACAAGTTCAATATTGGAGTCTATATATGTAGCTACATATACGTTTCTACGTGTGGTTCTTGGCGTTCATTTGCTTGGGCTTCTTGAATTATTCTACCTACATCTACAATGATACGATTTTTAAATAAGTCGGCCATTGTGGGGTCAGAAAAGGCGAAATGCCTAGAGTGTTGCTCCTTTCGGTATTTCCTAATCTTTCATTTATACCATTTAGTAATTCAAAAGCCACTGCTTTTACAGGATCTACATAAGTATTGGCTTTTGTCCACCTAGTAAACACGATTTTGAGACCATTCACAATAGGAATAACCATTGATCCGGTGCAATATTTTTGGCCGCTTATTACTTTTGTGGTGTACTCAAAAGATTTTAATACAGTAAGTAAATCCTTTAGCAACAACCATTCATCAGGATTAATTCGGGGTAATTCCTTATCTATGAGAGCGACAATACTTTTAATAGCATCTTCAACTTTTATAAAACTTTCAATCATATAAAATGTAGAATTCCAGCGAGTTTCAACGCTTTGAATTAGTTTCAAAGGTTCGGTACCAGCATTGCGTTGAAAACTCATAAATTTTTTATTTGTAGATGTACTTATTCTAAAATTGGCGACAGTTTGTTTTACTTTTTGTAAAAAAGAATTAACGTCATGGCCACTTATACTTGCTTTAACAATTAAATTTAAGGTAGTACGCCGAAGTGGCGTAGTTTGAGCTCATTTTGTAAGGCACTCTTTATATTATTCGCGTTATCAGACATTGCAAATATTATGTTATCAAATACCCCCCACTCAGTTGTAACATTTTGTATTTGCTCCGCTAAGTTTTTGGCAGTATGTGTCTCACTCATTGGACAGCAATCCAATAAAATATTGTTAAATTCAAAATTTTCACTAACAAAATGTAGTGTCATTGCTATGTAACTCACTGTATTGCGAGATGTCCAACAATCGGCTGCAATGCAGAATTTAACACCATTCGCCACTTTTAGTTTCACTTTTTCGACACATGCTTCATATAATGCCGGAATTATCGTTCTTGATAATACATGCCGACTGGGTAGTTCATATGCAGGATTTTGCGCTTTAATGAATTGGACAAATCCGCTGTCCTCGACATGCTGAAAGGTTGTAAGTCCTAAATAAAGAGCATTGGCAACGCATCGTCTATTTCCTTTTATCCTTTGCAGAAATCTTCATATTACATATCCCGGCAGTTATTTTAGATTGGCGCAGAACAGGCTCTGAAACCATATTTAAATCTCTTAACTGAAATCCGAAGTAAAAATGTTATGTTTTACCGTATTGTACATTTGTTTCCGTAACTTCATGCTGTGCATCTGGATTTTCCGTTTGTTTACTTCCTATTTTTTGCACGTTCGCTACTCCTGGAATTTCCACTGTTGGATGCCGATTTTGCATATGGTTTTTTAAATTCGTATTCGACGTTTTAAATACAGAGTCCCATATTATCCAAATTTCCAGGCGTTAAATTTGTTTACACCGAATTACTCGGCACACATAATAGATTTAAAAGAAAATACGTTTATTGATTTTCAATTATTACCATTTCTTTAAATCTACTTTGTAAGTCTAGTTCTAAGCAACTACAACTGTAACAAAAAACACAAAAAAATGTATATTTTTCTCTCATTATCACATCGACTTATTACCATTTCATTAAAACAATTTTGTAAACCTAGTTATAAGCTACTACAATTGTAAAAAAATATTTTTTTCGACCTGCTCCCACTATCACATCGATTTTCAAGATTCAAAATGACTTTGTCGAAACACGAGTGTTAATAAAATCTGACACAAAGGTTAACGCTATAATCTTAGCTAAACCTATTCTTGCACTCAATTCTCAATATGTGCGTGGCGTTCGCTGATTGGCTAGCATACCAATAAACAATAACTCCCGCAAGTTAATACCAGTATCAACGACACTTATACACAAGTATGTGAGAAACGCTGATAAAGCCAGTTCTGCCCTAATCAAATAAAGAAGAGTTTCAAACGCAAGACTTTGAACTCATACCACATCATTCCTGAATGCAAGACATACATATGTAGGCCGCATGATAAGCACTTGTTTACAACAATAAAATTAGACTTTAGACCTAAGCCACAAAACATGAATATGTTATCAGCTTAACGAAGCATAATACGAAAACATGTTCATTAAGTACGTGAATTTCTAAGAATAAAGATCATATTCTGTAAAAGAAAATATATATTTTTTAACCATTCATAAGTATATGAATTAACTGGTAGCTCAACCGCTCTTTGCTGGGAAGGAGGAGATCGCACAACAGGACTTCGGCATCCTTAAGAATCTTCGAAGCGCATAAAGAAGGACATCTAAATCCTTAAGCTAAAATCTGTAGTAAAGAAAGAAGACATACACTCAGAAAATGAGTCAAGAAGCAAAACGGACAATGCCAAACGAGGACATAAATCCTTCGGCTACAATCCATACCACTCCTGAAAACTACATAATGTTCTCATTCAGAATTTCGAAATTGGACGAAGAAAGGAGAAGGCAAATGTTCCAAACTACAAATCCTAATACTAGCGAAACTCCTACTCCAACAATATACCAAGATGCCACGATGCAATACCAGAATGTAACAGATGTACAAATCGAAGTCATAAAGGAATTACCTATTTTCTAAGGAAACAAAGAAGAATATACGATATGGAAGTCACATGTAATGAAAGTTCTGGAACCACTCCAAGTATTACAGAACACACCTCAATTTTACAATATCATTACAACCTTCAGAAGAAGAATAACGGGGCATGCAGGTATGTTACTTGAATGCAACAACACACCTCTCAACTTTTTCAGTATCATGGAAGCTTTGGACACACTATATAACGACCCAAACACACTGTATGAAATACAAGAACACATGAAAAACATGGCACAACAACCAACAGAAGACTTGGACATTTATTTCCAATATATTGAACAAGAATCTATAACACAATTTAATAAAGGATTAAAAAATTAAAATTTGGCAACAGCCTTAGCATATGTTTAAATGAGTTAAGCATCCACCCCCTTTACTCGGTAAAACTGGCGCATCCTAAGGCTACATTGAAATTCACCACAGCTGATGACACTACAGCATAGCTCAACACATCTGCGCAAACCCGCTTATCAAAAAGGATGGACAAGGAGAAAGCAGAACCATTCGATCTAAGTCATTCGATCTATACAAGCCGCACATTTACATACGTTCGGGTTTGGATTTATTCGTTGACACTGCGCCGCGTCGACACCTTTCGTTATACAATTCGACACCTTCCGTCATACAATTCGTTCAAAGTTTTTCGACACATACACCTCGATCAGATAAATTCTCTACCAACATCCGCTGAGACACTGCGCCGCGTAGACACCCTTTTCACATTTACTTGGATCTACAAGTTCGCCACAGCTGAATATAATTCGACAGCTGATTCGGTTGTTAAACCGATTCGCAAATACTTATGTTTATTCGCATATACATTTCTATGAACTCATTATTGATTGTCAGCTTTATGATTGTAATAAACTAATCCTTTTGATCGAAATTAATCGTATTTTCACTTACATATCCATATGTAGGACACAACGAGAGTGTAAGTGAACTATTCAAAATTTAAGCTCAAGTGTATGCATCCCACGAAGTTGGGCATCCAACTCAACATGGTCCTTCGAGCCCTAAAGAAAGGCAAATAGCCAAAACGAAAAAAAAGAAAGTGTGCAGTGCAAGATACTAAAACATTTTACATACATTCGTACTTACACAAAAAATATATAAAGATTCACGATAGTGGAAAGAAAAGGTAAAGTGACAAAACAAAAACATAGGTACATAATATCCAATACATATGAAGTAGTGTGGTGACAAAAAAAAAAAAAACGAATAGACAAAGTGCAGTGACACACAACATATGTACACTGAGAAAAAAAGTGCGCTTTAAAATTAAATGTGAACACTTTTAAATTTTATTTAAAGTGTCTCAGTCTACAGGTTCTTTATGGGGAACACAGTTAAAATTTTTGTTTTGAATGTAAGATTCTTAAATTTAAAAATGTTAACTTTATTTTATAATGACAAACTTTATATTTTAAAGTAAAATATATTATTTTTAATGTAATCACTTTTAAAATTGTATTAAAAGTGAATCCATTTAATTTAAAATTTTTAAAAGTTTAAAAATAAAATTATAACTTTTATTTTGAAAGTGTTAAATTTAAAATGTAAAGTGATCAATTTGCAGAAAAGTGTTAACGTTTACATTTAAAGTGTTCACTTTATAAATCAAAGTGGCACTTTCTAATTAAAAGTGTTCACTTTGAAATCTAAAGTGTTCACTTTTTAAATCAAAGTGGCACTTTCTATTTAAACGTGTTCACTTTGAAATCTAAAGTGTTCACTTTTTAAATCAAAGTTGCACTTTCTATTTAAACATGTTCACTTTGAAATCTAAAGTGTTCACTTTTTAAATCAAAGTGGCACTTTCTATTTAAACGTGTTCACTTTGAAATCTAAAGAAGAAGAAATAATTGGTTTATTTCCCAATGAAAAAGAGTCCCAGGTATTATTAAAAACGATATATTTAAAAGAACATATTGTAAACTGATTTCTTTCAGGATTATTACTACATTCCTCGTCAAAGAAAAAAAACCCATCAGGCAAGCTCTATTCCAAATATTTTAATTTAAAGACAAAGATTAGAAAGAGTAGTCCATCTGCGGAAAGATCTCTTTCGAGTGAAGTACGTGATCCATTAGTAGACGAAAATGTTGAAGTTGACGAAACGCTGTCTTTATGTTTAAAAACTTCGCTTCAAAAAGATGTCAATAATTGGGATGAGGTTATTGACAAATGGCAAAAAACATTTACATTTCGGAAGAAGGATTTGGCAAAGCTTTCGAATTCTGATTTTTTGCAGGAGTGACCAATTTTAAAAGACTCCAGAGCACCATTTCTGGTATTTAAAAAGAACTTTAACACAAAATTCAAGGATATAAAAATTTTTATATTTTTTTAGATTAATCTAGATTTCAATTTGATTTATCCACTAAAAGATAATCTTTTAAAAACAAAGTGGGATAATTTTAAAACCAAGATAGTGAACTACTACTATGCCAACATACGGAATCAGCAATCAATAGATCTTTTGAACCAAGCAAAAACGACGAAAAAAATTGGTAAGTTGTTGTTAAATTAATAAAATAACACTAAATATTTTTTTTTTTAGATTTTCAAGACTACATTTTTACAATTCTTCTCAATTCAGTTCTGCTGCCTTCAGCAAGATTTAGTGTAGATGGAAATACAAAAAGGAAAGCCACCATTAAAGATGCTAATGAAAGCTTCGTATTGCAGTTAACAACAATTAGCGATTACTCAATACGAATAAAAGAAATTATCGGTAAATATTTTTATAATAAATTGACTGTACAGCCGTTTATAATTGTGGTAGGAGACTCTGAGGACGATCTTAAAACCTTTTACATTTACTTTGACAAAACTTTGTACAAACAAAATTCTTTTATTGAAATTTTGGATATATGCTTTAAAATCTTTCACGTGTTTAATCTTAAATATCCTAAGATCTGCGAAATGCCATGGATGTTTATCCAAAAGTATTTTTATGAATTAGATTCAAAATTTGATTTAAAAAGTTCAAATCTTACTTCATTGTTAACACACATGAATGAAAAAAATTAAATTTTGTAAATTTTTCGATTGCAATAATGTATAAATGTTTCAGATGTTTCAGTTATTTAAAAGTGTTGATGTGCTAATAAGACATTTAAAACACATGCATTTATTGTCAAATAGTGATAAACTTCAATGCGAACAAAATAAATGTAAGCAAATTTTTTCTAACTTTAGTTCTCTAAAGCGACATTTGTTAACACATAAAAATATAATTTACACTTTACAAACACCAACAAAGTTACCCGCCACATCCTCCGGAATTAGGTTAGATGAACCCATTTTATCAGATGAACCTATCATAGTAACAATTCCAGACACAAGTTCACAATTTCATATAAATAGAGAACAAACCATAACGGATTTAAAAAATAAGTCTTTAGCTTTATGTCTGCAACTATATTCAAAAAGTACCATGCCAAGAAAAGATGTTTTAAATACACAAAGCATGGTATCAGATTTACTAGGAACAGTTTCTGCTACAATCAGAAATGTTATTTCAAATTCAAACAGTAACTTATTACCCGAACTACAAAACGATATTGACTGTATTCTTAACTTTTGTGATGATCCATTTATGGAAATAAAATCTGAACATCGAATAATTACAGTTTTGAAGGCAATGAATTTATATGAAAGCCCAAAGTCTTTTGTAATTCTTAATGAAATATCTGACACAGTTGTTCAGGGAAACCCTACACTCGATAGTAAAAAGCTTAGCATTCAAATAATGCCATTAAAATTTCAATTTAAAGCACTTTTTGAGTTACCTAATGTTTTACAAATGACTTTAGAAAATACAGAAAAGTTTTTAGCAGATACTAATTTTTCAAATTTTTGTAATGGACAAATTTTTCATTCAATTAAATTAAAAGTTGATTCTCAACTGGTAATACCCTATGTTTTATATTTTGATGACTTTCAAATAAATAACGCTCTTGGTAGTCACACATTCTCAATTTGCGGTTGTTATTACAATTTCCCTACTATGCCACAATATATACTCTCAAAACTTGATTTTATTTTTCATGCTGCTTTTATATCTACAAAAGATTTGAAATGTTGTGGAAACAGAACGTCCTTCTTCCATTTACTTGAAGAGCTTAAATCATTGGAGGAAGGGATATTAATTCAATCACTTGATCAGACTTTCAAAGTACATTTCGTTTTAGGCCTTATCGTTGGAGATAATGTAGGTGTAAATAGTATTTTGGGTTTTGTGCAATCTTTTAATGCCAAGCGTTACTGTCGAGCATGTACAGCTACTAAAGATCAAATTAAAATTGATGTTTCAGAAAACGAACAACTGCTAAGAACTTGGATTCAATACGAAGATGACTTATTTAACAATAAATTTCAAGACACCGGTGTCAAAATAGTTTGTATTTTTAATGAGTTAAAAATGTTTCACGTAACAAATAACATTTGCTTTGACATTATGCATGACGTTTTAGAAGGGATTTGCGTATATGATATTTGCAACATAATCTTGGGTTTGGTAAATGACAAAATTATTTCATTAGACATTATTAACAGCAGAAAAAAGTTTTTTCAGTTTGGAAATATTGAAATAGGAAATATGTCGCAGCCTCTCCTTATGGACCGACTTCAATCGTACAACTTAAAAATGACAGCTAGTGAGGTTTTATGCTTTACAAATTTTCTCCCACTCATGATAGATTTAATTTCACCAGACGTGAAGCATTGGAAACTGTTGGTGTTGCTAATAGAAATAGTAGATTTATTATTTGATTCTAGTTTTTCTAATTTCGATCTAGATAAGTTAAAAAATTTAATTAAAGAACATCATCAATTATATATTATACTTTACGGTAATTTGAAACCTAAGCATCATTTTTTGGTGCACTACCCACGCGCAATTGAGAAATGTGGTCCTCTCAAGTTTGTCTGGGCAAATGCGTTTCGAGGCAAAACATAAAGATGCAAAAATATATTTTAACAATATAACATCTCGAGTAAATCCTGCTTATACAGCGGCTATGAAAAGTTCTTTTTGATTTTCAAATTTTTTACATAAGTATAAAGATGGGTTTCCGCATGCTTTTAACACTGAAACATTTATTACAAAGGACTTAACAAAAGAAGAATATTTTCCTAAAATATTGAACTTTGAAAATCTTAACTATCAATCTGTTTATGTTTCGACTATAATACATTACAAAGGAATCCAGTATAAACAAAATAATTATTTAGCATTACTGAATGAAATAAATTGTTGTATCTATAAAATCAAACTTTTTATTTACGAAAATGAAATTATTTACGTTCTATGTTATCCTATTGAAATTATTAAATTTGATGCACATTTTCAATCTTACGAGACTGGTATAAAACAAAATTGCCTTAAACTGATTAACATATCACATTTCACAAGCCTGCCTATGAATTTACATCAAATTAACAATGGAAAGACATATGCAAGATTAAAAAAGATATAATAATATAATGGTTTATTTTTTAATTTTAAATTAAATTATTTTATTTAATGAATTATAAATGAGTTATAAATAAGTTATTTCATAGATATAAAATAAATTTAAATTTAAATATGTTTGAATAAAAAAATGTGAATTAAAAACAATTAAAATAGTGTGCTTTCTTTAAAGTTTATAGTGAAAGCTTTTAAATTGCATTTGAAAGTGTTCACTCTCAAAATAAAAGCTAAAGCTTTTAATTTGAGGTTGAATGTGTTAACTTTTAATTTAAATACAAACATTTTTAAATTGGGTTAAAAGTGTGAACTTTAAAATCAAAAGTGTTTATATTGTATTCGAGAATGCGCATATTAAAATGTAAAGTTTTCACTTTAATATTCAAAGTGCTAACATTAATAATTTACATTTTAAAGTGTTAACTTTAAGATTAAATATTTTTCAATACGGCTGGTTTTCATACATAAAAATTTTTAATTTTAAAGTTCCTTGTACTGGATTTAAAGTGACTTTAAAGTGTTTCTTTTCTGAGTGTACATATAAAACACTTATACCTCTATATACAAAATTGTATACAAACAAAAACTTAAATCGGGCGCGAAAAGTTAAAGCGCCTAAATAACAAAAACAACACAAACCAGGCAGCTGAAAGACTGAAATAAGGAAGGAGGAATTGGTGAAAAAAGGGTTATATATATACATACGTTAACCCTACAACAAAGTGAGCGTATTAATTTCATTTCTAATTTAGTATATGCACATATGTATGTTTTAAGTTACGGGTTTTCTGCTTAAAACCTAACCAAAAATCAGTATCCAAACTGTTTTAATTCGCGGCTGTATTATACGGTAAATTCAAAATTACCGCAGTTTAATCAAGTACATATGTACATATTCAATATCATTGCATATACACATATAAATATATCCCTAAATACATGTATATATTCTTACCTTCCTGAATTCATAACAAGTTTAAAACCTTTCAAGCAATACGCCTTATGTTTAACCAGAACAATAAGCAGGATTGAACAAATGAAAATATTAACTAAAGTATGAGGAGAGAAACAAAAAACATACATACATATGTGCAAAATTTCTTACTTTTATATACATACGAGTAATATATATACATACATGTATACCAAATATATTAACAAAGTGCATAATAAACAATTTGTCTTACAAACCGACAAACATACATAAAGTGCATATGGGAGCACTTCGCTTTCGCGCTCTCTACCCAGTGCAAATATACATACATATATACATGTAATCATACGGCATAAAATCTGCCTGTAATTTAATACCCTGCACCGGGTACTACATACTACTTTATTAAAATTATAAATTTTTATTAATTTTCCAAAAGAAAGGGTACTTATAGTAAAATTCCTTAAATAATTAAATAAGACGGTAAAGTAATACTGTTTATTTTGGTAATAGAAAATAATTATTTAAACTAAAACAAATAAAGATCCTTTGAACAAAAAAAACGAAAAAACAGATATTGGTACATATAAAACAGTATGTAACTATATATTTATTCAAAGACCACATTGGCAAATATTCAGCAATACCCTTGTTCTTTGTCACACAAAAACAAGCAGGATTACATACGAAAAGCAAATTGATCTCTCTAACGAGCTCTCAATTGCTTACGAACAAACCACATTCATAAACGCACAAACAATTTGTGCATACTAATCAAAAAAGCGAATTGATCTCTCTAACGAGCTCTCAATTGCTTAAGAATATAAGAAATAGCATAATCATAAGCACACTAACAATTCGTGTCGTTCTTATGAATGTACTTATGTTTTGTGCCAGAGCCGCTCAAAATAATGCGCAATTTATTTACCAACGCATACAATCACACATTTGATATCTGCTAGCGTATGATTGTGTGCGTGCGCTTGCTTAGTACACTGAGTGAAATCGTGCTATTTGTTTATTTTGTTATTAAAAATTTAGAAAAAAATAAATAATTATGTTTTTGATAAAAAAAAAGCAATTAAGAACAACAATAATTTTAAGTTAATTTTTTTTAACTTTCCATGATTTTTTCCATATCGACTTCAAGATCGTAAGTTTTGATTCTCATTAAGTCCTCTATATGCTTATTCGAAACTGAATTCCTGTATTTCGAGTGTATTTTCGACGCTGGCAGAATTAGCGTCACAGCGAACATGCTTCGACTGCATTTGCTTGCCTATACTCCGAGTATAGGCATGAAAAATTGCGCATTATTTTGAGCGGCTCTGTTTTGTGCAATTGAGGGCTCGCTGAGGAGATTAATGCGCTATGTATGTACATAAGCATAGCGCATTGATCTCCTCAGCGTGCCCTCAATTGCACTAAACATAAGTACCTTCATAAGAACATACATACTTACATACACACAAGTCCAAGTATTAGGGTGTACCTAAATACTAACATAAGGACCTAAAAGGTGGTAATAAAGTAAAAGTGCGGATGTTTTCAAACTTAAAGCTAAAATAAAATAAATAAATAATATTATTTCGCAAAAATGGTTAATAACGACACTAATCAAAATACACCTGCAGCAGCTACACGATCAAAACAGGTTGCTAAATTTATGTCAGAAAGTGACAATTTTTTAAGATACTGCACTAGATTTGCATCTTCACCGAATCACGAAAACTCGGAATCGTTACAAGAAATAAAAAACCAATATGTAAAAAAATTTTTGGACTTGCCTCCAAGCAGCTCATGACGCCATTGTAGATTCTGACGATTCAGATCTACCACAAAATTTTAAATTATCTGCTTACAATATTTACGAAATAGACAATCAAGAGGCAAGTTCAGGCATCCAACTCGAGGTGCCTGCATGTGATACAGAAACGTCTTATGGAGGTTATGAAGAATGGCCGTCCTTCCGGGACATGTTCATAGCCGTGTACATAAACCATCCTCAATTATCGCAAGCGCAAAAATTGTATCACCTCAGATACAAAACGAAAGGTCAAGCAGGCATAATAGTAAAACAGTTCGCTCTTAATGACGATAATTTCAATTTGGCTTGGGAAGCTCTAAGAACTAGATATGAAAACGAAAGAATACTGGTCGATAAGCAAGTAACGATACTATTAAACTTGCCTAAAATCAAGAAAGAAACAAGTGAAGAATTTGTAAAACTGCAATCCACTGTTTCTAATTGTGTGTCGATTCCGTCGACACAAAATATTCCCACAGACAGCAGAGACCCAATTCTGGTAAACATTTGCACCGCCGCATTACCAGAAAAGTCGTTACTTCTATGGGAGCAATCGCTCTCATCCTTAAAAATTGCCCAACGTGGCAACAAATGGAAGATTTTCTCACCAACCAATATGAAATTGCGGAAAAGTTAGAAGAAAAAATTATCAAAAAAAAGAACATTAAACACGACCAGAATAGAAGCTTAAATAGACCCCAAGATAGAAGCAAAAACAAATCAAACAGAATTTCTAACAAAACACAAACGTTCACATCTGAACAAAGAAAACATACGTCATGCGAACTATGCACAAGAGGGCATAACCTTAAAACTTGCGAGAGGTTTAAAAAATTAAACATTAACGAAAGGAACAACTTTGGCAGATCAGAAAGACTCTGTACAAACTGCTTGTCCCACTCACACAATATTAGTAATTGTTAAAGCAAATTTAACTGTTTATATTGTCAGAAAAGACACAATTCTATGCTTCATTACAGAAGATATCCCATCTCACCTCAAAGGAGCGCATATACAAAAGGAACCACGGGTTTAATTACAAAAGCAAATCCCGAAAGCCAAAATACTAAAAATTGCCAAGAGACACCATGCTGTTCAAATGCACAAAAATCTCAAACGCTGCACAGCGAAACACAAAATGGACTAGTTACAGAACTGGTCACCACCATACCAACTCAAGTTGAGTATGATAAAAACTAATACCTTAATTCACAATTAAGTGAACTGCAAACGTTAAGAAAACTTCCAATAAAAAACAAAACTATTAGAGATCAGTATTGTGAGCACTTCTCTAAAGCCACAACTACTCGATCAAATAAAGGCCGGTACGTTGTACGACAACTAATAGAGCCACAATTTTCTAATACTTCACATAAAGGTAGAAAAAATAAGGTCAGATTCCCTCTGACAACCTCATTTAAAAACACAAATATGTTATATGATCGAAACTTTTCGGCTCCGCAGGATGGCTTTCGCAAATAATGAAAAAAAAAAAAAATTGTGAACAAATCCTAGAGCGGTGGCGGGCTACTAAGCGCCATATTAGTGCATACGCGCTAAACCATAATATATAACAAAGTTGTATGAAAAAATCCACATTTTCATTAATTTTCAAAAATAAATAAAATCTCAAAAGGAAGTGAACGGATCACCATACTCCCAATGCGATAAAGTGACTAACCTACACTTACAAAAAACAAGGGTCGCTCAGATCGCATCTATCCAAGCGCTCCTCATATGGGTGAATCAGGGAAATCAGCTCTACAAAGCATCAACTTAATTATGAAGAATTTTCTACTCTATTCGCAAGATCCCTCTAATTTCATAGTCCTAAATCTAGGGCTAAGGAGTACCCATTCTGGCCACATCTGAGCCAGGCGTGGAGTTACTATCCTTTATAAGCCGATAGCATAGAAAAGGCAAATAATAAACAACCGGTATACCACAAAGATGAAATATAAAATTTAAATAACCGCTAAAAAATTAATACAAGCAAACAACTTTTTTGCTAGAATAATACAGTGTATAGCACTAATACTTACAAAAAATACAATTTTCTATTAAAACCATTACATATTACATGTCTCAAATAATATATATAAAACTAGGCAAAATATTCGCCTAGGGGGCCCAGGATGTTTAAATGAGTTAAGCATCCAACGCCTCTACTCGGTAAAACTGGCGCATCCTAAGGCTACATCGAAATTCACCACAGTTGATGACACTACAGCATAACTCAACACATCCGCGCAAACCCACTTATCAAAAAGGATGGACAAGGAGAAAGCAGATACCATTCGTTCTAAGTCATTCGATCTATACAAGTCGCACATTTACATACGTTCGGTTTTGATTTATTCGTTGACACTGCGCCGCGTCGACACCTTCCGTTATACAATTCGACACCTTCCGTCATACAATTCGTTTAAAGTTTTTCGACACATACACCTCGATCAGATAAATTCTCTACCAACATCCGCTGAGACACTGCGCCGCGTCGACACCCTTTTCACATTTACTTGGATCTACAAGTTCGCCACAGCTGAATATAATTCGACAGCTGATTCGGTTGTTAAACCGATTCGCAAATACTTATGTTTATTCGCATATACATTTCTATGAACTTATTATTGATTGTCAGCTTTATGATTGTAATAAACTAATCCTTTTGATCGAAATTAATCGTATTTTCACTTACATATCCATATGTAGGACACAACGAGAGTGTAAGTGAACTATTCAAAATTTAAGCTCAAGTGTATGCATCCCACGAAGTTGGGCATCAAACTCAACAGCATCTAATCAATATCAAAGCTTAATGCAAACCTATACAAGTGCTAAACAAATCGAAATACGATTACAACAAACTAGTGAAAATAAAAATCTAAGACGACCTATCGAAATCCAAAAACAACATTTAAATAACTTATGGCAAAGACCAACTTATCAACATTGAATAAAATCACAAAATACAAACCCTTTTGATTTTAATCCACCACAATGGCAAAATAATAATTTAAACCAATAGTCAAGAAACCAATATAACAAACATAATCATCATAATAACAACTTCAGGCAAAATCAATTTCAACCAAGGCAACAAATGAGGAACAATTAAAATTATTCACAACCTCAAAGAATATTTAATAATATTTAATATTAATATTTAATAATATTTGGTATATACCAACCTCCACAAGAACGCATGGATGTTGACGAACCTCAAAGAAACAGTGGGTACAAACGAAATCACTCTAACAGAAACATCATTCCGCAAAAGATAGAAAGGATCAGCACACATCAACAACTTGAAACTCAGCCGGAACAAATCTTCAGACACCTGGAAGAAGCTGACGATACATCGAGTACTTTTTTTAGGCTAAAGGATGGACTACATTGCCTTACACTCAAGGATGGTCCAAAACAACGAGAAGTGAATATCATGATCGTCTCAGGCGCTACAAACAACTACATATCAAAAAAATGCAGAATAGGTAGGAATATGTCAATAGATCCTGTATGGACAAAATCAATGCATGGATATTCCATCATGACTAGTAAAAAAATAATGCATCTCTTAAGCCATGATTTACCATTTTTTGAACTAGAAGATATTAAAGATTTTGTTATGATAATAGGATTTTGTAGATTGAAAAAATTAAATGCAGAAATAGATTTCACCTCACTACAATTAAAATATACAAATAAAAACAAAAATGAAAAAATAAATTACACGAATGATAATAAAGATTATGAAGAGGAGATTATAGAAATAATTAGGAGAAATAATAAAACAGAAAAGTTACCATTTACCACAACGATAGAAGCAACCACTAGGACAGAAAGTAATGAACCTGTTTGGACGAAACAATACCAATATCCGTAAGCAGATAACGATTTCGTCAATTCAGAAATAAAAAAAATTATTAGAGAATAATATAATATA
Organism: Bactrocera zonata; assembly: GCA_037783105.1. Classification (NCBI taxonomy): domain Eukaryota; kingdom Metazoa; phylum Arthropoda; class Insecta; order Diptera; family Tephritidae; genus Bactrocera; species Bactrocera zonata. The sequence continues at coordinate 11,217,037 of JBAWJQ010000001.1, read as the reverse complement.
GTAGAAGTCCTTATAACTCACCAGTTTGGACAGTATCAAAAAAGGGTTTATATGAAAATGAAAAACCCAAGAAAAGATAAGTGATAGATTTACAAAAATTAAATTCAAAAACTATAACAGATTGATATCCTATTCCGGATATAAATATGACAATACCAGCGTTAGGTAAAGCTAAATATTTTTCCACTATAGTTCTAGAACCAAGGTTTCACCAAATTATGATAAAAAAAGAAGATAGGGAAAAAACAGCATTTTCCATAAATGGAGCAAAATATGAATTCATACGAATGCCCTTCGGATTTAGAAATGCGCCCTCAATATTTCAAAAATGTGTTGATGATTTTCTACGACAATATATAAATAAATTTGCGTTTGTTTATATCGACGACATGTTAATATATTCCTCGACACCTGAAGAACATATTAAACACATCCAAATAACAGTAAACGCATTACATAAAGCAAATATCAAAATCTCTGATGCAAAATCACACTTCTTTAAAAATCAAGTCGAATATTTAGGACATATAATAACACATAATAGGATAACGGTAGATCCGAAAAAAGTAGAAACATTAGACAAGTAACCGATACCTCAAACCCTGAAAGAATTCAGGTCATTTTTAGGTATGGCGGGATATTATACGAAATTTATACAAGAATATAGCAAAATAACAAAACCACTAACCATACATCTACAAGGAAAAAATGGTATAACAAGTAAAAAAATGTCAGCTAAGAAAAAAATTAAATTATATAAAGAAGCTATACAAATAATTAAAACAAAATTAAAAGAACAAGTTGAACAAATGCGAGTAATTTCGCCATAGGAGGAGTTTTATCACAAGAAAAGAAACCTATATTTTTTATATCAAGAACATTAACAAAAACAGAAGAAAGTTATATAACAACGGAAAAAGAATCATTAGCAATAGTATGGGCTATAGGAAAACTTAGGAATTATATTTACGGTATAGCAGATTTAACTATACACACTGATCACCAAGCATTAATATTTTCTATTTCGGACAAAAATCCAAATATAAAACTAAAAAGATAGAAAAATTTATACAATCTGGAGCAAAAATAGTATACAAACCAGGAAATCAAAACGTAGTAGCAGATGCACTATCAAGACAAAAAATTAACATTTCAACGAAAACTATACATACGCAAAACAAACGATAAATTCATTTAAGAATCAAATCTTATTAAAGAACACTAAACGTAATAAAAAAGAATCACAAACGACTTTTCCAAAGTATTACAGACACATTATTGAATATCAAAACACTGACTATTTAACAAAAACCTTAAAAGAATTTTTTACACCTAACTTCAACAACGCAATTAAAATTGATGAATAAGAGCTATTCACAATAAAATCATTACTAAGTAAACATTTTCTAAACTACAAGCTCTTTATAGCACAAAATCTAGTTGAAGACATAACAGACAAAAACAAGCAAATGGAATTATAACAAATACACATAATCGAGCGCATAGAAATGAGAAAAACAACGCGATGGAAATTAGACAACAATATTTTTGGCCCGATATGGCGAAACAAATCAAAAACTTTGCACGAATATGTTCAAATTGTTATGAACCAAAATACGAACGTAGACCAACAAAACAACTGACAGGGAGAACACCAGCAACAAATCTACCAGGAGAATCTATAAGTATAGATATATTCTACATAGGAAATAGAACATATATTACTTACTAGTATGTGTAGGTACACCGTAGACAAACTAGAAGAAGTTCTCACACTTACATACATACCCATATTGTAGAAACCTACAAACCGACAATGAGAGTATATTCACATCGATAACTTGTATGTCACTATACCAATGATGCCCAAACGCACACTACCAAACTGTGTGCTTGTGTTGGAGTATGAAAGAGCTTGCTGCTACACCCAAAAAAATACAAAACTTTAGTATTAATTAATATAGAAAAAATTTGAAAGTGATTCGACAACTTTTACAAAATTGTGAAATTAATGAAATTCCTTATTAATTTTTTATCAATTACAAAAATAAAGACAATTCACGTGTCAAAAAGAAATTAAAATTCAAAAAATTTTAAATATTGAATTTATGTTGAAGTTTTCACCTAAACGGCTGTATCAAAAAACTAAAAATCAATATTTTCATGGTTTTGAACCAACTTATCTAAATCTTCCCTGCTTTGCCAGCTCTAAAGCAACAGCAAAACTAGCCTTTCGTTGGGCATAACGAACGCTTGAGTTTTCTCACAATGAATTATTAATGAATTGCTCATAAAACGGTTTTTTTAGTTGGCATATAAATAATTCTCTAGAACTGCCCGTTACCGATTCATAAATAGAATGGTTTCCGCTATAATGCCTTTTAACATAGTACTCCCTATTTTGTTTAGTTATGTGTTTACAAACTAAACACTCAGCATTACCGAAAAAGTTTTCGGAAAACAAAAACTTGTTTACCCACTCAATATTAAACATAGTAAAATTGTTAATCAGCGCGCACATACAAATTACATGCGTAGCAGTCAACAGTCGTTGATCAAGTGATTTTCAAATGCACATTAATTTTCCACAATGTATAGAGAGCGCTTGACTAATACGTGTGAGCGAATCTGTGAGAGAGCAATAAAGTCGGCCGCCCGCGGGCTAGGTAAAGCGCTTCACTGCACTATACTGACGACTACATATAACACATAATCGTACGCCATCAGCTCATTCGACATCAAACGGTTCAGTTGAACGCTTGCATAGCACACTGATTGAAATCGCAGCAACATTAGCTGAACAAAATAACACCGATCCAGTTATAAGTACATCACGTCATCAAATAAATTAGCAGTGAAGTGCACAACTTATCCACTCTTCGTGATGGAAAACAATTGCTTCCGGTAAAGAATAACAAACTAGCCGAAAAATATCTAAGGGCCAAACAATTGTAAGGCGTGTCTCTCACATTAGCCACGCTTCACGCATCACTCAACCAAGTGAAAGTTACTGTATACGCTCTTGTTCTCAACAATCTTGCAGAGGAGAAAATCATTCAAGAATTATCCTCCCAAGGAGTGGTCGAAGTTTATAAATTTAAAAAATATATCGATGGGAAATTATTACCATCAGGAGTGGTCTTGCTCACTTTTAACCTTTATAATTTACCCAATAAAATGGATATCGTCTGTGCAAAGTATTAGTTCGCCGTTATATACTCCTCCCCATGCGATGCAAATCTTGTCAGATTCTTGGGCATACAAAGAATAAATGCCAACTCTCTCCTCTTTGAGTAAACTGTTCACTACCTCCTCATTCTCCGACTGTGGTCGCACTTTTCGCGCTAATTGTTTCCAAGCACACCCCTCCTCCTCCAAGGAATGTCCAAAATTTGTACAAGCCAAAGAAATTCTAAAAATCAAAACTATAAACAAGTGCTCAATGCGGGAAGCTACAAAAATATACAAACAACAAGCAACTCTTCCAATAGCTCATATGCCGACATTGCATCCACTACAAACGCAGCAAAACCAGTACATGCTATAGCACAGTCACACCAAACAATAGAATCAACTCCACCAACACAACAATTTACGAAAACAACAATAATGCCAATAAAAAAATGTAAATAAAACACAAACCAATACTGATAATTTAGACTTTTCCCACATATCCACCACTCCTAGCAAACAAGCCAACATACCAGACTTCCCGAAAGTAGAATCTTATACAGCAATAAAAACAAATAATAACATTCCATCAACAAATAAAATAACTCTTCCAACTCTCCGGTTTTGGAAATCTCACATCCAATCACAGATCAAATCGAAATAGAAACAAACTATAATATAAATCCACCTCTTCAACCAAACTCACCATACTCTCTCTCCCAATTCCAATCATATTATCAACCTCTCCCAACTCTCTCTCAAGTTCTCGCTGCTTAAGAACAAAACACATCTGAAAACGAAATGCTAGAATAACGAAACACTTCAAACACGACTACTCTCATGAATACATTTACTGACATTCTGCTTTCCTCTCATTTACATCAATGGGATTAAAAATCCTCCAATGGAACATGAATGGATATTGGAACAATTACCATGAACTGCAATTACTTATCAAAGAAAAGAACCCAGATGTGATATGTATTCAGGAAACTCACATTCCAGTAATAAATATCCAAAAAACATACTTTCCCAAACAATACACTGGCTACTTTTTTAATTTAAACAACATAACTACAAACTAACAAACAACGAGTTGGTATACTAGTTAAAAGACATATACCTCATGAAATTTTTGATATTACTTCAACACTGTCTACCATATCAATCAAATTAAAACTTAGCCATCCAATTTGTGTAGCTAATACTTGCTACTGTCCTACATCCTACAAAATACACTCACCTCCCCCGATTTAAAGCAGACTTAGCTAAGTGGGACAAATTTCAAGCAGAAATATTAAATAGTATGAAATACTCGCCAACAGGCAATATAAACTAAGAAACCTCTTTTATTACAAAAACTATACGCTCGGCAGCTAACAAATCAATTCCCCAAAGTAAAAGAAAAATTTCCAAGGCCTCCCCCATTTGGTGGAATAAAGAGCTTAGACCTTCGCACGCAAAAAATTTAATGCTGGAGAACTCTAAAAAAAATCCATAACCGATGCAAATATAATTAACTTCAAAAAATCGAATGTTCATTTCAAACGGGCGGCCAAGACAGCCAAGAGAAATAATTTTGAAACTTTTACCTCGCATATTTTCCCCTTCATCAACCTCCAAAAACTTTGGCATGACATCAAACTTCTAACCAGCATCCCACACCCCCATATAGCAGTTATTCAATCCGAGGGAAGAATTCTATGCGACTCCATAGATATTGGAGCAGCTTTTGCTCAACATTAGTCTTAATATACAGTTGACTTTTCTGAAGAATACATCCAGGAAAAACTTCGTTGGCTTTGCATAACTACGCTCCTAGAAACCTTTCCTTACCGGCAATTCACTTGGACAATATGATAACATACTGTGAACCGGAATCTGCACTCGTACATGCCAAGGGCAAAACACCTAGCATCGATCGTATATCTTATCCGATGCTATCCCTAATTGCCAAACAAAAATTACTATCCCTCTACAACAATATCTTTGCGAAAGGCTACTATCGTCATGCTTGGAAAACTGCCACAGTCATTCCAATGAGGAAACCACATAAGAAGTTTAACTTGGTTTGTTTTTATAGACATATTTCTTTGCTTTCTTGCCACAGCAAAACGTTTGAAAAAATTATTGCGAAGCGACTAATTTGGTTCATTACTAAAAATAGTCGTATCAAACATAATCAAACTGCCTTTTGAAGCAGACAAATTACAACCGATTCACTTTTGCAACTACAACATTCGTATCCGACTCGATTGCCACAAAAAACCACGCCACAATCTTGGCTACCGACTTCGAGAAAGCCATTGAACGCGTTGGCGTTCACGCAGTACTGAGCCAACTTGCAGACTGGAAGGTTGGTCCACCGACAGTTCCGAGCTCGTGTTAATAGTACTTTTTCTGAGGTAAACCCTCTTAACAATGGTATACCCCAAGGCTCCCCCCTATCCGTAGTACTATTCATTATTGCGTTTGATGAACTCACCGATATCTGCATAAATATAAAAAATATTAATATAGCGATGTATGCCGATGATGCTTTTATTTGCGCTAATTTGAAAGATCCGCAGGCAACTAATGTTTTCATTGAAGTACCTACGAAATTCAAAAAAATGGGGTTCACTTTCCGGAGCATCTATCGCGACTTCTAAATGTAAATTATTACATATTTGTAAAAAAAAAAGAAATTTTCATACTCAGATCAAATTTTCGACAATACTTTAATAACTTGTGTAAATAACTTAAAAATATTAGGAATACATTTAATTTATAATATTTTTTGATAATAAGTTTACATTTAAGTATCATTGTATTTACCTTAGAAAATCGCTTTCCATAGACTAAACATAATTAAGTATTTATCTAGCAAACGGTCATTTATACATACGAATACACTTACTAATATTACAAGAGCCATAATACTCTCTAAAATAGACTATGGCCTGCCGATTTACGGCTGACGCTCGAACACAAACATTAAGCAGTTGGAGGCTCCATATCACGCTGCGATTCGTCGTAGCTTAAACGCTTTTCCTACATCAGCAACTAAATGTATTTTAGGAGAAAGTGGTTTACCGTCAATAAAGGTAAGAGTTTACGAAAAAATGATACAACTTCTTCCAAAAATACTTTATTCTCCAAACACAGGCATTCAGAAATGTGTAACGCTTGCAGCAAAACACAAAAGGAATTTTCAACTTAAATCTACCCTCACCTCAGTTTGCAAAAACTTTATACATTCATATCCCATCGAAATTTTATACAACCGACACTCAACCTGAATGGCTGATTTTAGTGATGTTTCATAAATACATCTCTACATAATTTCAAAAAATCCACCACCAGTCACACAGTTTTTCAACAAAACTTCTTAGCACTAACCAACGTTTATAATAAAAAGTTTAAAAAAATTTTCACAGATGCGTCCAAATTAACAAATACTGCCTATGCTGTTACCACAGCTAACGGGACAACTATTACTGGCGGAATTCTTCCATCATATTCGTTCGTATTTACCACCAAGGCAATTGGAATATGTATGACATTAAAATATGCTATCTTACAAAAAGGCAAATTCCATATTTGCTCAGACAGCTTCTCCTGCTTGAACGCCATACGCAAGATATAAAATACTTCCATAGTAATATCTAAAATTGGATGGAGGATGGAGTCATGTGTAGAAGTTCACGCAAGTGAGGAAAGTTCTCTGATCGCCATTCACTTGGGAGTGGCCAGAAACAATTCTTTTACATATGACTCAAGCAGCTCACGACTTCCGGTCTTTGACCAAGTATCCTCTGGGTATCCTATGAACATCCGTTTGAAGGCGAGCTAAAGTGAGAAGGCGAAAAATCCCCTCCGCAGGGTTGTGCGTTGGGTTTGGGACTCGCCACGTAAAACATCATACCAATGAAAAAACAACAACAGCCTCGGATGAGTGATCCCCCTTTTGATGACGATCATGACAAACGAAGTAAGGACTACGAATTGAAAGCATGCACCTGGAATGTCCGGTCCCTTAATTGGGAAGGTGCCGCTGCCCAGCTGGTTGATGTCCTCGTAAAAAACAAAGGCTGACATCACCACCGTCCAAGAAATGCGATGGACGGGACAAGGACAGAGACGAGTAGGTCCTTGTGGCATTTACTACAGTGGCCATATAAAGGAGCGTAAATTTGGTGTGGGATTCGTGGTGGGAGAGAGACTCCGTCACCGAGTACTATCATTCACTCCCATGAATGAACGTCTAGCCACAATCCGCATCAAAGCGAGGTTCTTCAACATATCGCTGATTTGCGCCCACGCCCCGACGGAAGAGAACGGCGATGTGACCAAAGATGCCTTCTATGAAAGCTTGGAGCGCATCTAAAAGAGCTGCCCACGCCACGATGTCAAAATCGTGCTTGACGACTTTAACGAAACATCCCCAAATGGGTTGAGGCTGATCGACTTCGCTGAGGCCCGAAATATGGTTATCTGTAGTACTAGATTCCAGCATAAGAAGATTCATCAAGCTACCTGGCTGTCTCCGGATCGTAAAACTACCAACCAGATCAATCATATTGTGATAGACGGAAGACACGTCTCCAGTGTAGATGTGCGTGCGCTCCGAAGTCCTAGCATCGACTCGGACCACTATCTTGTTGCAGCCATGATTCGCACCCGCCTCTGTGCAGCAAAAAACGCACGTCAACAAACACAAGGAAGGTTCGACGTCGAGAAGCTGCATTCACAACAGACAGCCGAACGATTTTCTACTCGGTTTGCACTCCTGCTCTCTGAGAGCACTCGTCAAAAACTCGGTGTAAAGGAACTGTGGGACGGCATTTCAAACTCCTTACGTACAGCTGCAACCGAAACCATTGGTAAAATAAATAAGAGTTCCCATAAAATGGTGAAAAAGTGAAACAATCCAAAGGAGAATAAATTGTTTTAGAAGAAACATTAAAAGTACCAAAAAATGCGTAAAAGTTAATACCACCAGTTCATATTACATTATTGTCTACTATTTGTCACAAATATGTAACATGACACTTACGACCCATATGGTCCATCATTAGTGCATTGGATATGCAGTTTAGAACGAAATATTATATGAAACATTGTACTTTGCCAAGATGTAATTCATAGATTGTAAGATGAACCTTTCCACTTGTAACATACCTTACCTACCTACCATCTACCTTAAGTGGATTGTAGATATATTTCTTAGAATGTAAGAATAATATTTGTATCCAGGCTTAAGAAAAATATTGTATTTAAGAAGAAACAAAATAAAAAAAACCACGGAGTTGCCCACGGGAGTTGGTCACGGGCAGTTGCCGGGGTTGCCCACCAAACACCTAGCGACTAATTAATTGGCGATCCTGCCAGGAGAATCGTAAAACTCTTGTTGGACCAAAATGTAATAATAAGATTCGGCGGTAACCATTTAAGGGGACAAAAAATTCTCGTGTTACTATTTAAAAATCAATCAAGTATCCTCAACTGAGGAGAAAAGAAAAGAAAGAAAAAAAAAAACGCAAACAAGTATCGCGAAAAAAGAAATACAAAAATAACATTGATCTTTTATGCAAAAGCATAAAAAACAAAACCTAAAGAAATAACTAGAGTGTTATTCAAAGCGTACGGTAGCAACTAGAAACGCGCTAAGCAATTAACGACAAAGTAAAAAAAAATTGAAAAAACGCTAAGTCCAATAAGCAAAAAAATCTCAGCTCCACATAAAAAATATTGAAAAAATTTCAAGTGTATGTTTGTGCTAACTGCCAATCGAATGCGCCACGTCTAAACGGATTCCAGGCGAACAACAAGCAAACGTACGCGTTACAACAATTAAAAAAAATGTAAAACCACAAAACTACAACAGCAAGTATAAAGTGATTTCAAAATTTGAGTTGAAGAAAAAAACTGAAAGTGAACATTTGTGAAAATTTCAAAGAAATAAAAGAAAGTGTGTGGATCCATAAGACTTCCACATAAAAAACGCTGAAAGCCCCTCGTAAAAAAGAATCAAAAAATTTCTGTAAATCAGAAATTTCGCCAAAAAAATCTTATTTCGTCTAAACCTCGCACACGGCCGCCAACGACGACCGTATCACAACCAACCGCCAAAATTCTACTCAAAAAGCAATAAAGCAGCGACCAAACATAAAGGAAAAAGGCAATTAGTTTCCAAAACAACAGCAGCAGCAAAGACAACAAGAGCAACAGCGGTAGCAGCAAAGGCAAGAACTAACAGCAACATCAGCAGGAGCAACAACAACATGATAAGTTAATTGTAAGTAAATCCTATATTTATTAATTAAATGAAAAATTGTTTCACTGTGAATATTGCAAAACCAACAATAATAATAGTCACAAATGCCCTTATTTAGGAAAAAAATAAAACAAAATAAATTCTTATACATCTATTAAATATATGAATAAAATGTCTAACCGGATGCGTGCATTGCCATATAACTCGTAACATAAAAAATTCGTTCCACACAACTGACCGGATAGTGATTACTTATATTTCGTAGCATATCCTTTTGCAGATATAACTGCTTCTAGTCGCTTTTGTCTAGAGGCGACAAGTTTTTGACAAAATTCTGGTGGTATTGCCTTCCAAGCCACCAAAACAGCCGCTTTGAGCCCAGCAACATTGGAATACCGCCTTTGGTGCACTTTTCGACAGACTTCTCTGGGGATTGGACAGGTGTACCTAGTACATGAAGGCAATTGTATATTAACCAAGTATGAACAATCTCCGATTTGTGCTTCGGATCGTTGTCTTAGTAAAATATAAAATTGTCTTTAATTCCCAATGTGACACTTGATTGCTGTAAATTTTCCTTTATAATGTCGACATATTGGAAACGATCCATAATACCTTGCACAAAATGCACGTTGCCCGTTCCTTTAGCCGATATACATCCTCAAACTATTACTGACCCACCACTGTTCTTAAGTGTTGCTCTAGTATGTTTTGGCAAGTAAGCTTCGTTGGGACGCCGGCGTATAAAACTTCAGCCATCTGATCCCTGCAAGTTAAACTTGATATCATGGGCGAAAAGAACCTTGAAAAAGCAGTAATAATACTGTTACTATTACTATTACTATTACTATTACTATTACTATTACTAATACTATTACTAATACTATTACTATTACTATTACTATTACTATTACTATTACTATTACTATTACTATTACTATTACTATTACTATTACTATTACTATTACTATTACTATTACTATTACTATTACTATTACTATATCAAAATTATGCCATTTTCCCTTTGCCAAAACTTATCAGACCTTTTTAAATGCAATTTCGCAAATTCTAGCCTTTTCTTTCTATTTTTTTCGAATATGTAAGCCTTTTTTGCAACTGCTCTACCATGTAAATCGAAGCTTCTAAGTGTGCGGCAAAGTGTTTAGACTGAAACCTTCTTCCATTTTTCATTTTCCAATATGTTTCATACATTTTCCGTCGAGGAAAAGCGATTTTTTCAACTATTTTTTCAACTATTTTCCTTCTCAAACTTTTTTATAATATCGAAGACAGTTGAAGTACTCTTTTTTACAATCTCCGAAATATCTTTAATGGGTTTTCCTCCTTCCCGTTACTGAATAATTAGCTTCCGAATTTCGGTACAAGTATGAGTACGCGGGGCGTCATATTGTCCTGTGGCTTACTCACTTACCGATAACTACTAATATGCAGAAAAGAATACTCAGTGTTTGTTCTAGTGGAATTCCACAACGATCAGAAGTACCGTGACTTGTAATTTTCCGGTTAGTTGTGTGGAACGAATTTTTTATGTTGCGAGTTATTTCTCTAAATTTTACGCAGTGAGTAAAATTATTATTATTTTTAAGTTTTGAAAAATAAAACAGAAGATTTTTCCTATAATTTAATGTAACATATGTATCATTTTTAAGATGTTCACCATATGATTGGAGGGTGTCATCATTGGCAATGCACGCATCCGGTTAGACGTGTGAGTCACTGTATATAAAAACAAAACCGAAAAATAAGTTAAAGGAAAGAAAAATAGAAAGAGACTCCTATACCAGCAGAGTAAAAATAAGAATTATAAAAAATATTGTGGAACGAAAATGGTCTACAACGCCAGCCGAAGTTCATACCGGCAAAATAAAACAAAAAATAATGGTAAAAATATAAGATAAATATAAATATATGTATATCAAAATATAAAAATAAAAAGTTAAATAACTTGTTACAAAAAAGTCCTAAGACACCAGCCGAAGAAAGTACCGGCAATACTAGAAATAAAAGATACTTTAAAATTGTGGAACAAACAACTTCTACAACGCCAGCCAAAGATTTGAATGGCAAAATAAAACAAAAAAAGAATGATGAAAAGCCAAATTGAAACATAAATATACAAAATTTAAAATACTTGGGACAAGTCGAAGATAATACCGACAATAAAATAAAAAAAAATATACTCCAAAAAAGGAGGTACTAATATTTCAAAAATAAATAATTTCAGTAATGTAAAAGAAAAAAATTGCTTAAATGTATTCAGGCAATAATACAATAAATGATGTCACATATGAGAAGACTTCCATCAAAAAAGTAATTAGAAGTCGAAGATAATATAAAATGTATCGAATATATATTTAAAAATCAAATTTAAATAAATTGTAAATGTAAATTAAGATTTTAAAATGGTACTGTTCAAATTGATAAATTAGTCTATAGCCTCACGCACTATATCTCTTTGAATCGGGACGCTTCAATTTAGAGATGGGGAGTTAATACCACCAGTTCATATTACATGAACATACATATCTATTATTTGTCACAAATATGTAACATGATCATCATAAGCGGATTGTATATGTAGTTTAGAACGAAATATGAAACATTGTATTTTGCCAAGATGTAATTCATAGATTGTTAGATGAATCTTTCCACTTGTAACATATGATCTATCTTAAGTAAATTGTAAAAATACTTCTTAGAATGTAAAATTAAAATTTGTATCTAGGATTAAGAAAACTAAGTTATTTAAGAAGAAACAGATTAAAGAAAACCACAGAGTTGCCCACGGGAGTTGCTCACGGGCAGTTGCCCACCAAACACCAACCAAATAATTAATTTAAATACAGACATATACATTAAGTGGTTAAATTAAATCAACACAACGGGCGCGAAATCAACTCAAAATAAAACAAACGCAAAAAATGAAATACGGGCACGTTACAATTCCAAATAAGCAAAAAAAAAAAAACAAGACCTACAGACGGTATCGCAGACAACTATTAGGTTGTCAAAAAAGTCTTGTGGTATTTTTATTGAATTTATTGAAAGGGTTTATAACGGTTTGATGACTCATGCCCAGCTCTTGACCGATGCTACGGCTGCTACTATGCCGATCTCTTTCGACCAACTCAGCGATTTTATCGCAATTTTCGACGACAGGCCTTCCGGAACGTGGCGCATCTTCGACCACCTCTACTCCAGAACGAAAACGTTGAAACCATCGTTGTGCGGTGGAAATGGAAACTGTATCGGGTCCATAAACTGCACAAATTTTATTGGCGGCTTGAGATGCATTTTTGCCTTTATCGTAGTAGTACTGTAAAATATGCCGTATTTTCTCTTTATTTTGCTCCATGTTTGCGACGCTATAACTCACGAACGACTTAAAAGAAACGACAATCAATCAAACACGTTTTAGCGCGTGAAATGAGCTTTCCAAAAAGGTATGGCAGTACCCGATGCGACAAATAAAACTAGAACTACGCGCTTTCAGCGCCAACTAGCGAAAATACCGCAAGACTTTTTTGACAACCTAATATAACAAGCAACGTGGGAAGAGGATAAAAACTCCACACGGAACTACGAAAACGCCGAACCAAATTAAAACACAAAAAGAGAAGTAAGAGGAGAAAGAAGAAAGTATTGTTACCCATAAACCCTTGGTGGAGAAAAAAGTATGTCCATTCCAATTAAATTATTAATACATATAATTATTTTATGCACACATGTTTGTTTAATATACAGTTTGAACTGTAATTCGGCATACAGCTAATTGTGAAAAACCCAACAATTCTTAACAGAAAAACCAGTTAAACAGTACATACTTATGTATGTTGTATATATGTACCGAAAAAATTAAGGTACCTTCCTACTATTTATTTTGTGTTTCCAAACACTCTGTAACAGTTATCAAAAAAAAAAGAAAAAGAAGCGAGATATAAATTTTTTTATCTGATAATAAGAAAAAATAGAAAACTGTATGTAGGAGGACCTTCCCGTTACACTTAAAAACTCATATTTGGAGAGGCTTTCTAGGAACTTTATTTTCCGAGTACCAATCGAAAAAAAAATTGTTTTTGAATCACCCTAATGTACATACTTGTATGTATATGTACATATATCGCAATCCAACCATTGCGCTCTTTTATCCTCATCTCTCTCTTACATATTCTCTCTAAATATATTCAAACGTACAAATAAAAAAGTAACAAATATATACATACATACATACCTGTATACACGTAATCTTATGTACAAAATTAAGTTGGGGTTTTTTCTGTTCGCTATTTGTTAACTAAACCGTTGCATGAAATGAAAAATGGCCCGAACCACTTGGAAGATAATCCATAAGGATGGTTTGTTAAAAAAAGTTCACAAAACGTAAATTTTTAACTGACTTACGACCATAAATAAAAAAAAATCATTATTTACATATAACAGAGAATGTTAAATTTAGACAGAGAATGTTATCTAACATTTAGCTAAGTTCCAACGCACTGATAAAAGTGATTAAATTCTGGAAGGTTCGAGCAAAATGTACAATACCAAGCGAACATGTCTCTCTTCCTACATGCAACGAGTCTCCGCATGACACTGGCCACCTCTTTGCATGCCCTACAAACTCTACCCATCTAACACCCACCTCTCTTTGGTCCGACCCCGTCGAAACAGCACGTTTCCTGGGCCTACCGTTAGATGACCTCGACCACAACACAAACAACCCTTACCATCCTAACGGGGATTAGCTAACCGTTAACAACAACAACAACAACATGTCTCTCTTTGTTTACATTTTTGAAATTTTGATTCGTACAGATTTGGATTTCCCGTTACATATATGATAAACGCGTGGATAATGAGATAATTTACACAAATTTCAATGTGACGTGCACTGGATATACGAATTAGATGTGGCGATTTCACAAAAATTAAGCGCAATAGAACCCTAAAATGTGGTTGATGCTCCTGTGAAGTCTTTCCTGTGAAACTGAAAAATGGAGTGGGGAAATAATTTGCATGAGTCAGCGTATATTTTCTTTTACTTACTTTTTTATTTGTACTTATTTCCTTTTTTATTTCTACGTTT